>CAUVZT010000026.1:0-600000 GCA_963556525.1 Cochlearia excelsa | reverse complement strand
GACTCTAAACCAAGTTTCATGCAACATGAGTGCTTATAAGTGTCTCAGTGAGCTTTGTACTAGTTTGACGAACTTATGAAACATCTAACAACTCGTTTCTAGGACTCTAAACCAATTTTCATGCAACATGAGTGCTTATAAGTGTCTCAATGAGCTTTGTACTAGTTTGACGAACTTATGAAAAATCTAACAACGCGTTTCTAGGACTCTAAATCCAGTTTCATGCAACATGAGTGCTTATAAGTGTCTCAATGAGCTTTTTACTAGTTTGACGAACTTATGAAACATCTAACAACACGTTTCTAGGACTCTAAACCAAGTTTCATGCAACATGAGTGCTTATAAGTGTCTTAATGAGCTTTGTACTAGTTTGACGAACTTATGAAACATCTAACAACGCGTTTCTAGGACTCTAAACCAAGTTTCATGCAACATTAGTGCTTATAAGTGTCTCAATGAGATTTGTACTAGTTTGACGAACTTATGAAACATCTAACAACGTGTTTCTAGGACTCTAAACCAAGTTTAATGCAACATTAGTGCTTATAAGTGTCTCAATGAGCTTTGTACAAGTTTGACGAACTTATGAAACGTCTAACAATGTGGTTGCTAGGACTCTAAACCATGTTTCATGCAACATGAGTGCTTATATGTGTCTCAATGAACTTTGTACAAGTTTGAGATACTTATGAAACACCTAACAACGCGTTTCTAGGACTCTAAACCAAGTTTCATGCAACATGAGTGCTTATAAGTGTCTCAATGAGCTTTGTACTAGTTTGACGAATTTATGAAACATCTAACAACGCGTTTCTAGGACTCTAAACCAAGTTTCATTCAACATGAGTGCTTATAAGTGTCTCTATGAGCTTTGTATATGTTTGACGAACATATGAAACATCTAACAACGCGTTTCTAGGACTCTAAACCAAGTTTCCTGCAACATGAGTGATTATAAGTGTCTCAATGAGCTTTGTACAAGTTTGAAGAACTTATGAAACATCTAACAACGCGTTTATAGGACTCTAAACCAAGTTTCATGCAACATGAGTGCTTATAAGTGTCTCAATGAGCTTCGTACTAGTTTGACGAACTTATAAAACATCTAACAACCCGCTTTCTAGGACTCTAAACTAAGTTTCATGCAACATGAGTGCTTATAAGTGTCTCAATGAGCTTTGTACTAGTTTGACGAACTTATGAAACATCTAACAACGCGGTTTCTAGGACTCTAAACCAAGTTTCATTCAACATGAGTTCTTATTAGTGTCTCAATGAGCTTTCTACAAGTTTGACGAACTTATGAAACATCTAACAACGGGTTTCTAGGACTCTAAACTAAGTTTCATGCAACATGAGTTCTTATATGTGTCTCAATGAGCTTTGTACATACAAGTTTCTTTGTACGAACTTATGAAACATCTAACAACGTGGTTGCTAGGATTCTAAACGGTGTTTCATGCAACATGAGTGATTATAAGTATCTCAATGAGCTTTGTATAAGTTTTACTTACTTATGAAACATCTAACAATATGTTTCTAGGACTCTAAACCAAGTTTCATGCAACATGAGTGCTTATAAGTGTCTCAATGAGCTTTGTACTAGATTGACGAAGTTATGAAACATCTAACAACGCGTTTCTAGGTCTCGAAACCAAGTTTCATGCAACATGAGTGCTTATAAGTGTCTCAATGAGTTTTGTACTAGTTTGATGAACTTATGAAACATCTAACAACGCGTTTCTAGGACTCTAAATCAAGTTTCATGCAACATGAGTGCTTATAAATGTCTCAATGACCCTTGTACTAGTTTCACGAACTTATGAAATATCTAACAACGCGTTTCTAGGACTCTAAATCAAGTTTCATGCAATATAAGTGCTTATAAGTGTCTCAATGAGCTTTGTACAAGTTTGACGAACTTATGAAACGTCTAACAATGTTGTTGCTAGGAATCTAAACCAAGTTTCATGCAACATGAGTTCTTATATGTGTCTCAATGAACTTTGTACAAGTTTGAGAAACTTATGAAACACCTAACAACGCGTTTCTAGGACTCTAAACCAAGTTTCATGCAACATGAGTGCTTATAAGTGTCTCTATGAGCTTTGTATATGTTTGACGAACTTATGAAACATCTAACAACGCGTTTCTAGGACTCTAAACCAAGTTTCATGCAACATGAGTGCTTATAAGTGTCTCAATGAGCTTTGTACTAGTTTGACGAACTTATGAAACATCTAACAACGCGTATCTAGGAATCTAAACCAAGTTTCATGTAACATGAGTGCTTATAAGTGTCTCAATGAGCTTTCACTACAAGAATTAGTCGGTATAGCCACGGAAAATCCCGTGGCTATAGGTTACTTGGTTCTTGAGTGTATGGAGAGAGTGTATTGTGTTTAGAAAGAGAGAGTATGTGAGGAAAAGTGTCTTTTAGTATAGTGAAAGAGTAACCAACTCCTTGAAGGTTTTACAAGAGTTTATCACAATTATATAAAGAAAAGATGCAACAAGGAAAGTCTCCAACGGCTATAATTCAAAATGGGAACAGTCCTTTGTCCATTGGTCCATAGCTCTAACGGCTCTTTAGTCTTGCGATGTAGTCGACTACATGACTCAACTTCATTGGTCGACTACATTACTCAACTACATTGTGATGTAGTCGTCTATATGTATTCACTACATTGTGATGTAGTCGTCTATATGTATTCACTACATTGTGATGTAGTCGACTACACGCCTCAACTATACTTTTCCCTTCTTTGATGTATCTTGATCTAATGCCTTTGTAGGTTATCATTAGTCTTAATATATAAGTGGCTCAATGAGCTTTCTACTAGTTTGACGAACTTATGAAACATCTAACAACGCGTTTCTAGGACTCTAAACCAAGTTTCATGCAACATGAGTGCTTATAAGTGGCTCAATGAGCTTTGTACTAGTTTGACGAACTTATGAAACATCTAACAACGCGTTTCTAGGACTCTAAACCAAGTTTTTGCAACATGAGTGCTTATAAGTGTCTCAATGAGCTTTGTACTAGATTGACGAACTTATGAAACATCTAACAACGCGGTTTCTAGGACTCTAAACCAAGTTTCATGCAACATGAGTGCTTATAAGTGTCTCAATGAGCTTTGTACTAGTTTGACGAACTTATGAAACATCTAATAACGCGTTTCTAGGACTCTAAATCAAGTTTCATGCAACATGAGTGCTTATAAGTGGCTCAATGAGCTTTGTGTTAGAATTTGTAAGTGTAAACGGAGAATATTTGAGATTTGGAGAAGATTATGAATTGGTGTTCTTCATAAGAGAGATTAGAGAGAGAATATGTGATAAACATGTTTATTAATTTCATAAAGGTTAAATTTTATCACAGTACACAAGGAGATTACATATATAGAAAATAAGCCCATTAAAAGAAATCCCCAACGGCTCTATTTTCAAACTGCTTCGACATATAGTTTTGTGACATAGTCGACTATATGAATCACCTACAACGTGATGCATATAGTTTTGTGACATAGTCGACTATATGAATCACCTATACTTGTGATGGTCACTTCAATAGTCTTCACACTCCCCCTCAAGCTTAGCCCAATGAAATGGCTAAGCTTGGAACCGCATACTTCACCTCGTTAAAAACTTCAAAGAGAAAACCACTTGGGATAAAACTCCTTGAAGGAAAAAGAGTATGAAAGCATACGGTTAGGGTCTTCTAGTTTCTGGTCAAGGTGGTGAGTCCTAGCTTGGGTAGCACGTACTCACATACTTTCGGACTTGCTGATTTGGTAAAGACATCGGCTAGTTGGTCTTGGCTCTTGGTGTAGCAGGGAAGAATAGTCCCCTTTACCATTTGTTCCCGGACTTTGTGGCAATCCATCTCAATGTGCTTGGTCCTCTCATGAAACACAGAATTGGAGGCAATATGAATGGCTGCCTTGTTGTCACAGTGCATGGTGATCGGCTTCTTGATGTCTATGCCAAGATCCCAAAGGAGATTCTTCAACCACATAAGCTCTTGAGTAAGCTTCCTCATGGCTCTGTATTCAGATTCTCCACTTGAACATGACACAATCTTTTGCTTCTTGGTCTTCCAAGTAACTAGGTTCCCTCCAATGAAAGTGCAGTATCCTGTAGTGGATCTCCTATCATCCACATCTCCAGCATAGTCGGCATCACAATAGCCTACCACTTCGTGTTCTGATTTCTTCCCATCCAAATGCCTTGGCTTGATGTTCCTTTGAGATACTTGAGTATCCTTTGCACCATGTTCCGGTGATGAATCTTTGGCCTTTGCATGTGTTGGCTAACCTGGTTCACAGCAAAACATATGTCGGGTCTAGTTATGGTCAAGTAGATAAACTTACCCACAATACGCCTATAGAGCTTCGGTCTTTGAAAGGTTGGTCTTCAAGCTCCCCCTCTCTAATGACTTTGTAGCCATCCTCCAAAGGTGTCTTTGCAGCCTTGGAATCCATGTGACCTGTTTCATTAAGAAGATCCAGGGTATACTTCCTTTGGGAGAGAAAGAGACCCTCTTCGGATCTACTTATCTCAATTCCAAGGAAGTATTTCATCTTCCCCAAATCTTTAATATCAAACATAGTCTTTAGATAGTTCTTAGTTTCAGCAATTCCTACCTTGTTATCCCCAGAGATGACTATGTCATCCACGTAGATGAGGATAACTACCATACCTTCCTTTGATTGGAGAGTGAATAGAGTGTGATCGGCTTGACTCATCTTGAATCCCCTTGTCACTAGAGTGGTGCTGAGTTTGTGGTACCATGCTCTTGGGGATTGCTTGAGCCCATAGATAGCCTTTCTCAATCTCAATACTTTTCCTGGTGTTATGGAGTCTTCTAAGCCGGGAGGTGGAGTCATGTAGACTTCTTCTTCTAACTCTCCTTGAAGGAAAGCATTCTTGACATCCATTTGCCAAAGATCCCAATCCAGGTTCACTGCTAGAGATAAGATTACTCTCACCGTGTGGAGTTTAGCAACTGGGCAAAAGTATCCAAATAGTCTTCACCATAAGTCTGTGTAAATCCTCTTGCCACTAGTCTTGCCTTGTGCCTCTCAATGTCACCATTGCTCAGGTACTTGATTGTGAACACGTATCTTGAGCTTACTGCCTTCTTGCCTTTAGGAAGATCAGCCTCATCCCAAGTGTGGTTACGCTCCATTGCTTGATTTTCGGCTTTTACCGCATTAACCCATACTTCATGCTCAATAGCCTCTTCATAGGTTCTTGGAATCCAATGTTGCTCTATTTTGGCAATGAATGCTTGATGGTCATGTGGAAAAACAGCCATGGAGCACACTGCTTGGATAGGATGGGCTACAACGTTGCTGTTGAAGTAGACTCGGTGTTTTTCCAGTTTGAACTTGGCTGCTGATCCTAGTACTTCTTCTTGGTACCACAGAGCAGCTTGATCATGTATCTCTTGATGAACTGTTTCTTGAGTGACTTGAGTATCCTCTGGTTCTCCTTGATGCTCTTCTTGAGTTTCAGGTTCTTCCCTTTGATCCTCATGAGTCTCCTGTGTATCATCATTGTTCCCCCCTTCATGATCAAGGTGGGAGTCTTGTTCAGCAGGTTGGTGAGTGGATTCTGTCCTTGCTTCTTCATTGATGTTCATCCCCAAGTTCCTCATCAAGTTTCTTAGGCTAGTGGCTCTATCTGTGGCAGCCTCAGGTAAGTCTTGAACACTTTCCCAGGTATTGTCTTCATAGTAGCTCTTTCCTTCAATAAACTTGACATCTCTTGAGACAAGAACACGTCTAGCTTCAGGGACATAGCACTTATACCCTTTCTGTGTGCTTGAGTAGCCAATAAACATAGCTTTTGTGCTCTTTGCATCCAGCTTGTTTCTTTGCTCTCCTGGCACAAATACAAAACACAAACAACCAAACACTCTTAGATGATTGATAAATGGTTTAGACTTATTCAATACCTGATAGGGGGATTGGTTTTCAAGGATCTGTGTTGGTGTTCTGTTTATTAGATAGCATGCTGTTGAGACAGCATCAGCCCAAAATCTCTTAGGCACATTCATGTGAAACATCATGGATCTTGTTACTTCCATCAAGTGCCTATTCTTCCTCTCGGCTACACCGTTTTGTTGAGGAGTATATGGGCAGCTTGTTTGGTGAAGTATACCCTTATTGGCCATGTGTTCTTTGAATGCATTGCTTGTGTATTCCCCACCATTGTCTGATCTGAAACATTTTATCTTGGCATTGTATTGATTAGTAATGTAAGTTTCAAAATTTTTAAAAGCATCTAGCACCCTATCTTTAGATGGTAATAATGTAAGCCAAGTATATTTGGATTTTTCATCAATGAAAGTCACAAAATATGCTTGGTTTTCTCTAGATTTGCAAGGTGAAGACCAAACATCCGAATGCACAAGATCAAAACAGTTTTCATATAGAGTTTTAGAGTTTGAAAACACAGATTTGTGGTGCTTGCCCAAAATGCAAGACTCACATTTATTATGATCAAAAGATACGTTTGGTAAAAGAGTTTTTAAAGCCTTAACATGAGGATGGCCTAATCTATAATGCCACAAAACATTATTAGCTTCTAACAAGACAGAATTGAAAGCAGAATGATGATTAGAGCTTGACACTTCTTTGTCAAGAATGTAGAGGTCTCCCCTGGTAGTTCCCTTTCCAATTACTTCCTTACTTTCAATATCCTGAAATATAACTTCATTAGGACTGAAAATCACATTGCACTTTAGATCACAAGCAATCCGTTTAACGAAATTAGATTAGAGGTAAAGCTAGGCATATATAGGGCTTGAGATTCTCTATTAAACACTCTAAGGCTTCCTAGACCTTTTACGGGGATCTTACTACCATTAGCAATAATAACATTTCCTAGTGCCGGTTTAACATTGCTAATCAGGTTCTTATTACTAATCATGTGATGAGATGCTCCTGAATCAATGATAATAGGCTTAATAGGTTTTTCAATGTTATGAGCACTAAGGGAGTAGAAAGAGTCAATACCAGAGCCCCTAAGGGCTTTAATGAGTGCATCTAGATCAGACTTCCTCACATATTCATCCGTGTAAGGTACCATAGCTGTGGATTCATCCTCCTTATCCTTGAGACTCATTGTCTGGAGCTGCTTGGACCAGTTGCATCATCGTTGGAGAAGTTGGCCTTTGCATCTTTGAACTTGGCCGGCTTGAGATGTGAATTCGGGATCCAGACATTTCTCCTTGGAGTGCCCCTTCTTCTTGCGGTGATCACACAACGGACTCCTCCTGTCTTCATAAGTCTTGGCGGTTGGCTTGTAGGCAACCTTATTGGCGGTGACCAGCTCCTTTTTGTTGCCAAAGAGTTCTATGGATCCTTGCTCTCTTTGCAGTTGAGCACACACTTCTTCAAGATTAGGAAGTTTATCAGATCTCAAGAGATGCTTGATAACATCCTTGTAGCTACCATTCAGCGTGAGCAACAAGCCAAAGACCTTGTCTTGCTCCCTCCTTTCATTGAGAACTTTTGGATTAATGGTACTTGGCCGCAACATTTCCAGCTCTGCCCACAAGCTCCTAAACCTTCCAAAATGCTTGGTGAATTCCATGTCTTCTTGATTAAGATCATTTATCGCCTTCTTCACCTCATAGACCCTGCTAAGGTTGGATATGTTGCCATATACTGTTTGGAGAGTGTCCCACAAGTCTTTGGCACTCTCGCAGTATGAGTAAGCCTCAAGTATCGCTGGATCAAGAGATCCTTGAATGATTCCGAGCACTTTCTGGTCTTCTTGAAACCATTTGCCTTCGGTGGTAAGAGAATCACCTTCTGTGAGGGTAGTATCCGAGATGACTTCTTGTGATTTGAGAATGTGGCTCCAAAGAACACGACCACATAGAGCAATCTTTACCGTCCTTGCCCATAGGAGATAGTTAATCCCCTTTAGTGTCACTGGGCAAAGTATCTTCTTAGATTGCTCCTTATCTTCCATGTTTTTTTTTTTTGTTAAAGACCTTATCTTCCATGTTGAAAGATTTTGATTTTGAACCGAGAAAAGGTTGTTCCTTTTAGAGATATCCAAGCCAAAACAGAATAAAGGCGGTGTCTTTTATAGTAGAGACAGAGTTTAGACAAGAAAAGCTTGGATCTTTAAGAGTATAAGCCGATTTAGAGAGACAAGTTTGTGTTTTTGAGAAGAAACCGAGGAAGGAAGAGATAAAGTTTAGAGCTTTACTTGTTCCTGGGTTTCAAAGACACAAAGCTAGATTTAGGAGTAGATCTGGGAAAAACAGAGCTTTATGGCTCAAAAGATCAGATCTTGAAGGAATCGGCCTTTTTGGAGAGAAAGTTTGGTGATTTGGATGAGAATCAAACGTTTACAAGGATAAAGTTTGAATCTTTATGAAGAGAAACCCAAACCAGAGATAAAGTTTGAATCTTTATGAAAAACGAGAGATTTAGAACGAGAGAATAAGAAACGCGGAAACGAGATTTATGGTTCAAGAGCAATCATGCTCTGATACCATGTTAGAATTTGTAAGTGTAAACGGAGAATATTTGAGATTTGGAGAAGATTATGAATTGGTGTTCTTCATGTTCTTGAAGAACATGAAGAGAGATTAGAGAGAGAATATGTGATAAACATGTTTATTAATTTCATAAAGGTTAAATTTTATCACAGTACACAAGGAGATTACATATATAGAAAATAAGCCCATTAAAAGAAATCCCCAACGGCTCTATTTTCAAACTGCTTCGACATATAGTTTTGTGACATAGTCGACTATATGAATCACCTACAACGTGATGCATATAGTTTTGTGACATAGTCGACTATATGAATCACCTATACTGTGATGGTCACTTCAATAGTCTTCACACTTTGTACTAGTTTGACGAACTTATGAAACAACTAACAACGTGGTTGTTAGGACTCTAAACCAAGTTTCATGCAACATGAGTTCTTATAAGTGTCTCAATGAGCTTTGTACTAGATTGACGAACTTATGAAACATCTAACAACTCGGTTTCTAGGACTCTAAACCAAGTTTCATGCAACATGAGTGCTTATAAGTGTCTCAATGAGCTTAGTACTAGCTTGACGAACTTATGAAACATCTAACAACGTGATTGCTAGGACTCTAAACCAAGTTTCATGCAACATGAGTGCTTATAAGTGGCTCAATGAGCTTTGTACTAGTTTGACGAACTTATGAAACATCTAACAACGCGTTTCTAGGACTCTAAACCAAGTTTTTGCAACATGAGTGCTTATAAGTGTCTCAATGAGCTTTGTACTAGATTGACGAACTTATGAAACATCTAACAACACGGTTTCTAGGACTCTAAACCAAGTTTCATGAAACATGAGTGCTTATAAGTGTCTCAATGAGCTTTGTACTAGTTTGACGAACTTATGAAACATCTAATAACGCGTTTCTAGTACTCTAAACCAAGTTTCATGCAACATGAGTGCTTATAATTGGCTCAATGAGCTTTGTACTTGTTTGACGAACTTATGAAACATCTAACAACGTGGTTGCTAGGACTCTAAACCAAGTTTCATGCAACATGAGTGCTTATAAGTGTCTCAATGAGCTTTGTACATGTTTGACGAACTTATGAAACATCTAACAACGCGTTTCTATGACTCTAAACCAAGTTTCATGCAACATGAGTGCTTATAAGTGGCTCAATGAGTTTTGTACTAGATTGACGAACTTATGGAACATCTAACATCGTGGTTTCTAGGACTCTAAACCAAGTTTCACGCAACATGAGTGCTTATAAGTGGCTCAATGAGCTTTGTGCTAGTTTGACGAACTTATGAAACATCTAACAACGCGTTTCTAGGACTCTAAACCAAGTTTTTGCAACATGAGTGCTTATAAGTGTCTCAATGAGCTTTGTACTAGATTGACGAACTTATGAAACATCTAACAACGCGTTTCTAGGACTCTAAACCAAGTTTCATGCAACATGAGTGCTTATAAGTGTCTCAATGAGCTTTGTACAAGTTTGACGAACTTATGAAACATCTAACAACGCGTTTCTAGGACTCTAAACCAAGTTTCATGCAACATGAGTGCTTATAAGTGGCTCAATGAGCTTTGTACTAGTTTGACGAACTTATGAAACATCTAACAACGCGTTTCTAGGACTCTAAACCAAGTTTCATGCAACATGAGTGCTTATAAGTGGCTCAATGAGCTTTGTACTTGATTGACGAACTTATGAAACATCTAACATCGTGGTTTCTAGGACTCTAAACTAAGTTTCACGCAACATGAGTGCTTATAAGTGTCTCAATGAGCTTTGTACTAGTTTGACGAACATATGAAACATCTAACAACGTGGTTGCTAGGACTCTAAACCAATTTTCATGCAACATGAGTGCTTATAAGTGTCTCAATGAGCTTTGTACTAGATTGACGAACTTATGAAACATCTAACAACTCGGTTTCTAGGACTCTAAACCAAGTTTCATGCAACATGAGTGCTTATAAGTGTCTCAATGAGCTTAGTACTAGCTTGACGAACTTATGAAACATCTAACAACGTGATTGCTAGGACTCTAAACCAAGTTTCATGCAACATGAGTGCTTATAAGTGGCTCAATGAGTTTGTACTAGATTGACGAACTTATGAAACATCTAACATCGTGGTTTCTAGGACTCTAAACCAAGTTTCACGCAACATGAGTGCTTATAAGTGTCTCAATGAGCTTTGTACTAGATTGACGAACTTATGAAACATCTAACAACTCGATTTCTAGGACTCTAAACCAAGTTTCATGCAACATGAGTGCTCATAAGTGTCTCAATGAGCTTAGTACTAGCTTGACGAACTTATGAAACATCTAACAACGTGATTGCTAGGACTCTAAACCAAGTTTCATGCAACATGAGTGCTTATAAGTGGCTCAATGAGCTTTGTACTAGTTTGACGAACTTATGAAACATCTAACAACGCGTTTCTAGGACTCTAAACCAAGTTTTTGCAACATGAGTGCTTATAAGTGTCTCAATGAGCTTTGTACTAGATTGACGAACTTATGAAACATCTAAAAACGCGGTTTCTAGGACTCTAAACCAAGTTTCATGCAACATGAGTGCTTATAAGTGTCTCAATGAGCTTTGTACAAGTTTGACGAACTTATGAAACATCTAACAACGTGGTTGCTAGGACTCTAAATCAAGTTTCATGCAACATGAGTGGTTATAAGTGTCTCAATGAGCTTAGTACTAGCTTGACGAACTTATGAAACATCTAACAACGTGATTGTGATATAAGATCCAAGGAGGTTGAATCTTAATGGTGCCAAGACAGAAGCTTGAAGAAGGATCTAAAGAATCTCCTCTCTTTGCTTCACACCAAGCCAGCCTAAGTAGTTGTCTTTAAGGAGCTCTCTACTTAAACTATAGAACCAGGGGAGTGATGAGACGCCACACAACATATGGAGAAGCTGTGATAAGTCAGGGTTTGATTCAAGCTCTAAGGGGAATCCACACAAAGAGAATGAAGCGATAATAAGCAAGTTGTTCCTCCAAGAAGGTGTTTTCTTTATTGATATATTGTAAAAAGTACAAAGACCTCAAAGGAGCTTTATAAATAGCTCTTAGGTCGTGCCTTCTAGGGGTTAACTCAAACAACATGCTGTTTGAATCAAAATTTAAAAGAAAAACATGGAATTGACTAAGGAAACTAATGTCTTTATAAAAAAATAACATAACCTGCGCACCAAAGACAAGAAGATCATTAGTTTAATCATATGGAATTGACTCACCTTGATGAAGGATGGTGAAGAGGATTAAAGTCTTGTTAGCTTTGATCAAAGGCCACTCGCAGCTCTTAAGTTCTTCTTCTGGTCCAGCTGATTCATAGTCCTCTCCCTTGTCTCCTAGTAGCAATCTTAGGCCTTGAGCTTCCTCAATCTCTTGCATGTTCACCAAAGCTTGAATTGACTTGTTGAATGCTTCGCTTAATCGTTTGGTGCCTGATCTTGTTCTAGGTGGTTCATACATTGTAGGGACTTTTACTTGACCATGTAGCTGGTTATAGTTCATGTCCTCATCATTCCCTCCCTCTTGAGAAGGTTCTGACCTCATAACTTTTTCATCTACATTGAAAGGTACCAAATCAGTCACATTAAAGCTAGATGAGATTTTAAGATCACCTGGGAGTTCTAGCTTGTAGGCGTTGTTGTTGATGCGTTCCAAGACTTTGAATGGACCATCTCCACGTGGTGCTAACTTGGACTTTCTTTGGCTTGGAAACCTCTCATGCCTCATATGTAGCCAAACCCAATCTCCTGGTTCAAATATCACTTCTTTTCTGCCCTTGTCAGCTTGTGCCTTGTATTGCATTGTTTTCTTCTCTAAGTTCTCCTTGACTTGTTGGTGAAGCTTCTTGATTGCGTCAGCCTTGCTCATAGCATCTTGATTAACATGTTTGGTAGGTGGTAAATCAATGAGATCCAAAGGTGTTGCTGGCTTAAATCCATAAACAATCTCAAAAGGTGAAAGCTTAGTAGCAGAATGATTAGCTCTATTATAAGCAAATTCAATGAATGGTAAACAATCTAACCAATTCCTAAGATTCTTACCCACCGTGGCTCTTAAAAGAGCTGATAGAGTTTTGTTTACCACTTCAGTTTGCCCATCTGTTTGGGGATGGCATGTTGTTGAAAACAAGAGCTTGGTTCTGAGCTTTCTCCATAAGGTTTTCCAGAAATGGCTGAGGAACTTCACATCCCTATCTGACACAATTGTCCGTGGTATACCATGTAAACGCACCACTTCTTTGAAGAAGAGATCAGCAGTCTGTGTTGCATCATTGGTCTTAGCACATGGAATGAAATGAGCCATCTTTGAGAACCTGTCTACTACAACAAAGATAGAGTCTTTGTGCCGAATTGGCGGTAAGCCTAATACAAAATCCATAGAAATATCTACCCAAGGCATAGTAGGAATAGGCAAAGGCATATATAGACCATGAGGATGTAACCTGGATTTTGTCTTAAGACAAGTGACGCATTTAGAACAGAACTTCTCCACGTCTCTCTTCAAGTGAGGCCAAAAGAAATGCTCTACCAGCACACTTAGAGTCTTATCAACTCCAAAATGTCCCATTAGTCCTCCACCATGTGATTCTCTAATCAAAAGCTCTCTCATTGATCCTTGAGGAATGCATAGACGCTTGTTTCTGAACAAGAACCCTTCATGTTGGTAGAATGACCCGAAAGCAGCTTTACAACACGCTTGAAAGATGGTTCCAAAGTCTGGATCACCTTCGTAACTCTCCTTGATGTGCTCAAAACCCATCACTTTAGCTTCTAAAGTAGTAATAAGAGCATATCTCATGGATAGTGCATCAACCACTATGTTGTCTTTCCCTTTCTTGTATTTGATGATGTAAGGGAAGGTCTCTACAAACTCTAGCCACCTAGCATGTCTCCTCTTGAGTGTAGTCTGTCCCTTCAAGTGCTTAAGTGTCTCATGGTCGGTGTGAATGACAAACTCCTTGGCCAGCAGGTAGTGTTGCCAAGTCTCTAAAGATCTAACCAATGCGTAGAGTTCTTTATCATGGGTCGGATAATTAAGTGTGGCTCCACTAAGCTTCTCACTAAAGTAAGCTACCGGTCTGCCTCCTTGAGTTAGAACAGCTCCAATACCTAAACCTGAAGCATCACATTCAACCTCAAACGTTTTATCAAAATCAGGAAGTACTAAGACAGGCGCATTAGTCAAACTTATTTTAAGTTTATCAAAAGCTTCTTGTTGAGCTTGTCCCCATGAAAAGGATATGTTCTTCCGATCACAGCAGTTAGAGGCGCGGCGATTGTGCTGAAGTCTTTAACAAATCTTCTGTAAAAGCTTGCTAATCCATGGAAACTTCTAACATGTCCAATGCTTGTAGGTGTTGGCCATTCTTGGATTTCCTTGATCTTCTCTTGATCAACTTTGTAGTCCTGCGAACTTACAACAAAACCTAGGAAAACTAGTTGATCAGTACAAAAGGTGCACTTCTTGAGGTTTGCAAATAGACTTTCTTGGCGAAGAGTCTCTAAAACTTGCTGAAGGTGCTTCACATGGTCAGATAGATTCTGACTATATATCAAGATATCATCAAAGTACACAACTACAAACTTGCTAATGTATGCTCTAAGGATATGATTCATTAAGCGCATAAAGGTACTAGGAGCATTAGTTAAACCAAAAGGCATTACTAACCACTCATACAAACCTTGCTTGGTTTTGAAGGTTGTCTTCCATTCATCTCCTTCTTTCATCCTGACTTGGTGATAGCCACTCTTCAAATCCACCTTAGAGAAGACGGTTGCACCGTTGAGCTCATCCAGCATGTCGTCTAAGCGTGGTATTGGGTGCCTATACTTGATGGTGATGTTGTTGATTGCTCTACAATCTACACACATGCGCCAAGTCCCATCTTTCTTTTGCACTAACAGAACCGGTACAGCACATGGGCTAAAACTCTCTCTTATGTAGCCCTTGGACAGCAAGTCTTGAACTTGTTTCTCCAATTCTTTAGACTCGGTTGGGTTCATCCTATAGGTTGGCCTGTTGGGAAGAGCTGAACCTGGTACAAGATCAATTTGATGTTCTATACCTCTTATAGGTGGTAAAACCGGTGGATTTTCTTCGGGAAAGACATCCTTGAATTTTTCCAATAGCCTAGTGATTTCCTGAGGATGTTCTACAACTTCGCTTCCTGAAAACAACCCTTCTCTAAAGATCATGAGTAGCACCACAAAATTGTGATTTAAAGCCTTAGAGATTGAATTAGATGTAACATACAAATTAGTCTTACTTACCTCAGAATCTTTAGCCATCTTAACTTGCATTTCATGGACTTGAAATGGAGTTAAAGGCGCTAGATTAAACTTACGCTTGTCATGAGTGAAGGTGTAGTAGTTTGTGCGTCCATTGTGTATCGCTTCTTTGTCAAACTGCCACGGTCTGCCTAGTAGAAGATGGTTGGCCTTCATGGGTACCACATCACACAAAACTTGATCACAATACCTTCCAACACTAAAGGGAATGGTGACTTGATCCGTGATCTTCAACTCATTGTCATCATTGAGCCATCTCAGCTTGTATGGCCTCGGATGCTTAGATTTCTTCAAACCTAGCTTATCAACCATATATTTGCTAGCTACATTAGTACATGATCCCCCCATCTATGATTAAGCTACATACCTTTGTGTTTATTGTGCATCTTGTGTGGAAGATGTTTTCTCTTTGAGCTGTTTCTGGTTCGATCATAGCACTTAGTACCCTTCTGGTCACAACTAGCTCTCCACTATCTGGATACTCCACTTCATCATTAGACTCTTCTTGACACTCCTCTTCCTCTTCTTGCGACTCATAACCACCATCTTGATTGATGATCATTACTCTCTGGTTTGGGCAATCTCTAGCATAGTGTCCCGCCCCGACATTTGAAACAAGTAATATCTCTTGTCCTAGAGTTAGTTTGAGACTTACCTTGTTCTGGTCTACTTCCTTTTGGTGACTCAATGGTTGGTTTCTTAAGCTTAGAATCTGTCTCCATTGGCTTGGTTTTGTCATAGCTCTTTAGTGACGGATTGTTGTTGTTGCTCCAAGTAGGCTTGGCTCGTGAGGTACTTGATATCTTCCTTTTGATATGTTGCTCAGCTTGGACAGCCATGTGTAGTAGATCTTCTAGGTCATGATAAGGTTGTGTCTCTACTTTTCTAGCAATCCTATGATTCAATCCGTCTAAGAACTGAGCCATAAGGGATTCTTCTGCCTCATTAGACTCCAATCTATTCTTGACTTGTTCAAACTCCTCAAAATATTCCTCCACACTTCTGTTTTTCTGCGCAAGTTGACGAAATTTCTTTTGTAATTCTCTATAAAAATAAGGAGGTACATACCTTTTTCTAAGGCTGAATCTCATGTCTTCCCAAGTGGTGATTTGAAGATGCCTATGCCTTCTTCTTTCAGCCACTTCTCTGTCCCACCAAGATAATGCATTCTCTGTGAGTTGAGCAGATGCTAAGGAAACTTTCTTTTGATCGGTATAGTTGTAATGATCAAAGATGTACTCCATGCGTCTCTCTCAATCCAAGTATGCATTTGGATTAACCCTGCCAGCAAAAGTAGGTGTCTTTAGTTTTATGTCATTATTCCCTCGCCTATTAAAATCTTCATCAATCACTCTGCCCCTATGGGCTTGAATTCTTGGCCTAGGATAGTTGTTTTGTTCAGGAGGATGATGTTGTCTAGGCTGGTTGTTTTCTTGAGGAGGCTCATCTTCGTGCTCATCCATTGCTTCTTCTTCATCATTGTTAGGTTGGTGGTGTTGTTGTTGGGCTAATGGTGGCTCAAGGAGAGCCAAACGATTTCCGAGAGCTTGTAGTTGAGCTTGTATGGCTATTAAGGCTTGTGCTGTTGTGATCTGCTCATTTTCTTGCTCCATCTCTCTTTAGATTTTCTGTCTAATACTTAACAAAAGATTAAACGCAAAGGGAAAAGCTAAAACAGAAAAAATGGAAAAAAGAACCAACTGGTCAAAAAATGGAAATTCTCTAAAAACTTAAACTTTTCCTTTTCTTTTCTTTTCTCTAGGGTTTTTCTTAATGTTTTAAACTTGAAAACACAGCACCACGAATTCTCTAAGGTTCTTAAAGGTTTTGAAACAAAAAAAAAACTAGAAGATACAAGCGAAACTCTAAAACTAGTTCAAAAGAGAGCAAACAAGCTAAGAACAAACTTTTTATGATTTTTTTTTGTTTATTAAAGACTAAACAGAGAGATAAACTATCAAGCAACAAAATTTTGTTATTTTGTTTTAGATTTATGAAAGTAAATAAACTAGAATCAAAGAACAGCAAGCAAAGAAAGCAAAGACAATTACTTTTTATGGATTTTCTTAAAAAGATGAAACAAACGAAATAGAAAGCAAATAGACTAAAACATAGAGGAAAGATCCAAAGGTTTAGGAACCTTTAGCTCTGATACCAGATGATATAAGATCCAAGGAGGTTGAATCTTAATGGTGCCAAGACAGAAGCTCGAAGAAGGATCTAAAGAATCTCCTCTCTTTGCTTCACACCAAGCCAGCCTAAGTAGTTGTCTTTAAGGAGCTCTCTACTTAAACTATAAAACCAGGGGAGTGATGAGACGCCACACAACTGATGGAGAAGCTGTGATAAGTCAGGGTTTGATTAAAGCTCTAAGGGGAATCCACACAAAGAGAATGAAGCGATAATAAGCAAGTTGTTCCTGCAAGAAGGTGTTTTCTTTATTGATATATTGTAAAAAGTACAAAGACCTCAAAGGAGCTTTATAAATAGCTCTTAGTTCGTGCCTTCTAGGGCTTAACTCAAACAACATGCTGTTTGAATCAAAATTTAAAAGAAAACAACAAGGTTTTTAAATTAAAACTACAACTTAAACAAAAACAGCAAAGCGTGCAACTTAAAGTTTAAAAAGGAAACTAATGTCTTTATAAAAAAAATAACATAACTTGCGCACCAAAGACAAGAAGATCATTAGTTTAATCATATGGAATTGACTCACCTTGATGAAGGATGGTGAAGAGGTTTAAAGTCTTGTTAGCTTTGATTAAAGGCCACTCGCAGCTCTTAAGTTCTTCTTCTGGTCCAGCTGATTCATAGTCCTCCACCTTGTCTCCTAGTAGCAATCTTAGGCCTTGAGCTTCCTCAATCTCTTGCTTGTTCACCAAAGCTTGAACTGACTTGTTGAATGCTTCGCTTAATCGTTTGGTGCCTGATCTTGTTCTAGGTGATTCATACATTGTAGGGACTTTTACTTGACCATGTAGCTGGTTATAGTTCATATCCTCATCAGATTGCTAGGACTCTAAACCAAGTTTCATGCAACATGAGTGCTTATAAGTGGCTCAATGAGCTTTGTACTAGTTTGACGAACTTATGAAACATCTAACAACGCGTTTCTAGGACTCTAAACCAAGTTTTTGCAACATGAGTGCTTATAAGTGTCTCAATGAGCTTTGTACTAGATTGACGAACTTATGAAACATCTAACAACACGGTTTCTAGGACTCTAAACCAAGTTTCATGCAACATGAGAACTTATAAGTGTCTCAATGAGCTTTGTACTAGTTTGACGAACTTATGAAACATCTAAAAAAAAACGCGTTTCTAGGACTCTAAACCAAGTTTCATGCAACATGAGTGCTTATAAGTGGCTCAATGAGCTTTGTACTAGTTTGACGAACTTATGAAACATCTAACAACGTGGTTTGCTAGGACTCTAAACCAAGTTTCATACAACATGAGTGCTTATAAGTGTCTCAATGAGCTTTGTACTAGTTTGACGAACTTATGAAACATCTAACAACGCGTTTCTAGGACTCTAAACCAAGTTTCATGCAACATGAGTGCTTATAAGTGGCTCAATAAGCTTTGTACTTGATTGACGAACTTATGAAACATCTAACATCATGGTTTCTAGGACTCTAAACCAAGTTTCACACAACATGAGTGTTTATAAGTGTCTCAATGAGCTTTGTACTAGTTTGACGAACTTATGAAACATCTAACAACGTGGTTGCTAGGACTCTAAACCAATTTTCATGCAACATGAGTGCTTATAAGTGGCTCAATGAGCTTTGTACTAGTTTGACGAACTTATGAAACATCTAACAACGTGGTTTGCTAGGACTCTAAACCAAGTTTCATACAACATGAGTGCTTATAAGTGTCTCAATGAGCTTTGTACTAGTTTGACGAACTTATGAAACATCTAACAACGCGTTTCTAGGACTCTAAACCAAGTTTCATGCAACATGAGTGCTTATAAGTGGCTCAATGAACTTTGTACTTGATTGACGAACTTATGAAACATCTAACATCGTGGTTTCTAGGACTCTAAACCAAGTTTCACGCAACATGAGTGCTTATAAGTGTCTCAATGAGCTTTGTACTAGTTTGACGAACTTATGAAACATCTAACAACGTGGTTGCTAGGACTCTAAACCAATTTTCATGCAACATGAGTGCTTATAAGTGACTCAATGAGCTTTGTACTAGAGTGACGAACTTATGAAACATCTAACAACTCGGTTTCTAGGACTCTAAACCAAGTTTCATGCAACATGAGTGCTTATAAGTGTCTCAATGAGCTTAGTACTAGCTTGACGAACTTATGAAACATCTAACAACGTGATTGCTAGGACTCTAAACCAAGTTTCATGCAACATGAGTGCTTATAAGTGGCTCAATGAGCTTTGTACTAGATTGACGAACTTATGAAACATCTAACATCGTGGTTTCTAGGACTCTAAACCAAGTTTCACGCAACATGAGTGCTTATAAGTGTCTCAATGAGCTTTGTACTAGATTGACGAACTTATGAAACATCTAACAGCTCGGTTTCTAGGACTCTAAACCAAGTTTCATGCAACATGAGTGCTTATAAGTGTCTCAATGAGCTTAGTACTAGCTTGACGAACTTATGAAACATCTAACAACGTGATTGCTAGGACTCTAAACCAAGTTTCATGCAACATGAGTGCTTATAAGTGGCTCAATGAGCTTTGTACTAGTTTGACGAACTTATTAAACATCTAACAACGCGTTTCCAGGACTCTAAACCAAGTTTTTGCAACATGAGTGCTTATAAGTGTCTCAATGAGCTTTGTACTAGATTGACGAACTTATGAAACATCTAACAACGCGGTTTCTAGGACTCTAAACCAAGTTTCATGCAACATGAGTGCTTATAAGTGTCTCAATGAGCTTTGTACAAGTTTGACGAACTTATGAAACATCTAACAACGTGGTTGCTAGGACTCTAAACCAAATTTCATGCAACATGAGTGCGTATAATTGTCATAATGAGCGTTGTACTAGATTGACGAACTTATGAAACATCTAACAACGCGGTTTCTAGGACTCTAAACCAAGTTTCATGCAACATGAGTGCTTATAAGTGTCTCAATGAGCTTTGTAATGGTTTGACGAACTTATGAAACATCTAAGAACGTGGTTGCTAGGACTCTAAACAAAGTTTCATGCAACATGAGTGCTTATAAGTGTCGCAATAAGCTTTGTACTAGATTGACGAACTTATGAAACATCTAACAACTCGGTTTCTAGGACTCTAAACTAAGTTTCATGCAACATGAGTGCTTATAAGTGTCTCAATGAGCTTTGTACTAGTTTTACGAACTTATGAAACATCTAACAATGCGTTTCTAGGACTCTAAACCAAGTTTTTGCAACATGAGTGCTTATAAGTGTCTCAATGAGTTTGTACTAGTTTGACGAACTTATGAAACATCTAACATCGTGGTTTCTAGGACTCTAAACCAAGTTTCACGCAACATGAGTGCTTATAAGTGTCTCAATGAGCTTTGTACTAGATTGACGAACTTATGAAACATCTAACAACTCGGTTTCTAGGACTCTAAACCAAGTTTCATGCAACATGAGTGCTTATAAGTGTCTCAATGAGCTTAGTACTAGCTTGACGAATTTATGAAACATCTAACAACGTGATTGCTAGGACTCTAAACCAAGTTTCATGCAACATGAGTGGTTATAAGTGGCTCAATGAGCTTTGTACTAGTTTGACGAACTTATGAAACATCTAACAACGCGTTTCTAGGACTCTAAACCAAGTTTTTGTAACATGAGTGCTTATAAGTGTCTCAATGAGCTTTGTACTAGATTGACGAACTTATGAAACATCTAACAACGCGGTTTCTAGGACTCTAAACCAAGTTTCATGCAACATGAGTGCTTATAAGTGTCTCAATGAGCTTTGTACAAGTTTGACGAACTTATGAAACATCTAACAACGTGGTTGCTAGGACTCTAAACCAAATTTCATGCAACATGAGTGCGTATAATTGTCTTAATGAGCGTTGTTGATATGATCATGGAACCGGACATCGACATCGAGCATCGATCATCGAGCACCGAGCATCGAGTACCGAGCACCGAGCACCAAGGCGCCCGAGCACCGAGCACCGAAGAACATAAAGGAGTGATCACACGATCAAAGGCCAAGGAGCTAGCCAAGGACGTTCAAGCAATGATCATCACTTGCTGAGATCCATCACGCCATCTCTACCTTCATTCATCACCATCTCATCACGTTCTAGCCCAGTTCTTTACCATCTATTCCGCTGCCGCCCCTTCCATCACCATTGTCTCTCCATAGCCTTCATTCAGAGAGTTGATCCGTAAGGGAGATCATATCAGTTGTACTAGATTGACGAACTTATGAAACAACTAACAACGCGGTTTCTAGGACTCTAAACCAAGTTTCATGCAACATGAGTGCTTATAAGTGTCTCAATGAGCTTTGTAATGGTTTGACGAACTTATGAAACATCTAAGAACGTGGTTGCTAGGACTCTAAACAAAGTTTCATGCAACATGAGTGCTTATAAGTGTCGCAATAAGTTTTGTACTAGATTGACGAACTTATGAAACATCTAACAACTCGGTTTCTAGGACTCTAAACCAAGTTTCATGCAACATGAGTGCTTATAAGTGTCTCAATGAGCTTTGTACTAGTTTGACGAACTTATGAAACATCTAACAACGCGTTTCTATGACTCTAAACCAAGTTTCATGCAACATGAGTGCTTATAAGTGGCTCAATGAGCTTTGTACTAGTTTGACGAACTTATGAAACATCTAACAACGTGGTTGCTAGGACTCTAAACCAAGTTTCATGCAACATGAGTGCTTATAAGGATCTCAATGAGCTTAGTACTAGCTTGACGAACTTATGAAACATCTAACAACGTGATTGCTAGGACTCTAAACCAAATTTTCATGCAACATGAGTGCTTATAAGTGGCTCAATGAGCTTTGTACTAGTTTGACGAACTTATGAAACATCTAACAATGCGTTTCTAGGACTCTAAACCAAGTTTTTGCAACATGAGTGCTTATAAGTGTCTCAATGAGTTTGTACTAGTTTGACGAACTTATGAAACATCTAACGTCGTGGTTTCTAGGACTCTAAACCAAGTTTCACGCAACATGAGTGCTTATAAGTGTCTCAATGAGCTTTGTACTAGATTGACGAACTTATGAAACATCTAACAACTCGGTTTCTAGGACTCTAAACAAAGTTTCATGCAACATGAGTGCTTATAAGTGTCGCAATAAGCTTTGTACTAGATTGACGAACTTATGAAACATCTAACAACTCGGTTTCTAGGACTCTAAACCAAGTTTCATGCAACATGAGTGCTTATAAGTGTCTCAATGAGCTTTGTACTAGTTTGACGAACTTATGAAACATCTAACAACGTGGTTGCTAGGACTCTAAACCAAGTTTCATGCAACATGAGTGCTTATAAGTATCTCAATGAGCTTAGTACTAGCTTGACGAACTTATGAAACATCTAACAACGTGATTGCTAGGACTCTAAACCAAATTTTCATGCAACATGAGTGCTTATAAGTGGCTCAATGAGCTTTGTACTAGTTTGACGAACTTATGAAACATCTAACAATGCGTTTCTAGGACTCTAAACCAAGTTTTTGCAACATGAGTGCTTATAAGTGTCTCAATGAGTTTGTACTAGTTTGACGAACTTATGAAACATCTAACATCGTGGTTTCTAGGACTCTAAACCAAGTTTCACGCAACATGAGTGCTTATAAGTGTCTCAATGAGCTTTGTACTAGATTGACGAACTTATGAAACATCTAACAACTCGGTTTCTAGGACTCTAAACCAAGTTTCATGCAACATGAGTGCTTATAAGTGTCTCAATGAGCTTAGTACTAGCTTGACGAATTTATGAAACATCTAACAACGTGATTGCTAGGACTCTAAACCAAGTTTCATGCAACATGAGTGGTTATAAGTGGCTCAATGAGCTTTGTACTAGTTTGACGAACTTATGAAACATCTAACAACGCGTTTCTAGGACTCTAAACCAAGTTTTTGTAACATGAGTGCTTATAAGTGTCTCAATGAGCTTTGTACTAGATTGACGAACTTATGAAACATCTAACAACGCGGTTTCTAGGACTCTAAACCAAGTTTCATGCAACATGAGTGCTTATAAGTGTCTCAATGAGCTTTGTACAAGTTTGACGAACTTATGAAACATCTAACAACGTGGTTGCTAGGACTCTAAACCAAATTTCATGCAACATGAGTGCGTATAATTGTCTTAATGAGCGTTGTACTAGATTGACGAACTTATGAAACATCTAACAACGCGGTTTCTAGGACTCTAAACCAAGTTTCATGCAACATGAGTGCTTATAAGTGTCTCAATGAGCTTTGTAATGGTTTGACGAACTTATGAAACATCTAAGAACGTGGTTGATAGGACTCTAAACAAAGTTTCATGCAACATGAGTGCTTATAAGTGTCGCAATAAGCTTTGTACTAGATTGACGAACTTATGAAACATCTAACAACTCGGTTTCTAGGACTCTAAACTAAGTTTCATGCAACATGAGTGCTTATAAGTGTCTCAATGAGCTTTGTACTAGTTTGACGAACTTATGAAACATCTAACAACGCGTTTCTAGGACTCTAAACCAAGTTTCATGCAACATGAGTGCTTATAAGTGGCTCAATGAGCTTTGTACTAGTTTGACGAACTTATGAAACATCTAACAACGTGGTTGCTAGGACTCTAAACCAAGTTTCATGCAACATGAGTGCTTATAAGTATCTCAATGAGCTTAGTACTAGCTTGACGAACTTATGAAACATCTAACAACGTGATTGCTAGGACTCTAAACCAAATTTTCATGCAACATGAGTGCTTATAAGTGGCTCAATGAGCTTTGTACTAGTTTGACGAACTTATGAAACATCTAACAATGCGTTTCTAGGACTCTAAACCAAGTTTTTGCAACATGAGTGCTTATAAGTGTCTCAATGAGTTTGTACTAGTTTGACGAACTTATGAAACATCTAACATCGTGGTTTCTAGGACTCTAAACCAAGTTTCACGCAACATGAGTGCTTATAAGTGTCTCAATGAGCTTTGTACTAGATTGACGAACTTATGAAACATCTAACAACTCGGTTTCTAGGACTCTAAACCAAGTTTCATGCAACATGAGTGCTTATAAGTGTCTCAATGAGCTTAGTACTAGCTTGACGAATTTATGAAACATCTAACAACGTGATTGCTAGGACTCTAAACCAAGTTTCATGCAACATGAGTGGTTATAAGTGGCTCAATGAGCTTTGTACTAGTTTGACGAACTTATGAAACATCTAACAACGCGTTTCTAGGACTCTAAACCAAGTTTTTGTAACATGAGTGCTTATAAGTGTCTCAATGAGCTTTGTACTAGATTGACGAACTTATGAAACATCTAACAACGCGGTTTCTAGGACTCTAAACCAAGTTTCATGCAACATGAGTGCTTATAAGTGTCTCAATGAGCTTTGTACAAGTTTGACGAACTTATGAAACATCTAACAACGTGGTTGCTAGGACTCTAAACCAAATTTCATGCAACATGAGTGCGTATAATTGTCTTAATGAGCGTTGTACTAGATTGACGAACTTATGAAACATCTAACAACGCGGTTTCTAGGACTCTAAACCAAGTTTCATGCAACATGAGTGCTTATAAGTGTCTCAATGAGCTTTGTAATGGTTTGACGAACTTATGAAAAATCTAAGAACGTGGTTGCTAGGACTCTAAACAAAGTTTCATGCAACATGAGTGCTTATAAGTGTCGCAATAAGTTTTGTACTAGATTGACGAACTTATGAAACATCTAACAACTCGGTTTCTAGGACTCTAAACCAAGTTTCATGCAACATGAGTGCTTATAAGTGTCTCAATGAGCTTTGTACTAGTTTGACGAACTTATGAAACATCTAACAACGCGTTTCTATGACTCTAAACCAAGTTTCATGCAACATGAGTGCTTATAAGTGGCTCAATGAGCTTTGTACTAGTTTGACAAACTTATGAAACATCTAACAACGTGGTTGCTAGGACTCTAAACCAAGTTTCATGCAACATGAGTGCTTATAAGTATCTCAATGAGCTTAGTACTAGCTTGACGAACTTATGAAACATCTAACAACGTGATTGCTAGGACTCTAAACCAAATTTTCATGCAACATGAGTGCTTATAAGTGGCTCAATGAGCTTTGTACTAGTTTGACGAACTTATGAAACATCTAACAATGCGTTTCTAGGACTCTAAACCAAGTTTTTGCAACATGAGTGCTTATAAGTGTCTCAATGAGTTTGTACTAGTTTGACGAACTTATGAAACATCTAACGTCGTGGTTTCTAGGACTCTAAACCAAGTTTCACGCAACATGAGTGCTTATAAGTGTCTCAATGAGCTTTGTACTAGATTGACGAACTTATGAAACATCTAACAACTCGGTTTCTAGGACTCTAAACAAAGTTTCATGCAACATGAGTGCTTATAAGTGTCGCAATAAGCTTTGTACTAGATTGACGAACTTATGAAACATCTAACAACTCGGTTTCTAGGACTCTAAACCAAGTTTCATGCAACATGAGTGCTTATAAGTGTCTCAATGAGCTTTGTACTAGTTTGACGAACTTATGAAACATCTAACAACGTGGTTGCTAGGACTCTAAACCAAGTTTCATGCAACATGAGTGCTTATAAGTATCTCAATGAGCTTAGTACTAGCTTGACGAACTTATGAAACATCTAACAACGTGATTGCTAGGACTCTAAACCAAATTTTCATGCAACATGAGTGCTTATAAGTGGCTCAATGAGCTTTGTACTAGTTTGACGAACTTATGAAACATCTAACAATGCGTTTCTAGGACTCTAAACCAAGTTTTTGCAACATGAGTGCTTATAAGTGTCTCAATGAGTTTGTACTAGTTTGACGAACTTATGAAACATCTAACATCGTGGTTTCTAGGACTCTAAACCAAGTTTCACGCAACATGAGTGCTTATAAGTGTCTCAATGAGCTTTGTACTAGATTGACGAACTTATGAAACATCTAACAACTCGGTTTCTAGGACTCTAAACCAAGTTTCATGCAACATGAGTGCTTATAAGTGTCTCAATGAGCTTAGTACTAGCTTGACGAATTTATGAAACATCTAACAACGTGATTGCTAGGACTCTAAACCAAGTTTCATGCAACATGAGTGGTTATAAGTGGCTCAATGAGCTTTGTACTAGTTTGACGAACTTATGAAACATCTAACAACGCGTTTCTAGGACTCTAAACCAAGTTTTTGTAACATGAGTGCTTATAAGTGATGCGATCGTAACCAAGCCATCGGACGAGGAAACCGCGAACGATCCGATATCGACCACTCGAGCACTCGACACCAACGAAATGCCGACATCGACCACTCGACCACTCGACACCGACGAAATGCCGATATCGACCACTCGACCACCCGATACCGAGAAGTTGCCAAGTACCCGAACATCGAATGCCGAGGAAATGTCGGACGTACAAGAAGGAGTTATCACTCGGGCCAGAGCTAAGGAGCTAGCAAGGAAAGCTCACACGATGATCAAGGAAGAGAAGATTGGAGAAGCCGACACGAGAAGCTACTTCAACATCTTTACCACGGCTACTTGAGGAA
This sequence comes from Cochlearia excelsa, assembly GCA_963556525.1. Taxonomy (NCBI): domain Eukaryota; kingdom Viridiplantae; phylum Streptophyta; class Magnoliopsida; order Brassicales; family Brassicaceae; genus Cochlearia; species Cochlearia excelsa. The sequence goes on along the minus strand of CAUVZT010000026.1, from coordinate 573,405 downwards.
GACCAAGCTATGGTAGCTAAGCGGACTAAGTGACTCGCTTGGTACTCTTTCCCACTGGGTTTTAACGAGGCCAAGAAGACCACTACGCCGTCCATTAGCCACCATAGCTTGAAGAGTGTGTTAAAGCAAGGCACTTCCACTACTTGCTTATCTATCCGCAATTTCCTTTTCTTTAGATTTCCATTTTCTTGTGCGATTTCCATTTCTCTTTTTGCGATTTCCTTTTTCTTGTTAAACGCGTGAAGCCCTAAAGGAAGCGACTTGTGCTTGCCTATATAAAGCTTCTCGCCGCACAACTTTTATATTATCGAACAACTTATAAAGAAAACTTAACCTAAGGTCCTTGTCGCCTTTCTTGATCTTGTGAAGAGATCGGCTCCCTCTTGATCTTGTGAAGAGATCCGTTCCTCTCCTTGCGCAGCCGCCGTTGGAGAGAACTTCTACCTCTTGTTAAACTCCTCATCGTTTAACAAGTCTCCGTGGTCACTTACACTTCCTCTCCCCTTCCCATCGACGTTCCATCCGCATCATTCCACTATCTTCCACATCCGTCCACCCTATCCATCCCCGCGAAGGTTCAGCCTCGTTTGGAGAGTAGATCCCTCAAGGACGATCGTATCATGTGGTATCAGAGCCACCTCTGAACCAAGGCTGAGTCGCTTCTATCCCTTTCTTTCTTCTTATCTTTTGTGCTTAACTTGTAGATCTATACCGCTTATTTCATCCTGCTTGCTTGATAGTTTGTCCGCAACTTGTTGGTTACTTCTTGCTTGCTTGAATCCTGTTTGTTCCGTGGAGTATAGATCTGTTACTCTTTCTTTTGTTCTTGTTGTTCATCGTGTTCGTTAGGTTGATAGTGTAGCGGCGGCCAAATTCTTTGGCTAGATCTTAAAACCCTATTTTTAAAAAAAACGCGCACTTGTTTTACCACGATTTCCTTTTTGCTTAAACTTGTCGTTTCATTAAAGCCGAGAATTTCCTTTTTACAAAACCGCGTGACAAGTTTCCTTTTTCCTAAACCGCGTGAGACGATTTCCTTTTTATCGTGTATTGTTTACTTTGTTAGCGTGTTTTGTTTGGGCTTTGCTTAGGACAGTTTATTGTGAACACCTTACTTTGGGTTATTTTTGCGTGTACCAGGTACCATGGCGCTCTCACCCGAGGCGTTAGACGACCTTCAGAAGCTCATCGCTACCCAAGTTGCCGAGGCCATGGCTCAGCTCCTACCGCAACAAATCTCCCAGCAGCTCACCTTGGAACGTGAGAAGCAAGCCAGGGAAGCCAAGGAAGTATCCTCGGAGTCCGAGAGTGGTCACACACCAACTCCATCCGAAGCTATCCGCCTTGCCAAGGGAAAAGGCCCAGCCGGTAGTTCCAGAACGCAGGCCGTCCGTCCCGTATTTCCCCGAGACAATACCGAGAAGGAGACCCGGTTACCTAGAGATAGAGCCAATCATTTTAGACCGGCACCTTTCGCTCCTAGACGCGCTCCACACTTCGACCACAGCCGTCGGCCAGAAACCGTTGGGGACCATAGGATCCACATCCACTCCGACGAAGATTACTACGAACTAGGCGCATCGGATCGCAGCCATAGAAGCCGTAGGCGGGACAGGGAAGCCAGGGATCCTGTTAGGCAACAACTTAGACACATCAAGGCTAAGTTCCCTCCCTTCCAAGGTAAGAACGATCCCGAGGTCTACCTAGATTGGGAAAGGAAGATGGAGTCTAGCTTCATCTACCATGACACTTACCCGGTCAACAAGGTAAAGATTGTCGTGTCAGAATTCAGTGACTATGCTCTCCTGTGGTGGGATCAGCTATGCACCACCAGAAGCCGACACAACGAGCCGGCTATCACCACTTGGGCACAACTTACCACGCACATGAGGAAGCGTTTTGTTCCCAACCATTACCACCGTGAGACTCTCCACAAACTCAGGAAACTCACCCAAGGGTCAAGCTCCGTCAGAGACTACTACCAAGAGATGGAAACTCTGCTGGTCCGAGCCGGCCTAGAAGAAGACGACGAGGTCGCCATGGCCCGGTTCATTGGAGGACTTGCTCGGGACATTCAAGACAAGCTGGAACTCCAATCTTACGAAGATCTTGAGGAGTTAGTGCACAAGGCCGAGCTGATTGAGAGCCAAAACAAGCGCCGGTATACTAGGCCAAGCTACCCGTCCAATGCAACCAAGCCGCGAGATGCCCAGCCGACCAAGCCCGAATACCGCCGAGAGTTCAAGCCACCACCTAGCGGCGTGAAAGAAGAGCCCAAGACAGCCTTCAAGGATAGGAGTGGAGCATCTTTGAGCCATGTCAGGTGCTACAAGTGTCAAGGCATGGGTCATTACGCTAGGGATTGTGTCAACAAGAAAGTCTACATGCTGCTTGATAACGGAGACATCCTCCCACCGGATACGGACTCGAATCGACCCTCATGAAGAAGAGGAAGAAGAGTCCGCCGCGGTTGGAGAAATGCTTGTAGCCCACAGAACCTTAAGTGTCCAGAATCGAGGCCGAGGAGCTACAACAAAGGGACAACTTGTTCCACACCCGGTGCATCGTCAAGGAAAGGGTGTGCAGCCTAATCATAGATGGAGGGAGTTGCACCAACGCTGCAAGTGAGCATATGGTCGAGAAACTTCACCTCCAAACCACCCCACATCCGAGGCCATATAAGCTGCAATGGCCGAATGAAGGAGGAGCCCGACGGTTACTCACCAAGTCAAGGTAGCCTTTGCCATAGGAAAGTATGAGGATGACATACTCTGTGATGTCTTGCCCATGGGCTCGAGCCACCTCCTGCTGGGTAGACCGTGGCAATCAGACCGCAAGGTTCTTCATGATGGATACACCAACAAGCACTCCTTTGAGTTCAAGGGCCGCAAAATCACCGTTCTCCCTCTCACCCCTAGCGAAGTCTACCAAGACCAACTCTACATCAAACTAAAGAACGAGAAGGATAAGGAGATACCGCCTAATACCAACCTTCTCATCCACTCTAGTGAAGTTTTCAAAGACCTAAACTCTGAACTACCTATTTTAATGCTTATATATAGAGAAACGCTTGTTAGTTTAACCGAGTTTGCACAGGATCTTCCTAGTGGTATGTCTCGGCTTTTGCAGGATTTTAAGGACGTGTTCCCGGAGGATGCCCCACCAGGACTGCCACCTATCCGAGGGATCGAGCATCAGATAGACTTGGTGCCTGGAGCTGCCTTGCCAAACCGGCCAGCTTACCGCACCAACCCAGCTGAGACCAAAGAGCTCCAAAACCAAGTGGAGGAGTTGATGAAGAAGGGTCACATCCTTGAGAGTATGAGTCCATGTGCCGTCCCGGTCTTACTGGTGCCAAAGAAAGATGGAACGTGGCGCATGTGTGTTGATTGCCGAGCCATCAACAACATCACGGTTAAGTATCGCCACCCTATCCCTAGACTTGATGATATGTTAGATGAATTGTGTGGTTCTAACGTGTTCTCTAAGATCGATCTTAAGAGTGGTTATCATCAGATTAGGATGAAGGAAGGTGACGAATGGAAGACCGCCTTTAAGACTAAGCAAGGATTGTACGAATGGCTTGTAATGCCCTTCGGTTTAACTAATGCTCCTAGTACCTTTATGCGTTTAATGAATCATGTGTTGAGGACCTTTATAGGTGTCTTTGTAGTTGTTTACTTTGATGATATACTGATTTATAGCAGGGATATGGAGGCCCATCTCACTCACATCCAGATGGTGCTAGAAGTACTTCGGAAGGAGCGCTTGTTTGCTAACCTCAACAAGTGTACCTTCTGCACTAACCGAGTTATTTTCTTAGGTTTTGTTGTGAGTGCAGACGGCGTACAGGTTGACGAGGACAAGATAAAGGCCATCCGAGACTGGCCGAGCCCTAGGAACGTCGGAGAAGTTAGGAGTTTTCACGGCCTAGCCGGCTTCTACCGCCGGTTCGTCAAGGACTTCAGCACCATAGCCGCACCACTCACTGAAGTCATCAAGAAGGAAGTAGGGTTCAAGTGGGAAGCCGTCCAAGAGCAAGCCTTTCAGGCTCTTAAAGAGAAGCTTATCAATTCCCCTCTACTTGCTTTACCTGATTTTATGAAAACTTTTGAAATTGAGTGTGATGCGTCTGGTGTAGGCATTGGAGTTGTCCTAATGCAGGACAAAAGACCCATTGCGTATTTCAGCGAAAAGTTAGGAGGCTCAACGGTCAACTATCCAACATATGACAAGGAGCTATACGCGCTGGTGAGAGCTCTACAAACATGGCAGCACTATCTGTGGCCCAAGGAGTTCGTCATACACACGGACCATGAATCCTTGAAACATCTAAAGGGGCAACAGAAACTGAACCGGAGGCATGGACGTTGGATAGAATTCATCGAGACCTTCCCATATGTCATTAAGTACAAGAAAGGTAAGGACAATGTAGTCGCCGATGCATTGTCCCGGAGGTACACTCTTCTTAGTACTTTGACATCTAAACTTATTGGATTTGAGAGATTGAAAGAATTATATGAGATCGACAATGAGTTTAGTGAGGCGTATAGGAAGTGTGCAAAATTCTCTTGTGATGGTTACTATAGGCACGATGAATATCTCTTTTATAACCATAAGTTGTGTGTGCCTAATGTTTCTGTTAGAGAGTTGTTAGTCAGGGAATCCCATGGGGGTGGACTTGCCGGGCACTTTGGAGTTACTAAGACTCTTCACAGCCTACAACAACACTTTTACTGGCCGGGCATGAGGAAGGACGTGGAGAAAGTCTGTGCTAGGTGTGCCACATGCAAACAGGCTAAGAGTAAAGTCCAGCCGCACGGTTTGTATCTCCCTTTGCCTATTCCTGAGCATCCGTGGACAGATATATCGATGGACTTTGTGATAGGATTGCCTAGGACTAAGACTGGTAGAGACTCGATCTTTGTGGTTGTTGATAGGTTTTCTAAGATGGCTCACTTTATTGCTTGTCATAAGACCGATGATGCTGTTAATGTCGCTAACCTGTTCTTTAGAGAAGTCGTTAGGTTGCATGGTATGCCTCTTGTTATTGTGTCTGACAGGGATACGAAGTTCCTTAGCCATTTTTGGAGAACCTTGTGGGCAAAGCTAGGAACCAAGCTGACCTTTTCCACCACTTGCCACCCACAGACTGATGGTCAGACGGAGGTAGTCAACCGGTCCTTGAGCACCTTGCTAAGGACGATGGTAAGAAGCAATCTCAAGTCGTGGGAGGATTGTCTACCCCACGTTGAGTTTGCTTATAATCATTCTCAACACTCCTCTACCTTGTTCTCTCCTTTTGAAATTGTTTATGGGTTTAACCCGTCTTCACCACTAGATTTAATCTCTTTGCCTTTGAGTGAACGTTGCAGTTTAGACGGAAAAAAGAAAGCCGAGCAAGTGAGGAGAATCCATGAGAAGGCCAGGATAAACATCGAGCACAAGACGCGGCTATACGCAAAGAAAGCCAACAAGGGTCGCAAGGAGGTTATCTTTAAAGAAGGCGACCTGGTTTGGGTTCACCTAAGGAAGGAGAGGTTCCCCGCCGAAAGGAAGTCCAAGCTGATGCCGAGAGTAGATGGCCCGTTCAAAGTCTTGAAGCGGATCAACGACAACGCCTACAAAATTGATCTTCAAGGGAAGTACACAATCTCTGATTCGTTTAATGTGTCTGACTTAGCTCATTTTATTGCAGATTCTGATTTGAGGTCAAATCCTTTTCAAGTGGGGGAGGATGATGCGATCGTAACCAAGCCATCGGACGAGGAAACCGCGAACGATCCGATATCGACCACTCGAGCACTCGACACCAACGAAATGCCGACATCGACCACTCGACCACTCGACACCGACGAAATGCCGATATCGACCACTCGACCACCCGATACTGAGAAGTTGCCAAGTACCCGAACATCGAATGCCGAGGAAATGTCGGACGTACAAGAAGGAGTTATCACTCGGGCCAGAGCTAAGGAGCTAGCAAGGAAAGCTCACACGATGATCAAGGAAGAGAAGATTGGAGAAGCCGACACGAGAAGCTACTTCAACATCTTCACCACGGCTACTTGAGGAAGACCAAGCTATGGTAGCTAAGCGGACTAAGTGACTCGCTTGGTACTCTTTCCCACTGGGTTTTAACGAGGCCAAGAAGACCACTACGTCGTCCATTAGCCACCATAGCTTGAAGAGTGTGTTAAAGCAAGGCACTTCCACTACTTGCTTATCTATCCGCAATTTCCTTTTCTTTAGATTTCCATTTTCTTGTGCGATTTCCATTTCTCTTTTTGCGATTTCCTTTTTCTTGTTAAACGCGTGAAGCCCTAAAGGAAGCGACTTGTGCTTGCCTATATAAAGCTTCTCGCCGCACAACTTTTATATTATCGAACAACTTATAAAGAAAACTTAACCTAAGGTCCTTGTCGCCTTTCTTGATCTTGTGAAGAGATCGGCTCCCTCTTGATCTTGTGAAGAGATCCGTTCCTCTCCTTGCGCAGCCGCCGTTGGAGAGAACTTCTACCTCTTGTTAAACTCCTCATCGTTTAACAAGTCTCCGTGGTCACTTACACTTCCTCTCCCCTTCCCATCGACGTTCCATCCGCATCATTCCACTATCTTCCACATCCGTCCACCCTATCCATCCCCGCGAAGGTTCAGCCTCGTTTGGAGAGTAGATCCCTCAAGGACGATCGTATCAATAAGTGTCTCAATGAGCTTTGTACTAGATTGACGAACTTATGAAACATCTAACAACGCGGTTTCTAGGACTCTAAACCAAGTTTCATGCAACATGAGTGCTTATAAGTGTCTCAATGAGCTTTGTAATGGTTTGACGAACTTATGAAACATCTAACAACGTGGTTGCTAGGACTCTAAACAAAGTTTCATGCAACATGAGTGCTTATAAGTGTCGCAATAAGTTTTGTACTAGATTGACGAACTTATGAAACATCTAACAACTCGGTTTCTAGGACTCTAAACCAAGTTTCATGCAACATGAGTGCTTATAAGTGTCTCAATGAGCTTTGTACTAGTTTGACGAAACATCTAACAACTTATAAACCAAGAAACATCTAAGTGTCTCAACGCTAGTTTGACGTTGAAACATCTACGCGTTTCTATGACTCTAAACCAAGTTTCATGCAACATGAGTGCTTATAAGTGGCTCAATGAGCTTTGTACTAGTTTGACGAACTTATGAAACATCTAACAACGTGGTTGCTAGGACTCTAAACCAAGTTTCATGCAACATGAGTGCTTATAAGTATCTCAATGAGCTTAGTACTAGCTTGACGAACTTATGAAACATCTAACAACGTGATTGCTAGGACTCTAAACCAAATTTTCATGCAACATGAGTGCTTATAAGTGGCTCAATGAGCTTTGTACTAGTTTGACGAACTTATGAAACATCTAACAATGCGTTTCTAGGACTCTAAACCAAGTTTTTGCAACATGAGTGCTTATAAGTGTCTCAATGAGTTTGTACTAGTTTGACGAACTTATGAAACATCTAACATCGTGGTTTCTAGGTCTCTAAACCAAGTTTCACGCAACATGAGTGCTTATAAGTGTCTCAATGAGCTTTGTACTAGATTGACGAACTTATGAAACATCTAACAACGCGTTTCTAGGACTCTAAACCAAGTTTCATGCAACATGAGTGCTTATAAGTGGCTCAATGAGCTTTGTACTAGATTGACGAACTTATGAAACATCTAACAACGCGTTTCTAGGACTCTAAACCAAGTTTCATGCAACATGAGTGCTTATAAGTGTCTCAATGAGCTTTGTACTAGTTTGACGAACTTATGAAACATCTAATAACGCGTTTCTAGGACTATAAACCAAGTTTCATGCAACATGAGTGGTTATAAGTGGCTCAATGAGCTTTGTACTAGTTTGACGAACTTATGAAACATCTAACAACGTGGTTGCTAGGACTCTAAACCAAGTTTCATGCAACATGAGTGTTTATAAGTGTCTCAATGAGCTTTGTACAAGTTTGACGAACTTATGAAACATCTAACAACGCGTTTATATGACTCTAAACCAAGTTTCATCCAACATGAGTGCTTATAAGTGGCTCAATAAGCTTTGTACTAGTTTGACGAACTTATGAAACATCTAACAACGCGTTTCTAGGACTCTAAACCAAGTTTCATGCAACATGAGTGCTTATAAGTGGCTGAATGAGCTTTGTACTAGATTGACGAACTTATGAAACATCTAACATCGTGGTTTCTAGGACTCTAAACCAAGTTTCACGCAACATGAGTGCTTATAAGTGTCTCAATGAGCTTTGTACTAGTTTGACAAACTTATGAAACATCTAACAACGTGGTTTCTAGGACTCTAAACCAAGTTTCATGCAACATGAGTGCTTATAAGTGGCTCAATGAGCTTTGTACTAGATTGACGAACTTATGAAACATCTAACAACGCGTTTCTAGGACTCTAAACCAAGTTTTTGCAACATGAGTGCTTATAAGTGTCTCAATGAGCTTTGTACTAGATTGACGAACTTATGAAACATCTAACAACGCGTTTCTAGGACTCTAAACCAAATTTCATGCAACATGAGTGCTTATAAGTGTCTCAATGAGCTTTGTATAAGTTTGACGAACTTATGAAACATCTGACAACGCGTTTCTAGGACTATAAACAAAGTTTCATGCAACATGAGTGCTTATAAGTGGCTCAATGAGCTTTGTACTAGTTTGACGAACTTATGAAACATCTAACAACGCGTTTCTAGGACTCTAAACCAAGTTTCATGCAACATGAGTGCTTATAAGTGGCTCAATGAGCTTTGTACTAGATTGACGAGCTTATGAAACATCTAACATCGTGGTTTCTAGGACTCTAAACCAAGTTTCACGCAACATGAGTGCTTAAAAGTGTCTCAATGAGCTTTGTACTAGTTTGACGAACTTATGAAACATCTAACAACGCGTTTCTAGGACTCTAAACCAAGTTTCATGCAACATGAGTGGTTATAAGTGGCTCAATGAGCTTTGTACTAGTTTGACGAACTTATGAAACATCTAACAACGTGGTTGCTAGGACTCTAAACCAAGTTTCATACAACATGAGTGCTTATAAGTGTCTCAATGAGCTTTGTACAAGTTTGACGAACTTATGAAACATCTAACAACGCGTTTCTAGGACTCTAAACCAAGTTTTTGCAACATGAGTGATTATAAGTTTCTCAATGAGCTTTGTACTAGATTGACGAACTTATGAAACATCTAACAACACGGTTTATAGGACTAAACCAAGTTTCATACAACATGAGTGCTTATAAGTGTCTCAATGAGCTTTGTACTAGTTTGACAAACTTATGAAACATCTAATAACGCGTTTGTAGGACTCTAAACCAAGTTTCATGCAACATGAGTGCTTATAAGTGGCTCAATGAGCTTTGTACTAGTTTGACGAACTTATGAAACATCTAACAACGTGGTTGCTAGGACTCTAAACCAAGTTTCATGCAACATGAGTGCTTATAAGTGTCTCAATGAGATTTGTACAAGTTTGACGAACTTATGAAACATCTAACAACGCGTTTCTATGACTCTAAACCAAGTTTCATGCAACATGAGTGCTTATAAGTGGCTCAATGAGCTTTGTACTAGTTTGACGAACTTATGAAACATCTAACAACGTGTTTCTAGGACTCTAAACCAAGTTTCATGCAACATGAGTTCTTATAAGTGGCTCAATGAGATTTGTACTAGATTGACGAACTTATGAAACATCTAACATCGTGCTTTCTAGGACTCTAAACCAAGTTTCACGCAACATGAGTGCTTATAAGTGTCTCAATGAGCTTTGTACTAGTTTGACGAACTTATGAAACATCTAACAACGTGGTTGCTAGGACTCTAAACCAAGTTTCATGCAACATGAGTGCTTATAAGTGGCTTCAATGAGCTTTGTACTAGATTGACGAACTTATGAAACATCTAACAACTCGGTTTCTAGGACTCTAAACCAAGTTTCATGCAACATGAGTGCTTATAAGTGTCTCAATGAGCTTAGTACTAGCTTGACGAACTTATGAAACATCTAACAACGTGGTTGCTAGGACTCTAAACCAAGTTTCATGCAACATGAGTGCTTATAAGTGTCTCAATGAGCTTTGTACTAGTTTGACGAACTTATGAAACATCTAATAACGCGTTTCTAGGACTCTAAACCAAGTTTCATGCAACATGAGTGCTTATAAGTGGCTCAATGAGCTTTGTACTAGTTTGACGAACTTATGAAACATCTAATAACGCGTTTCTACGACTCTAAACCAAGTTTCATGCAACATGAGTGCTTATAAGTGGCTCAATGAGCTTTTTACTAGTTTGACGAACTTATGAAACATCTAATAACGTGGTTGCTAGGACTCTAAACCAAGTTTCATGCAACATGAGTGCTTATAAGTGTCTCAATGAGCTTTGTACTAGTTTGACGAACTTATGAAACATCTAATAACGCGTTTCTACGACTCTAAACCAAGTTTCATGCAACATGAGTGCTTATAAGTGGCTCAATGAGCTTTTTACTAGTTTGACGAACTTATGAAACATCTAACAACGTGGTTGATAGGACTCTAAACCAAGTTTCATGCAACATGAGTGCTTATAAGTGTCTCAATGAGCTTTGTACTAGTTTGACGAACTTATGAAACATCTAATAACGCGTTTCTACGACTCTAAACCAAGTTTCATGCAACATGAGTGCTTATAAGTGGCTCAATGAGCTTTTTACTAGTTTGACGAACTTATGAAACATCTAACAACGTGGTTGCTAGGACTCTAAACCAAGTTTCATGCAACATTAGTGCTTATAAGTGTCTCAATGAGCTTTGTACTAGATTGACGAACTTATGAAACATCTAACAACTCGGTTTCTAGGACTCTAAACCAAGTTTCATGCAACATGAGTGCTTATAAGTGTCTCAATGAGCTTAGTACTAGCTTGACGAACTTATGAAACATCTAACAACGTGGTTGCTAGGACTCTAAACCAAGTTTCATGCAACATGAGTGCTTATAAGTATCTCAATGAGCTTTGTACTAGTTTGACGAACTTATGAAACATCTAATAACGCGTTTCTAGGACTCTAAACCAAGTTTCATGCAACATGAGTGCTTATAAGTGGCTCAATGAGCTTTTTACTAGTTTGACGAACTTAGGAAACATCTAACAACGTGGTTGCTAGGACTCTAAACCAAGTTTCATGCAACATGAGTGCTTATAAGTATCTCAATGAGCTTTGTACTAGTTTGACGAACTTATGAAACATCTAATAACGCGTTTCTAGGACTCTAAACCAAGTTTCATGCAACATGAGTGCTTATAAGTGGCTCAATGAGTTTTGTACTAGTTTGACGAACTTATGAAACATCTAACAACGTGGTTGCTAGGACTCTAAACCAAGTTTCATGCAACATGAGTGCTTATAAGTGTCTCAATGAGATTTGTACAAGTTTGACGAACTTATGACAACGCGTTTCTATGACTCTAAACCAAGTTTCATGCAACATGAGTGCTTATAAGTGGATCAATGAGCTTTGTAATAGTTTGACGAACTTATGAAACATCTAACAACGCGTTTCTATGACTCTAAACCAAGTTTCATGCAACATGAGTGCTTATAAGTGGCTCAATGAGATTTGTTCTAGATTGACGAACTTATGAAACATCTAACATCGTGCTTTCTAGGACTCTAAACCAAGTTTCACGCAACATGAGTGCTTATAAGTGTCTCAATGAGCTTTGTACTAGTTTGACGAACTTATGAAACATCTAACAACGTGGTTGCTAGGACTCTAAACCAAGTTTCATGCAACATGAGTGCTTATAAGTGGCTTCAATGAGCTTTGTACTAGATTGACGAACTTATGAAACATCTAACAACTCGGTTTCTAGGACTCTAAACCAAATTTCATGCAACATGAGTGCTTATAAGTGTCTCAATGAGCTTAGTACTAGCTTGACGAACTTATGAAACATCTAAGAACATGATTGCTAGGACTCTAAACCAAGTTTCATGCAACATGAGTGCTTATAAGTGTCTCAATGAGCTTTGTACTTGTTTGACGAACTTATGAAACATCTAATAACGCGTTTCTAGGACTCTAAACCAAGTTTCATGCAACATGAGTGCTTAAAAGTGGCTCAATGAGCTTTTTACTAGTTTGACGAACTTATGAAACATCTAACAACGTGGTTGCTAGGACTCTAAACCAAGTTTCATGCAACATGAGTGCTTATAAGTGTCTCAATGAGCTTTGTACTAGATTGACGAACTTATGAAACATCTAACAACTCGGTTTCTAGGACTCTAAACCAAGTTTCATGCAACATGAGTGCTTATAAGTGTCTCAATGAGCTTAGTACTAGCTTGACGAACTTATGAAACATCTAACAACGTGGTTGCTAGGACTCTAAACCAAGTTTCATGCAACATGAGTGCTTATAAGTGTCTCAATGAGCTTTGTACTAGTTTGACGAACTTATGAAACATTTAATAACGCGTTTCTAGGACTCTAAACCAAGTTTCATGCAACATGAGTGCTTATAAGTGGCTCAATGAGCTTTTTACTAGTTTGACGAACTTATGAAACATCTAACAACGTGGTTGCTAGGACTCTAAACCAAGTTTCATGCAACATGAGTGCTTATAAGTGTCTCAATGAGCTTTGTACTAGATTGACGAACTTATGAAACATCTAACAACTCGGTTTCTAGGACTCTAAACCAGGTTTCATGCAACATGAGTGTTTATAAGTGTCTCAATGAGCTTAGTACTAGCTTGACGAACTTATGAAACATCTAACAACGTGGTTGCTAGGACTCTAAACCAAGTTTCATGCAACATGAGTGCTTATAAGTGTCTCAATGAGCTTTGTACTAGTTTGACGAACTTATGAAACATCTAATAACGCGTTTCTAGGGCTCTAAACCAAGTTTCATGCAACATGAGTGCTTATAAGTGGCTCAATGAGCTTTTTACTAGTTTGACGAACTTATGAAACATCTAACTACGTGGTTGCTAGGACTCTAAACCAAGTTTCATGCAACATGAGTGCTTATAAGTGTCTCAATGAGCTTTGTACTAGATTGACGAACTTATGAAACATCTAACAACTCGGTTTCTAGGACTCTAAACCAAGTTTCATGCAACATGAGTGCTTATAAGTGTCTCAATGAGCTTAGTACTAGCTTGACGAACTTATGTAACATCTAACAACGTGATTGCTAGGACTCTAAACCAAGTTTCATGAAACATGAGTGTTTATAAGTGGCTCAATGAGCTTTGTACTAGTTTGACGAACTTATGAAACATCTAATAACGCGTTTGTAGGACTCTAAACCAAGTTTCATGCAACATGAGTGCTTATAAGTGGCTCAATGAGCTTTGTACTAGTTTGACGAACTTATGAAACATCTAACAACGTGGTTGGTAGGACTCTAAACCAAGTTTCATGCAACATGAGTGCTTATAAGTGTCACAATGAGATTTGTACAAGTTTGACGAACTTATGAAACATCTAACAACGCGTTTATATGACTCTAAACCAAGTTTCATGCAACATGAGTGCTTATGAGTGGCTCAATGAGCTTTGTACTAGTTTGAAGAACTTATGAAACATCTAACAACGCGTTTCTAGGACTCTAAACCAAGTTTCATACAACATGAGTGCTTATAAGTGTCTCAATGAGATTTGTACAAGTTTGACGAACTTATGAAACATCTAACAACGCGTTTCTATGACTCTAAACCAAGTTTCATGCAACATGAGTGCTTATAAGTGGCTCAATGAGCTTTGTACTAGTTTGACGAACTTATGAAACATCTAACAACGCGTTTCTAGGACTCTAAACCAAGTTTCATGCAACATGCGTGCTTATAAGTGGCTCAATGAGATTTCTACTAGATTGACGAACTTATGAAACATCTAACATCGTGCTTTCTAGGACTCTAAACCAAGTTTCACGCAACATGAGTGCTTATAAGTGTCTCAATGAGCTTTGTACTAGTTTGACGAACTTATGAAACATCTAACAACGTGGTTGCTAGGACTCTAAACCAAGTTTCATGCAACATGAGTGCTTATAAGTGGCTTAAATGAGCTTTGTACTAGATTGACGAACTTATGAAACATCTAACAACTCGGTTTCTAGGACTCTAAACCAAGTTTCATGCAACATGAGTGCTTATAAGTGTCTCAATGAGCTTAGTACTAGCTTGACGAACTTATGAAACATCTAACAACGTGATTGCTAGGAATCTAAACCAAGTTTCATGCAACATGAGTGCTTATAAGTGTCTCAATGAGCTTTGTACTAGTTTGACGAACTTATGAAACATCTAATAACGCGTTTCTAGGACTCTAAACCAAGTTTCATGCAACATGAGTGCTTATAAGTGGCTCAATGAGCTTTTTACTAGTTTGACGAACTTATGAAACATCTAACAACGTGGTTGCTAGGACTCTAAACCAAGTTTCATGCAACATGAGTGCTTATAAGTCCCTCAATGAGCTTTGTACTAGTTTGACGAACTTATGAAACATCTAATAACGCGTTTGTAGGACTCTAAACCAAGTTTCATGCAACATGAGTGCTTATAAGTGTCTCAATGAGCTTTGTACTAGTTTGACGAACTTATGAAACATCTAACAACGTGGTTGCTAGGACTCTAAACAAGGTTTCATGCAACATGAGTGCTTATAAGTGTCTCAATGAGATTTGTACAAGTTTGACGAACTTATGAAACATCTAACAACGCGTTTCTATGATTCTAAACCAAGTTTCATGCAACATGAGTGCTTATAAGTGGCTCAATGAGCTTTGTACTAGTTTGACGAACTTATGAAATATCTAACAACGCGTTTCTAGGACTCTAAACCAAGTTTCATGAAACATGAGTGCTTATAAGTGGCTCAATGAGATTCGTACTAGATTGACGAACTTATGAAACATCTAACATCGTGCTTTCTAGGACTTTAAACCAAGTTTCACGCAACATGAGTGCTTATAAGTGTCTCAATGAGCTTTGTACTAGTTTGACGAACTTATGAAACATCTAACAACGTGGTTGCTAGGACTCTAAACCAAGTTTCATGCAACATGAGTGCTTCTAAGTGTCTCAATGAGCTTTGTACTAGTTTGACGAACTTATGAAACATCTAATAACGCGTTTCTAGGACTCTAAACCAAGTTTCATGCAACATGAGTGCTTATAAGTGGCTCAATGAGCTTTTTACTAGTTTGACGAACTTATGAAACATCTAACAACGTGGTTGCTAGGACTCTAAACCAAGTTTCATGCAACATGAGTGCTTATAAGTGTCTCAATGAGCTTTGTACTAGTTTGACGAACTTATGAAACATCTAATAACGCGTTTCTAGGACTCTAAACCAAGTTTCATGCAACATGAGTGCTTATAAGTGGCTCAATGAGCTTTTTACTAGTTTGACGAACTTATGAAACATCTAACAACGCGTTTCTAGGACTCTAAACCAAGTTTCATGCAACATGAGTGGTTATAAGTGGCTCAATGAGCTTTGTACTAGTTTGACGAACTTATGAAACATCTAACAACGTGGTTGCTAGGACTCTAAACCAAGTTTCATACAACATGAGTGCTTATAAGTGTCTCAATGAGCTTTGTACAAGTTTGACGAACTTATGAAACATCTAACAACGCGTTTCTAGGACTCTAAACCAAGTTTTTGCAACATGAGTGATTATAAGTGTCTCAATGAGCTTTGTACTAGATTGACGAACTTATGAAACATCTAACAACACGGTTTATAGGACTAAACCAAGTTTCATACAACATGAGTGCTTATAAGTGTCTCAATGAGCTTTGTACTAGTTTGACGAACTTATGAAACATATAATAACGTGTTTGTAGGACTCTAAACCAAGTTTCATGCAACATGAGTGCTTATAAGTGGCTCAATGAGCTTTGTACTAGTTTGACGAACTTATGAAACATCTAACAACGTGGTTGCTAGGACTCTAAACCAAGTTTCATGCAACATGAGTGCTTATAAGTGTCTCAATGAGCTTTGTACAAGTTTGACGAACTTATGAAACATCTAACAACGCGTTTCTATGACTCTAAACCAAGTTTCATGCAACATGAGTGCTTATAAGTGGCTCAATGAGCTTTGTACTAGTTTGACGAACTTATGAAACATCTAACAACGCGTTTCTAGGAATCTAAACCAAGTTTCATGCAACATGAGTGCTTATAAGTGGCTCAATGAGATTTGTACTAGATTGACGAACTTATGAAACATCTAACATCGTGCTTTCTAGGAATCTAAACCAAGTTTCACGCAACATGAGTGCTTATAAGTGTCTCAATGAGCTTTGTACTAGTTTTACGAACTTATGAAACATCTAACAACGTGTTTGCTAGGACTCTAAACCAAGTTTCATGCAACATGAGTGCTTATAAGTGGCTTCAATGAGCTTTGTACTAGATTGACGAACTTATGAAACATCTAACAACTCGGTTTCTAGGACTCTAAACCAAGTTTTATGCAACATGAGTGCTTATAAGTGTCTCAATGAGCTTAGTACTAGCTTGACGAACTTATGAAACATCTAACAACGTGATTGCTAGGACTCTAAACCAAGTTTCATGCAACATGAGTGCTTATAAGTGTCTCAATGAGCTTTGTACTAGTTTGACGAACTTATGAAACATCTAATAACGCGTTTCTAGGGTTCTAAACCAAGTTTCATGCAACATGAGTGCTTATAAGTGGCTCAATGAGCTTTTTACTAGTTTGACGAACTTATGAAACATCTAACTACGTGGTTGCTAGGACTCTAAACCAAGTTTCATGCAACATGAGTGCTTATAAGTGTCTCAATGAGCTTAGTACTAGCTTGACGAACTTATGAAACATCTAACAACGTGATTGCTAGGAATCTAAACCAAGTTTCATGCAACATGAGTGCTTATAAGTGTCTCAATGAGCTTTGTACTAGTTTGACGAACTTATGAAACATCTAATAACGCGTTTCTAGGACTCTAAACCAAGTTTCATGCAACATGAGTGCTTATAAGTGGCTCAATGAGCTTTTTACTAGTTTGACGAACTTATGAAACATCTAATAACGCGTTTCTAGGACTCTAAACCAAGTTTCATGCAACATGAGTGCTTATAAGTGGCTCAATGAGCTTTTTACTAGTTTGACGAACTTATGAAACATCTAACAACGTGGTTGCTAGGACTCTAAACCAAGTTTCATGCAACATGAGTGCTTATAAGTGTCTCAATGAGCTTTGTACTAGTTTGACGAACTTATGAAACTTCTAATAACTCGTTTCTAGGACTCTAAACCAAGTTTCATGCAACATGAGTGCTTATAAGTGGCTCAATGAGCTTTGTACTAGTTTGACGAACTTATGAAACATCTAACAACGTGGTTGCTAGGACTCTAAACCAAGTTTCATGCAACATGAGTGCTTGTAAGTGTCTCAATGAGCTTTGTACTAGATTGACGAACTTATGAAACATCTAACAACTCGGTTTCTGATATGATCTCCCTTACGGATCAACTCTCTTAATGAAGGCTATGGAGAGACAATGGTGATGGAAGGGGCGGCAGCGGAATAGATGGTAAAGAACTGGGCTAGAACGTGATGAGATGGTGATGAATGAAGGTAGAGATGGCGTGATGGATCTCAGCAAGTGATGATAAACTTGCTAAGAGATAGAAGACCTCAGTTTAAGCTAACGGCTTGGAAGAGATCGAACCTAATCACTAGGCCAGGGAGCGAAACTTGTAAAAAGGTTTTTGTCATGAAGTTTGCTAAAGAACAAGAGAGGGTGGCGTGGAGCTTATAAAGAGAAGCACAGGTCGCTTCCTCTTTAGGGCTTCACACGAAATACAAAAAAAGGAAATTGTTCAAAGAAAAGGAAATCGCAAACATTGCAAAAAGGAAATTGCAAAACAACGCAACGTTTTAAATCGAAGGAGAAAGACAACGAGGCGTGCGGGATAGAACAGCGAGTAGTGTGAAGTGCCTCGCTTAATACACTCTTCAAGGTAATGTCACTAAGTAACCGACGTAGTGCTCTTCTCGGCCTCGTTAAAACCCTTGCATAGCAAACCCAATGGGACAAATCTATGCAATGGGAAAGAGTACCAAGTCGAAACACTTAGTCACTTAGTTTCATTACCTTAGTCTTCTTTCTAGGCCATGATGTCTACGTTGAAGAAGCTCCTAGCTGCTCCTCCAAGCTCTTCCTCCATGATCATTGCTTGAACGTCCTTGGCTAGCTCCTTGGCCTTTGATCGTGTGATCACTCCTTTATGTTCTTCGGTGCTCGGTGCTCGGGCGCCTTGGTGCTCGGTGCTCGGTACTCGATGCTCGGTGCTCGATGATCGATGCTCGATGTCGATGTCCGGTTCCATGATCATATCATCCCCTCCCTCTTGAAAAGGATTTGTCCTCAAATCTGAATATGCAATACAAAGGGACAAGTTAGAAATATTGAAGTCATTAGAATTTAGATACTTCCCTTGTAGGTATATTCGATAAGCATTGTTGTTGATCTCCTCTTCAGCCGTTTTCTCCTCGATATGATACTAGAGACGTCTCCTGGCTTCCATATGAACACCTGAAACAAACATAAATAGTTTAAACCAAAGATGAGATAATAATCCTTATATGAGCTCAAATTTGTTCGGTTTAGAAAGTGTGTTGATGCAGCTGTGGGGGTTGTGGTTTTGATCAGCTCTTGACGGTTCTCGATCTTTGAAAGGTTGGATTTGATGATCCAAGGTGGTGCAGCTGCTGGTCTTTTCCTCTTGTGCTTCGTTTGAGCTTGAAGATCCAATGGAGATGCAAGGTTCTTCTCAACGCTCGGCTCTGTCTTAATCTCACGGGGTACTTCACGATGGGGGAAGGATTCATGCTCAGGAGGCTGCAAAACAAAAGAAACTTCACTCGGACACACCGGTGGAAGATTAGAGAAACTCATAAGAGTCTCCTTATACACAAAACATAATCGAGATTTATCAAAAGCATAAGTTTTCTCGATATCACCCGATTGGTTCATGAGGTTCGAGTTGTTGGACCTGGTTCCCTCTTGTCTTGGACTAATAAGCAGCTGATCTCTGGAGTAGCTATGTTCTCTGGTCTTGAACTTAGATGCATGAGAAGAATCACCATACTTACTAGACCTTTGGCTAAGTGGATGCTTGATAAGCATAGTAGCATGTTTCTCCTCATGGCACAAGCTTGGAATCAACGTCTTGATATGGACCAGGGGGTTATGAACATGCAAAAATTCTCTAAGAGGATCTGGTGTATGCTGTGGAGTAACTCCAGGTCGCCATATGAAGGTTTGAAGTGGACCATGTGTGCTCATCTTCATGAATAGCAAGCTGCCGGTAGCTGAACTTTGAACATCGATTGTGGTTAGCTCCGAACTGATATGGGGACAATCTGTAGCTTGAAAGATTCCTCTTTGAGTGTAGAATATGATGGAACTCTCCTTTGCAACTTTCTGTTTGATATGGGTCCTCATTTGAGCTTCACAAGTCGCACCTACCAATCTGTCAATTTCTGAACTTGCCAAGTAGTTGGTGGTTTGAGTTGGAGATTCTGTTCTGATCTGATCTGCACTCTTCTTGAGGTTAGACATGGAGGTAAGGGTTCCTTTTGGAGTTAATAGTATGGCATCATCGGCTTCAAGATGTAGATTTTGCTCATAGATCACCATAGGCTTTGTTGAAGCTTTTTCTTCGGTTGTGTTCATCTCCTTAGCACCTGATATTTTCCTCAAGTCTCTTGACACAAGACAAGTGCTTTAAGACAGTCATGTATCTATCAAAATCATATTTGAAATCAGATTTAAAATCAAGAGAAACAAGTGACTCCCTTTGATTTGAAACAGATCGTACAAGCTCTTGATTGTCTCCTTGTTCTTTAACCATACAACACTCAATAAGCTCCAATGCTTCATGTTCCTTTTTGTACACCACTTTGTCATTATCTTGCTCCACATTTTGTTCCATGTCGTCTTCTTGAACCTTTTGATCCTTGTCTACAAAAGAAAGATTTGGCAAAGACAAGTGCATTACACTAGAATTGAAATTCTCAAAAGCATTATCGAAAACATTATCAACAACTCTTTTAATATCTTCTTCTAGCACATGTTTAGAACTCTTTCTCTTTTTAATTCGTTCAGGTTCAACAACAGCTATGTTCTCATTATAACCATAAGGTATTGATTCTTTGGAAACAGAAAGATTAGAAGACTTAGCTCGAGGATATGCATCTGGAGGTTGATGGGCAGATCGAGTAGATGTCTTTAGCTTAAGGTGTCGAGCATACTTTCTTCTCATTAGTGCTTTGAGTTCTGTCCATGTGGTGATAGGTTGTTTAGGCCATCGTCTCCACTCAATCTCTTCCCACCAAGCAAGAGCATCATCCCGAAGACTTGAAACAACAGCTCTTAGTAGCTCATCTTCCGTGAAGGCGTTGCACTTGGTGGCGTAGGTCATTCCATTCTCCCATTCAACATACTCATTAGGATCTTCGCTTCCATGAAACGGTGGAGTGCTTCTATGGAGCTCTTCATACCGATACATTCTTCGTTGTCTATGACTTCCTCGAGGAACCTCCATTGTACCTGTTTCAACACAAGAAAACTCGAAGTAAGGTGTCCCAAGGTTGATATCAACAAGCAAAGTGCAAGACAATACAAGTTTATATCAAACTCCTTTGCCCAAAACAGAAACACGATGATTAAGCTTTTTGAAACGTTTTTTGGCAAGTTCTAGGCGTGATAAGCAAGTTTGAAATGAAAACGAATCAATTCAAATCAGTTCTAGACAATCAATGATACGCAACAGATGTAGGACACACTAGCAAACAGATTTAAATCCAATCGCACAAGCTCTAAGCAATATTCTTTGACCAAAACAGAACCTTAACACGATTATAACTCAAACAAAGGACAAGAACACAAGCTGCTCGATCACTTAACAAGTTGAATCAAGAAAACAGTCGATTATAAGTTATTGACTTCCAAGAACATCCCTAAAACAAAGATATCAATCGCATACTAGCAGTTCAAAGCAAGCAAATCACGATGCACACAAATTCTTAACAATCAACGAGAAGAAGCAAGTGTAGAACACACAATAAAACAGATTTGAATCTGATTATTTCAATGCAACAAGCGCGATGATCAAGTCTTAAGAACGGTTCGAACAAGTTTCAAGCACGGTGACAAAGGTTTATGATCCTTAACAAGCAGTTTCAATGGACATAACAATGGTTTAGGGTCAATGACAAGCAAGGATGCAACAGAACATGTCACACTAGAGGAATATTTTCAAACGTGAAGTACAAGATTTAAAAAAAAATGTTTTGAACAATGGGTTTTAGGCAATCACACGCTCAGATGCAGCAAGCAATCAATGTCAAGCACACAAGTTGTTGTTTGTGAATTCAGAATAGTTCAAGACAATCAAACAAGCAAGAGGCAACTCGATAAACTCCTTATGAAAATTAGGTTTTGACAAAAAAAAGGAAAGTTTGCTAAATGAAAAAAAGGAAATCACACAAGGGTTTTTCTTTTCAATTCTAGCACCCTACTCGCAGCCGTCACGCAATGAACACCACAATTCGCAAGAACAAAACAGATAATTAGATCAACAATCACCCAAGCAAGTGGATTCAAACCTAGATTCAACAATCATCAAGAAGCAAGCAACCTAAGCAATTGTAAGAGATTCTAATCGGGTTTAAGCAAACTTTCAAGCGAAACAGAATCAAAGAACTCACAAACAGAGATTGCAGACGATTCTAAGCACTTAATCAAGGATTTTAAACAAACAAAATTCAATCTTTAACACTCAAAACTATCGGCTGAAACTTAGAACTCAAAGAGATAGGTTTCAACGGTTATAATCAAAACTTTCGGTTCTAATAGATTTCAAGCAAACAAATTGAATGAAAGGATGTAAGGATAAAGAGAACTCAGCCTTTCGGTACAGAGGTGGCTCTGATACCAGATGATATGATCTCCCTTACGGATCAACTCTCTGAATGAAGGCTATGGAGAGACAATGGTGATGGAAGGGGCGGCAGCGGAATAGATGGTAAAGAACTGGGCTAGAACGTGATGAGATGGTGATGAATGATGGTAGAGATGGCGTGATGGATCTCAGCAAGTGATGATAAACTTGCTAAGAGATAGAAGACCTCAGTTTAAGCTAACGGCTTGGAAGAGATCGGACCTAATCACTAGGCCAGGGAGCGAAACTTGTAAAAAGGTTTTTGTCATGAAGTTTGCTAAAGAACAAGAGAGGGTGGCGTGGAGCTTATAAAGAGAAGCACAAGTCGCTTCCTCTTTAGGGCTTCACACGAAATACAAAAAAAGGAAATTGTTCAAAGAAAAGGAAATCGCAAACATAGCAAAAAGGAAATTGCAAAACAACGCAACGTTTTAAATCGAAGGAGAAAGACAACGAGGCGTGCGGGATAGAACAGCGAGTAGTGTGAAGTGCCTCGCTTAATACACTCTTCAAGGTAATGTCACTAAGTAACCGACGTAGTGCTCTTCTCGGCCTCGTTAAAACCCTTGCATAGCAAACCCAATGGGACAAATCTATGCAAAGGGAAAGAGTACCAAGTCGAAACACTTAGTCACTTAGTTTCATTACCTTAGTCTTCTTTCTCGGCCATGATGTCGACGTTGAAGAAGCTCCTAGCTGCTCCTCCAAGCTCTTCCTCCATGATCATTGCTTGAACGTCCTTGGCTAGCTCCTTGGCCTTTGATCGTGTGATCACTCCTTTATGTTCTTCGGTGCTCGGTGCTCGGGCGCCTTGGTGCTCGGTGCTCGGTACTCGATGCTCGGTGCTCGATGATCGATGCTCGATGTCGATGTCCGGTTCCATGATCATATCATCCCCTCCCTCTTGAAAAGGATTTGTCCTCAAATCTGAATATGCAATACAAAGGGACAAGTTAGAAATATTGAAGTCATTAGAATTTAGATACTTCCCTTGTAGGTATATTCGATAAGCATTGTTGTTGATCTCCTCTTCAGCCGTTTTCTCCTCTGATATGATACTAGAGACGTCTCCTGGCTTCCATATGAACACCTGAAACAAACATAAATAGTTTAAACCAAAGATGAGATAATAATCCTTATATGAGCTCAAATTTGTTCGGTTTAGAAAGTGTGTTGATGCAGCTGTGGGGGTTGTGGTTTTGATCAGCTCTTGACGGTTCTCGATCTTTGAAAGGTTGGATTTGATGATCCAAGGTGGTGCAGCTGCTGGTCTTTTCCTCTTGTGCTTCGTTTGAGCTTGAAGATCCAATGGAGATGCAAGGTTCTTCTCAACGCTCGGCTCTGTCTTAATCTCACGGGGTACTTCACGATGGGGGAAGGATTCATGCTCAGGAGGCTGCAAAACAAAAGAAACTTCACTCGGACACACCGGTGGAAGATTAGAGAAACTCATAAGAGTCTCCTTATACACAAAACATAATCGAGATTTATCAAAAGCATAAGTTTTCTCGATATCACCCGATTGGTTCATGAGGTTCGAGTTGTTGGACCTGGTTCCCTCTTGTCTTGGACTAATAAGCAGCTGATCTCTGGAGTAGCTATGTTCTCTGGTCTTGAACTTAGATGCATGAGAAGAATCACCATACTTACTAGACCTTTGGCTAAGTGGATGCTTGATAAGCATAGTAGCATGTTTCTCCTCATGGCACAAGCTTGGAATCAACGTCTTGATATGGACCAGGGGGTTATGAACATGCAAAAATTCTCTAAGAGGATCTGGTGTATGCTGTGGAGTAACTCCAGGTCGCCATATGAAGGTTTGAAGTGGACCATGCGTGCTCATCTTCATGAATAGCAAGTTGTTGGTAGCTGAACTTTGAACATCGATTGTGGTTAGCTCCGAACTGATATGGGGACAATCTGTAGCTTGAAAGATTCCTCTTTGAGTGTAGAATATGATGGAACTCTCCTTTGCAACTTTCTGTTTGATATGGGTCCTCATTTGAGCTTCACAAGTCGCACCTACCAATCTGTCAATTTCTGAACTTGCCAAGTAGTTGGTGGTTTGAGTTGGAGATTCTGTTCTGATCTGATCTGCACTCTTCTTGAGGTTAGACATGGAGGTAAGGGTTCCTTTTGGAGTTAATAGTATGGCATCATCGGCTTCAAGATGTAGATTTTGCTCATAGATCACCATAGGCTTTGTTGAAGCTTTTTCTTCGGTTGTGTTCATCTCCTTAGCACCTGATATTTTCCTCAAGTCTCTTGACACAAGACAAGTGCTTTAAGACAGTCATGTATCTATCAAAATCATATTTGAAATCAGATTTAAAATCAAGAGAAACAAGTGACTCCCTTTGATTTGAAACAGATCGTACAAGCTCTTGATTGTCTCCTTGTTCTTTAACCATACAACACTCAATAAGCTCCAATGCTTCATGTTCCTTTTTGTACACCACTTTGTCATTATCTTGCTCCACATTTTGTTCCATGTCGTCTTCTTGAACCTTTTGATCCTTGTCTACAAAAGAAAGATTTGGCAAAGACAAGTGCATTACACTAGAATTGAAATTCTCAAAAGCATTATCGAAAACATTATCAACAACTCTTTTAATATCTTCTTCTAGCACATGTTTAGAACTCTTTCTCTTTTTAATTCGTTCAGGTTCAACAACAGCTATGTTCTCATTATAACCATAAGGTATTGATTCTTTGGAAACAGAAAGATTAGAAGACTTAGCTCGAGGATATGCATCTGGAGGTTGATGGGCAGATCGAGTAGATGTCTTTAGCTTAAGGTGTCGAGCATACATTCTTCTCATTAGTGCTTTGAGTTCTGTCCATGTGGTGATAGGTTGTTTAGGCCATCGTCTCCACTCAATCTCTTCCCACCAAGCAAGAGCATCATCCCGAAGACTTGAAACAACAGCTCTTAGTAGCTCATCTTCCGTGAAGGCGTTGCACTTGGTGGCGTAGGTCATTCCATTCTCCCATTCAACATACTCATTAGGATCTTCGCTTCCATGAAACGGTGGAGTGCTTCTATGGAGCTCTTCATACCGATACATTCTTCGTTGTCTATGACTTCCTCGAGGAACCTCCATTGTACCTGTTTCAACACAAGAAAACTCGAAGTAAGGTGTCCCAAGGTTGATATCAACAAGCAAAGTGCAAGACAATACAAGTTTATATCAAACTCCTTTGCCCAAAACAGAAACACGATGATTAAGCTTTTTGAAACGTTTTTTGGCAAGTTCTAGGCGTGATAAGCAAGTTTGAAATGAAAACGAATCAATTCAAATCAGTTCTAGACAATCAATGATACGCAACAGATGTAGGACACATGATGCGATCTCGCCTAGCTTGTCATTCGATGAGGAGGATCATATAGCTGAGCTTGTACCCGAGGAATGGATCACAAGGTTCAAAGCCAAAGAGATGGATAAAAGAAGCTTTGATATGATCATAGAGCCGAAACCGGAGACGGACATCGGCATCGACCACATCGGCATCGACCACCTCGGCATCGACCACATCGGCATAGACCACTTCAACATCTTCATCATGGCCTAGACAGAATACCAAGGTAATGTAACTAGGTAACTAAGTGTTTCGACTTGGTACTCTTTCCCTTTGCGTAGGTTTGTCCCACCGGGTTTACTATGCAAGGGTTTTAACGAGGCCAAGAAGAGCGCTACGTCGGTTACTTAGTGACATTATCTTGAAGAGTGTATTAAGTGAGGCACTTCACACTACTCGCTGTTTTATCCGCATGCCTCGTTGTTTTCTGTTTTCCTTTAAACGTTGCGTTGTTTGCATATTTCCTTTTGCTATGTTGGCGATTTCCTTTTTGGAACAATTTCCTTTTTGCGTGAAGCCCTAAAGAGGAAGCGACTTGTGCTTCTCTTTATAAGCTCCACGCCACCCTCCCCTTCTTCTTTAGTCAAGTATTATCGAAAACCCCTTTTGCTTAGACTCCTTCTTGCTCAGCGATTGAGCTTATTTATCCATCGATTCGAGAGATTTGAATCCGAGACCTTTACAAGAGAAATCCTCTTCCAAAGGTTTCTACAAACATCTAGCAATCAATCCATCAATTGCTTGAGAAGTTCACCGTCCATCTCGCCTCTTATCACCTCCACATCACTTTTGTTATGTTCCTGTGTTACTATACCGCCGCCACTCTCACCATCATTCACATCCTCATCTATCCATCAAGCAAGCTGACATCACTTGTTTGAGACGTCCACCATCCTTATCATACCTTCACCATCATCCTCTGCCCCTGCTCGTTGTCTAATCACCTCCATTAGCTCTCTATTCCATCCACACGCCCCAGCTCTCCATTCAGCCTAGTCCAGAGATCGATCCCGCGGCTAAGATCGTATCATGTGGTATCAGAGCCAACTCTGAACCAAGGCTGAGTTTTTCTTACCCTTTTGCTCTTTAGTTTCAGATATGTGCTTGATTAGAACTGGCTCACCCTGATTTAATTGCTTATGAACACGATTTAAACCGAACTATTTTCATAGGAACAATATTGCTTGTTTAGAATCTGTATCGTTTGTCTCTTGATTTCAGCTCGTGTTATTGTTATAAATCTGATTGTAGGTTGTTAGTGAATCAAGGATCTCGTGCTCTTTGTGCCTCATTGAATTAAATCGACCTGCTTTGTTAAAGAACTAAACTCGCTTCATTAAGAACTTAGCTTCGGGTTTACTTAAATCGCATAATTGAATTTGTTTTCATTGTGTGACTGATCTTAGCTTGTTATAATTGTCATAAACAGATTGTTAGGTTGCTAAGATACTCGAAAACTGGTTGCTCAGTTGTGTTCTTCATTATATATCACTCGTTATTCGTTTAAAGCTTGTTTAGCATACATACATTGTCTGTCTTGAATTTGCTTCGAATCTGTTCGTGTTTCATTGGATAAAACTCTTTGTCAAGACTCCTAGATAGCTTAGAATTGTTCTTATAAGGAGAATTTCGTGTTCCATTGTTAGAACTTGCCTAGCAAGTTGTGAAGATAGTTTTCCTTTTTTTTTCGATTTTAAAGAGTTTTCCTTTTTTTTTTCGGTTTTAAAGAGTTTTCCATTTTTTTCACAACTTGACAAAACCTTTAAAAACGTGTTTCTTCTTTTCCTTTTGGATTAATCTGATTGATATTGTCTTTTTGAACTTGTTTTTGTCTCATGAGTTGCCAACCCATTGCTTGCTTAAATAGAACTTGTTGATCACGTAATAAGCTTGTGTCCTAATCTGTTTTGAATCCTTTGCTTGAAGCTTTACTAATCTTTCTTGTTCTTGTAAGTTATTGGTGTTTATCATCCTTAGAACTTCTTACTGCGAGTTATCTTTGTTTGAAACAGGTACAATGGAGGTTTCTCGAGGATCTCATAGACACCGAAGGATGTATCGCTATGAAGAACTACATAGGAGTACTCCACCGTTTCACGGAAGCGACGATCCTTCGAGTATGTTGATTGGGAGGTTGGAATGAGCTACGCCGCTAAGTGCGAGTGCTTCACCGAGCATGAGCTACTAAGAGCCGCTGTTTCAAGCTTTCATGACGATGCTCTTACTTGGTGGGAAGAGATTAAGTGGAGACGATGGCCTAAGCAACCTATCAACACATGGACAGAACTAAAAGCACTAATGAGAAGAAAGTATGCTCCACACCTTAAGTTAAAGACATCTACTCGATCTGCCCATAAACCTCAAGATGCATATCCTCGAGCTAAGTCTTCTAATCTATTTGTTTCCAAAGAATCAATACCTTATGGTTATAATGAGAACATAGCTGTTGTTGAACATGAACGAATTAAAAAGAGAAAGAGTTCAAAACATGTGCTAGAAGAAGATATTAAAAGAGTTGTTGATAATGTCTTTGATGATGCTTTTATTTCTAGTATAATGCACTTGGTTTTGCCAAAGTCTTCTCTTGTAGATAAAGATCAAAAGGATCAAGGAGGAGACATGGAACAGAAGGGGGAGCAAGATAATGACAAAGTGGTGTACAATAAGGAACATGAAGCATTGGAGCTTATTGAGTGTTGTATGGTTAAAGAACAAGGAGACAATCAAGAGCTTGTACGATCTGTTTCAAATCAAAGGGAGTCACTTGTTTCTCTTGATTCTAAATCTGATTTCAAATATGATTTTGATAGCTCCATGACTGTCTTAAAACACTTGTCTTGTGTCAAGAGACTTGAGGAACTTTCAGGTGCTAAGGAGATGATCACAACCGAAGAAGAAGCTTCTACAAAGCCTATGGTGATCTATGAGCAAAACCTACCTCTTGAAGCCGATGATGCCATATTATTCACCCCAAAAGGATCCCTTACAGACATGTCTAACCTCAAGAAGAGTGCAGATCAGATCAGAAGAGAGTCGCCAACTCAAACCAGCAACTACTTGGCAAGTTCAGAAATTTACAGATTGATAGGTGCGGCTTGTGAAGCTCAAAAGAGGACCAATATCAGCTACTGGGTTAAAACGGAGATGTCTACCATATTCTACACTCAAAGAGGAATCTTTCAAGCTATAGCTCGTCCCAATATCATGTCGGAGCTGACCACAATCGATGTTCAAAGTTCAGCTAACGGCAGCTTGCTATTCATGAAGATGAGCACGCATGGTCCACTTCAAAACTTCATATGGCGACCTGGAGTTACTCCACGGCATACACCAGACCCTCTTAGAGACGTTTTGCATGTTCATAACCCCCTGGTCAATATCAATACGTTGATTCCAAGCCTGTGCCATGAGGAGCAACATGCTACTATGCTTATCAAGCATCCCCTTAGCCAAAGGTCTAGTATGTATGGTGATTCTTTTCATGCATCTAAGTTCAAGACCAGAGAACGTAGCTACTCTAGAGATCAGCTGCTTATGAGTTCAATACAAGAGGGAACCAGGTCCAACAACTCGAACCTCATGAACCAATCGGGTGAGATCGAGAAAACCTATGCTTTTAGTAAATCTCGACTACGCTTTGTGTATAAAGAAACTCTTATGAGTTTCTCTAATCTTCCACCGGTGTTTCCGAGTGAGTTTTCTATTGTTTCGCAGGATCATAATCATGAGTTCTCCAAAGACAAAGAACTACCAAACACTCGAGAAATCTCATGTCTAAGCCGAGCCAAATCCATGGAGACTAATGAGCCTCTCATCCATGTTGATTATGAGTCTTTCACCCATCTTGAAGTACCACTAGAGATTGACAAAGAACGAGATAGAAGTGTCTACTTCTATGAGGTATTTCCTTATCCCATTCATTCCAAGACAGGTAAGGACAATGGTGTGCCCAACACATTGTCAAGGAGGTATTTTCTACTCTTTAACATTAGCACCCATGATGTTAGCTCTAGAGTTTATAAGGAACTATATGGTAGTGGTAATGAGTTTGGAAAATCATATAAAGCTTGTAGAAAGTATGTTAGTAATCATCACCATAGGAGAGATTTATACTTGTGTTATGATAACTTGTGCTTGTCTAGTTTTGTTGTTTGTGAGCAATTGTGTAGGGAATCACAGGGAGGAGGGCTTATAAGATATGTGGATACCACTAGGAGTCTCAAGAAGCTCATCCATCACTTTTACTTACCTCACAAGAAGAAAGACATCAAGGGAAAGACAAAGCCAAAGCTGAGACTTAGGAGGATCTTGACATATCTATTGTATCTTCAAGCTCAGGAGAAGCTTAAGGCGTCAAGACCAGCAGCTGCACCACCTTGGATCATCCATTCAAGCATCAACATCACGCCACCACCCCCTGGATCAACTCATTTTCTAAACCGAACACATTCAATCTCATTTAAGGATAATTATTTTATCTTTGAACTAATTATTCTTTGTTTTTGTCAGGTCTTTATATGGAGACCAGGGGAACGTCTAAGACACATAGGAGATATTCATGAGCAGCCCGTGATCATTTGGGAACCAGGAGACGTTTGTAGTCTCATCAATGTGGCCGAAGAGAAGATCAATGACAACGCTTATCGAATCAACCTACAAGGGACGTATCTAAATTCTAATGATTTCAATGTTTCTAACTTGTTCCCTTGTATTGCAGATTCAGATTTGAGGACAAATCCTTTTCAAGAGGGAGGGGATGATGCGATCTCGCCTAGCTTGTCATTCGATGAGGAGGATCATATAGCTGAGCTTGTACCCGAGGAATGGATCACAAGGTTCAAAGCCAAAGAGATGGATAAAAGAAGCTTTGATATGATCATAGAGCCGAAACCGGAGACGGACATCGGCATCGACCACATCGGCATCGACCACCTCGGCATCGACCACATCGGCATAGACCACTTCAACATCTTCATCATGGCCTAGACAGAATACCAAGGTAATGTAACTAGGTAACTAAGTGTTTCGACTTGGTACTCTTTCCCTTTGCGTAGGTTTGTCCCACCGGGTTTACTATGCAAGGGTTTTAACGAGGCCAAGAAGAGCGCTACGTCGGTTACTTAGTGACATTATCTTGAAGAGTGTATTAAGTGAGGCACTTCACACTACTCGCTGTTTTATCCGCATGCCTCGTTGTTTTCTGTTTTCCTTTAAACGTTGCGTTGTTTGCATATTTCCTTTTGCTATGTTGGCGATTTCCTTTTTGGAACAATTTCCTTTTTGCGTGAGGCCCTAAAGAGGAAGCGACTTGTGCTTCTCTTTATAAGCTCCACGCCACCCTCCCCTTCTTCTTTAGTCAAGTATTATCGAAAACCCCTTTTGCTTAGACTCCTTCTTGCTCAGCGATTGAGCTTGTTTATCCATCGATTCGAGAGATTTGAATCCGAGACCTTTACAAGAGAAATCCTCTTCCAAAGGTTTCTACAAACATCTAGCAATCAATCCATCAATTGCTTGAGAAGTTCACCGTCCATCTCGCCTCTTATCACCTCCACATCAATTTTGTTCTGTTCCTGTGTTACTATACCGCCGCCACTCTCACCATCATTCACATCCTCATCTATCCATCAAGCAAGCTGACATCACTTGTTTGAGACGTCCACCATCCTTATCATACCTTCACCATCATCCTCTGCCCCTGCTCGTTGTCTAATCACCTCCATTAGCTCTCTATTCCATCCACACGCCCCAGCTCTCCATTCAGCCTAGTCCAGAGATCGATCCCGCGGCTAAGATCGTATCAACACACTAGCAAACAGATTTAAATCCAATCGCACAAGCTCTAAGCAATATTCTTTGACCAAAACAGAACCTTAACACGATTATAACTCAAACAAAGGACAAGAACACAAGCTGCTCGATCACTTAACAAGTTGAATCAAGAAAACAGTCGATTATAAGTTATTGACTTCCAAGAACATCCCTAAAACAAAGATATCAATCGCATACTAGCAGTTCAAAGCAAGCAAATCACGATGCACACAAATTCTTAACAATCAACGAGAAGAAGCAAGTGTAGAACACACAATAAAACAGATTTGAATCGATTATTTCAATGCAACAAGCGCGATGATCAAGTCTTAAGAACGGTTCGAACAAGTTTCAAGCACGGTGACAAAGGTTTATGATCCTTAACAAGCAGTTTCAATGGACATAACAATGGTTTAGGGTCAATGACAAGCAAGGATGCAACAGAACATGTCACACTAGAGGAATATTTTCAAACGTGAAGTACAAGATTTAAAAAAAAATGTTTTGAACAATGGGTTTTAGGCAATCACACGCTCAGATGCAGCAAGCAATCAATGTCAAGCACACAAGTTGTTGTTTGTGAATTCAGAATAGTTCAAGACAATCAAACAAGCAAGAGGCAACTCGATAAACTCCTTATGAAAATTAGGTTTTGACAAAAAAAAGGAAAGTTTGCTAAATGAAAAAAAAGGAAATCACACAAGGGTTTTTCTTTTCAATTCTAGCACCCTACTCGCAGCCGTCACGCAATGAACACCACAATTCGCAAGAACAAAACAGATAATTAGATCAACAATCACCCAAGCAAGTGGATTCAAACCTAGATTCAACAATCATCAAGAAGCAAGCAACCTAAGCAATTGTAACAGATTCTAATCGGGTTTAAGCAAACTTTCAAGCGAAACGAGAATCAAAGAACTCACAAACAGAGATTGCGTACGATTCTAAGCACTTAATCAAGGATTTTAAACAAACAAAATTCAATCTTTAACACTCAAAACTATCGGCTGAAACTTAGAACTCAAAGAGATAGGTTTCAACGGTTATAATCAAAACTTTCGGTTCTAATAGATTTCAAGCAAACAAATTGAATGAAAGGATGTAAGGATAAAGAGAACTCAGCCTTTCGGTACAGAGGTGGCTCGATACCAGATGATATGATCTCCCTTACGGATCAACTCTCCGAATGAAGGCTATGGAGAGACAATGGTGATGGAAGGGGCGGCGGCGGAATAGATGGTAAAGAACTGGGCTAGAACGTGATGAGATGGTGATGAATGAAGGTAGAGATGGCGTGATGGATCTCAGCAAGTGATGATAAACTTTCTAAGAGATAGAAGACCTCAGTTTAAGCTAACGGCTTGGAAGAGATCGGACCTAATCACTAGGCCAGGGAGCGAAACTTGTAAAAAGGTTTTTGTCATGAAGTTTGCTAAAGAACAAGAGAGGGTGGCGTGGAGCTTATAAAGAGAAGCACAAGTCGCTTCCTCTTTAGGGCTTCACACGAAATACAAAAAAAGGAAATTGTTCAAAGAAAAGGAAATCGCAAACATAGCAAAAAGGAAATTGCAAAACAACGCAACGTTTTAAATCGAAGGAGAAAGACAACGAGGCGTGCGGGATAGAACAGCGAGTAGTGTGAAGTGCCTCGCTTAATACACTCTTCAAGGTAATGTCACTAAGTAACCGACGTAGTGCTCTTCTCGGCCTCGTTAAAACCCTTGCATAGCAAACCCAATGGGACAAATCTATGCAAAGGGAAAGAGTACCAAGTCGAAACACTTAGTCACTTAGTTTCATTACCTTAGTCTTCTTTCTAGGCCATGATGTCGACGTTGAAGAAGCTCCTAGCTGCTCCTCCAAGCTCTTCCTCCATGATCATTGCTTGAACGTCCTTGGCTAGCTCCTTGGCCTTTGATCGTGTGATCACTCCTTTATGTTCTTCGGTGCTCGGTGCTCGGGCGCCTTGGTGCTCGGTGCTCGGTACTCGATGCTCGGTGCTCGATGATCGATGCTCGATGTCGATGTCCGGTTCCATGATCATATCATCCCCTCCCTCTTGAAAAGGATTTGTCCTCAAATCTGAATATGCAATACAAAGGGACAAGTTAGAAATATTGAAGTCATTAGAATTTAGATACTTCCCTTGTAGGTATATTCGATAAGCATTGTTGTTGATCTCCTCTTCACCCGTTTTCTCCTCTGATATGATACTAGAGACGTCTCCTGGCTTCCATATGAACACCTGAAACAAACATAAATAGTTTAAACCAAAGATGAGATAATAATCCTTATATGAGCTCAAATTTGTTCGGTTTAGAAAGTGTGTTGATGCGAGTTGTGGGGGTTGTGGTTTTGATCAGCTCTTGACGGTTCTCGATCTTTGAAAGGTTGGATTTGATGATCCAAGGTGGTGCAGCTGCTGGTATTTTCCTCTTGTGCTTCGTTTGAGCTTGAAGATCCAATGGAGATGCAAGGTTCTTCTCAACGCTCGGCTCTGTCTTAATCTCACGGGGTACTTCACGATGGGGGAAGGATTCATGCTCGGGAGGCTGCAAAACAAAAGAAACTTCACTCGGACACACCGGTGGAAGATTAGAGAAACTCATAAGAGTCTCCTTATACACAAAACATAATCGAGATTTATCAAAAGCATAAGTTTTCTCGATATCACCCGATTGGTTCATGAGGTTCGAGTTGTTGGACCTGGTTCCCTCTTGTCTTGGACTAATAAGCAGCTGATCTCTGGAGTAGCTATGTTCTCTGGTCTTGAACTTAGATGCATGAGAAGAATCACCATACTTACTAGACCTTTGGCTAAGTGGATGCTTGATAAGCATAGTAGCATGTTTCTCCTCAGGGCACAAGCTTGGAATCAACGTCTTGATATGGACCAGGGACTCTAAACCAAGTTTCACGCAACATGAGTGCTTATAAGTGTCTCAATGAGCTTTGTACTAGTTTGACGAACTTATGAAACATCTAACAACGTGGTTGCTAGGACTCTAAACCAAGTTTCATGCAACATGAGTGCTTATAAGTGGCTCAATGTGCTTTGTACTAGATTGACGAACTTATGAAACATCTAACAACGCGTTTCTAGGACTCTAAACCAAGTTTTTGCAACATGAGTGCTTATAAGTGTCTCAATGAGCTTTGTACTAGATTGACGAGTTTATGAAACATCTAACAACGCGGTTTCTAGGACTCTAAACCAAGTTTCATGCAACATGAGTGCTTATAAGTGTCTCAATGAGCTTTGTACTAGTTTGACGAACTTATGAAACATCTAATAACGCGTTTCTAGGACTCTAAACCACGTTTCATGCAACATGAGTGCTTATAAGTGGCTCAATGAGCTTTGTACTAGTTTGACGAACTTATGAAACATCTAACAACGCGTTTCTAGGACTCTAAACCAAGTTTCATGCAACATGAGTGCTTATAAGTGGCTCAATGAGCTTTGTACTAGTTTGACGAACTTATGAAACATCTAATAACTCGTTTCTAGGACTCTAAACCAAGTTTCATGCAACATGAGTGCTTATAAGTGTCTCAATGAGCTTTGTACAAGTTTGAGGAACTTACGAAACATCTAACAACGCGTTTCTATGACTCTAAACCAAGTTTCATGCAACATGAGTGCTTATAAGGGCTCAATGAGCTTTGTACTAGTTTGACGAACTTATGAAACATCTAACAACGTGGTTGCTAGGACTCTAAACCAAGTTTCATGCAACATGAGTGCTTATAAGTGTCTCAATGAGCTTTGTACTAGTTTGACGAACTTATGAAACATCTAACAACGTGGTTGCTAGGACTCTAAACCAAGTTTCATGCAACATGAGTGCTTATAAGTGTCTCAATGAGCTTTGTACAAGTTTTACGAACTTACGAAACATCTAACAACGCGTTTCTAGGACTCTAAACCAAGTTTCATGCAACATGAGTGCTTATAAGTGGCTTAATGAGCTTTGTACTAGATTGACGAACTTATGAAACATCTAACATCGTGGTTTCTAGGACTCTAAACCAAGTTTCACGCAACATGAGTGCTTATAAGTGTCTCAATGAGCTTTGTACTAGGTTGACGAACTTATGAAACATCTAACAACGTGGTTGCTAGGACTCTAAACCAAGTTTCATGCAACATGAGTGCTTATAAGTGGCTCAATGAGCTTTGTATTAGATTGATGAACTTATGAAACATCTAACAACGCGTTTCTAGGACTCTAAACCAAGTTTCATGCAACATGAGTGCTTATAAGTGTCTCAATGAGCTTTGTACAAGTTTGACGAACTTATGAAACATCTAACAACGCGTTTCTATGACTCTAAACCAAGTTCCATGCAACATGAGTGCTTATAAGTGGCTCAATGAGCTTTGTACTAGTTTGACGAACTTATGAAACATCTAACAACGTGGTTGCTAGGACTCTAAACCATGTTTCATGCAACATGAGTGCTTATATGTGTCTCAATGAGCTTTGTACTAGTTTGACGAACTTTTGAAACATCTAACAACGCGGTTTCTAAGACTCTAAACGAAGTTTCATGCAACATGAGTGCTTATAAGTGTCTGAATGAGCTTTGTACTGGATTGACGAACTTATGAAACATCTAAAAATGTGGTTGCTAGGACTCCAAAACCAATTTTATGCAACATGAGTGCTTATAAGTGTCTCAATGAGCTTTGTACTAGTTTGACGAACTTATGAAACATCTAACAACGCGGTTTCTAGGACTCTAAACCAAGTTTCATGCTACATGAGTGCTTATAAGTTCCTCAATGAGCTTTGTACAAGTTTCACGAACTTATGAAACATCTAACAACGCGTTTCTAGGACTCTAAATCAAGTTTAATGCAACATGAGTGCTTATAAGTGTCTCAATGAGCTTTGTACTAGTTTGACGAACTTATAAAACATCTAACAACGCGTTTCTAGGACTCTAAACCATGTTTCATGCAACATGAGAGTGCTTATATGTGTCTCAATGACCTTTGTACTAGTTTGACGAACTTATGAAACATCTAACAAAGCGTTTCTAGGAGTCTTAACTAAGTTTCATTCAACATGAGTGCATATAAGTGTCTCAATGAGCTTTGTACAAGTTTGACGAACTTATGAAACATCTAACAACGCGTTTCTAGGACTCTAAACCATGTTTCATGCAACATGAGTTCTTATAAGTGTCTCAATGAGCTTTGTACAAGTTTGACAAACTTATGAAACATCTAACAACGCGTTTCTAGGACTCTAAACCAAGTTTCATGCAACATGAGTGCTTATAAGTGTCTGAATGAGCTTTGTACTAGATTGACGAACTTATGAAACATCTAACAACGTGGTTGTTAGGACTCTAAAACCAATTTTCATGCAACATGAGTGCTTATAAATGTCTCAATGAGCTTTGTAATAGTTTGACGAACTTATGAAACATCTAACAACGCAGTTTCTAGGACTCTAAACTAAATTTCATGCAACATGAGTGCTTATAAGTGTCTCAATGAGCTTTGTACAAGTGTGTCGAACTTATAAAAGAACTAACAACGCGTTTCTAGGACACTAAACCAAGTATCATGCTACATGAGAGCTTATAAGTTCCTCAATGAGCTTTGTACAAGTTTCACGAACTTATGAAACATCTAACAACGCGTTTCTAGGACTCTAAATCAAGTTTCATGCAACATGAGTGCTTATAAGTGTCTCAATGAGCTTTGTACTAGTTTGACGAACTTATAAAACATCTAACTACGCGTTTCTTGGACTCTAAACCAAGTTTCATGCAACATGAGTGCTTATAAGTGTCTCAATGAGCTTTGTACTAGCTTGACGAACTTATGAAACATCTAACAACGCGTTTCTATGAGTCTTAACTAAGTTTCATTCAACATGAGTGCATATAAGTGTCTCAATGAGCTTTGTACAAGTTTGACGAACTTATGAAACATCTAACAACGCGGTTTCTAGGACTCTAAACCAAGTTTCATGCAACATGAGTTCTTATAAGTGTCCTAATGAGCTTTGTACAAGTTTGACGAACTTATGAAACATCTAACAACACGGTTTCTAAGACTCTAAACGAAGTTTCATGCAATATGAGTGCTTATAACTGTCTGAATGAGCTTTGTACTGGATTGACGAACTTATGAATAATCTAATAACGTGGTTGCTAGGACTCTAAAACCAAGTTTCATGCAACATGAGTGTTTTTAAGTGTCTCAATGAGCTTTGTACTAGTTTGACGAACTTATGAAACATCTAACAACGCGGTTTCTAGGACTCTAAACCATGTTTCATGCAACATGAGTGCTTATATGTGGCTCAATGAGCTTTGTACTAGTATGACGATCTTATAAAACATCTAACAACACGATTTCTAAGACTCTAAACGAAGTTTCATGCAACATGAGTGCTCAATGAGCTTTGTACAAGTTTGACGAACTTATGAAACATCTAACAACGCGTTTCTAGGACTCTAAACCAAGTTTCATGCAACATGAGTGCTTATAAGTGTCTCAATGAGCTTTGTACTAGTTTGACGAACTTATGAAACATCTAACAACGCGTTTCTAGGACTCTAAACCAAGTTTCATGCAACATGAGTGCTTATATGTGTCTCAATGAGCTTTGTACAAGTTTGAAAAACTTATGAAACATCTAACAACGCGTTTCTAGGACTCTAAACCAAGTTTCATGCAACATGAGTGCTTATAAGTGTCTCAATGAGCTTTGTACAAGTTTGACAAACTTATGAAACATCTAACAACGCGTTTCTAGGACTCTAAACCAAGTCTCATGCAACATGAGTGCTTATAAGTGTCTCAATGAGCTTTGTACTAGTTTGACAAATTTATGAAACATCTAACAACGCGTTTCTAGGACTCTAAACCAAGTTTCATGCAACATGAGTGCTTATAAGTGTCTCAATGAGCTTTGTACAAGTTTGACGAACTTATAAAAGAACTAATAACGCGTTTCTACGACTCTAAACCAAGTTTCATGCTACATGAGTGCTTATAAGTTCCTCAATGAGCTTTGTACAAGTTTCACGAACTTATGAAACATCTAACAACGCGTTTCTAGGACTCTTAATCAAGTTTCATGCAACATGAGTGCTTATAAGTGTCTCAATGAGCTTTGTACTAGTTTGACGAACTTATAAAACATCTAACAAAGCGTTTCTAGGACTCTAAACCAAGTTTCATGCAACATGAGTGCTTATAAGTGTCTCAATGAGCTTTGTACTAGTTTGACGAACTTATGAAACATCTAACAACGTGTTTCTAGGAGTCTTAACCAAGTTTCATGCAACATGAGTGCTTATAAGTGTCTCAATAAGCTTTGTACTAGTTTGACGAACTTATGAAACATCTAACCACGCGTTTCTAGGACTCTAAACGATGTTTCATGCAACATGAGTGCTTATATGTGTCTCAATGAGCTTTGTACTAGTTTGACGAACTTAGGAAACATCTAACAACACGTTTCTAGGACTCTAAACCATGTTTCATGCAACATGAGTGCTTATAAGTGGCTCAATGAGCTTTGTACTAGTTTGACGAAGTTATGAAACATCTAACAACGCGGTTTCTAGGACTCTAAACCAAGTTTCATGCAACATGACTGCTTATAAGTGTCTCAATGAGCTTTGTACATGTTTGACGAACTTAGGAAACATCTAACAACGCGTTTCTAGGACTCTAAACCATGTTTCATGCAACATGAGTGCTTATATGTGTCTCAATGAGCTTTGTACTAGTTTGACGAACTTTTGAAACATCTAAGAACGCGGTTTCTAAGACTCTAAACGAAGTTTCATGCAACATGAGTGTTTATAAGTGTCTGAATGAGCTTTGTACTGGATTGACGAACTTATGAAACATCTAAAAACGTGGTTGCTAGGACTCCAAAACCAATTTTATGCAACATGAGTGCTTATAAGTGTCTCAATGAGCTTTGTACTAGTTTGACGAACTTATGAAACATCTAACAACGCGGTTTCTAGGACTCTAAACCAAGTTTCATGCAACATGAGTAGTTATAAGTGTCTCAATGAGCTTTTTACAAGTTTGACGAACTTATAAAAGAACTAACAACGCGTTTCTAGGACTCTAAACGAAGTTTCATACTACATGAGTGCTTATAAGTTCCTCAATGAGCTTTGTACAAGTTTCACGAACTTATGAAACATCTAACAACGCGTTTCTAGGAATCTAAACCATGTTTCATGCAACATGAGTGCTTATATGTGTCTCAATGACCTTTGTACTAGTTTGACGAACTTATGAAACATCTAACAAAGCGTTTCTAGGAGTTTTAACTAAGTTTCATTCAACATGAGTGCATATAAGTGTCTCAATGAGCTTTGTACAAGTTTGACGAACTTATATGAAACATCTAACAACACGTTTCTAGGACTCTAAACCAAGTTTCACGCAACATGAGTGCTTATAAGTGTCTCAATGAGCTTTATACAAGTTTGACGAACTTATGAAACATCTAACAACGCGTTTCTAGGATTCTAAACCATGTTTCATGCAACATGAGTGCTTATAAGTGTCTCAATGAGCTTTGTACAAGTTTGACAAACTTATGAAACATCTAACAACGCGTTTCTAGGACTCTAAACCAAGTTTCATGCAACATGAGTGCTTATAAGTGTCTCAATGAGCTTTTTACTAGTTTGACGAACTTATGAAACATCTAACAACGCGTTTCTAGGACTCTAAACCAAGTTGCATGCAACATGAGTGCTTATATGTGTCTCAATGAGCTTTGTACAAGTTTGACAAACTTATGAAACATCTAACAACGCGTTTCTAGGACTCTAAACCAAGTTTCATGCAACATGAGTGCTTATAAGTGTCTCAATGAGCTTTGTACAAGTTTGACAAACTTATGAAACATCTAACAACGCGTTTCTAGGACTCTAAACCAAGTTTCATGCAACATGAGTGCCTATAAGTGTCTCAATGAGCTTTGTACAAGTTTGACGAACTTATGAAACATCTAACCACGCGTTCCTAGGACTCTAAACCTAATTTCATGCAACATGAGTGCTTATAAGTGTCTCAATGAGCTTTGTACAAGTTTGACAAACTTATGAAAGAACTAATAACGCGTTTCTACGACTTTAAACCAAGTTTCATGCTACATGAGTGCTTATAAGTTCCTCAATGAGCGTTGTACAAGTTTCACGAACTTATGAAACATCTAACAACGCGTTTCAAGGACTCTTAATCAAGTTTCATGCAACATGAGTGCTTATAAGTGTCTCAATGAGCTTTGTACTAGTTTGACGAACTTATAAAACATCTAACAACGCGTTTCTAGGATTCTAAATCAAGTTTCATGCAACATGAGTGCTTATAAGTGTCTCAATGAGCTTTGTACTAGTTTGACGACCTTATGAAACATCTAACAACGTGTTTCTAGGAGTCTTAACTAAGTTTCATTCAACATGAGTGCATATAAGTGTCTCAATGAGCTTTGTACAAGTTTGACGAACTTATGAAACATCTAACAACGCGTTTCTAGGACTCTAAACCAAGTTTCATGCAACATGAGTGCTTATAAGTGTCTCAATGAGCTTTGTACAAGTTTTACGAACCTATGAAACATCTAACAACACGTTTCTAGGACTCTAAACCAAGTTTCACGCAACATGAGTGCTTATAAGTGTCTCAATGAGCTTTATACAAGTTTGACGAACTTATGAAACATCTAACAACGCGTTTCTAGGACTCTAAACCATGTTTCATGCAACATGAGTTCTTATAAGTGTCTCAATGAGCTTTGTATAAGTTTGACAAACTTATGAAACATCTAACAACGCGTTTCTAGGACTCTAAACCAAGTTTCATGCAACATGAGTGCTTATAAGTGTCTTAATGAGCTTTGTACTGGATTGACGAACTTATGAAACATCTAACAACGTGGTCGTTAGGACTCTAAAACCAATTTTCATGCAACATGAGTGCTTATAAATGTCTCAATGAGCTTTGTAATAGTTTGACGAACTTATGAAACATCTAACAACGCGGTTTCTAGGACTCTAAACTAAATTTCATGCAACATGAGTGCTTATAAGTGTCTCAATGAGCTTTGTACAAGTGTGTCGAACTTATAAAAGAACTAACAACGCGTTTCTAGGACACTAAACCAAGTTTCATGCTACATGAGTGCTTATAAGTTCCTCAATGAGCTTTGTACAAGTTTCACGAACTTATGAAACATCTAACAACGCGTTTCTAGGACTCTAAATCAAGTTTCATGCAACATGAGTGCTTATAAGTGTCTCAATGAGCTTTGTACTAGTTTGACGAACTTATAAAACATCTAACTACGCGTTTCTAGGACTCTAAACCAAGTTTCATGCAACATGAGTGCTTATAAGTGTCTCAATGAGCTTTGTACTAGCTTGACGAACTTATGAAACATCTAACAACGCGTTTCTATGAGTCTTAACTAAG
Source organism: Cochlearia excelsa (assembly GCA_963556525.1). Classification (NCBI taxonomy): domain Eukaryota; kingdom Viridiplantae; phylum Streptophyta; class Magnoliopsida; order Brassicales; family Brassicaceae; genus Cochlearia; species Cochlearia excelsa. The sequence continues at coordinate 531,688 of CAUVZT010000026.1, read as the reverse complement.
TTTCATTCAACATGAGTGCATATAAGTGTCTCAATGAGCTTTGTACAAGTTTGACGAACTTATGAAACATCTAACAACGCTGTTTCTAGGACTCTAAACCAAGTTTCACGCAACATCAGTGCTTATAAGTGTCCTAATGAGCTTTGTACAAGTTTGACGAACTTATGAAACATCTAACAACACGGTTTCTAAGACTCTAAACGAAGTTTCATGCAACATGAGTGCTTATAAGTGTCTGAATGAGCTTTGTACTGGATTAACGAACTTATGAATAATCTAATAACGTGGTTGCTAGGACTCTAAAACAAAGTTTCATGCAACATGAGTGTTTTTAAGTGTCTCAATGAGCTTTGTACTAGTTTGACGAACTTATGAAACATCTAACAACGCGGTTTCTAGGACTCTAAACCATGTTTCATGCAACATGAGTGCTTATATGTGGCTCAATGAGCTTTGTACTAGTATGACGATCTTATAAAACATCTAACAACACGGTTTCTAAGACTCTAAACGAAGTTTCATGCAACATGAGTGCTTATAAGTGTCTGAATGAGCTTTGTATTGGATTGGCGAACTTATGAAACATCTAACAACGTGGTTGCTAGGACTCTAAAACAAAGTTTCATGCAAGATGAGTGCTTATAAGTGTCTCAATGAGCTTTGTACTAGTTTGACGAACTTATGAAACATCTAACAACGCGGTTTCTAGGACTCTAAACCAAGTTTCACGCAACATGAGTGCTTATAAGTGTCTCAATGAGCTTTATACAAGTTTGACGAAATTATGAAACATCTAACAACGTGTTTCTAGGACTCTAAACCATGTTTCATGCAACATGAGTGCTTATAAGTGTCTCAATGAGCTTTGTACAAGTTTGACAAAGTTATGAAACATCTAACAACGCGTTTCTAGGACTCTAAACCAAGTTTCATGCAACATGAGTGCTTATAAGTGTCTCAATGAGCTTTGTACTAGTTTGACGAACTTATGAAACATCTAACAACGCGTTTCTAGAAATCTAAACCAAGTTTCATGCAACATGAGTGCTTATATGTGTCTCAATGAGCTTTGTACAAGTTTGACAAACTTATGAAACATCTAACAACGCGTTTCTAGGACTCTAAACCAAGTTTCATTCAACATGAGTGCTTATAAGTGTCTCAATGAGCTTTGTACTAGTTTGACGAATTATGAAACATCTAACAACGCGTTTCTAGGACTCTAAACCAAGTTTCATGCAACATGAGTGCTTATATGTGTCTCAATGAGCTTTGTACAAGTTTGACAAACTTATGAAACATCTAACAACGCGTTTCTATGACTCTAAACCAAGTTTCATGCAACATGAGTGCTTATAAGTGTCTCAATGAGCTTTGTACAAGTTTGACAAACTTATGAAACATCTAACAACGCGTTTCTAGGACTCTAAACCAAGTCTCATGCAACATGAGTGCTTATAAGTGTCTCAATGAGCTTTGTACTAGTTTGACAAATTTATGAAACATCTAACAACGCGTTTCTAGGACTCTAAACCAAGTTTCATGCAACATGAGTGCTTATAAGTGTCTCAATGAGCTTTGTACAAGTTTGACGAACTTATAAAAGAACTAATAACGCGTTTCTACGACTCTAAACCAAGTTTCATGCTACATGAGTGCTTATAAGTTCCTCAATGAGCTTTGTACAAGTTTCACGAACTTATGAAACATCTAACAACGCGTTTCTAGGACTCTTAATCAAGTTTCATGCAACATGAGTACTTATAAGTGTCTCAATGAGCTTTGTACTAGTTTGACGAACTTATAAAACATCTAACAAAGCGTTTCTAGGACTCTAAACCAAGTTTCATGCAACATGAGTGCTTATAAGTGTCTCAATGAGCTTTGTACTAGTTTGACGAACTTATGAAACATCTAACAACGTGTTTCTAGGAGTCTTAACCAAGTTTCATGCAACATGAGTGCTTATAAGTGTCTCAATAAGCTTTGTACTAGTTTGACGAACTTATGAAACATCTAACCACGCGTTTCTAGGACTCTAAACCATGTTTCATGCAACATGAGTGCTTATATGTGTCTCGGTGAGCTTTGTACTAGTTTGACGAACTTAGGAAACATCTAACAACACGTTTCTAGGACTCTAAACCATGTTTCATGCAACATGAGTGCTTATAAGTGGCTCAATGAGCTTTGTACTAGTTTGACGAAGTTATGAAACATCTAACAACGCGGTTTCTAGGACTCTAAACCAAGTTTCATGCAACATGACTGCTTATAAGTGTCTCAATGAGCTTTGTACAAGTTTGACGAAGTTAGGAAACATCTAACAACGCGTTTCTAGGACTCTAAACCATGTTTCATGCAACATGAGTGCTTATATGTGTCTCAATGAGATTTGTACTAGTTTGACGAACTTTTGAAACATCTAACAACGCGGTTTCTAAGACTCTAAACGAAGTTTCATGCAACATGAGTGCTTATAAGTGTCTGAATGAGCTTTGTACTGCATTGACGAACTTATGAAACATCTAAAAACGTGGTTGCTAGGACTCCAAAACCAATTTATGCAACATGAGTGCTTTTAAGTGTCTCAATGAGCTTTGTACTAGTTTGACGAACTTATGAAACATCTAACAACGCGGTTTCTAGGACTCTAAACCAAGTTTCATGCAACATGAGTAGTTATAAGTGTCTCAATGAGCTTTGTACAAGTTTGACGAACTTATAAAAGAACTAACAACGCGTTTCTAGGACTCTAAACGAAGTTTCATACTACATGAGTGCTTATAAGTTCCTCAATGAGCTTTGTACAAGTTTCACGAACTTATGAAACATCTAACAACGCGTTTCTAGGACTCTAAATCAAGTTTCATGCAACATGAGTGCTTATAAGTGTCTCAATGAGATTTGTACTAGTTTGACGAACTTATAAAACATCTAACAACGCGTTTCTAGGACTCTAAACCATGTTTCATGCAACATGAGTGCTTATATGTGTCTCAATGACCTTTGTACTAGTTTGACGAACTTATGAAACATCTAACAAAGCGTTTCTAGGAGTTTTAACTAAGTTTCATTCAACATGAGTGCATATAAGTGTCTCAATGAGCTTTGTACAAGTTTGACGAACTTATATGAAACATCTAACAACACGTTTCTAGGACTCTAAACCAAGTTTCACGCAACATGAGTGCTTATAAGTGTCTCAATGAGCTTTATACAAGTTTGACGAACTTATGAAACATCTAACAACGCGTTTCTAGGACTCTAAACCATGTTTCATGCAACATGAGTGCTTATAAGTGTCTCAATGAGCTTTGTACAAGTTTGACAAACTTATGAAACATCTAACAACGCGTTTCTAGGACTCTAAACCAAGTTTCATGCAACATGAGTGCTTATAAGTGTCTCAATGAGCTTTTTACTAGTTTGACGAACTTATGAAACATCTAACAACGCGTTTCTAGGACTCTAAACCAAGTTGCATGCAACATGAGTGCTTATATGTGTCTCAATGAGCTTTGTACAAGTTTGACAAACTTATGAAACATCTAACAACGCGTTTCTAGGACTCTAAACCAAGTTTCATGCAACATGAGTGATTATAAGTGTCTCAATGAGCTTTGTACAAGTTTGACAAACTTATGAAACATCTAACAACGCGTTTCTAGGACTCTAAACCAAGTTTCATGCAACATGAGTGCCTATAAGTGTCTCAATGAGCTTTGTACTAGTTTGACGAACTTATGAAACATCTAACCACGCGTTTCTAGGACTCTAAACCTAATTTCATGCAACATGAGTGCTTATAAGTGTCTCAATGAGCTTTGTACAAGTTTGACAAACTTATGAAAGAACTAATAACGCGTTTCTACGACTTTAAACCAAGTTTCATGCTACATGAGTGCTTATAAGTTCCTCAATGAGCGTTGTACAAGTTTCACGAACTTATGAAACATCTAACAACGCGTTTCTAGGACGCTTAATCAAGTTTCATGCAACATGAGTGCTTATAAGTGTCTCAATGAGCTTTGTACAAGTTTGACGAACTTATGAAACATCTAACAACGCGTTTCTAGGACTCTAAACCAAGTTTCATGCAACATGAGTGCTTATAAGTGTCTCAATGAGCTTTGTACAAGTTTGACAAACTTATGAAACATCTAACAACGCGTTTCTAAGAATCTAAACCAATTTCATGCAACATGAGTGCTTATAAGTGTCTCAATGAGCTTTGTACAAGTTTGACAAACTTATAAAACATCTAACAACGCGTTTCTAGGACTCTAAACCAAGTTTCATGCAACATGAGTGCATATAAGTGTCTCAATGAGCTTTGTACAAGTTTGACGAACTTATGAAACATCTAACAACGCGTTTCTAGGACTCTAAACCAAGTTTCATGCAACATGAGTGCTTATAAGTGTCTCAATGAGCTTTGTACAAGTTTTACGAACTTATGAAACATCTAACAACGCGTTTCTAGGACTCTAAACCAAGTTTCATGCAACATGAGTGCTTATATGTATCTCAATGAGCTTTTTACAAGTTTGACAAACTTATGAAACATCTAACAACGCGTTTCTAAGAATCTAAACCAATTTCATGCAACATGAGTGCTTATAAGTGTCTCAATGAGCTTTGTACAAGTTTGACAAACTTATAAAACATCTAACAACGCGTTTCTAGGACTCTAAACCAAGTTTCATGCAACATGAGTGCCTATAAGTGTCTCAATGAGCTTTGTACTAGTTTGACGAACTTATGAAACATCTAACCACGCGTTTCTAGGACTCTAAACCAAATTTCATGCAACATGAGTGCTTATAAGTGTCTCAATGAGATTTGTACAAGTTTGACAAACTTATGAAAGAACTAATAACGCGTTTCTACGACTTTAAACCAAGTTTCATGCTTCATGAGTGCTTATAAGTTCCTCAATGAGCTTTGTACAAGTTTCACGAACTTATGAAACATCTAACAACACGTTTCTAGGACTCTTAATCAAGTTTCATGCAACATGAGTGCTTATAAGTGTCTCAATGAGCTTTGTACTAGTTTGACGAACTTATAAAACATCTAACAACGCGTTTATAGGATTCGAAACCAAGTTTCATGCAACATGAGTGCTTATAAGTGTCTCAATGAGCTTTGTACTAGTTTGACGAACTTATGAAACATTTAACAACGTGTTTCTAGGAGTCTTAACTAAGTTTCATTCAACATGAGTGCATATAAGTGTCTCAATGAGCTTTGTACAAGTTTGACGAACTTATGAAACATCTAACAACGCGTTTCTAGGACTCTAAACCAAGTTTCATGCAACATGAGTGCTTATAAGTGTCTCAATGAGCTTTGTACTAGTTTGACGAACTTATGAAACATCTAACAACGCGTTTCTAGGATTCTAAACCAAGTTTCATGCAACATGAGTGCATATATGTGTCTCAATGAGCTTTGTACAAGTTTGACAAACTTATGAAACATCTAACAACGCGTTTCTAGGACTCTAAACCAAGTTTCATGCAACATGAGTGCTTATAAGTGTCTCAATGAGCTTTGTACTAGTTTGACGAACTTATGAAACATCTAACCACGCGTTTCTAGGACTCTAAACCAAGTTTCATGCAACATGAGTGCTTCTAAGTGTCTCAATGAGCTTTGTACAAGTTTGACGAACTTATGAAAGAAGTAATAACGCGTTTCTATGACTCTAAACCAAGTTTCATGCTACATGAGTGCTTATAAGTTCCTCAATGAGCTTTGTACAAGTTTCACGAACTTATGAAACATCTAACAACGCGTTTCTAGGACTCTTAATCAAGTTTCATGCAACATGAGTGCTTATAAGTGTCTCAATGAGCTTTGTACTAGTTTGACGAACTTATAAAACATCTAACAACGCGTTTCTAGGACTCTAAACCAAGTTTCATGCAACATGAGTGCTTATAAGTGTCTCAATGAGCTTTGTACTAGTTTGACGAACTTATGAAACATCTAACAACGTGTTTCTAGGAGTCCTAACCAAGTTTCATGCAACATGAGTACTTATAAGAGTCTCAATAAGCTTTGTACTAGTTTGAGAATTTATGAAACATCTAACCACGCGTTACTAGGACTCTAAACAATGTTTCATGCAACATGAGTGCTTATATGTGTCTCAATGAGCTTTGTACTAGTTTGACGTAACAACGCGTTTCTAGGACTCTAAACTATGTTTCATGCAACATGAGTGCTTATAAGTGGCTGGATGAGGTTTGTACTAGTTTGACGAAGTTATGAAACATCTAACAACGCGGTTTCTAGGACTCTAAACCAAGTTTCATGCAACATGAGTGCTTATAAGTGTCTCAATGAGCTTTGTACAAGTTTCACAAACTTATAAAAGAACTAACAACGCGTTTCTAGGACTCTAAACCAAGTTTCATGGTACATGAGTGCTTATAAGTTCCTCAATGAGCTTTGTACAAGTTTCACGAACTTATGAAACATCTAACAACGCGTTTCTAGGACTCTAAATCAAGTTTCATGCAACATGAGTGCTTATAAGTGTCTCAATGAGCTTTGTACTAGTTTGACGAACTTATAAAACATCTAACAATGCGTTTCTAGGACTCTAAACCAAGTTTCATGCAACATGAGTGCTTATAAGTGTCTCAATGAGCTTTGTACTGGTTTGACGAACTTATGAAACATCTATCAAAGCGTTTCTAGGAGTCTTAACTAAGTTTCATTCAACATGAGTGCATATAAGTGTCTCAATGAGCTTTGTACAAGTTTGACGAACTTATAAAAGAACTAACAACACGTTTCTAGGACTCTAAACCAAGTTTCATGCTACATGAGTGCTTATAAGTTCCTCAATGAGCTTTGTACAAGTTTCACCAACTTATGAAACATTTAACAACGCGTTTCTAGGACTCTAAATCAAATTTCATGCAACATGAGTGCTTATAAGTGTCTCAATGAGCTTTGTACTAGTTTGACGAACTTATGAAACATCTAACAACACGGTTTCTAGGACTCTAAACCATGTTTCATGCAACATGAGTGCTTATATGTGTCTCAATGAGCTTTGTACTAGTTTGACGAACTTATAAAACATCTAGTAACACGGTTTCTAAGACTCTAAACGAAGTTTCATGCAACATGAGTGCCTATAAGTGTCTGAATGAGCTTTGTACTGAATTGACGAACTTATGAAACATCTAACAACGTGGTTGCTAGGACTCTAAAACCAAGTTTCATGCAACATGAGTGCTTATAAGTGTCTCAATGAGCTTTGTACATGTTTGACAAACTTATAAAACATCTAACAACGCGTTTCTAGGACTCTAAACCAAGTTTCATGCAACATGAGTGCCTATAAGTGTCTCAATGAGCTTTATACTAGTTTGACGAACTTATGAAACATCTAACAATGCGGTTTCTATGACTCTAAACCAAGTTTCATGCAACATGAGTGCTTATAAGTGTCTCAATGAGCTTTGTACTACTTTGACGAACTTATAAAACATCTAACAATGCGTTTCTAGGACTCTAAATCAAGTTTCATGCAACATGAGTGCTTATAAGTGTCTCAATGAGCTTTGTACTAGTTTGAAGACCTTATGAAACATCTAACAACGTGTTTCTAGGAGTCTTAACTAAGTTTCATTCAACATGAGTGCATATAAGTGTCTCAATGAGCTTTGTACAAGTTTGACGAACTTATGAAACATCTAACAACGCGTTTCTAGGACTCTAAACCATGTTTCATGCAACATGAGTGCTTATAAGTGTCTCAATGAGCTTTGTACAAGTTTTACGAACTTATGAAACATCTAACAACGCGTTTCTAGGAATCTAAACCAAGTTTCATGCAACATGAGTGCTTATATGTGTCTCAATGAGATTTTTACAAGTTTGACAAACTTATGAAACATCTAACAACGCGTTTCTAGGACTCTAAACCAACTTTCATGCAACATGAGTGCTTATAAGTGTCTCAATGAGCTTTGTACATGTTTGACAAACTTATAAAACATCTAACAACGCGTTTCTAGGACTCTAAACCAAGTTTCATGCAACATGAGTGCCTATAAGTGTCTCAATGAGCTTTGTACTAGTTTGACGAACTTATGAAACATCTAACCACGCGTTTCTAGGACTCTAAACCAAATTTCATGCAACATGACTGCTTATAAGTGTCTCAATGAGCTTTGTACAAGTTTGACAATTTTATGAAAGAACTAATAACGCGTTTCTACGACTCTAAACCAAGTTTCATGCTACATGAGTGCTTATAAGTTCCTCAATGAGCTTTGTACAAGTTTCACGAACTTATGAAACATCTAACAACGCGTTTCTAGGACTCTTAATCAAGTTTCATGCAACATGAGTGCTAATAAGTGTCTCAATGAGCTTTGTACTAGTTTGACGACCTTATAGAACATCTAACAACGCGTTTCTAGGATTCGAAACCAAGTTTCATGCAACATGAGTGCTTATAAGTGTCTCAATGAGCTTTGTACTAGTTTGACGAACTTATGAAACATCTAACAACGTGTTTCTAGGAGTCTTAACTAAGTTTCATTCAACATGAGTGCATATAAGTGTCTCAATGAGCTTTGTACAAGTTTGACGAACTTATGAAATATCTAACAACGCGTTTCTAGGACTCTAAACCAAGTTTCATGCAACATGAGTGCTTATAAGTGTCTCAATGAGCTTTGTACTAGTTTGACGAACTTATGAAACATCTAAAAACGCGTTTCTAGGATTCTAAACCAAGTTTCATGCAACATGAGTGCATATATGTGTCTCAATGAGCTTTGTACAAGTTTGACAAACTTATGAAACATCTAACAACGCGTTTCTAGGACTCTAAACCAAGTTTCATGCAACATGAGTGCTTATAAGAGTCTCAATAAGCTTTGTATTAGTTTGACGAACTTATGAAACATCTAACCACGCGTTTCTAGGACTCTAAACCATGTTTCATGCAACATGAGTGCTTATATGTGTCTCAATGAGCTTTGTACTAGTTTGACGAACTTATAAAAGAACTAACAACGTGTTTCTAGGACTCTAAACAAAGTTTCATGCTACATGAGTGCTTATAAATTCCTCAATGAGCTTTGTACAAGTTTTACGAACTTATGAAACATCTAACAACACGTTTTTAGGACTCTAAAACAAGTTTCATGCAACATGAGTGCTTATAAGTGGTTCAATGAGCTTTGTACTAGTTTGACAAACTTATGAAACATCTAACAACGCGGTTTCTAGGATTCTAAACCAAGTTGCATGCAACATGAGTGCTTATAAGTGTCTCAATGAGCTTTGTACTAGTTTGGCGAACTTATGAAACATCTAACTACGCCTTTCTAGAACTCTAAACAAGGTTTCATGCAACATGAGTGCTTATATGTGTCTCGATGAGCTTTGTACAAGTTTGACAAACTTATGAAACATCTAACAACGCGTTTCTAGGACTCTAAACCAAGTTTCATGCAACATGAGTGCTTATAAGTGTCTCAATGAGCTTTGTACAAGTTTGACAAACTTATGAAACATCTAACAACGCGTTTCTAAGACTCTAAACCAAGTTTCATGCAACATGAGTGCTTATAAGTGTCTCAATGAGCTTTGTACTAGTTTGACGAACTTATGAAACATCTAACAACGCGTTTTCTAGGACTCTAAACCATGTTTCATGCAACATGAGTGCTTATATGTGTCTCAATGAGCATTGTACTAGTTTGACGAACTTATAAAACATCTAGTAACACGGTTTCTAAGACTATAAACGAAGTTTCATGCAACATGAGTGTTTATAAGTGTCTGAATGAGCTTTGTACTGGATTGACGAACTTATGAAACAGCTAACAACGTGGTTGCTTGGACTCTAAAACCAAGTTTCATGCAACATGAGTGCTTATAAGTGTCTCAATGAGCTTTGTACTAGTTTGACGAACTTATGAAACATCTAACAACGCGGTTTCTATGACTCTAAACCAAGTTTCATGCAACATGAGTGTTTATAAGTGTCTCAATGAGCTTTGTACAAGTTTTACGAACTAATAAAAGAACTAACAACGCGTTTCTAGGACTCTAAACCAAGTTTCATGCTACATGAGTGCTTATAAGTTCCTCAATGAGCTTTGTACAAGTTTCACGAACTTATGAAACATCTAACAACGAGTTTCTAGGACTCTAAAACCAAGTTTCATGCAACATGAATGCTTATAAGTGTTTCAATGAGCTTTTTACTAGTTTGCCGAACTTATGAAACATCTAACAACGCGGTTTCTAGGAATCTAAACCATGTTTCATGCAACATGAGTGCTTATATATGTCTCAATGAGCTTTTTACTAGTTTGACGAACTTATAAAACATCTAGTAACACGGTTTCTAAGACTCTAAACAAAGTTTCATTCAACATGAGTGCTTATAAGTGTCTGAATGAGCTTTGTACTGGATTGATGAACTTATGAAACATCTAACAACGTGGTTGCTAGGACTCTAAAACCAAGTTTCATGCAACATGAGTGCTTATAAATTTCTCAATGAGCTTTGTACTAGTTTGACGAACTTATGAAGCATCTAACAACGCGATTTCTAGGACTCTAAACCATGTTTCATGCAACATGAGTGCTTATATGTGTCTCAATGAGCTTTGTACTAGTTTGACGAACTTTTGAAACATCTAACAACGCGGTTTCTAAGACTCTAAACGAAGTTTCATGCAACATGAGTGCTTATAAGTGTTTGAATGAGCTTTGTACTGGATTGACAAACTTATGAAACATCTAAAAACGTGGTTGCTAGGACTCCAAAACCAATTTTATGCAACATGAGTGCTTATAAGTGTCTCAATGAGCTTTGTACTAGTTTGACGAACTTATGAAACATCTAACAACGCGGTTTCTAGGACTCTAAACCAAGTTTCATGCAACATGAGTGCTTATAAGTGTCTCAATGAGCTTTGTACAAGTTTGACGAACTTATAAAAGAACTAACAACGCGTTTCTAGGACTCTAAACCAAGTTTCATGGTACATGAGTGCTTATAAGTTCCTCAATGAGCTTTGTACAACTTTCACGAACTTATGAAACATCTAACAACGCGTTTATAGGACTCTAAATCAAGTTTCATGCAACATGAGTGCTTATAAGTGTCCCAATGAGCTTTGTACTAGTTTGACGAACTTATAAAACATCTAACAATGCGTTTCTAGGACTCTAAACCAAATTTCATGCAACATGAGTGCTTATAAGTGTCTCAATGAGCTTTGTACTGGTTTGACGAACTTATGAAACATCTAACAAAGCGTTTCTAGGAGTCCTAACTAAGTTTCATTCAACATGAGTGCATATAAGTGTCTCAATGAGCTTTGTACAAGTTTGACGAACTTATGAAACATCTAACAACACGTTTCTAGGACTCTAAACCAATTTTCATGCAACATGAGTGCTTATAAGTGTCTCGATGAGCTTTGTACTGGATTGACGAACTTATGAAACATCTAATAACGAGGTTGCTAGGACTCTAAAACCAAGTTTCATGCAACATGAGTGCTTATAAGTGTCTCAATGAGCTTTGTACTAGTTTGACGAAGTTATGAAACATCTAACAACGCGGTTTATAGGACTCTAAACCATGTTTCATGCAACATGAGTGCTTATATGTGTCTCAATGAGCTTTGTACTAGTTTGACGAACTTATAAAACATCTAGTAAAACGGTTTCTAAGACTCTAAACGAAGTTTCATGCAACATGAGTGCTTATAAGTGTCTGAATGAGCTTTGTATTGGATTGACGAACTTATGAAACATCTAACAACGTGGTTGCTAGGACTCTAAAACCAAGTTTCATGCAACATGAGTGCTTATAAGTGTCTCAATGAGCTTTGTACTAGTTTGACGAACTTATGAAACATCTAACAACGCGGTTTCTATGACTCTAAACCAAGTTTCATGCAACATGAGTGCTTATAAGTGTCTCAATGAGCTTTGTACAAGTTTGACGAACTTATAAAAGAACTAACAACGTGTTTCTAGGACTCTAAACCAAGTTTCATGCTACATGAGTGCTTATAAGTTCCTCAATGAGCTTTGTACAAGTTTCACAAACTTATAAAACATCTAACAACGCGTTTCTAGGACTCTAAACCAAGTTTCATGCAACATGAGTGCTTATAAGTGGTTCAATGAGCTTTGTACTAGTTTGACGAACTTATGAAACATCTAACAACGCGTTTCTAGGAGTCTTAACCAAGTTTCATTCAATATGAGTGCATATAAGTGTCTCAATGAGCTTTTTACAAGTTTGACGAACTTATGAAACATCTAACAACGCGTTTCTAGGATTGTAAACCAAATTTCATGCAACATGAGTGCTAATAATTGTCTCAATGAGCTTTGTACTTGTTTGACGAACTTATGAAACATCTAACAACGTGATTTCTAAGACTCTAAACCAAGTTTCATGAACCATGAGTGCTTATAAGTGTCTCAGTGAGCGTTGTACTAGTTTGGCGAACTTATGAAACATCTAACAACGCCTTTATAGGACTCTAAACCAAGTTTCATGCAACATGAGTGCTTATAAGTGTCTCAATGAGCTTTGGAAAAGTTTCACGAACTTATGAAACGTCTAACAACGTGGTTTGTAGGACGCTAAACCAAGTTTCATGCAACATGAGTGCTTATATGTTTCTCAATGAGCTTTGTACAAGTTTGACAAACTTATGAAACATCTAACAACGCGTTTCTAGGACTCTAAACCAAGTTTCATGCAACATGAGTGCTTATAAGTGTCTCAATGAGCTTTGTACTAGTTTGACGATCTTATGAAAAATCTAACAACGCGGTTTCTAGGACTTTAAACCATGTTTCATGCAACATGAGTGCTTATATGTGTCTCAATGAGCTTTGTACTAGTTTGACGAACTTATGAAACATCTAACAACGCGTTTCTAGGACTCTAAATTAAGTTTCATGCAAAATGAGTGCTTATATGTGTCTCAATGAGCTTTGTACTAGTTTGACGAACTTATGAAACATCTAACAACGCGGTTTCTATGACTCTAAACCAAGTTTCATGCAACATGAGTGCTTATAAGTGTCTCAATGAGCTTTGTACAAGTTTGAAGAACTTATAAAAGAACTAACAACATGTTTCTAGGACTCTAAACCAACTTTCATGCTACATGAGTGCTTATAAGTTCCTCAATGAGCTTTGTAAAAGTTTCACGAACTTATGAAACATCTAACAATGCGTTTCTACGACTCTAAACCAAGTTTCATGCAACATGAGTGCTTATAAGTGTCTCAATGAGCTTTGTACTGGTTTGACGAACTTATGAAACATCTAACAAAGCGTTTCTAGGAGTCCTAACTAAGTTTCATTCAACATGAGTGCATATAAGTGTCTCAATGAGCTTTGTACAAGTTTGATGAACTTATGAAACATCTAACAACACGTTTCTAGGACTCTAAACCAAGTTTCATGCAACATGAGTGCTTATAAGTGTCTCGATGAGCTTTGTACTGGATTGACGAACTTATGAAACATTTAATAACGAGGTTGCTAGGACTCTAAAACTAAGTTTCATGCAACATGAGTGCTTATAAGTGTCTCAATGAGCTTTGTACTAGTTTGACGAAGTTATGAAACATCTAACAACGCGGTTTATAGGACTCTAAACCATGTTTCATGCAACATGAGTGCTTATATGTGTTTCAATGAGCTTTGTACAAGTTTGACGAACTTATGAAACATCTAACAACGCGTTTCTAGGATTGTAAACCAAATTTCATGCAACATGAGTGCTAATAAGTGTCTCAATGAGCTTTGTACTTGTTTGACGAACTTATGAAACATCTAACAACGCGATTTCTAAGACTCTAAACCAAGTTTCATGAACCATGAGTGCTTATAAGTGTCTCAGTGAGCGTTGTACTAGTTTGGCGAACTTATGAAACATCTAACAACGCCTTTATAGGACTCTAAACCAAGTTTCATGCAACATGAGTGCTTATATGTTTCTCAATGAGCTTTGTACAAGTTTGACAAACTTATGAAACATCTAACAACGCGTTTCTAGGACTCTAAATCAAGTTTCATGCAACATGAGTGCTTATAAGTGTCTCAATGAGCTTTGTACTAGTTTGACGATCTTATGAAAAATCTAACAACGCGGTTTCTAGGACTTTAAACCATGTTTCATGCAACATGAGTGCTTATATGTGTCTCAATGAGCTTTGTACTAGTTTGACGAACTTATGAAACATCTAAAAACGCGTTTCTAGGACTCTAAACCAAGTTTCATGCAACATGAGTGCTTATAAGTGTCTCAATGAGCTTTGTACAAGTTTGACGAACTTATGAAACATCTAACAACGTGGTTGCTAGGACACTAAACCAAGTTTCATGCAACATGAGTGCTTATAAGTGTCTCAATGAGCTTTGTACTAGTTTGGCGAACTTATGAAACATCTAACAACGCGTTTCTAGGATTGTAAACCAAGTTTCATGCAACATGAGTGCTTATAAGTGTCTCAATGAACTTTGTACAAGTTTAACGATCTTATAAAACATCTAACAACGCGTTTCTAGGACTCTAAACCAAGTTTCATGCAAAATGAGTGCTTATATGTGTCTCAATGAGCTTTGTACTAGTTTGACGAACTTATGAAACATCTAACAACGCGGTTTCTATGACTCTAAACCAAGTTTCATGCAACATGAGTGCTTATAAGTGTCTCAATGAGCTTTGTCAAGTTTGACGAACTTATAAAAGAACTAACAACATGTTTCTAGGACTCTAAACCAAGTTTCATGCTACATGAGTGCTTATAAGTTCCTCAATGAGCTTTGTAAAAGTTTCACGAACTTATGAAACATCTAACAACGCGTTTCTAGGACTCTAAACCAAGTTTCATGCAACATGAGTGCTTATAAGTGGTTCAATGAGCTTTGTACTAGTTTGACGAACTCATGAAACATCTAACAACGCGTTTCTAGGAGTCTTAACCAAGTTTCATTCAACATGAGTGCATATAAGTGTCTCAATGAGCTTTGTACAAGTTTGACGAACTTATGAAACATCTAACAACGCGTTTCTAGGATTGTAAACCAAATTTCATGCAACATGAGTGCTTATAAGTGTCTCAATGAGCTTTGTACTTGATTGACGAACTTATGAAACATCTAACAACGCGATTTCTAAGACTCTAAACCAAGTTTCATGAACCATGAGTGCTTATAAGTGTCTCAGTGAGCGTTGTACTAGTTTGGCGAACTTATGAAACATCTAACAACGCCTTTATAGGACTCTAAACCAAGTTTAATGAACATGAGTGCTTATAAGTGTCTCAATGAGTTTTGGAAAAGTTTGACGAACTTATGAAACGTCTAACAACGTGGTTTATAGGACTCTAAACCAAGTTTCATGCAACATGAGTGCTTATATGTTTCTCAATGAGCTTTGTACAAGTTTGAAAAACTTATGAAACATCTAACAACGCGTTTCTAGGACTCTAAACGAAGTTTCATGCAACATGAGTGCTTATAAGTGTCTCAATGAGCTTTGTACTAGTTTGACGATCTTATGAAACATCTAACGGCGCGGTTTCTAGGACTCTAAACCATGTTTCATGCAACATGAGTACTTATATGTGTCTCAATGAGCTTTGTACTAGTTTGACGAACTTATGAAACATCTAACAACGCGTTTCTAGGACTCTAAACCAAGTTTCATGCAACATGAGTGCTTATAAGTGTCTCAATGAGCTTTGTACAAGTTTGACGAACTTATGAAACATCTAACAACGTGGTTGCTAGGACACTAAACAAAGTTTCATGCAACATGAGTGCTTATAAGTGTCTCAATGAGCTTTGTACTAGTTTGGCGAACTTATGAAACATCTAACAACGCGTTTCTAGGATTGTAAACCAAGTTTCATGCAACATGAGTGCTTATAAGTGTCTCAATGAACTTTGTACAAGTTTAACGATCTTATGAAACATCTAACAACGCGTTTCTAGGACTCTAAACCAAGTTTCATGCAAAATGAGTGCTTATAAGTGTCTCAATGAGCTTTGTACTAGTTTGACGAACTTATGAAACATCTAACAACGCGTTTCTAGGACTCTAAACCAAGTTTCATGCAACATGAGTGCTTATAAGTGTCTCAATGAGCTTTGTACAAGTTTGACGAACTTATGAAACATCTAACAACGTGGTTGCTAGGACACTAAACCAAGTTTCATGCAACATGAGTGCTTATAAGTGTCTCAATGAGCTTTGTACTAGTTTGGCGAACTTATGAAACATCTAACAACGCGTTTCTAGGATTGTAAACCAAGTTTCATGCAACATGAGTGCTTATAAGTGTCTCAATGAACTTTGTACAAGTTTAACGATCTTATGAAACATCTAACAACGCGTTTCTAGGACTCTAAACCAAGTTTCATGCAAAATGAGTCCTTATAAGTGTCTCAATGAGCTTTGTACTAGTTTGACGAAGTTATGAAACATCTAACAACGCGTTTCTAGGACTCTAAACCAAGTTTCATGCAACATGAGTGCTTATATGTGTCTCAATGAGCTTTGTACAAGTTTGACAAACTTATGAAACATCTAACAACGCGTTTCTAGGACTCTAAACCAAGTTTCATGCAACATGAGTGCTTATAAGTGTCTCAATGAGCTTTGTACAAGTTTGACAAACTTATGAAACATCTAACAACGCGTTTCTAGGACTCTAAACCAAGTTTCATGCAACATGACTGCTTATAAGTGTCTCAATGAGCTTTGTACTAGTTTGACGAAATTATGAAACATCTAACAACGCGGTTTCTAGGACTCTAAACCATGCTTCATGCAACATGAGTGCTTATATGTGTCTCAATGAGCTTTGTACTAGTTTGACGAACTTATAAAACATCTAGTAACACGGTTTCTAAGACTCTAAACGAAGTTTCATGCAACATGAGTGCTTATAAGTGTCCGAATGAGCTTTGTACTTTGGATTGACGAACTTATGAAACATCTAACAACGTGGTTGCTTGGACTCTAAAACCAAGTTTCATGCAACATGAGTGCTTATATGTTTCTCAATGAGCTTTGTACAAGTTTGACAAACTTATGAAACATCTAACAACGCGTTTCTAGGACTCTAAACCAAGTTTCATGCAACATGAGTGCTTATAAGTGTCTCAATTAGCTTTGTACTAGTTTGACGATCTTATGAAACATCTAACAACGCGGTTTCTAGGACTCTAAACCATGTTTCATGCAACATGAGTGCTTATATGTGTCTCAATGAGCTTTGTACTAGTTTGACGAACTTATGAAACATCTAACAACGCGTTTCTAGGACTCTAAACCAAGTTTCATGCAACATGAGTGCTTATAAGTGTCTCAATGAGCTTTGTACAAGTTTGACGAACTTATGAAACATCTAACAACGTGGTTGCTAGGACACTAAACCAAGTTTCATGCAACATGAGTGCTTATAAGTGTCTCAATGAGCTTTGTACTAGTTTGGCGAACTTATGAAACATCTAACAACGCGTTTCTAGGATTGTAAACCAAGTTTCATGCAACATGAGTGCTTATAAGTGTCTCAATGAACTTTGTACAAGTTTAACGATCTTATGAAACATCTAACAACGCGTTTCTAGGACTCTAAACCAAGTTTCATGCAAAATGAGTCCTTATAAGTGTCTCAATGAGCTTTGTACTAGTTTGACGAAGTTATGAAACATCTAACAACGCGTTTCTAGGACTCTAAACCAAGTTTCATGCAACATGAGTGCTTATATGTGTCTCAATGAGCTTTGTACAAGTTTGACAAACTTATGAAACATCTAACAACGCGTTTCTAGGACTCTAAACCAAGTTTCATGCAACATGAGTGCTTATAAGTGTCTCAATGAGCTTTGTACAAGTTTGACAAACTTATGAAACATCTAACAACGCGTTTCTAGGACTCTAAACCAAGTTTCATGCAACATGACTGCTTATAAGTGTCTCTATGAGCTTTGTACTAGTTTGACGAAATTATGAAACATCTAACAACGCGGTTTCTAGGACTCTAAACCATGCTTCATGCAACATGAGTGCTTATATGTGTCTCAATGAGCTTTGTACTAGTTTGACGAACTTATAAAACATCTAGTAACACGGTTTCTAAGACTCTAAACGAAGTTTCATGCAACATGAGTGCTTATAAGTGTTTGAATGAGCTTTGTACTGGATTGACGAACTTATGAAACATCTAACAACGTGGTTGCTTGGACTCTAAAACCAAGTTTCATGCAACATGAGTGCTTATAAGTGTCTCAATGAGCTTTGTAGTAGTTTGATGAACTTATGAAACATCTAACAACGCGGTTTCTATGACTCTAAACCAAGTTTCATGCAACATGAGTGCTTATAAGTGTCTCAATGAGCTTTGTACAAGTTTGACGAACTTATAAAAGTACTAACAACGCGTTTCTAGGACTCTAAACCAAGTTTCATGCTACATGAGTGGTTATAAGTTCCTCAATGAGCTTTGTACAAGTTTCACGAACTTATGAAACATCTAACAACGCGTTTCTAGTACTCTAAAACCAAGTTTCATGCAACATGAGTGCTTATAAGTGTCTCAATGAGCTTTGTACTAGTTTGTCGAACTTATGAAACATCTAACAACGCGGTTTCTAGGACTCTAAACCATGTTTCATGCAACATGAGTGCTTATATGTGTCTCAATGAGCTTTGTACTAGTTTGACGAACTTATAAAACATCTAATAACACGGTTTCTAAGACTCTAAACGAAGTTTCATTCAACATGAGTGCTTATAAGTGTTTGAATGAGCTTTGTACTGGATTGACGAACTTATGAAACATCTAACAACGTGGTTGCTAGGACTCTAAAACCAAGTTTCATGCAACATGAGTGCTTATAAGTTTCTCAATGAGTTTTGTACTAGTTTGACGAACTTATGAAACATCTGACAAAGCGGTTTCTAGGACTCTAAACCATGTTTCATGCAACATGAGTGCTTATATGTGTCTCAATGAGCTTTGTACTAGTTTGACGAACTTATAAAACATCTAACAACGCGTTTCTAGGACTCTAAACCATGTTTCATGCAACATGAGTGCTTATATGTGTTTCAATGAGCTTTGTACTAGTTTGACGAACTTATGAAACATCTAACAACGCGATTTCTAAGACTCTAAACGAAGTTTCATGCAACATGAGTGCTTATATGTGTCTCAATGAGCTTTGTACTAGTTTGACGAACTTATGAAACATCTAACAACGCGGTTTCTAAGACTCTAAACGAAGTTTCATGCAACATGAGTGCTTATAAGTGTCTGAATGAGCTTTGTACTAGATTGACGAACTTATGAAACATCTAACAACGTGGTTGCAAGGACTCTAAAACAAGGTTTCATGCAACATGAGTGCTTATAAGTGTCTCAATGAGCTTTGTACAAGTTTCACGAACTTATGAAACATCTAAAAACGTGTTTCTAGGACTTTATACAAAGTTTCATGCATCATGAGTGATTATAATTGTCTCAATGAGCTTTGTATGAGTTTGACGAACTTATGAAACATCTAACAACGTGGTTGCTAGGACTCTAAAC
Organism: Cochlearia excelsa; assembly: GCA_963556525.1. NCBI lineage: Eukaryota > Viridiplantae > Streptophyta > Magnoliopsida > Brassicales > Brassicaceae > Cochlearia > Cochlearia excelsa. The sequence goes on along the minus strand of CAUVZT010000026.1, from coordinate 512,047 downwards.
GAAGTTTCATTCAACTTGAATGCTTATAAGTGTCTCAATGAGCTTTGTACTTATTTGACGAACTTATGAAACATCTAACAATGCGTTTCTAGGACTCTAAACCAAGTTTCATGCAACATGAGTGCTTATAAATGGCTCAATGAGCTTTGCACTAGTTTGACGAACTTATGAAAAATCTAACAACGCGTTTCTAATCCTCTAAACCAAGTTTCATGCAACATGAGTGCTTATAAGTGTCTTAATGAGCTTTGTACAAGTTTGACGAACTTATGAAACATCTAACAACGCGTTTCTAGGAGTCTTAACCAAGTTTCATTCAACATGAGTGCATATAAGTGTCTCAATGAGCTTTGTACAAGTTTGACGAACTTATGAAACATCTAACAACGCGTTTCTAGGATTGTAAACCAAATTTCATGCAACATGAGTGCTTATAAGTGTCTCAATGAGCTTTGTACTTGTTTGACGAACTTATGAAACATCTAACAACGCGATTTCTAAGACTCTAAACCAAGTTTCATGAACCATGAGTGCTTATAAGTGTCTCAATGAGCGTTGTACTAGTTTGGCGAACTTATGAAACATCTAACAACGCCATTATAGGACTCTAAACCAAGTTTCATGCAACATGAGTGCTTATAAGTGTCTCAATGAGCTTTGGAAAAGTTTGACGAACTTATGAAACGTCTAACAACGTGGTTTATAGGACTCTAAACCAAGTTTCATGCAACATGAGTGCTTATAAGTGTCTGAATGAGCTTTGTACTGGATTGACGAACTTATTAAACATCTAACAATGTGGTTGCTTGGACTCTGAAACCAAGTTTCATGCAACATGAGTGCTTATAAGTGTCTCAATGAGCTTTGTACTACTTTGACGAACTTATGAAACATCTAACAACGCGGTTTCTAGGACTCTAAACCATGTTTCATGCAACATGAGTGCTTATATGTGTCTCAATGAGCTTTGTACTAGTTTGACGAACTTATAAAACATCTAGTAACACGGTTTCTAAGACTCTAAACCAAGTTTCATGCAACATGAAACATCTAACAATGTGCTTATAAGTGTCTGAATGAGCTTTGTACTGGATTGACGAACTTATGAAACATCTAACAATGTGGTTGCTTGGACTCTGAAACCAAGTTTCATGCAACATGAGTGCTTATAAGTGTCTCAATGAGCTTTGTACTAGTTTGACGAACTTATGAAACATCTAACAACGCGGTTTCTATGACTCTAAACCAAGTTTCATGTAACATGAGTGCTTATAAGTGTCTCAATGAGCTTTGTACAAGTTTGACGAACTTATAAAAGAACTAACAACGCGTTTCTAGGACTCTAAACGAAGTTTCATGCTACATGAGTGCTTATAATTTCCTCAATGAGCTTTGTACAAGTTTCACGAACTTATGAAACATCTAACAACGTGTTTGCTAGGACTCTAAAACCAGGTTTCATGCAACATGAGTGCTTATAAGTTTCTCAATTAGCTTTGTACTAGTTTGACGAACTTATGAAACATCTAACAACGTGGTTTCTAGGACTCTAAACCATGTTTCATGCAACATGAGTGCTCATATGTGTCTCAATGAGCTTTGTACTTGTTTGACGAACTTATAAAACATCTAACAACTTTTTTCTAGGACTCTAAACCATGTTTCATGCAACATGAGTGCTTATATGTGTCTCAATGAGCTTTGTACTAGTTTGACGAACTTATGAAATATCTAACAACGCGGTTTCTAAGACTCTAAACGAAGTTTCATGCAACATGAGTGCTTAGAAGTGTCTGAATGAGCTTTGTAATAGATTGACGAACTTATGAAACATCTAACAACGTGGTTGCTAGGACTCTAAAACAAGGTTTCATGCAACATGAGTGCTTATAAGTGTCTCAATGAGCTTTGTACAAGTTTCACAAACTTATGAAACATCTAAAAACATGTTTCTAGGACTTTATACAAAGTTTCATGCATCATGAGTGATTATAATTGTCTCAATGAGCTTTGTATGAGTTTGACGAACTTATGAAACATCTAACAACGTGGTTGCTAGGACTCTAAACGAAGTTTCATTCAACTTGAGTGCTTATAAGTGTCTCAATGAGCTTTGTACTTGTTTGACGAACTTATGAAACATCTAACAACGCGTTTCTAGGACTCTAAACCAAGTTTCATGCAACATGAGTGCTTATAAATGGCTCAATGAGCTTTGCACTAGTTTGACGAACTTATGAAAAATCTAACAACGCATTTCTAATCCTCTAAACCAAGTTTCATACAACATGAGTGCTTATAAGTGTCTTAATGAGCTTTGTACAAGTTTGACGAACTTATGAAACATCTAACAACGCGTTTCTAGGAGTCTTAACCAAGTTTCATTCAACATGAGTGCATATAAGTGTCTCAATGAGCTTTGTACAAGTTTGACGAACTTATGAAACATCTAACAACGCGTTTCTAGGATTGTAAACCAAATTTCATGCAACATGAGTGCTTATAAGTGTCTCAATGAGCTTTGTACTTGTTTGACAAACTTATGAAACATCTAACAACGCGATTTCTAAGACTCTAAACCAATTTTCATGAACCATGAGTGCTTATAAGTGTCTTAATGAGCGTTGTACTAGTTTGGCGAACTTATGAAACATCTAACAACGCCATTATAGGACTCTAAACCAAGTTTCATGCAACATGAGTGCTTATAAGTGTCTCAATGAGCTTTGCAAAAGTTTGACGAACTTATGAAACGTCTAACAACGTGGTTTATAGGAATCTAAACCAAGTTTCATGCAACATGAGTGCTTATAAGTGTCTGAATGAGCTTTGTACTTGATTGACGAACTTATGAAACATCTAACAATGTGGTTGCTTGGACTCTAAAACCAAGTTTCATGCAACATGAGTGCTTATAAGTGTCTCAATGAGCTTTGTACTAGTTTGACGAACTTATGAAACATCTAACAACGCGGTTTCTATGACTCTAAAACAAGTTTCATGCAACATGAGTGCTTATAAGTGTCTAAATGAGTTTTGTACTAGTTTGACGAACTTATGAAACATCTAACAACGCGTTTCTAGGACTCTAAAACCAAGTTTCATGCAACATGAGTGCTTATAAGTGTCTCAATGAGCTTTGTACTAGTTTGCCGAACTTATGAAACATCTAACAACGCGGTTTCTAGGACTCTAAACCATGTTTCATGCAACATGAGTGCTTATATGTGTCTCAATGAGCTTTGTACTAGTTTGACGAACTTATAAAACATCTAGTAACACGGTTTCTAAGACTCTAAACCAAGTTTCATTCAACATGAGTGCTTATTAGTGTCTGAATGAGCTTTGTACTAGATTGACGAACTTATGAAACATCTAACAACGTGGTTGCTAGGACTCTAAAACCAGGTTTCATGCAACATGAGTGCTTATAAGTTTCTCAATGAGCTTTGTACTAGTTTGACGAACTTATAAAACATCTAACAACGCGTTTCTAGGACTCTAAACCATGTTTCATGCAACATGAGTGCTTGTATGTGTCTCAATGAGCTTTGTACTAGTTTGACGAACTTATGAAACATCTAACTGTTAGATTTTGATAGATTTAAGTGTGTTTTAAGAGTTTGTGTTCTTGAGTTCTATGAAGAACATCAAGAACAAGAGAGAGAGAGTAGTGAGAGATTCGATTTCATTAGATTGAAAAATGTTAACTTGTTTATTTACAAAGGGTAAGATATAAATTAACAACAACAAAGGATCCCAAAATAGCATAAAGGAATATGCTAAAAACGTCCTAGTCTTGCTCGGTTAGCCGCGCCACACGTCGCTATCCCTTGTGTAGCCGCGCCTTCCTTAAGGCAACCCGTGACAAGTCAGGACGAGTTGGATGCACGCGCCCTTAAGGAGCACATGTGACTTTGCCCAACGGCTCTCTTGGCAACGGTCTTCTTGTTTCCCTTTGCAACGGTAACTAAGCCAGCTAGTGACTTCGGCAGCTTGTGACTTCGGCAATGGTCACACGCTAGGTCATCGTCTTGATGGACAAGACTTGTCCGGACGATGCCTTGGTCTCTTTTACACTTGTGACTTCGGCAATCTTGTGACTTCGTCTTTGCCTTAGCCAAGCTCGAGTTTGACTTCGGCATTGCCTTGTTATCCGGGCAATGCCTTGGTTTCTTTTGCATTCGGCTTTGCCTTGATGGACCGGACTTCTCCGGGCAATGCCTTGGTTTCTTTTGTGTTCGGCTTTGCCTTGATGGACCGGACTTGTCCGGGAAATGCCTTGGTTTATTTTGTGTTCCGCTTTGCCTTGATGGACGGACTTGTCCGGGCAATGCCTTGGTCTCTTTTACACTAACAACGCGGTTTCTAAGACTCTAAACGAAGTTTCATGCAACATGAGTGCTTATAAGTGTCTGAATGAGCTTTGTACTAGATTGACGAACTTATGAAACATCTAACAACGTGGTTGCTAGGACTCTAAAACAAGGTTTCATGCAACATGAGTGCTTATAAGTGTCTCAATGAGCTTTGTACAAGTGTGACGAACTTATGAAACAACTAACAACGTGTTTCTAGGACTCTAAACCAAGTTTCATGCTACATGAGTGCTTATAAGTTACTCAATGAGCTTTGTACAAGTTTCATGAACTTATGAAACATCTAAAAACGTTTTTGTAGGACTTTATACAAAGTTTCATGCATCATGAGTGATTATAATTGTCTCAATGAGCTTTGTATGAGTTTGACGAACTTATGAAACATCTAACAACGTGGTTGCTAGGACTCTAAACGAAGTTTCATTCAACTTGAGTGCTTATAAGTGCCCCAGTGAGCTTTGTACTTGTTTGACGAACTTATGAAACATCTAACAACGCGTTTCTAGGACTCTAAACCAAGATTCATGCAACATGAGTGCTTATAAATGGCTCAATGAGCTTTGCACTAGTTTGACGAACTTATGAAAAATCTAACAACGTGTTTCTAATCCTCTAAACCAAGTTTCATGCAACATGAGTGCTTATAAGTGTCTTAATGACCTTTGTACAAGTTTGACGAAGTTATGAAACATCTAACAACGTGTTTCTAGGATTGTAAACCAAATTTCATGCAACATGAGTGCTTATAAGTGTCTCAATGAGCTTTGTACTTGTTTGACGAACTTATGAAACATCTAACAACGCGATTTCTAAGACTCTAAACCAAGTTTCATGAACCATGAGTGCTTATAAGTAGCTCAATGAGCGTTGTACTAGTTTGGCGAACTTATGAAACATGTAACAACGCCTTTATAGGACTCTAAACCAAGTTTCATGCAACATGAGTGGTTATAAGTGTCTCAATGAGCTTTGGAAAAGTTTGACGAACTTATGAAACGTCTAACAACGTGGTTTATAGGACTCTAAACCAAGTTTCATGCAACATGAGTGCTTATATGTGTCTCAATGAGCTTTGTACAAGTTTGACAAACTTATGAAACATCTAACCACGCGTTTCTAGGACTCTAAACCAAGTTTCATGCAACATGAGTGCTTATGAGTGTCTCAATGAGCTTTGTACAAGTTTGATAAACTTATGAAAAATCTAACAACGCGTTTCTAGGACTCTAAACCAAGTTTCATGCAACCTGAGTGCTTATAAGTGTCTCAATGAGCTTTGTACTAGTTTGACGAATTTATGAAACATCTAACAACGCGTTTATAGGAATCTAAACTAAATTTCATGCAACATGAGTGCTTATAAGTGTCTCAATGAGCTTTGTACAAGTTTGACGAACTTATGAAAGAACTAACAATGCATTTCTACGACTCTAAACCAAGTTTCATGCTACATGAGTGCTTATAAGTTCCTCAATGAGCTTTGTACAAGTTTCACGAACTTATGAAACATCTAACAACGCGTTTCTAGGACTCTTAATCAAGTTTCATGCAACATGAGTGCTTATAAGTGTCTTAATGAGCTTTGTACTAGTTTAACGAACTTATGAAACATCTAACAACGCGTTTCTAGGACTCTAAACCAAGTTTCATGCAACATGAGTGCTTATAAGTGTCTCAATAAGCTTTGTACTAGTTTGACGAACTTATGAAACATCTAAAAACGCGTTTCTAGGAGTCTTAACTAAGTTTCATTCCACATGAGTGCATATAAGTGTCTCAATGAGCTTTGTACAAGTTTGACGAACTTATGAAACATCTAACAATGCGTTTCTAGGACTCTAAACCACGTTTCATGCAACATGAGTGCTTATAAGTGTCTCAATGAGCTTAGTACTTGTTTGACGAACTTATGAAACATCTAACAACGTGGTTGCTAGGACTCTAAACGAAGTTTCATTCAACTTGAGTGCTTATAAGTGTTTCAATGAGCTTTGTACAAGTTTGACGAACTTATGAAACATCTAAAAACGTGTTTCTAGGACTCTAAACCAAGTTTCATGCAACATGAGTGCTTATAAGTGTCTCAATTAGCTTTGTACTTGTTTGACAAACTTATGAAACATCTAACAACGAGATTTGTAAGACTCTAAACCAAGTTTCATGAACAATGAGTGCTTATAAGTGTCTCAATGAGCTTTGTACTAGTTTGGCGAACTTATGAAACATCTAACAACGCCTTTCTAGGACTCTAAACAAAGTTTCATGCAACATGAGTGCTTATAAGTGTCTCAATGAGCTTTGTACAAGTTTAACGATCTTATGAAACATCTAACAACGCGTTTCTAGGACTCTTAACCAAGTTTCATGCAACATGAGTGCTTATAAGTGTCTCAATTAGCTTTGTACTTGTTTGACGAACTTATGAAACATCTAACAACGAGATTTCTAAGACTCTAAACCAAGTTTCATGAACCATGAGTTCTTATAACTGTCTCAATGAGCTTTGTACTAGTTTGGAGAACTTATGAAACATCTAACAACGCCTTTCTAGGACTCTAAACCAAGTTTCATGCAACATGAGTGCTTATAAGTGTCTCAATGAGCTTTGTACAAGTTTAACGATCTTATGAAACATCTAACAACGCGTTTCTAGGACTCTAAACCAAGTTTCATGCAACATGAATGCTTATAAGTGTCTCAATGAGCTTTGTACTAGTTTGACGAACTTATGAAACATCTACCAACGCGTTTCTAGGACTCTAAACCAAGTTTCATGCAACATGAGTGCTTATATGTGTCCCAATAAGCTTTGTACAAGTTTGACAAACTTATGAAACATCTAACAACGCTTTTCTAGGACTCTAAACCAAGTTTCATGCAACATGAGTGCTTATAAGTGTCTCAATGAGCTTTGTGCAACTTTGAGGAACTTATGAAACATCGAACAACGCGTTTCTAGGACTCTAAAACAAGTTTCATGCAACATGAGTGCTTATAAGTGTCTCAATGAGCTTTGTACTAGTTTGACGAACTTATGAAATATATAACAACGTGGTTGCTAGGACTCTAAACAAAGTTTCATTCAACTTGAGTGCTTATAAGTGTTTCAATGAGCTTTGTACAAGTTTGACGAACTTATGAAACATCTAACAACGCGTTTCTAGGACTCTAAACTAAGTTTCATGCAACATGAGTGCTTATAAGTGTCTCAATTAGCTTTGTACTTGTTTGACGAACTTTTGAAACATCTAACAACGAGATTTCTAAGACTCTAAACCAAGTTTCATGAACCATGAGTGGTTATAAGTGTCTCAATTAGCTTTGTACTAGTTTGGCGAACTTATGAAATATCTAACAACGCCTTTCTAGGACTCTAAACCAAGTTTCATGCAACATGAGTGCTTATAAGTGTCTCAATGAGCTTTGTACAAATTTAACGATCTTATGAAACATCTAACAACGCGTTTCTAGGGCTCTAAACCAAGTTTCATGCAACATGAGTGCTTATAAGTGTCTCAATGAGCTTTGTACTAGTTTGACGAACTTATGAAACATCTAACAACGCGTTTCTAGGACTCTAAACCAAGTTTCATGCAACATGAGTGCTTATATGTGTCTCAATGAGCTTTGTACAAGTTTAACAAACTTATGAAACATCTAACAACGCGTTTCTAGGACTCTAAACCATGTGTCATGCAACATGAGTGCTTATATGTGTCTTCAATGAGCTTTGTACTAGTTTGACGAACTTATGAAACATCTAACAATGCGGTTTCTAAGACTCTAAACGAAGTTTCATGCAACATGAGTGTTTATAAGTGTCTGAATGAGCTTTGTACTAGTTTGACGAACTTATGAAACATCTAACAACGCGTTTCTAGGACTCTAAACCATGTTTCATGCAACATGAGTGCTTATATGTGTCTCAATGAGCTTTGTACTAGTTTGACGAACTTATGAAACATCTAACAACGCAGTTTCTAAGACCCTAAACGAAGTTTCATGCAACATGAGTGCTTATAAGTGTCTGAATGAGCTTTGTACTAGATTGACGAACTTATGAAACATCTAACAATGTGGTTGCTAGGACTCTAAAACCAAGTTTCATGCAACATGAGTGCTTATAAGTGTCTCAATGAGCTCTGTACAAGTTTGACGAACTTATGAAACAACTAACAACGCGTTTCTAGGACTCTAAACCAAGTTTCATTCTACATGAGTGCTTATAAGTTCCTCAATGAGCTTTGTACAAGTTTCACGAACTTATGAAACATCTAAAAACGTGTTTCTAGGACTTTAAACCAAGTTTCATGCATCATGAGTGATTATAATCGTCTCAATGAGCTTTGTACGAGTTTGACGAACTTATGAAACATCTAACAACGTGGTTGCTAGGACTCTAAACGAAGTTTCATTCAACTTGAGTGCTTTTAAGTGTGTCAATGAGCTTTGTACTTGTTTTACGAACTTATGAAACATCTAACAACGCGTTTCTAAGACTCTAAACCAAGATTCATGCAACATGAGTGCTTATAAATGGCTCAATGAGCTTTGCACTAGTTTGACGAACTTAATAAAAATCTAACAACGCGTTTCTAATCCTCTAAATCAAGTTTCATGCAACTTGAGTGCTTATATGTGTCTCAATGAGCTTTGTACAAGTTTGACGAACTTATGAAACATCTAACAACGCGTTTCTAGGACTCTAAACAAAGTTTCATGCAACATGAGTGCTTATAAGTGTTTCAATGAGCTTTGTACGAGTTTGACGAACTTATGAAACATCTAACAACACGATTTCTAAGACTCTAAACCAAGTTTCATGCAACATGAGTGCTTATAAGTGTCTCAATGAGCTTTGTACTAGTTTGACGAACTTATGAATCATCTAACAACGCGTTTCTAGTACTCTAAACCAAGTTTCATGCAATATGAGTGCTTATAAGTGTCTCAATGAGCTTTGTACTAGTTTGACGAACTTATGAAACATCTAACAACGCGTTTCTAGGAGTCTTAACAAAGTTGCATTCAACATGAGTGCATATAAGTGTTTCAATGAGCTTTGTACAAGTTTAACGAACTTATGAAACATCTAACAACGCGGTTTCTAGGACTCTAAACCAAGTTTCATGCAACATGAGTGCTTATAAGTGTCTCAATGACCTATATACAAGTTTAACAATCTTATGAAACATCTAACAACACGTTTCTAGGACTCTAAAAAAAGTTTCATGCAACATGAGTGCTTATATGTGTCTCAATGAGCTTTGTACTAGTTTGACGAACTTATGAAATATCTAACAACGCGTTTCTAGGACTCTAAACCAAGTTTCATGCAACATGAGTGCTTATATGTGTCTCAATAAGCTTTGTACAAGTTTGACAAACTTATGAAACATCTATAAACGCCTTTCTAGGACTCTAAACCAAGTTTCATGCAACATGAGTGCTAATAAGTGTCTCAATGAGCTTTGTACTAGTTTGACGAACTTATGAAACATCTAACAATGCGTTTCTAGGACTTTAAACCAAGTTTCATGCAACCTGAATGCTTATAAGTGTCTCAATGAGCTTTGTACTAGTTTGACGAACTTATGAAACATCTAACAACGCGTTTCTAGGACTCTAAACGAAGTTTCATAAAACTTGAGTGCTTATAAGTGTTTCAATGAGCTTTGTACAAGTTTGACGAACTTATGAAACATCTAACAACGCGTTTCTAGGACCCTAAACCAAGTTTCATCCAACATGAGTGCTTATAAGTGTCTCAATTAGCTTTGTACTTGTTTGAAGAACTTATGAAACATCTAATAACGCGATTTCTAAGACTCTAAACATGGTTTCATGAACCATGAGTGCTTATAAGTGTCTCAATGAGCTTTGTACTAGTTTGGCGAAGTTATGAAACATCTAACAACGCCTTTCTAGGACTCTAAACCAAGTTTCATGCAACATGAGTGCTTATAAGTGTCTCAATGAGCTTTGTACAAGTTTAACGATCTTATGAAACATCTAACAACGCGTTTCTATTGTTAGAATTTGATAGGAGTTTGTGTAGTTTGTGAGTTTGTGTTCTTGAGTTCTATGAAGAACTTCAAGAACAAGAGAGAGAGAGAGTTCAATCCGAGTAGATTTCATAAAGATTCGATAAATTATGTTGGTTACAAGTGATTACATATATAGGGAAGAGAAGGTTCAAAAATAGATTCCTAGGAATATGCTAATTGTGTCAACATCCATCTTGGTTGACTCACCACATGTCAACATCCGTCTCGATTAGCCGCGGCTTAGGATGGTCCGTGAGTGTACGGCCGAGTGCACTCCACGCTCCTTAAGACGACCCGTGATTGTACGGAATGCGTCGACTCCAAACGCCAACGGCTATTTCTACAACGGCTATCTTCTAGATCCTTCTTCCTTGTAACGGTAACAAAAGAGAGAGCTAGTGACTTCGGCCTAGTGACTTCGGTCTTCGTCACATGACTTCGGCCTTGTAACTTCGGTAGTCTGCCTTCGGTCTTCGTCACATGACTTCGACAGCCTGCCTTCGGTCTTCGTCACATGCTAGGTCATCGTCTTGATGGACACGGCTTGTCCGGACGATGCCTTGATCTCTTTTACACTTGTGGCTTCGGTAATGCCTTAGACGAACTTTGAGTTTTGACTTCGGCTTTGCCTTGATGGACGGAACTAGTCCGGGCAATGCCTTAGTCTCGTTTTCACTCCCCCGCAAGCTTAGCCTAGTGGAATGGCTAAGCTTGGAACCCGTATGACCTTGCCTCGTTAAAAACCTTGGTGAGAAAACCTCTTGGGATAAAACTCACCTAAGGGAAAAGAGTACAAGACCATACGGTTAGGGACTTAGGCGTTGAGAGCCCGGATGAGTCCAAGTCTTGGTAGAATGGACTCGCATACTTTTAAGCTTGCGGACTTGGTGAAAATGTCCGCGAGTTGATCTTGACTCTTCGTGTAGCAAGGTAGGATAGTGCCCTTGACCATTTGCTCTCTAACCTTGTGACAATCCACCTCTATGTGTTTAGTCCTCTCATGGAAGACCGAGTTTGTTGCGATGTGGATGGCCGCTTGATTATCACAATGCATGGTCATCGGTGCTTCAATCTTGAGGCCCAAATCCCCTAGCAAGTTCTTTAGCCACATGAGTTCTTGAGTCAACTTCCTCATGGCTCTATACTCGGCTTCGGCGATTGAGCAAGATACTATCTTTTGCTTCTTCGTCTTCCATGTGACAAGGTTGCCACCAATGAAAGTGCAATAGCCGGTGGTTGACCGTCTACTCTCTAGATCCCCGGCATAGTCCGCGTCACAATATCCAATGACCTCCGTGTTCTTGTTGCAACCCATCCAAATACCCAAACTTGAGGTTCCTTTGAGATAGCCCAAGATTCTCATGATCATGTTCCAATGATGTTGCTTCGGCACTTGCATGTGTTGGGAGACTTGGTTCACGGCGAAGCATAAGTCTGGTCTCGTGATCGTCAAGTAGATGAGCTTACCCACTAGCCGTCTATAGAGCATTGGGTCTCGGTACGGTTGATCATCCTCACTACCTTCTTGAATGGTCTTGTAGCCGTCTTCAAGAGGAGTCTTTGTCACCTTTGTTCCTATCATATTGACAACACTCAAAAGATCATGTGTGTACTTCCTTTGGGAAAGAAATAGACCTTCTTCCGATCTACATACTTCAATCCCAAGGAAGTACTTAAGAATTCCGAGGTCCTTAATGTCAAATTTAGATTTAAGGAAGGATTTGGTTTCTTGAATACCTCCCTTGTTGTTCCCGGAGATTATGATGTCGTCTACATACACTAGTACCACTACTATACCTTCTTGGTTTTGAAGGGTAAAAAGAGTATGTTCGGCTTGTGATCTCTTGAATCCCTTCGCCATCAATGTTGAGCTAAGCTTGTGATACCAAGCTCTTGGTGATTGTTTGAGACCGTAGATGGCTTTTCTTAACCGTAGGACTTTCCCGGGAGTGATTTCTAGGCCGGGTGGTGGAGTCATGTAGACTTCCTCTTCAAGCTCTCCTTGTAGGAAGGCGTTCTTCACATCCATTTGGAAGAGATCCCATGATAAGTTCGTAGCAAGTGATAAGATTACCCGAACCGTGTGGAGTTTTGCAACCGGGGCAAATGTGTCTAGGTAGTCCTCTCCATAAGTTTGAGTATAGCCTCTTGCTACCAATCTTGCCTTGTGTCTCTCTATCTCTCCATTGCTTAGGTATTTGATGGTGAAGACATATCTTGAGCTCACGGCCTTCTTCCCTTTTGGTAGGTTGTTTCATAGAAAGTTTCATTGTCTTCCATGGCCTTGTTCTCGGCTTCAACCGCTTTAACCCAAACTTCCTCCTTCATCGCCTCTTCATAAGTCCTTGGAATAACTTGTTGATCCATGGAGGTGGTAAAGGCTTTATGTTCCTTTGTAAAGCTTGCAAGAGAGCACACGGCTTGATTAGGATGTTCCTCGGCTTTGTTGTTAAAGTACACCCTTGTGTTGACCCAATTGGATGGATGCCTCTTGACTCTAGTGCTCCTTCTTAGAACCAGCGGCTCTTCGGCTTGGGACACACCTTGGTCATGAACTTCTTGATCACTTTGTTGTTGAGTATGAGTCTCGGTTGAGGCTTGTGGTTCTTCTTGACCATTTGACTCTCCCCGGACGTAGTTGATTCTTGAGTACCGGCTTGCTCATTGTTCTCCCCCTCGTGATCAAGGTGGGTTTCTTGAGTTGGTTCCTCACTTCTTGTTTCTTCATAGCTATCCATACCAAGCTTTCTCATCAAGTTCCGAAGACTCGTAGCTCTATCCGGAACAACTTCGGGTAAGTCTTTGACATTTTCCCAATTGTTTTCCTTGTAGTAGCTTTGTCCTTCTACGAACTTGACGTCTCTTGATACCAACACCCTTCTTGCTTCGGGTACATAGCATTTGTACCCCTTTTGTGTGTTCGAGTAGCCGATGAACATAGCCTTGGTGCTTTTAGCTTCTAGCTTGTTCCTTTGCTCACTAGGTACGAACACATAACACACGCAACCGAACACTCTTAGATGGTTAATAAAAGGATTAGTCTTATTTAATACCTTGAACGGAGATTCATTCTTCAAGACTTGTGTTGGTGTTCGGTTGATAAGGTAGCACGCCGTGAGAACCCCATCGGACCAAAACCTCTTCGGTATGTTCATGTGGAACATCATGGACCGAGTTACTTCCATCAAGTGTCGATTCTTCCGTTCGGCTACACCATTTTGTTGTGGTGTGTATGGACATGTGGTTTGATGAAGGATCCCATGTTTGGCTATGTGTTCTTTGAATGCTCTACTTGTGTATTCCCCACCATTGTCGGACCTAAAGGTCTTAATCTTGACATTATAGTGGTTAGTCACATAGTTTTGAAAATTTTGAAAAGCTTCTAATACCCTATCTTTTGTTTGTAAAAGGGTGACCCAAGTGTATTTAGAGCTTTCATCTATGAATGTGACAAAATATGAGTGATTATCCCTAGACTTACAAGGTGATGACCATACATCCGAATGCACAAGTTCAAAAGGTTTATATGTCATGTTTGATTTTGAAAAACGGTTCGGCAATGCTTTCCTAAGATACATGCTTCACAAGTTTCATGATTAAACTTAACATTAGGCAAAATGGTTTTCAAAGCATTTAAATGAGGATGACCAAGTCTATAATGCCAAATTACATTGTTAACTTCGGATAAAACCGTTTTAAAAGCATGACAAAATAAAGCATTAGAAGATTTAAAGGAGTTTTTCTCTAGGACATAGAGATCGCCTCTTGTGATCCCCTTTCCCACAATCCTTTTACTCTTAATATCCTGAAAAATCACATCATTAGGACCGAAGATAACATTGCAATTTAAGTCACAAGCTATTTGTTTAACGGATAGAAGATTAGATGTGAAACTAGGCATGTAAAGGGCCTTCGATTCTTTATCAAATAGCTTAAGGTTCCCTAATCCTTCTATAGGTATTTTACTCCCATTTGCAATGATTACATTCCCTAGAGCCGGTTCTATGTCACTAATCAAATCTAGGTTACTAATCATGTGATGAGAAGCACGGAGTCAATGACAATAGGTTTACTAAGATCTTTACCAAGGATGTTAGCACTAAGGGAGTAAAAGGGAGTTTTACCAATACCGGAGCCTTTTAAGGCCTTGAGGAGAGCATCAAGATCGGATCTCCTCACGAAGTCATCCTTGAAAGGAACAATAGCCGAGCTCTCTTCTTCCTTGTTGCTCCGGTTTGACCCACTTGTACTAGGACTGCCCATGGTGTCATCGTTGGAGAAGTGCGCCTTGGCGTCCTTGAACTTGGCCGGCTTGAGATGAGGGTGAAGGATCCAACACTTATCCTTGGTATGTCCCTTCTTCTTGCAGTGGTCACAGAGCAAGGACCTCCTTTCTTCATAGGTCTTTGAAGATGGTTTGAATTCTACCCCTGTTGGCCGAGACCAACTCCTTCTTGCTATCAAAAAGGTCTATGGACCCTTGTTCCCTTTGTAATTGAGAGCACACTTCTTCAAGATTTGGTAGGGCATCGGCTCGGAGAAGATGTTTAGTAATCTCCTTATAGCTGCCGTTGAGAGTTAAGAGCAAACCGAACACCTTGTCTTGTTCTCTTCGTTCATTTAGCACCTTCGGGTCGATAGTGCTTGGACGGAGCATTTCCAATTCGGCCCATAGGGACCTAAACTTGCCGAAGTGCTTTGTGAACTCGGTGTCTTCTTGGTTCAGATTATTAATGGCCTTCTTGACTTCATAGACCCGACTTAGGTTCGATGTGTTGCCGTAGACGGTTTGGAGAGTGTCCCATAATTCCTTTGCATTCTCACAATAGGAATAGGCTTCTAAGATAGACGGCTCAAGGGATCCTTGGATGATTCCAAGGACCTTTTGGTCAAGTTGGAACCATTTCTCATCGTCACTTGTGAGCTCATTGTTAAACTCAATAGGGGCATCTTGCCGAGTGAGGATGTGGTTCCAATAGCCGCGGCCACAAAGAGCAATCTTCATGGTTCTCGCCCATAGGAGGTAGTTGATACCTTTCAAAGTAACTGGACAAAGAATCTTCTTGTGTTCCTTGTCTTCCATGATAATGGTTTGGTGAGTTTTCGAAATACCTTGACTTGACCTGAAATTTCGGATCTGGAAAATAGAAACCGAGGAACCGTTACCGAGACTAGTTATCGAGAGTGCTCGGTATCGAGAGTATCCGGTATCGAGAGTGCTCGGTATCGAGATTGTCCGGTATCGAGAATGTCCGGTATCGAGAAATTCGTAACCGAGAGATTTGTGGCCGAGAGTGACCGAGAGTTTTGTGCGGAAGCGAAATAGGTTTAGGAGCAAGGTTGCTCGATACCATGTTAGAATTTGATAGGAGTTTGTGTAGTTTGTGAGTTTGTGTTCTTGAGTTCTATGAAGAACTTCAAGAACAAGAGAGAGAGAGTTCAATCCGAGTAGATTTCATAAAGATTCGATAAATTATGTTGGTTACAAGTGATTACATATATAGGGAAGAGAAGGTTCAAAAATAGATTCCTAGGAATATGCTAATTGTGTCAACATCCATCTTGGTTGACTCACCACATGTCAACATCCGTCTCGATTAGCCGCGGCTTAGGATGGTCCGTGAGTGTACGGCCGAGTGCACTCCACGCTCCTTAAGACGACCCGTGATTGTACGGAATGCGTCGACTCCAAACGCCAACGGCTATTTCTACAACGGCTATCTTCTAGATCCTTCTTCCTTGTAACGGTAACAAAAGAGAGAGCTAGTGACTTCGGCCTAGTGACTTCGGTCTTCGTCACATGACTTCGGCCTTGTAACTTCGGTAGTCTGCCTTCGGTCTTCGTCACATGACTTCGACAGCCTGCCTTCGGTCTTCGTCACATGCTAGGTCATCGTCTTGATGGACACGGCTTGTCCGGACGATGCCTTGATCTCTTTTACACTTGTGGCTTCGGTAATGCCTTAGCCGAACTTTGAGTTTTGACTTCGGCTTTGCCTTGATGGACGGAACTAGTCCGAACAATGCCTTAGTCTCGTTTTCATCTATGACTTTAAACAAAGTTTCATGCAACATGAGTGCTTATAAATGTCTCAATGAGCTTTGTACTAGTTTGACGAACTTATGAATCATCTAACAACCGCGTTTCTAGGAGTCTTAACAAAGTTGCATTCAACATGAGTGCATATAAGTGTCTCAATGAGCTTTGTACTAGTTTGACGAACTTATGAATCATCTAACAACGCGTTTCCGGGAGTCTTAACAAAGTTGCATTCAACATGAGTGCATATAAGTGTCTCAATGAGCTTTGTACATGTTTAACGAACTTATGAAACATCTAACAACGCGGTTTCTAGGACTCTAAACCAAGTTTCATGCAACATGAGTGCTTATAAGTGTCTCAATGAGCTATGTACAAGTTTAAAGATATTATGAAACATCTAACAACGCGTTTCTAGGACTCTAAACAAAGTTTCATGCAACATGAGGCTTATATGTGTCTCAATGAGCTTTGTGCAACTTTGAGAAACTTATGAAACATCTAACAACGCGTTTCTAGGACTCTAAACCAAGTTTCATGCAACATGAGTGCTTATAAGTGTCTCAATGAGCTTTGTACTAGTTTGACGAACTAATGAAACATCTAACAACGTGGTTGCTAGGACTCTAAACAAAGTTTCATTCAACTTGAGTGCTTATAAGTGTTTCAATGAGCTTTGTACAAGTTTGACGAACTTATGAAACATCTAACAACGCGTTTCTAGGACTCTAAACCAAGTTTCATGCAACATGAGTGCTTATAAGTGTCTCAATGAGCTTTGTGCAACTTTGAGAAACTTATGAAACATCTAACAACGCGTTTCTAGGACTCTAAACCAAGTTTCATGCAACATGAGTGTTTATAAGTGTCTCAATGAGCTTTGTACTAGTTTGACGAACTTATGAAACATCTAACAACGTGGTTGCTAGGACTCTAAACAAAGTTTCATTCAACTTGAGTGCTTATAAGTGTTTCAATGAGCTTTGTACAAGTTTGACGAACTTATGAAACATCTAACAACGCGTTTCTAGGACTCTAAACCAAGTTTCATGCAACATGAGTGCTTATAAGTGTCTCAATTAGCTTTGTACTAGTTTGACGAACTTATGAAACATCTAACAACGCGTTTCTAGGACTCTAAACCAAGTTTCATGCAACATGAGTGCTTATATGTATCTCAATGAGCTTTGTACAAGTTTGACAAACTTATGAAACATCTAACAACGCGTTTCTAGGACTCTAAACCATGTTTCATGCAACATGAGTGCTTATATGTGTCTCAATGAGCTTTGTACTAGTTTGACGAACTTATGAAACATCTAACAATGCGGTTTCTAAGACTCTAAACGAAGTTTCATGCAACATGAGTGTTTATAAGTGTCTGAATGAGCTTTGTACTAGTTTGACGAACTTATGAAACATCTAACAACGCGTTTCTAGGACTCTAAACCATGTTTCATGCAACATGAGTGCTTATATGTGTCTCAATGAGCTTTGTACTAGTTTGACGAGCTTATGAAACATCTAACAACGCAGTTTCTAAGACCCTAAACGAAGTTTCATGCAACATGAGTGCTTATAAGTGTCTGAATGAGCTTTGTACTAGATTGACGAACTTATGAAACATCTAACAATGTGGTTGCTAGGACTCTAAAACCAAGTTTCATGCAACATGAGTGCTTATAAGTGTCTCAATGAGCTCTGTACAAGTTTGACGAACTTATGAAACAACTAACAACGCGTTTCTAGGACTCTAAACCAAGTTTCATTCTACATGAGTGCTTATAAGTTCCTCAATGAGCTTTGTACAAGTTTCACGAACTTATGAAACATCTAAAAACGTGTTTCTAGGACTTTAAACCAAGTTTCATGCATCATGAGTGATTATAATCGTCTCAATGAGCTTTGTACGAGTTTGACGAACTTATGAAACATCTAACAACGTGGTTGCTAGGACTCTAAACGAAGTTTCATTCAACTTGAGTGCTTTTAATTGTGTCAATGAGCTTTGTACTTGTTTTACGAACTTATGAAACATCTAACAACGCGTTTCTAAGACTCTAAACCAAGTTTCATGCAACATGAGTGCTTATAAATGGCTCAATGAGCTTTGCACTAGTTTACGAACTTAATAAAAATCTAACAACGCGTTTCTAATCCTCTAAACCAAGTTTCATGCAACATGAGTGCTTATATGTGTCTCAATGAGCTTTGTACAAATTTGACGAACTTATGAAACATCTAACAACACGTTTCTAGGACTCTAAACAAAGTTTCATGCAACATGAGTGCTTATAAGTGTCTCAATGAGCTTTGTACTTGTTTGACGAACTTATGAAACATCTAACAACACGATTTCTAAGACTCTAAACCAAGTTTCATGCAACATGAGTGCTTATAAGTGTCTCAATGAGCTTTGTACTAGTTTGACGAACTTATGAATCATCTAACAACGCGTTTCAAGTACTCTAAACCAAGTTTCATGCAATATGAGTGCTTATAAGTGTCTCAATGAGCTTTGTACTAGTTTGACGAACTTATGAAACATCTAACAACGCGTTTCTAGGAGTCTTAACAAAGTTGCATTCAACATGAGTGCATATAAGTGTCTCAATGAGATTTGTACAAGTTTAACGAACTTATGAAACATCTAACAACGCGGTTTCTAGGAATCTAAACCAAGTTTCATGCAACATGAGTGCTTATAAGTGTCTCAATGAGCTATGTACAAGTTTAACGATCTTATGAAACATCTAACAACGCGTTTCTAGGACTCTAAACAAAGTTTCATGCAACATGAGTGCTTATAAGTGTCTCAATGAGCTTTGTACTTATTTGACGAACTTATAAAATATCTAACAACGCGTTTCTAGGACTCTAAACCAAGTTTCATGCAACATGAGTGTTTATATGTCTCTCAATGAGCTTTGTACTAGTTTGACGAACTTATGAAACATCTAACAACGCGTTTCTAGGACTCTAAACCAAGTTTCATGCAACATGAGTGCTTATATGTGTCTCAATGAGCTTTGTACAAGTTTGACAAACTTATGAAACATCTAACAACGCGTTTCTAGGACTCTAAACCAAGTTTCATGCAACATGAGTGCTTATAAGTGTCTCAATTAGCTTTGTACTTGTTTGACGAACTTATGAAACATCTAACAACGCGATTTCTAAGACTCTAAACATGGTTTCATGAACCATGAGTGCTTATAAGTGTCTCAATGAGGTTTGTACTAGTTTGGCGAACTTATGAAACATCTAACAACGCCTTTCTAGGACTCTAAACCAAGTTTCATGCAACATGAGTGCTTATAAGTGTCTCAATGAGCTTTGTACAAGTTTAACGATCTTATGAAACATCTAACAATGCGTTTCTAGGACTTTAAACAAAGTTTCATGCAACATGAGTGCTTATAAGTGTCTCAATGAGCTTTGTACTAGTTTGACGAACTTATGAATCATCTAACAACGCGTTTCTAGGAGTCTTAACAAAGTTGCATTCAACATGAGTGCATATAAGTGTCTCAATGAGCTTTGTACTAGTTTGACGAACTTATGAATCATCTAACAACGCGTTTCTAGGAGTCTTAACAAAGTTGCATTCAACATGAGTGCATATAAGTGTCTCAATGAGCTTTGTACAGGTTTAACGAACTTATGAAACATTTAACAACGCGGTTTCTAGGACTCTAAACCAAGTTTCATGCAACATGAGTGCTTATAAGTGTCTCAATGAGATATGTACAAGTTTAACGATATTATGAAACATCTAACAACGCGTTTCTAGGACTCTAAACAAAGTTTCATGCAACATGAGTGCTTATAAGTGTCTCAATGAGTTTTGTACTAGTTTGACGAACTTATAAAATATCTAACAACGCGTTTCTAGGACTCTAAACCAAGTTTCATGCAACATGAGTGCTTATAAGTGTCTCAATGAGCTTTGTACTAGTTTGACGAACTTATGAAACATCTAACAACGCGTTTCTAGGACTCTAAACCAAGTTTCATGCAATATGAGTGCTTATATGTGTCTCAATGAGCTTTGTACAAGTTTAATGATCTTATGAAACATCTAACAACGCGTTTCTAGGACTTTAAACAAAGTTTCATGCAACATGAGTGCTTATATGTGTCTCAATGATCTTTGTACAAGTTTGACAAACTTATGAAACATCTAACGACGCGTTTCTAGGACTCTAAACCAAGTTCCATGCAACATGAGTGCTTATAAGTGTCTCAATGAGCTTTGTACTAGTTTGACGAACTTATGAAACATCTAACAACGCGTTTCTAAGACTCTAAACCAACTTTCATGCAACATGAATGCTTATAAGTGTCTCAATGAGCTTTTTACAAGTTTGACGAACTTATGAAACATCTAACAACGCGTTTCTAGGACTCTAAACGAAGTTTCCTAAAACTTGAGTGCTTATAAGTGTTTCAATGAGCTTTGTACAAGTTTGACGAACTTATGAAACATCTAACAACGCGTTTCTAGGACTCTAAACCAAGTTTCATGCAACTTGAGTGCTTATAAGTGTCTCAATTAGCTTTGTACTTGTTTGACGAACTTATGAAACATCTAACAACGCGATTTCTAAGACTCTAAACAAAGTTTCATGAACCATGAGTGCTTATAAGTGTCTCAATGAGCTTTGTACTAGTTTGGCGAACTTATGAAACATCTAACAACGCCTTTCTAGGACTTTAAACCAAGTTTCATGCAACATGAGTGCTTATAAGTGTCTCAATGAGCTTTGTACAAGTTTGACGAACTTAGGAAACATTTAACAATGCGTTTCTAGGAATCTAAACCAAGTTTCATGCAACATGAGTGCTTATAAGTGGCTCAATGAGCTTTGTAATTGTTTGACGAACTTATGAAACATCTAACAACGCGGTTAGTAGGACTCTAAACCAAGTTTCATGCAACATGAGTGCGTATAAGTGTCTCAATGAGCTTTGTACAAGTTTGACGAACTTATGAAACATCTAACAACTTGGTTGCTAGGACTCTAAAACCAATTTTCATGCAACATGAGTGCTTATAAGTGTCTCAATGAGCTTTGTACTAGTTTGACGAACTTATGAAACATCTAACAACGCGGTTTCTAGGACTCTAAACTAAATTTCATGCAACGTAAGTGCTTATAAGTGTCTCAATGAGCTTTGTACATGTTTGCCGAACTTATGAAAGAACTAACAACGCGTTTCTAGGACTCTAAACCAAGTTTCATGCTACATGAGTGCTTATAAGTTCCCCAATGAGCTTCGTACAAGTTTCACGAACTTATGAAACATCTAACAACGCGTTTCTAGGACTCTAAATCAAGTTTCATGCAGCATGAGTGCTTATAAGTGTCTCAATGAGCTTTGGAAAAGTTTGACGAACTTATGAAATGTCTAACAACGTGGTTTATAGGACTCTAAACCAAGTTTCATGCAACATGAGTGCTTATAACTGGCTCAATGAGCTTTGTACTAGTTTGAAGAACTTATGAAACATCTAACAACGCGGTTTCTAGGACTCTAAATCAAGTTTCATGCAACATGAATGCTTATAAGTGTCTCAATGAGCTTTGTACTAGTTTGACGAAATTATGAAACATCTAACAATGCGTTTCTAGGAGTCTTAACTAAGTTTCATTCAACATGAGTGCATATAAGTGTCTCAATGAGCTTTGTACAAGTTTGACGAACTTATGAAACATCTAACAACGCGTTTCTAGGACTCCAAACCAAGTTTCATGCAACATGAGTG
The DNA here is from genome assembly GCA_963556525.1 of Cochlearia excelsa. Lineage (NCBI taxonomy): Eukaryota > Viridiplantae > Streptophyta > Magnoliopsida > Brassicales > Brassicaceae > Cochlearia > Cochlearia excelsa. Next base: position 489,811 of record CAUVZT010000026.1, on the reverse strand, counting down.
CTTATAAGTATCTCAATGAGCTTTGTACTTGTTTGATGTACTTATGAAACATCTAATAGCGCGTTTCTAGGACTCTAAACCAAGTTTCATGCAACATGAGTGCTTATAATTGGCTCAATGAGCTTTGTACTAGTTTGAAGAACTTATGAAACATCTAACAACGCGGTTTCTAGGACTCTAAACCAAGTTTCATGCAACATGAGTGCTTATAAGTGTCTCAATGAGCTTTGTACTAGTTTGACGAACTTATGAAACATCTAACAACGCGGTTTCTAGGACTCTAAACTAAATTTCATGCAACGTAAGTGCTTATAAGTGTCTCAATGAGCTTTGTACATGTTTGCCGAACTTATGAAAGAACTAACAACGCGTTTCTAGGACTCTAAACCAAGTTTCATGCTACATGAGTGCTTATAAGTTCCCCAATGAGCTTCGTACAAGTTTCACGAACTTATGAAACATCTAACAACGCGTTTCTAGGACTCTAAATCAAGTTTCATGCAGCATGAGTGCTTATAAGTGTCTCAATGAGCTTTGTACTAGTTTGACGAACTTATAAAACATCTAACAACGCGTTTCTAAGACTCTAAACCAAGTTGCATGCAACATGAGTGCTTATAAGTGTCTCAATGAGCTTTGTACTAATTTGAAGAACTTATGAAACATCTAACAACGCGGTTTCTAGGATTCTAAACCAAGTTTCATGCAACATGAATGCTTATAAGCGTCTCAATGAACTTTGTACAAGTTTGACGAACTTATGAAACATCTAACAACGCGTTTCTAGTACTCTAAACCATGTTTCATGCAACATGAGTGCTTATATGTGTCTCAATGAGCTTTGTACTAGTTTGACGAACTTATGAAACATCTAACAACGTGGTTTCTAAGACTCTAAACTAAATTTCATGCAACATGAGTGTTTATAAGTGTCTAAATGAGCTTTGTACAAGTTTGACGAACTTATGAAAGAACTAACAACACGTTTCTAGGACTTTAAACCAAATTTCATGCTACATGAGTGCTTATAAGTTCCTCAATGAGCTTTGTACAAGTTTCATGAACTTATGAAACATCTAACAACGCGTTTCTAAGACCCTAAACGAAGTTTCATGCAACATGAGTGCTTATAAGTGTCTGAATGAGCTTTGTACTAGATTGACGAACTTATGAAACATCTAACAATGTGGTTGCTAGGACTCTAAAACCAAGTTTCATGCAACATGAGTGCTTATAAGTGTCTCAATGAGCTCTGTACAAGTTTGACGAACTTATGAAACAACTAACAACGCGTTTCTAGGACTCTAAACCAAGTTTCATTCTACATGAGTGCTTATAAGTTCCTCAATGAGCTTTGTACAAGTTTCACGAACTTATGAAACATCTAAAAACGTGTTTCTAGGACTTTAAACCAAGTTTCATGCATCATGAGTGATTATAATCGTCTCAATGAGCTTTGTACGAGTTTGACGAACTTATGAAACATCTAACAACGTGGTTGCTAGGACTCTAAACGAAGTTTCATTCAACTTGAGTGCTTTTAATTGTGTCAATGAGCTTTGTACTTGTTTTACGAACTTATGAAACATCTAACAACGCGTTTCTAAGACTCTAAACCAAGTTTCATGCAACATGAGTGCTTATAAATGGCTCAATGAGCTTTGCACTAGTTTGACGAACTTAATAAAAATCTAACAACGCGTTTCTAATCCTCTAAACCAAGTTTCATGCAACATGAGTGCTTATATGTGTCTCAATGAGCTTTGTACAAATTTGACGAACTTATGAAACATCTAACAACACGTTTCTAGGACTCTAAACAAAGTTTCATGCAACATGAGTGCTTATAAGTGTCTCAATGAGCTTTGTACTTGTTTGACGAACTTATGAAACATCTAACAACACGATTTCTAAGACTCTAAACCAAGTTTCATGCAACATGAGTGCTTATAAGTGTCTCAATGAGCTTTGTACTAGTTTGACGAACTTATGAATCATCTAACAACGCGTTTCAAGTACTCTAAACCAAGTTTCATGCAATATGAGTGCTTATAAGTGTCTCAATGAGCTTTGTACTAGTTTGACGAACTTATGAAACATCTAACAACGCGTTTCTAGGAGTCTTAACAAAGTTGCATTCAACATGAGTGCATATAAGTGTCTCAATGAGATTTGTACAAGTTTAACGAACTTATGAAACATCTAACAACGCGGTTTCTAGGAATCTAAACCAAGTTTCATGCAACATGAGTGCTTATAAGTGTCTCAATGAGCTATGTACAAGTTTAACGATCTTATGAAACATCTAACAACGCGTTTCTAGGACTCTAAACAAAGTTTCATGCAACATGAGTGCTTATAAGTGTCTCAATGAGCTTTGTACTTATTTGACGAACTTATAAAATATCTAACAACGCGTTTCTAGGACTCTAAACCAAGTTTCATGCAACATGAGTGTTTATATGTCTCTCAATGAGCTTTGTACTAGTTTGACGAACTTATGAAACATCTAACAACGCGTTTCTAGGACTCTAAACCAAGTTTCATGCAACATGAGTGCTTATATGTGTCTCAATGAGCTTTGTACAAGTTTGACAAACTTATGAAACATCTAACAACGCGTTTCTAGGACTCTAAACCAAGTTTCATGCAACATGAGTGCTTATAAGTGTCTCAATTAGCTTTGTACTTGTTTGACGAACTTATGAAACATCTAACAACGTGATTTCTAAGACTCTAAACATGGTTTCATGAACCATGAGTGCTTATAAGTGTCTCAATGAGGTTTGTACTAGTTTGGCGAACTTATGAAACATCTAACAACGCCTTTCTAGGACTCTAAACCAAGTTTCATGCAACATGAGTGCTTATAAGTGTCTCAATGAGCTTTGTACAAGTTTAACGATCTTATGAAACATCTAACAATGCGTTTCTAGGACTTTAAACAAAGTTTCATGCAACATGAGTGCTTATAAGTGTCTCAATGAGCTTTGTACTAGTTTGACGAACTTATGAATCATCTAACAACGCGTTTCTAGGAGTCTTAACAAAGTTGCATTCAACATGAGTGCATATAAGTGTCTCAATGAGCTTTGTACTAGTTTGACGAACTTATGAATCATCTAACAACGCGTTTCTAGGAGTCTTAACAAAGTTGCATTCAACATGAGTGCATATAAGTGTCTCAATGAGCTTTGTACGGGTTTAACGAACTTATGAAACATTTAACAACGCGGTTTCTAGGACTCTAAACCAAGTTTCATGCAACATGAGTGCTTATAAGTGTCTCAATGAGATATGTACAAGTTTAACGATATTATGAAACATCTAACAACGCGTTTCTAGGACTCTAAACAAAGTTTCATGCAACATGAGTGCTTATAAGTGTCTCAATGAGTTTTGTACTAGTTTGACGAACTTATAAAATATCTAACAACGCGTTTCTAGGACTCTAAACCAAGTTTCATGCAACATGAGTGCTTATAAGTGTCTCAATGAGCTTTGTACTAGTTTGACGAACTTATGAAACATCTAACAACGCGTTTCTAGGACTCTAAACCAAGTTTCATGCAATATGAGTGCTTATATGTGTCTCAATGAGCTTTGTACAAGTTTAATGATCTTATGAAACATCTAACAACGCGTTTCTAGGACTTTAAACAAAGTTTCATGCAACATGAGTGCTTATATGTGTCTCAATGATCTTTGTACAAGTTTGACAAACTTATGAAACATCTAACGACGCGTTTCTAGGACTCTAAACCAAGTTCCATGCAACATGAGTGCTTATAAGTGTCTCAATGAGCTTTGTACTAGTTTGACGAACTTATGAAACATCTAACAACGCGTTTCTAAGACTCTAAACCAACTTTCATGCAACATGAATGCTTATAAGTGTCTCAATGAGCTTTGTACAAGTTTGACGAACTTATGAAACATCTAACAACGCGTTTCTAGGACTCTAAACGAAGTTTCCTAAAACTTGAGTGCTTATAAGTGTTTCAATGAGCTTTGTACAAGTTTGACGAACTTATGAAACATCTAACAACGCGTTTCTAGGACTCTAAACCAAGTTTCATGCAACTTGAGTGCTTATAAGTGTCTCAATTAGCTTTGTACTTGTTTGACGAACTTATGAAACATCTAACAACGCGATTTCTAAGACTCTAAACAAAGTTTCATGAACCATGAGTGCTTATAAGTGTCTCAATGAGCTTTGTACTAGTTTGGCGAACTTATGAAACATCTAACAACGCCTTTCTAGGACTTTAAACCAAGTTTCATGCAACATGAGTGCTTATAAGTGTCTCAATGAGCTTTGTACAAGTTTGACGAACTTAGGAAACATTTAACAATGCGTTTCTAGGAATCTAAACCAAGTTTCATGCAACATGAGTGCTTATAAGTGGCTCAATGAGCTTTGTAATTGTTTGACGAACTTATGAAACATCTAACAACGCGGTTAGTAGGACTCTAAACCAAGTTTCATGCAACATGAGTGCGTATAAGTGTCTCAATGAGCTTTGTACAAGTTTGACGAACTTATGAAACATCTAACAACTTGGTTGCTAGGACTCTAAAACCAATTTTCATGCAACATGAGTGCTTATAAGTGTCTCAATGAGCTTTGTACTAGTTTGACGAACTTATGAAACATCTAACAACGCGGTTTCTAGGACTCTAAACTAAATTTCATGCAACGTAAGTGCTTATAAGTGTCTCAATGAGCTTTGTACATGTTTGCCGAACTTATGAAAGAACTAACAACGCGTTTCTAGGACTCTAAACCAAGTTTCATGCTACATGAGTGCTTATAAGTTCCCCAATGAGCTTCGTACAAGTTTCACGAACTTATGAAACATCTAACAACGCGTTTCTAGGACTCTAAATCAAGTTTCATGCGGCATGAGTGCTTATAAGTGTCTCAATGAGCTTTGGAAAAGTTTGACGAACTTATGAAATGTCTAACAACGTGGTTTATAGGACTCTAAACCAAGTTTCATGCAACATGAGTGCTTATAACTGGCTCAATGAGCTTTGTACTAGTTTGAAGAACTTATGAAACATCTAACAACGCGGTTTCTAGGACTCTAAATCAAGTTTCATGCAACATGAATGCTTATAAGTGTCTCAATGAGCTTTGTACTAGTTTGACGAAATTATGAAACATCTAACAATGCGTTTCTAGGACTCTAAACTAAATTTCATGCAACGTAAGTGCTTATAAGTGTCTCAATGAGCTTTGTACAAGTTTGACGAACTTATGAAACATCTAACAACGCGTTTCTAGGACTCCAAACCAAGTTTCATGCAACATGAGTGCTTATAAGTATCTCAATGAGCTTTGTACTTGTTTGATGTACTTATGAAACATCTAATAGCGCGTTTCTAGGACTCTAAACCAAGTTTCATGCAACATGAGTGCTTATAATTGGCTCAATGAGCTTTGTACTAGTTTGAAGAACTTATGAAACATCTAACAACGCGTTTCTAAGACTCTAAACCAAGTTGCATGCAACATGAGTGCTTATAAGTGTCTCAATGAGCTTTGTACTAATTTGAAGAACTTATGAAACATCTAACAACGCGGTTTCTAGGATTCTAAACCAAGTTTCATGCAACATGAATGCTTATAAGCGTCTCAATGAACTTTGTACAAGTTTGACGAACTTATGAAACATCTAACAACGCGTTTCTAGTACTCTAAACCATGTTTCATGCAACATGAGTGCTTATATGTGTCTCAATGAGCTTTGTACTAGTTTGACGAACTTATGAAACATCTAACAACGTGGTTTCTAAGACTCTAAACTAAATTTCATGCAACATGAGTGTTTATAAGTGTCTAAATGAGCTTTGTACAAGTTTGACGAACTTATGAAAGAACTAACAACACGTTTCTAGGACTTTAAACCAAATTTCATGCTACATGAGTGCTTATAAGTTCCTCAATGAGCTTTGTACAAGTTTCATGAACTTATGAAACATCTAACAACGCGTTTCTAGGACTCTAAATCAAGTTTCATGCAACATGAATGCTTATAAGTGTCTCAATGAGCTTTGTACTAGTTTGACGAACTTATGAAATATCTAACAACGCGTTTCTAGGACTCTAAACCAAGTTTCATGCAACATGAGTGCTTATAAGTTTCTCAATGAGCTTTGTACTAGTTTGACGAAATTATGAAACATCTAACAATGCGTTTCTAGGAGTCTTAACTAAGTTTCATTCAACATGAGTGCATATAAGTGTCTCAATGAGCTTTGTACAAGTTTGACGAACTTATGAAACATCTAACAACGCGTTTCTAGGACTCTAAACCAAGTTTCATGCAACATGAGTGCTTATAAGTGTCTCAATGAGCTTTGTACTTGTTTGATGTACTTATGAAACATCTAATAGCGCGTTTCTAGGACTCTAAACCAAGTTTCATGCAACATGAGTGCTTATAACTGGCTCAATGATCTTTGTACTAGTTTGAAGAACTTATGAAACATCTAACAACGCGGTTTCTAGGACTCTAAACCAAGTTTCATGCAACATGAGTGCTTATAAGTGTCTCAGTGAGCTTTGTACAAGTTTAAAGAACTTAGGAAACATCTAACAACGCGTTTCTACGACTCTAAACCATGTTTCATGCAACATGAGTGGTTATATGTGTCTCAATGAGCTTTGTACTAGTTTGACGAACTTAGGAAACACCTAACAACGCGGTTTCTAAGACTCTAAACCATGTTTCATGCAACATGAGTGGTTATATGTGTCTCAATGAGCTTTGTACTAGTTTGACGAACTTATGAAACATCTAACAACGCGGTTTCTAAGACTCTAAACGAAGTTTCATGCAACATGAGTGCTTATAAGTGTCTGAATGAGCTTTGTACTGGATTGACGAACTTATGAAACATCTAACAACGTGGTTGCTACGGCTCTAAAACCAGGTTTCATGCAACATGAGTGCTTATAAGTGTCTCAATGAGCTTTGTACTAGTTCGACGAACTTATGAAACATCTAACAACGCGGTTTCTAGGACTCTAAACCAAGTTTCATGCAACATGAGTGCTTATATGTGTCTCAATGAGCTTTGTGCTAGTTTGACGAACTTATGAAACATCTAACAACGCGGTTTCTAAGACTCTAAACGAAGTTTCATGCAACATGAGTGCTTATAAGTGTTTGAATGAGCTTTGTACTGGATTGACGAACTTATGAAACATCTAACAACGTGGTTCCTAGGGCTCTAAAACCAGGTTTCATGCAACATGAGTGCTTATGAGTGTCTCAATGAGCTTTTTACAAGTTTAACGAACTTATGAAACATCTAACAACGCGGTTTCTAGGACTCTAAACCAAGTTTCATGCAACATAAGTGCTTATAAGTTTGTCAATGAGCTTTGTACAAGTTTAACGATCTTATGAAATACCTAACAACGCGTTTCTAGGACTCTAAACCAAGTTTCATGCAACATGAGTGCTTATAAGTGTTTCAATGAGCTTTGTACTAGTTTGACGAACTTATGAAACATCTAACAACGAGTTTCTAGGACTCTAAACCAAGTTTCATTCAACATGAGTGCTTATATGTGTCTCAATGAGCTTTGTACAAGTTTGACAAACTTATGAAACATCTAACAACGCGTTTCTAGGACTCTAAACCAAGTTTCTTGCAACATGAGTGCTTATAAGTGTCTCAATGAGCTTTATACTAGTTTGACGAAGTTATGAAACATCTAACAACGCGTTTATAGGACTCTAAACCAAGTTTCATGCAACATGAGTGCTTATAAGTGTGTCAATGAGCTTTGTACAAGTTTGACGAACTTATGAAACATCTAACAACGCGGTTTCTAGGACTCTAAACTAAATTTCATGCAACATGAGTGCTTATAAGTGTCTCAATGAGCTTTGTACAATTTTGACGAACTTATGAAAGAACTAACAACGCGTTTCTAGGACTCTAAACCAAGTTTCATGCTACATGAGTGCTTATAAGTTCCTCAATGAGCTTTGTACAACTTTCACGAACTTATGAAACATCTAACAACGCGTTTCTAGGACTCTAAATCAGGATTCATGCAACATGAGTGCTTATAAGTGTACGAATGAGCTTTGTCTTGGATTGACGAACTTATGAAACATCTAACAACGTGGTTGCCGGGACTCTAAAACCAAGTTTCATGCAACATGAATGCTTATAAGTGTCTTAATGAGCTTTGTACTAGTTTGACGAACTTATGAAACATCTAACAACGCGGTTTCTAGGACTCTAAACCAAGTTTCATGCAACATGAGTGCTTATAAGTGTCTCAATAAGCTTTGTACAAGTTTGACGAACTTATGAAACATCTAACAAAGCGTTTCTAGGACTCTAAACCATGTTTCATGCAACATGAGTGCTTATATGTGTCTCAATGAGCTTTGTACTAGTTTGACGAACTTATGAAACATCTAACAACGCGGTTTCTAAGACTCTAAACGAAGTTTCATGCAACATGAGTGCTTATAAGTGTACGAATGAGCTTTGTACTAGATTGACGACCTTATGAAACATCTAACAACATGGTTGCTAGGACTCTAAAACCAAGTTTCATGCAACATGAGTGCTTAGAAGTGTCTCAATGAGCTTTTTACTAGTTTGACGAACTTATGAAACATCTATAAATGCGTTTCTAGGAGTCTTAACTAAGTTTCATTCAACATGAGTGCATATAAGTGTCTCAATGAGCTTTGTACAAGTTTGACGAACTTATGAAACATCTAACAACGCGTTTCTAGGACTCTAAACCAAGTTTCATGCAACATGAGTGCTTATAAGTGTCTCAATGAGGTTTGTACTTGTTTGATGTACTTATGAAACATTTAATAGCGCGTTTCTAGGACTCTAAACCAAGTTTCATGCAACATGAGTGCTTATAACTGACTCAATGAGCTTTGTACTAGTTTGACGAACTTATGAAACATCTAACAACGCAGTTTCTAGGACTCTAAACGAAGTTTCATTCATCTTGAGTGCTTATAAGTGTTTCAATGAACTTTGTACAAGTTTTACGAACTTATGAAACATCTAACAACGCGGTTTCTAGGACTCTAAACTAAATTTCATGCAACGTAAGTGCTTATAAGTGTCTCAATGAGCTTTGTACATGTTTGCCGAACTTATGAAACATCTAACAATGCGTTTCTAGGAGTCTTAACTAAGTTTCATTCAACATGAGTGCATATAAGTGTCTCAATGAGCTTTGTACAAGTTTGAAGAACTTATGAAACATCTAACAACGCGTTTCTAGGACTCTAAACCAAGTTTCATGCAACATGAGTGCTTATAAGTGTCTCAATGAGCTTTGTACTTGTTTGATGTAGTTATGAAATATTTAATAGCGCGTTTCTCGGACTCTAAACCAAGTTTCATGCAACATGAGTGCTTATAACTGGCTCAATAAGTTTTGTACTAGTTTGACGAACTTATGAAACATCTAACAACGCAGTTTCTAGGACTCTAAACGAAGTTTCATTCAACTTGAGTGCTTATAAGTGTTTCAATGAACTTTGTACAAGTTTGACGAACTTATGAAACATCTAACAACACGTTTCTAGGACTCTTAACCAAGTTTCATGCAACATGAGTGCTTATAAGTGTCTCAATGAGCTTTGTACTAGGTTGACGAACTTATGAAACATTTAACAACACGTTTCTAGGACTCTAAACAACAGGTTTGGACGGTTCCTGCTGAATATTTAACAACTTATGAAACATTTAACAACACGTTTCTAGGACTCTAAACAACATTTAACAACACGTTTCTAGGACTCTAAACAACGTGTTGTTAAATGTTTCATAAGTTCGTCAAACTAGTACAAAGCTCATTGAGACACATATAAGCACTCATGTTGCATGAAACATGGTTTAGAGTCCTAGAAACGCGTTGTTAGATGTTTCATAAGTTCGTCCAACTTGTACAAAGCTCATTTAGACACTTATAAGCACTCATGTTGCATGAAACTTGGTTTAGAGTCCTGGAAACCACGTTGTTAGATGTTTCATAAGTTCTTCAAACTAGTACAAAGCTCATTGAGACACTTATAAGCACTCATGGTTCATGAAACTTGGTTTAGAGTCCTAGAAATGTGTTGTTAGATGTTTCATAAGTTCGTCAAACTAGTACAAAGCTCAATGAGACACTTATATGAACTCATGTTGCATGAAACTTGGTTTAGAGTACTAGAAACACATTGTAAGTTCTTTCATAAGTTCGTCAAACTTGTACAAATCTCATTGAGACATTTATAAGCACTCATGTTGCATGAAATTTTGTTTGGAGTCCTAGAAACCGCGTTGTTAGATGTTTCATAAGTTCGTCAAACTAGTACAAAGCTCATTGAGACACTTATAAGCACTCATGTTGCATGAAACTTGGTTTAGAGTCTTAGAAACGCGTTGTTAGATGTTTCATAAGTTCGTCAAACTAGTACAAAGCTCATTGAGAGACTTATAAGCACTCATGTTGCATGAAACTTGATTTAGAGTCCTAGAAACGCGTTGTTAGATGTTTCATAAGTTCGTAAAACTTGTACAAAGCTCGTTGAGGAACTTATAAGCACTCATGTTGCATGAAACTTAGTTTATAGTCCTAGAAACCGCGTTGTTAGATGTTTCATAAGTTCGTCAAACTAGTACAAAGGTCATTGAGACACTTATAAGCACTCACGGTTCATGAAACTTGGTTTAGAGTCCTAGAAATGCGTTGGTAGATGTTTTATAATTTCGTCAAACTAGTACAAAGTTCATTGAGACACTGATAAGCACTCATATTGCATGAAACTTGGTTTAGAGTCCTAGAAACGCGTTGTTAGTTCTTTCATAAGTTCGTCAAACTTGTACAAATCTCATTGAGACACTTATAAGCACTCATGTTGCATGAAATTTAGTTTGAAGTCCTAGAAACCGCGTTGTTAGATGTTTCATAAATTCGTCAAACTAGTACAAAGCTCATTGAGACACTTATAAGCACTCATGTTGCATGAAACTTGGTTTAGAGTCTTAGAAACGCGTTGTTAGATGTTTCATAAGTTCGTCAAACTAGTACAAAGCTCATTGAGAGACTTATAAGCACTCATGTTGCATGAAACTTGATTTAGAGTCCTAGAAACGCGTTGTTAGATGTTTCATAAGTTCGTAAAACTTGTACAAAGCTCGTTGAGGAACTTATAAGCACTCATGTTGCATGAAACTTAGTTTATAGTCCTAGAAACCGCGTTGTTAGATGTTTCATAAGTTCGTCAAACTAGTACAAAGGTCATTGAGACACTTATAAGCACTCACGGTTCATGAAACTTGGTTTAGAGTCCTAGAAATGCGTTGGTAGATGTTTTATAATTTCGTCAAACTAGTACAAAGTTCATTGAGACAACGATAAGCACTCATATTGCATGAAACTTGGTTTAGAGTCCTAGAAACGCGTTGTTAGTTCTTTCATAAGTTCGTCAAACTTGTACAAATCTCATTGAGACACTTATAAGCACTCATGTTGCATGAAATTTTGTTTGGAGTCCTAGAAACCGCGTTGTTAGATGTTTCATAAGTTCGTCAAACTAGTACAAAGCTCATTGAGACACTTATAAGCACTCATGTTGCATGAAACTTGGTTTAGAGTCTTAGAAACGCGTTGTTAGATGTTTCATAAGTTCGTCAAACTAGTACAAAGCTCATTGAGAGACTTATAAGCACTCATGTTGCATGAAACTTGATTTAGAGTCCTAGAAACGCGTTGTTAGATGTTTCATAAGTTCGTAAAACTTGTACAAAGCTCGTTGAGGAACTTATAAGCACTCATGTTGCATGAAACTTAGTTTATAGTCCTAGAAACCGCGTTGTTAGATGTTTCATAAGTTCGTCAAACTAGTACAAAGGTCATTGAGACACTTATAAGCACTCACGGTTCATGAAACTTGGTTTAGAGTCCTAGAAATGCGTTGGTAGATGTTTTATAATTTCGTCAAACTAGTACAAAGTTCATTGAGACACTGATAAGCACTCATATTGCATGAAACTTGGTTTAGAGTCCTAGAAACGCGTTGTTAGTTCTTTCATAAGTTCGTCAAACTTGTACAAATCTCATTGAGACACTTATAAGCACTCATGTTGCATGAAATTTAGTTTGAAGTCCTAGAAACCGCGTTGTTAGATGTTTCATAAGTTCGTCAAACTTGTACAAAGCTCATTGAGACACTTATATGCACTCATCTTGAGTGAAACTTAGTTAAGACTCCTAGAAACGCGTTGTTAGATGTTTCATAAGTTCGTCAAACTAGTACAAAGCTCAATGATACACTTATAAGCACTCATGTTGCATGAAACTTGGTTTAGAGTCATAGAAACGCGTTGTTAGATGTTTCATAAGTTCGTCAAACTAGTACAAAGCTCATTGAGAGACTTATAAGCACTCATGTTGCATGAAACTTGATTTAGAGTCCTAGAAACGCGTTGTTAGATGTTTCATAAGTTCGTAAAACTTGTACAAAGCTCGTTGAGGAACTTATAAGCACTCATGTTGCATGAAACTTAGTTTAGAGTCCTAGAAACCGCGTTGTTAGATGTTTCATAAGTTCGTCAAACTAGTACAAAACTCATTGAGACACTTATAAGCACTCATGGTTCATGAAACTTGGTTTAAAGTCCTAGAAATGCGTTGTTAGATGTTTCATAATTTCGTCAAACTAGTACAAAGCTCATTGAGACACTGATAAGCACTCATATTGCATGAAACTTGGTTTAGACTCCTAGAAACACGTTGTTAGTTCTTTCATAAGTTCGTCAAACTTGTACAAATCTCATTGAGACACTTATAAGCACTCATGTTGCATGAAATTTAGTTTGAAGTCCTAGAAACCGCGTTGTTAGATGTTTCATAAGTTCGTCAAACTAGTACAAAGCTCATTGAGACACTTATAAGCACTCATGTTGCATGAAACTTGGTTTAGAGTCCTAGAAACGCGTTTTTAGATGTTTCATAAGTTTGTCAAACTTGTACAGAGCTCATTGAGACACATATAAGCACTCATGTTGCATGAAACTTGGTTTAGGGTCCTAGAAACGCGTTGTTAGATGTTTCATAAGTTCGTCAAACTAGTACAAAGCTCATTGAGACACATATAAGCACTCATGTTGCATGAAACATGGTTTAGAGTCCTAGAAACGCGTTGTTAGATGTTTCATAAGTTCGTCCAACTTGTACAAAGCTCATTTAGACACTTATAAGCACTCATGTTGCATGAAACTTGGTTTAGAGTCCTGGAAACCACGTTGTTAGATGTTTCATAAGTTCTTCAAACTAGTACAAAGCTCATTGAGACACTTATAAGCACTCATGGTTCATGAAACTTGGTTTAGAGTCCTAGAAATGTGTTGTTAGATGTTTCATAAGTTCGTCAAACTAGTACAAAGCTCAATGAGACACTTATATGAACTCATGTTGCATGAAACTTGGTTTAGAGTACTAGAAACACATTGTAAGTTCTTTCATAAGTTCGTCAAACTTGTACAAATCTCATTGAGACATTTATAAGCACTCATGTTGCATGAAATTTTGTTTGGAGTCCTAGAAACCGCGTTGTTAGATGTTTCATAAGTTCGTCAAACTAGTACAAAGCTCATTGAGACACTTATAAGCACTCATGTTGCATGAAACTTGGTTTAGAGTCTTAGAAACGCGTTGTTAGATGTTTCATAAGTTCGTCAAACTAGTACAAAGCTCATTGAGAGACTTATAAGCACTCATGTTGCATGAAACTTGATTTAGAGTCCTAGAAACGCGTTGTTAGATGTTTCATAAGTTCGTAAAACTTGTACAAAGCTCGTTGAGGAACTTATAAGCACTCATGTTGCATGAAACTTAGTTTATAGTCCTAGAAACCGCGTTGTTAGATGTTTCATAAGTTCGTCAAACTAGTACAAAGGTCATTGAGACACTTATAAGCACTCACGGTTCATGAAACTTGGTTTAGAGTCCTAGAAATGCGTTGGTAGATGTTTTATAATTTCGTCAAACTAGTACAAAGTTCATTGAGACACTGATAAGCACTCATATTGCATGAAACTTGGTTTAGAGTCCTAGAAACGCGTTGTTAGTTCTTTCATAAGTTCGTCAAACTTGTACAAATCTCATTGAGACACTTATAAGCACTCATGTTGCATGAAATTTAGTTTGAAGTCCTAGAAACCGCGTTGTTAGATGTTTCATAAATTCGTCAAACTAGTACAAAGCTCATTGCGACACTTATAAGCACTCATGTTGCATGAAACTTGGTTTAGATTCCTAGAAACGCATTTTTAGATGTTTCATAAGTTTGTCAAACTTGTACAAAGCTCATTGAGACACATATAAGCACTCATGTTGCATGAAACTTGGTTTAGAGTCCTAGAAACGCGTTGTTAGATGTTTCATAAGTTCGTCAAACTAGTACAAAGCTCATTGAGACACATATAAGCACTCATGTTGCATGAAACATGGTTTAGAGTCCTAGAAACGCGTTGTTAGATGTTTCATAAGTTCGTCCAACTTGTACAACGCTCATTTAGACACTTATAAGCACTCATGTTGCATGAAACTTGGTTTAGAGTCCTGGAAACCGCGTTGTTAGATGTTTCATAAGTTCTTCAAACTAGTACAAAGCTCATTGAGACACTTATAAGCACTCATGGTTCATGAAACTTGGTTTAGAGTCCTAGAAATGTGTTGTTAGATGTTTCATAAGTTCGTCAAACTAGTACAAATCTCAATGAGACACTTATATGAACTCATGTTGCATGAAACTTGGTTTAGAGTCCTAGAAAGTGCGTTGTTATATGTTTCATAAGTTCTTCAAACTAGTACAAAGCTCATTGAGACACTTATAAGCACTCATGGTTCATGAAACTTGGTTTAGAGTCCTAGAAATGTGCTTGTTAGATGTTTCATAAGTTCGTCAAACTAGTACAAAGCTCAATGAGACACTTATATGAACTCATGTTGCATGAAACTTGGTTTAGAGTACTAGAAACACATTGTAAGTTCTTTCATAAGTTCGTCAAACTTGTACAAATCTCATTGAGACATTTATAAGCACTCATGTTGCATGAAATTTTGTTTGGAGTCCTAGAAACCGCGTTGTTAGATGTTTCATAAGTTCGTCAAACTAGTACAAAGCTCATTGAGACACTTATAAGCACTCATGTTGCATGAAACTTGGTTTAGAGTCTTAGAAACGCGTTGTTAGATGTTTCATAAGTTCGTCAAACTAGTACAAAGCTCATTGAGAGACTTATAAGCACTCATGTTGCATGAAACTTGATTTAGAGTCCTAGAAACGCGTTGTTAGATGTTTCATAAGTTCGTAAAACTTGTACAAAGCTCGTTGAGGAACTTATAAGCACTCATGTTGCATGAAACTTAGTTTATAGTCCTAGAAACCGCGTTGTTAGATGTTTCATAAGTTCGTCAAACTAGTACAAAGGTCATTGAGACACTTATAAGCACTCACGGTTCATGAAACTTGGTTTAGAGTCCTAGAAATGCGTTGGTAGATGTTTTATAATTTCGTCAAACTAGTACAAAGTTCATTGAGACACTGATAAGCACTCATATTGCATGAAACTTGGTTTAGAGTCCTAGAAACGCGTTGTTAGTTCTTTCATAAGTTCGTCAAACTAGTACAAAGCTCATTGAGACACATATAAGCACTCATGTTGCATGAAACTTGGTTTAGAGTCCTAGAAACGCGTTGTTAGATGTTTCATAAGTTCGTCAAACTAGTACAAAGCTCATTGAGACACATATAAGCACTCATGTTGCATGAAACATGGTTTAGAGTCCTAGAAACGCGTTGTTAGATGTTTCATAAGTTCGTCCAACTTGTACAAAGCTCATTTAGACACTTATAAGCACTCATGTCGCATGAAACTTGGTTTAGAGTCCTGGAAACCGCGTTGTTAGATGTTTCATAAGTTCTTCAAACTAGTACAAAGCTCATTGAGACACTTATAAGCACTCATGGTTCATGAAACTTGGTTTAGAGTCCTAGAAATGTGTTGTTAGATGTTTCATAAGTTCGTCAAACTAGTACAAAGCTCAATGAGACACTTATATGAACTCATGTTGCATGAAACTTGGTTTAGAGTACTAGAAACACAATGTAAGTTCTTTCATAAGTTCGTCAAACTTGTACAAATCTCATTGAGACATTTATAAGCACTCATGTTGCATGAAATTTAGTTTGGAGTCCTAGAAACCGCGTTGTTAGATGTTTCATAAGTTCGTCAAACTAGTACAAAGCTCATTGAGACACTTATAAGTACTCATGTTGCATGAAACTTGGTTTAGAGTCTTAGAAACGCGTTGTTAGATGTTTCATAAGTTCGGCAAACTAGTACAAAGCTCATTGAGAGACTTATAAGCACTCATGTTGCATGAAACTTGATTTAGAGTCCTAGAAACGCGTTGTTAGATGTTTCATAAGTTCGTAAAACTTGTACAAAGCTCGTTGAGGAACTTATAAGCACTCATGTTGCATGAAACTTAGTTTTTAGTCCTAGAAACCGCGTTGTTAGATGTTTCATAAGTTCGTCAAACTAGTACAAAGCTCATTGAGACACTTATAAGCACTCACGGTTCATGAAACTTGGTTTAGAGTCCTAGAAATGCGTTGTTAGATGTTTCATAATTTCGTCAAAATAGTACAAAGCTCATTGAGACACTGATAAGCACTCATATTGCATGAAACTTGGTTTAGAGTCCTAGAAACGCGTTGTTAGTTCTTTCATAAGTTCGTCAAACTTGTACAAATCTCATTGAGACACTTATAAGCACTCATGTTGCATGAAATTTAGTTTGAAGTCCTAGAAACCGCGTTGTTAGATGTTTCATAAGTTCGTCAAACTAGTACAAAGCTCATTGAGACACTTATAAGCACTCATGTTGCATGAAACTTGGTTTAGAGTCCTAGAAACGCGTTTCTAGATGTTTCATAAGTTTGTCAAACTTGTACAAAGCTCATTGAGACACATATAAGCACTCATGTTGCATGAAACTTGGTTTAGAGTCCTAGAAACGCGTTGTTAGATGTTTCATAAGTTCGTCAAACTAGTACAAAGCTCATTGAGACACATACAAGCACTCATGTTGAATGAAACATGGTTTAGAGTCCTAGAAACGCGTTGTTAGATGTTTCATAAGTTCGTCCAACTTGTACAACGCTCATTTAGACACTTATAAGCACTCATGTTGCATGAAACTTGGTTTAGAGTCCTGGAAACCGCGTTGTTAGATGTTTCATAAGTTCTTCAAACTAGTACAAAGCTCATTGAGACACTTATAAGCACTCATGTTGCATGAAATTTTGTTTGGAGTCCTAGAAACCGCGTTGTTAGATGTTTCATAAGTTCGTCAAACTAGTACAAAGCTCATTGAGACACTTATAAGCACTCATGTTGCATGAAACTTGGTTTAGAGTCTTAGAAACGCGTTGTTAGATGTTTCATAAGTTCGTCAAACTAGTACAAAGCTCATTGAGAGACTTATAAGCACTCATGTTGCATGAAACTTGATTTAGAGTCCTAGAAACGCGTTGTTAGATGTTTCATAAGTTCGTAAAACTTGTACAAAGCTCGTTGAGGAACTTATAAGCACTCATGTTGCATGAAACTTAGTTTATAGTCCTAGAAACCGCGTTGTTAGATGTTTCATAAGTTCGTCAAACTAGTACAAAGGTCATTGAGAGACTTATAAGCACTCATGTTGCATGAAACTTGGTTTAGAGTCCTAGAAACGCGTTGTTAGATGTTTCATAAGTTCGTCAAACTAGTACAAAGCTCATTGAGACACATACAAGCACTCATGTTGAATGAAAAATGGTTTAGAGTCCTAGAAACGCGTTGTTAGATGTTTCATAAGTTCGTCCAACTTGTACAACGCTCATTGAGACACTTATAAGCACTTATGTTGCATGAAACTTGGTTTAGAGTCCTAGAAACGCGTTGTTAGATGTTTCATATGATCGTTAAACTTGTAGAAAGCTCATTGAGACACTTATAAGCACTCATGTTGCATTAAACTTGGGGTAGAGTCCTAGAAACGCGTTGTTAGATGTTTCATAAGTTCGTCAAACTTGTACAAAGCTCATTGAGACACTTATAAGCACTCATGTTGCATTAAACTTGGTTTAGAAACCTAGAAACGCGTTGTTAGATGTTTCATAAGTTCGTTAAAGTTGTACAAAGCTCATTGAGACACTTATAAGCACTCATGTTGCATGAAACTTGGTTTAGAGTCCTAGTAAGGCGTTATTATATGTTTCATAAGTTCGCCAAACTAGTACAAAGCTAATTGAGACACTTATAAGCACTCATGGTTCATGAAACTTGGTTTATAGTATTAGAAATCGCGTTGTTAGATGTTTCATAAGTTCGTCAAACAAGTACAAAGGTCATTCAGACACTTATAAGCAATCATGTTGCATGAACTTGGTTTAGAGTCCTAGAAACCACGTTGTTAGATGTTTCATAAGTTCGTCAAACTAGTACAAAGCTCATTGAGACACTTATAAGCACTCATGATTCATGAAACTTGGTTTAGAGTCCTAGAAATTTGTTGTTAGATGTTTCATAAGTTCGTCAAACTAGTACAAAGCTCATTGAGACACTTATAAGCACTTATGTTGCATGAAACTTGGTTTAGAGTCCTAGAAACGCGTTGTTAGATGTTTCATATGATCGTTAAACTTGTAGAAAGCTCATTGAGACACTTATAAGCACTCATGTTGCATTAAACTTGGGGTAGAGTCCTAGAAACGCGTTGTTAGATGTTTCATAAGTTCGTCAAACTTGTACAAAGCTCATTGAGACACTTATAAGCACTCATGTTGCATTAAACTTGGTTTAGAAACCTAGAAACGCGTTGTTAGATGTTTCATAAGTTCGTTAAAGTTGTACAAAGCTCATTGAGACACTTATAAGCACTCATGTTGCATGAAACTTGGTTTAGAGTCCTAGTAAGGCGTTATTATATGTTTCATAAGTTCGCCAAACTAGTACAAAGCTAATTGAGACACTTATAAGCACTCATGGTTCAAGAAACTTGGTTTATAGTATTAGAAATCGCGTTGTTAGATGTTTCATAAGTTCGTCAAACAAGTACAAAGGTCATTCAGACACTTATAAGCAATCATGTTGCATGAACTTGGTTTAGAGTCCTAGAAACGTGTTGTTAGATGTTTCATAAATTCGTCAAACTTGTAAAAAGCTCATTGAGACATTTATATGCATTCATACTGAATGAAACTTGGTTTAGAGTCCTAGAAACCACGTTGTTAGATGTTTCATAAGTTCGTCAAACTAGTACAAAGCTCATTGAGACACTTATAAGCACTCATGATTCATGAAACTTGGTTTAGAGTCCTAGAAATTTGTTGTTAGATGTTTCATAAGTTCGTCAAACTAGTACAAAGCTCATTGAGACACTTGTAAGCACCCATGTTGCATGAAACTTGGTTTAGAGTCCTAGAAACGCGTTGTTAGTTCTTTCATAAGTTCGTCAAACTTGTACAAAGCTCATTGAGACACTTATAAGCACTCATGTTGCATGAAATTTAGTTTGGAGTCCTAGAAACCGCGTTCTTAGATGTTTCATAAGTTCGTCAAACTAGTACAAAGCTCATTGAGACACTTATAAGCACTCATGTTGCATGAAACTTGGTTTAGAGTCTTAGAAACGCGTTGTTAGATGTTTCATAAGTTCGTCAAACTTGTACAAAGCTCATTGAGACACTTATAAGCACTCATGTTGCATTAAACTTGGTTTAGAAACCTAGAAACGCGTTGTTAGATGTTTCATAAGTTCGTTAAAGTTGTACAAAGCTCATTGAGACACTTATAAGCACTCATGTTGCATGAAACTTGGTTTAGAGTCCTAGTAAGGCGTTATTATATGTTTCATAAGTTTGTCAAACTTGTACAAAGCTCATTGAGACACATATAAGCACTCATGTTGCATGAAACTTGGTTTAGAGTCCTAGAAACGCGTTGTTAGATGTTTCATAAGTTCGTCAATCTAGTACAAAGCTCATTGAGACACATATAAGCACTCATGTTGCATGAAATATGGTTTAGAGTCCTAGAAACGTGTTGTTAGATGTTTCATAAGTTCGTCAAACTTATACAAAGCTCATTGAGACACTTATAAGCACTCATGTTGCATGAAACTTGGTTTAGAGTCCTAGAAACCGCGTTGTTATATGTTTCATAAGTTCTTCAAACTAGTACAAAGCTCATTGAGACACTTATAAGCAATCATGGTTCATGAAACTTGGTTTAGAGTCCTAGAAATGTGTTGTTAGATGTTTCATAAGTTCGTCAAACTAGTACAAACCTCATTGAGACACTTATATGAACTCATGTTGCATGAAACTTGGTTTAGAGTCCTAGAAACGCATTGTTAGTTCTTTCATAAGTTCGTCAAACTTGCACAAAGCTCATTGAGACATTTATAAGCACTCATGTTGCATGAAATTTAGTTTGGAGTCCTAGAAACCGCGTTGTTAGATGTTTCATAAGTTCATCAAACTAGTACAAAGCTGATTGAGACACTTATAAGCACTCATGTTGCATGCAACTTGGTTTAGAGTCCTAGAAACGCGTTGTTAGATGTTTCATAAGTTTGTCAAACTTGTATAAAGCTCATTGAGACACATATAAGAACTCATGTTGCATGAAACTTGGTTTAGAGTCCTAGAAACGCGTTGTTAGATGTTTCATAAGTTCGTCAAACTAGTACAAAGCTCATTGAGACACTTATAAGCACTCATGTTGCATGAAACTTGGTTTAGAGTCCTAGAAACGCGTTGTTAGATGTTTTATATGATCGTTAAACTTGTACAAAGCTCATTGAGACACTTATAAGCACTCATGTTGCATTAAACTTGGTTTAGAGACCTAGAAACGCGTTGTTAGATGTTTCATAAGTTCGTTAAACTTGTACAAAGCTCATTGAGACACTTATAAGCACTCATGTTGCATGAAACTTGGTTTAGAGTCCTAGTAAGGAGTTATTATATGTTTCATAAGTTCGCCAAACTAGTACAAAGCTAATTGAGACACTTATAAGCACTCATGGTTCATGAAACTTGGTTTATAGTATTAGAAATCGCGTTGTTAGATGTTTCATAAGTTCGTCAAACAAGTACAAAGGTCATTCAGACACTTATAAGCAGTCATGTTGCATGAACTTGGTTTAGAGTCCTAGAAACGTGTTGTTAGATGTTTCATAAATTCGTCAAACTTGTAAAAAGCTCATTGAGACATTTATATGCATTCATGCTGAATGAAACTTGGTTTAGAGTCCTAGAAACCACGTTGTTCGATGTTTCATAAGTTCGTCAAACTAGTCCAAAGCTCATTGAGACACTTATAAGCACTCATGATTCATGAAACTTGGTTTAGAGTCCTAGAAATTTGTTGTTAGATGTTTCATAAGTTCGTCAAACTAGTACAAAGCTCATTGAGACACTTGTAAGCACCCATGTTGCATGAAAGTTGGTTTAGAGTCCTAGAAACGCGTAGTTAGTTCTTTCATAACTTCGTCAAACTTGTACAAAGCTCATTGAGACACTTATAAGCACTCATGTTGCATGAAATTTAGTTTGGAGTCCTAGAAACCGCATTCTTAGATGTTTCATAAGTTCGTCAAACTAGTACAAAGCTCATTGAGACACTTATAAACACTCATGTTGCATGAAACTTGGTTTAGAGTCTTAGAAACGCGTTGTTAGATGTTTCATAAGTTCGTCAAACTAGTACAAAGCTCATTGAGAGACTTATAAGCACTCATGTTGCATGAAACTTGATTTAGAGTCTTAGAAACGCGTTGTTAGATGTTTCATAAGTTCGTCAAACTTGTACAAAGCTCATTGAGACACTTATATGCACTCATCTTGAGTGAAACTTAGTTAAGACTCCTAGAAACGCGTTGTTAGATGTTTCATAAATTCGTCAAACTAGTACAAAGCTCAATGAGACACTTATAAGCACTCATGTTGCATGAAACGTGGTTTAGAGTCTTAGAAACGCGTTGTTAGATGTTTCATAAGTTCGTAAAACTAGTACAAAGCTCATTGAGAGACTTATAAGCACTCATGTTGCATGAAACTTGATTTAGAGTCCTAGAAACGCGTTGTTAGATGTTTCATAAGTTCGTAAAACTTGTACAAATCTCGTTGAGGAACTTATAAGCACTCATGTTGCATGAAACTTAGTTTAGAGTCCTAGAAACCGCGTTGTTAGATGTTTCATAAGTTCGTCAAACTAGTACAAAGCTCATTGAGACACTTATAAGCACTCACGGTTCATGAAACTTGGTTTAGAGTCCTAGAAATGCGTTGTTAGATGTTTCATAATTTCGTCAAACTAGTACAAAGCTCATTGAGACACTGATAAGCAATCATATTGCATGAAACTTGGTTTAGAGTCCTAGAAACGCGTTGTTAGTTCTTTCATAAGTTCTTCAAACTTGTACAAATCTCATTGAGACACTTATAAGCACTCATGTTGCATGAAATTTAGTTTGAAGTCCTAGAAACCGCGTTGTTAGATGTTTCATAAGTTCGTCAAACTAGTACAAAGCTCATTGAGACACTTATAAGCACTCATGTTGCATGAAACTTGGTTTAGAGTCCTAGAAACGCGTTTTTAGATGTTTCATAAGTTTGTCAAACTTGTACAAAGCTCATTGAGACACATATAAGCACTCATGTTGCATGAAACTTGGTTTAGAGTCCTAGAAACGCGTTGTTAGATGTTTCATAAGTTCGTCAAACTAGTACAAAGCTCATTGAGACACATATAAGCACTCATGTTGCATGAAACATGGTTTAGAGTCCTAGAAACGCGTTGTTAGATGTTTCATAAGTTCGTCCAACTTGTACAAAGCTCATTTAGACACTTATAAGCACTCATGTTGCATGAAACTTGGTTTAGAGTCCTGGAAACCGCGTTGTTAGATGTTTCATAAGTTCTTCAAACTAGTACAAAGCTCATTGAGACACTTATAAGCACTCATGGTTCATGAAACTTGGTTTAGAGTCCTAGAAATGTGTTGTTAGATGTTTCATAAATTCGTCAAACTAGTACAAAGCTCAATGAGACACTTATATGAACTCATGTTGCATGAAACTTGGTTTAGAGTACTAGAAACACATTGTAAGTTCTTTCATAAGTTCGTCAAACTTGTACAAATCTCATTGAGACATTTATAAGCACTCATGTTGCATGAAATTTAGTTTGGAGTCCTAGAAACCGCGTTGTTAGATGTTTCATAAGTTCGTCAAACTAGTACAAAGCTCATTGAGACACTTATAAGCACTCATGTTGCATGAAACTTGGTTTAGAGTCTTAGAAACGCGTTGTTAGATGTTTCATAAGTTCGTCAAACTAGTACAAAGCTCATTGAGAGACTTATAAGCACTCATGTTGCATGAAACTTGATTTCGAATCCTAGAAACGCGTTGTTAGATGTTTCATAAGTTCATCAAACTAGTACAAAGTTGATTGAGACACTTATAAGCACTCATGTTGCATGCAACTTGGTTTAGAGTCCTAGAAACGCGTTGTTAGATGTTTCATAAGTTTGTCAAACTTGTACAAAGCTTATTGAGACACATATAAGCACTCATGTTGCATGAAACTTGGTTTAGAGTCCTAGAAACGCGTTGTTAGATGTTTCATAAGTTCCTCAAACTAGTACAAAGCTCATTGAGACACATATAAGCACTCATGTTGCATGAAATATGGTTTAGAGTCCTAGAAACGCGTTGTTAGATGTTTCATAAGTTCGTCAAACTTATACAAAGCTCATTAAGACACTTATAAGCGCTCAAGTTGCATGAAACTTGGTTTAGAGTCCTAGAAACCGCGTTGTTATATGTTTCATAAGTTCTTCAAACTAGTACAAAGCTCATTGAGACACTTATAAGCACTCATGGTTCATGAAAGTTGGTTTAGAGTCCTAGAAATGTGTTGTTAGATGTTTCATAAGATCTTCAAACTAGTACAAACCTCATTGAGACACTTATATGAACTCATGTTGCATGAAACTTGGTTTAGAGTCCTAGAAACGCATTGTTAGTTCTTTCATAAGTTCGTCAAACTTGTACAAAGCTCATTGAGACATTTATAAGCACTCATATTGCATGAAATTTAGTTTGGAGTCCTAGAAACCGCGTTGTTAGATGTTTCATAAGTTCATCAAACTAGTACAATGCTGATTGAGACACTTATAAGCACTCATGTTGCATGCGACTTGGTTTATAGTCCTAGAAACGCGTTGTTAGATGTTTCATAAGTTTGTCAAACTTGTACAAAGCTCATTGAGACACATATAAGCACTCATGTTGCATGAAACTTGGTTTAGAGTCCTAGAAACGCGTTGTTAGATGTTACATAAGTTCGTCAAACTAGTACAAAGCTCATTGAGACACTTATAAGCACTCATGTTGCATGAAACTTGGTTTAGAGTCCTAGAAACGCGTTTTTAGATGTTTCATATGATCGTTAAACTTGTACAAAGCTCATTGAGACACTTATAAGCACTCATGTTGCATTAAACTTGGGGTAGAGTCCTCGAAACGCGTTGTTAGATGTTTCATAAGTTCGTCAAACTTGTACAAAGCTCATTGAGATACTTATAAGCACTCATGTTGCATTAAACTTGGTTTAGAGACCTAGAAACGCGTTGTTAGATGTTTCATAAGTTCGTTAAAATTGTACAAAGCTCATTGAGACACTTATAAGCACTCATGTTGCATGAAACTTGGTTTAGAGTCCTAGTAAGGCGTTATTATATGTTTCATAAGTTCGCCAAACTAGTAAAAAGCTAATTGAGACACTTATAAGCACTCATGGTTCATGAAACTTGGTTTATAGTATTAGAAATCGCGTTGTTAGATGTTTCATAAGTACAAAGGTCATTCAGACACTTATAAGCAGTCATGTTGCATGAATTTGGTTTAGAGTCCTAGAAACGTGTTGTTAGATGTTTCATAAATTCGTCAAACTTGTAAAAAGCTCATTGAGACATTTATATGTATTCATGATGAATGAAACTTGGTTTAGAGTCCTAGAAACCACGTTGTTAGATGTTTCATAAGTTCGTCAAACTAGTACAAAGCTCATTGAGACACTTATAAGCACTCATGATTCATGAAACTTGGTTTAGAGTCCTAGAAATTGGTTGTTAGATGTTTCATAAGTTCGTCAAACTAGTACAAAGCTCATTGAGACACTTGTAAACACTCATGTTGCATGAAACTTGGTTTAGAGTCCTAGAAACGCGTAGTTAGTTCTTTCATAAGTTCGTCAAACTTGTACAAAGCTCATTGAGACACTTATAAGCACTCATGTTGCATGAAATTTAGTTTGGAGTCCTAGAAACCGCGTTCTTAGATGTTTCATAAGTTCGTCAAACTAGTACAAAGCTCATTGAGACACTTATAAGCACTCATGTTGCATGAAACTTGGTTTAGAGTCTTAGAAACGCGTTGTTAGATGTTTCATAAGTTCGTCAAACTAGTACAAAGCTCATTGAGAGACTTATAAGCACTCATGTTGCATGAAACTTGATTTAGAGTCTTAGAAACGTGTTGTTAGATGTTTCATAAGTTCGTCAAACTTGTACAAAGCTCATTGAGACACTTATATGCACTCATCTTGAGAGAAACTTAGTTAAGACTCCTAGAAACGCGTTGTTAGATGTTTCATAAGTTCGTCAAACTAGTACAAAGCTCAATGAGACACTTATAAGCACTCATGTTGCATGAAACTTGGTTTAGAGTCTTAGAAACGCGTTGTTAGATGTTTCATAAGTTCGTCAAACTAGTACAAAGCTCATTGAGAGACTTATAAGCACTCATGTTGCATGAAACTTGATTTAGAGTCCTAGAAACGCGTTGTTAGATGTTTCATAAGTTCGTAAAACTTGTACAAAGCTCGTTGAGGAACTTATAAGCACTCATGTTGCATGAAACTTAGTTTAGAGTCCTAGAAACCGCGTTGTTAGATGTTTCATAAGTTCGTCAAACTAGTACAAATCTCATTGAGACACTTATAAGCACTTACGGTTCATGAAACTTGGTTTAGAGTCCTAGAAATGCGTTGTTAGATGTTTCATAATTTTGTCAAACTAGTACAAAGCTCATTGAGACACTGATAAGCACTCATATTGCATGAAACTTGGTTTAGAGTCCTAGAAACGCGTTGTTAGTTCTTTCATAAGTTCGTCAAACTTGTACAAATCTCATTGAGACACTTATAAGCACTCATGGTGCATGAAATTTAGTTTGAAGTCCTAGAAACCGCGTTGTTAGATGTTTCATAAGTTCGTCAAACTAGTACAAAACTCATTGAGACACTTATAAGCACTCATGTTGCATGAAACTTGGTTTAGAGTCCTAGAAACGCGTTTTTAGATGTTTCATAAGTTTGTCAAACTTGTACAAAGCTCATTGAGACACATATAAGCACTCATGTTGCATGAAACTTGGTTTAGAGTCCTAGAAACGCGTTGTTAGATGTTTCATAAGTTCGTCAAACTAGTACAAAGCTCATTGAGACACATATAAGCACTCATGTTGTATGAAACATGGTTTAGAGTCCTAGAAACGCGTTGTTAGATGTTTCATAAGTTCGTCCAACTTGTACAAAGCTCATTTAGACACTTATAAGCACTCATGTTGCATGAAACTTGGTTTAGAGTCCTGGAAACCGTTTTATTAGATGTTTCATAAGTTCTTCAAACTAGTACAAAGCTCATTGAGACACTTATAAGCACTCATGGTTCATGAAACCTGGTTTAGAGTCCTAGAAATGTGTTGTTAGATGTTTCATAAGTTCGTCAAACTAGTACAAAGCTCAATGAGACACTTATATGAACTCATGTAGCATGAAACTTGGTTTAGAGTCCTAGAAACCGCGTTGTTATATGTTTCATAAGTCCTTCAAACTAGTACAAAGCTCATTGAGACACTTATAAGCACTCATGGTTCATGAAACTTGGTTTAGAGTCCTAGAAATGTGTTGTTAGATGTTTCATAAGTTCGTCAAACTAGTACAAACCTCATTGAGACACTTATATGAACTCATGTTGCATGAAACTTGGTTTAGAGTCCTAGAAACGCATTGTTAGTTCTTTCATAAGTTCGTCAAACTTGCACAAAGCTCATTGAGACATTTATAAGCACTCATGTTGCATGAAATTTAGTTTGGAGTCCTAGAAACCGCGTTGTTAGATGTTTCATAAGTTCATCAAACTAGTACAAAGCTGATTGAGACACTTATAAGCACTCATGTTGCATGCAACTTGGTTTAGAGTCCTAGAAACGCATTGTTAGATGTTTCATAAGTTTGTCGAACTTGTATAAAGCTCATTGAGACACATATAAGCACTCATGTTGCATGAAACTTGGTTTAGAGTCCTAGAAACGCGTTGTTAGATGTTTCATAAGTTCGTCAAACTAGTACAAAGCTCATTGAGACACTTATAAGCACTCATGTTGCATGAAACTTGGTTTAGAGTCCTAGAAACGCGTTGTTAGATGTTTCATATGATCGTTAAACTTGTACAAAGCTCATTGAGACACTTATAAGCACTCATGTTGCATTAAACTTGGTTTAGAGACCTAGAAACGCGTTGTTAGATGTTTCATAAGTTCGTTAAACTTGTACAAAGCTCATTGAGACACTTATAAGCACTCATGTTGCATGAAACTTGGTTTAGAGTCCTAGTAAGGCGTTATTATATGTTTCATAAGTTCGCCAAACTAGTACAAAGCTAATTGAGACACTTATAAGCACTCATGGTTCATGAAACTTGGTTTATAGTATTAGAAATCGCGTTGTTAGATGTTTCATAAGTTCGTCAAACAAGTACAAAGGTCATTCGACACTTATAAGCAGTCATGTTGCATGAACTTGGTTTAGAGTCCTAGAAACGTGTTGTTAGATGTTTCATAAATTCGTCAAACTTGTAAAAAGCTCATTGAGACATTTATATGCATTCATGCTGAATGAAACTTGGTTTAGAGTCCTAGAAACCACGTTGTTAGATGTTTCATAAGTTCGTCAAACTAGTACAAAGCTCATTGAGACACTTATAAGCACTCATGATTCATGAAACTTGGTTTAGAGTCCTAGAAATTTGTTGTTAGATGTTTCATAAGTTCGTCAAACTAGTACAAAAATCATTGAGACACTTGTAAGCACCCATGTTGCATGAAACTTGGTTTAGAGTCCTAGAAACGCGTAGTTAGTTCTTTCATAACTTCGTCAAACTTGTACAAAGCTCATTGAGACACTTATAAGCACTCATGTTGCATGAAATTTAGTTTGGAGTCCTAGAAACCGCGTTCTTAGATGTTTCATAAGTTCGTCAAACTAGTACAAAGCTCATTGAGACACTTATAAGCACTCATGTTGCATGAAACTTGGTTTAGAGTCTTAGAAACGCGTTGTTAGATGTTTCATAAGTTCGTCAAACTAGTACAAAGCTCATTGAGAGACTTATAAGCACTCATGTTGCATGAAACTTGATTTAGAGTCTTAGAAACGCGTTGTTAGATGTTTCATAAGTTCGTCAAACTTGTACAAAGCTCATTGGGACACTTATATGCACTCATCTTGAGTGAAACTTAGTTAAGACTCCTAGAAACGCGTTGTTAGATGTTTCATAAGTTCGTCAAACTAGTACAAAGCTCAATGAGACACTTATAAGCACTCATGTTGCATGAAACTTGGTTTAGAGTCTTAGAAACGCGTTGTTAGATGTTTCATAAGTTCGTCAAACTAGTACAAAGCTCATTGAGAGACTTATAAGCACTCATGTTGCATGAAACTTGATTTAGAGTCCTAGAAACGCGTTGTTAGATGTTTCATAAGTTCGTAAAACTTGTACAAAGCTCGTTGAGGAACTTATAAGCACTCATGTTGCATGAAACTTAGTTTAGAGTCCTAGAAACCGCGTTGTTAGATGTTTCATAAGTTCGTCAAACTAGTACAAAGCTCATTGAGACACTTATAAGCACTCACGGTTCATGAAACTTGGTTTAGAGTCCTAGAAATGCGTTGTTAGATGTTTCATAATTTCGTCAAACTAGTACAAAGCTCATTGAGACACTGATAAGCAATCATATTGCATGAAACTTGGTTTAGAGTCCTAGAAACGCGTTGTTAGTTCTTTCATAAGTTCTTCAAACTTGTTCAAATCTCATTGAGACACTTATAAGCACTCATGTTGCATGAAATTTAGTTTGAAGTCCTAGAAACCGCGTTGTTAGATGTTTCATAAGTTCGTCAAACTAGTACAAAGCTCATTGAGACACTTATAAGCACTCATGTTGCATGAAACTTGGTTTAGAGTCCTAGAAACGCGTTTTTTGATGTTTCATAAGTTTGTCAAACTTGTACAAAGCTCATTGAGACACATATAAGCACTCATGTTGCATGAAACTTGGTTTAGAGTCCTAGAAACGCGTTGTTAGATGTTTCATAAGTTCGTCAAACTAGTACAAAGCTCATTGAGACACATATAAGCACTCATGTTGCATGAAACATGGTTTAGAGTGTTAGAAACGCGTTGTTAGATGTTTCATAAGTTCGTCCAACTTGTACAAAGCTCATTTAGACACTTATAAGCACTCATGTTGCATGAAACTTGGTTTAGAGTCCTGGAAACCGCGTTGTTAGATGTTTCATACGTTCTTCAAACTAGTACAAAGCTCATTGAGACACTTATAAGCACTCATGGTTCATGAAACTTAGTTTAGAGTCCTAGAAATGTGTTGTTAGATGTTTCATAAATTCGTCAAACTAGTACAAAGCTCAATGAGACACTTATATGAACTCATGTTGCATGAAACTTGGTTTAGAGTACTAGAAACACATTGTAAGTTCTTTCATAAGTTCGTCAAACTTGTACAAATCTCATTGAGACATTTATAAGCACTCATGTTGCATGAAATTTAGTTTGGAGTCCTAGAAACCGCGTTGTTAGATGTTTCATAAGTTCGTCAAACTAGTACAAAGCTCATTGAGACACTTATAAGCACTCATGTTGCATGAAACTTGGTTTAGAGTCTTAGAAACGCGTTGTTAGATGTTTCATAAGTTCGTCAAACTAGTACAAAGCTCATTGAGAGACTTATAAGCACTCATGTTGCATGCAACTTGGTTTAGAGTCCTAGAAACGCGTTGTTAGATGTTTCATAAGTTTGTAAAACTTGTACAAAGCTTATTGAGACACATATAAGCACTCATGTTGCATGAAACTTGGTTTAGAGTCCTAGAAACGCGTTGTTAGATGTTTCATAAGTTCCTCAAACTAGTACAAAGCTCATTGAGACACATATAAGCACTCATGTTGCATGAAATATGGTTTAGAGTCCTAGAAACGCGTTGTTAGATGTTTCATAAGTTCGTCAAACTTATACAAAGCTCATTAAGACACTTATAAGCGCTCATGTTGCATGAAACTTGGTTTAGAGTCCTAGAAACCGCGTTGTTATATGTTTCATAAGTTCTTCAAACTAGTACAAAGCTCATTGAGACACTTATAAGCACTCATGGTTCATGAAACTTGGTTTAGAGTCCTAGAAATGTGTTGTTAGATGTTTCATAAGTTCGTCAAACTAGTACAAACCTCATTGAGACACTTATATGAACTCATGTTGCATGAAACTTGGTTTAGAGTCCTAGAAACGCATTGTTAGTTCTTTCATAAGTTCGTCAAACTTGTACAAAGCTCATTGAGACATTTATAAGCACTCATGTTGCATGAAATTTAGTTTGGAGTCCTAGAAACCGCGTTGTTAGATGTTTCATAAGTTCATCAAAATAGTACAAAGCTGATTGAGACACTTATAAGCACTCATGTTGCATGCAACTTGGTTTATAGTCCTAGAAACGCGTTGTTAGATGTTTCATAAGTTTTTCAAACTTGTACAAAGCTCATTGAGACACATAAGCACTCATGTTGCATGAAACTTGGTTTAGAGTCCTAGAAACGCGTTGTTAGATGTTTCATAAGTTCGTCAAACTAGTACAAAGCTCATTGAGACACTTATAAGCACTCATGTTGCATGAAACTTGGTTTAGAGTCCTAGAAACGCGTTTTTAGATGTTTCATATGATCGTTAAACTTGTACAAAGCTCATTGAGACACTTATAAGCACTCATGTTGCATTAAACTTGGGGTAGAGTCCTAGAAACGCGTTGTTAGATGTTTCATAAGTTCGTTAAACTTGTACAAAGCTCATTGAGACACTTATAAGCACTCATATTGCATGAAACTTGGTTTAGAGTCCTAGTAAGGCTTTATTATATGTTTCATAAGTTCGCCAAACTAGTAAAAAGCTAATTGAGACACTTATAAGCACTCATGGTTCATGAAACTTGGTTTATAGTATTAGAAATCGCGTTGTTAGATGTTTCATAAGTACAAAGGTCATTCAGACACTTATAAGCAGTCATGTTGCATGAACTTGGTTTAGATTCCTAGAAACGTGTTGTTAGATGTTTCATAAATTCGTCAAACTTGTAAAAATCTCATTGAGACATTTATATGTATTCATGATGAATGAAACTTGGTTTAGAGTCCTAGAAACCACATTGTTAGATGTTTCATAAGTTCGTCAAACTAGTACAAAGCTCATTGAGACACATATAAGCACTCATGATTCATGAAACTTGGTTTAGAGTCCTAGAAATTTGTTGTTAGATGTTTCATAAGTTCGTCAAACTAGTACAAAGCTCATTGAGACACTTGTATGCACTCATGTTGCATGAAACTTGGTTTAGAGTCCTAGAAACGCGTAGTTAGTTCTTTCATAAGTTCATCAAACTTGTACAAAGCTCATTGAGACACTTATAAGCACTCATGTTGCATGAAATTTAGTTTGGAGTCCTAGAAACCGCGTTCTTAGATGTTTCATAAGTTCGTCAAACTAGTACAAAGCTCATTGAGACACTTATAAGCACTCATGTTGCATGAAACTTGGTTTAGAGTCTTAGAAACGCGTTGTTAGATGTTTCATAAGTTCGTCAAACTAGTACAAAGCTCATTGAGAGACTTATAAGCACTCATGTTGCATGAAACTTGATTTAGAGTCTTAGAAACGCGTTGTTAGATGTTTCATAAGTTCGTCAAACTTGTACAAAGCTCATTGAGACACTTATATGCACTCATCTTGAGAGAAACTTAGTTAAGACTCCTAGAAACGCGTTGTTAGATGTTTCATAAGTTCGTCAAACTAGTACAAAGCTCAATGAGACACTTATAAGCACTCATGTTGCATGAAACTTGGTTTAGAGTCTTAGAAACGCGTTGTTAGATGTTTCATAAGTTCGTCAAGCTAGTACAAAGCTCATTGAGAGACTTATAAGCACTCATGTTGCATGAAACTTGATTTAGAGTCCTAGAAACGCGTTGTTAGATGTTTCATAAGTTCGTAAAACTTGTACAAAGCTCGTTGAGGAACTTATAAGCACTCATGTTGCATGAAACTTAGTTTAGAGTCCTAGAAACCGCGTTGTTAGATGTTTCATAAGTTCGTCAAACTAGTACAAAGCTCATTGAGACACTTATAAGCACTCACGGTTCATGAAACTTGGTTTAGAGTCCTAGAAATGCGTTGTTAGATGTTTCATAATTTTGTCAAACTAGTACAAAGCTCATTGAGACACTGATAAGCACTCATATTGCATGAAACTTGGTTTAGAATCCTAGAAACGCGTTGTTAGTTCTTTCATAAGTTCGTCAAACTTGTACAAATCTCATTGAGACACTTATAAGCACTCATGTTGCATGAAATTTAGTTTGAAGTCCTAGAAACCGCGTTGTTAGATGTTTCATAAGTTCGTCAAACTAGTACAAAGCTCATTGAGACACTTATAAGCACTCATGTTGCATGAAACTTGGTTTAGAGTCCTAGAAACGCGTTTTTAGATGTTTCATAAGTTTGTCAAACTTGTACAAAGCTCATTGAGACACATATAAGCACTCATGTTGCATGAAACTTGGTTTAGAGTCCTAGAAACGCGTTGTTAGATGTTTCATAAGTTCGTCAAACTAGTACAAAGCTCATTGAGACACATATAAGCACTCATGTTGTATGAAACATGGTTTAGAGTCCTAGAAACGTGTTGTTAGATGTTTCATAAGTTCGTCCAACTTGTACAAAGCTCATTTAGACACTTATAAGCACTCATGTTGCATGAAACTTGGTTTAGAGTCCTGGAAACCGTTTTATTAGATGTTTCATAAGTTCTTCAAACTAGTACAAAGCTCATTGAGACACTTATAATCACTCATGGTTCATGAAACCTGGTTTAGAGTCCTAGAAATGTGTTGTTAGATGTTTCATAAGTTCGTCAAACTAGTACAAAGCTCAATGAGACACTTATATGAACTCATGTAGCATGAAACTTGGTTTAGAGTCCTAGAAACCGCGTTGTTATATGTTTCATAAGTTCTTCAAACTAGTACAAAGCTCATTGAGACACTTATAAGCACTCATGGTTCATGAAACTTGGTTTAGAGTCCTAGAAATGTGTTGTTAGATGTTTCATAAGTTCGTCAAACTAGTACAAACCTCATTGAGACACTTATATGAACTCATGTTGCATGAAACTTGGTTTAGAGTCCTAGAAACGCATTGTTAGTTCTTTCATAAGTTCGTCAAACTTGTACAAAGCTTATTGAGACATTTATAAGCACTCATGTTGCATGAAATTTAATTTGGAGTCCTAGAAACCGCGTTGTTAGATGTTTCATAAGTTCATCAAACTAGTACAAAGCTGATTGAGACACTTATAAGCACTCATGTTGCATGCAACTTGGTTTAGAGTCCTAGAAACGCGTTGTTAGATGTTTCATAAGTTTGTCAAACTTGTAAAAAGCTCATTGAGACACATATAAGCACTCATGTTGCATGAAACTTGGTTTAGAGTCCTAGAAACGCGTTGTTAGATGTTTCATAAGTTCGTCAAACGAGTACAAAGCTCATTGAGACACATATAAGCACTCATGTTGCATGAAATATGGTTTAGAGTCCTAGAAACGCGTTGTTAGATGTTTCATAAGTTCGTCAAACTTATACAAAGCTCATTGAGACACTTATAAGCACTCATGTTGCATGAAACTTGGTTTAGAGTCCTAGAAACCGCGTTGTTATATGTTTCATAAGTTCTTCAAACTAATACAAAGCTCATTGATACACTTATAAGCACTCATGGTTCATGAAACTTGGTTTAGAGTCCTAAAAATGTGTTGTTAGATGTTTCATAAGTTCGTCAAACTAGTACAAACCTCATTGAGACACTTATATGAACTCATGTTGCATGAAACTTGGTTTAGAGTCCTAGAAACGCATTGTTAGTTCTTTCATAAGTTCGTCAAACTTGTACAAAGCTCATTGAGACATTTATAAGCACTCATGTTGCATGAAATTTAGTTTGGAGTCCTAGAAACCGCGTTGTTAGATGTTTCATAAGTTCATCAAACTAGTACAAAGCTGATTGAGACACTTATAAGCACTCATGTTGCATGCAACTTGGTTTAGAGTCCTAGAAACGCGTTGTTAGATGTTTCATAAGTTTGTCAAACTTGTAAAAAGCTCATTGAGACACATATAAGCACTCATGTTGCATGAAACTTGGTTTAGAGTCCTAGAAACGCGTTGTTAGATGTTTCATAAGTTCGTCAAACTAGTACAAAGCTCATTGAGACACTTATAAGCACTCATGTTGCATGAAACTTTGTTTAGAGTCCTAGAAACGCGTTGTTAGATGTTTCATATGATCGTTAAACTTGTACAAAGCTCATTGAGACACTTATAATCACTCATGTTGCAATAAACTTGGTTTAGAGTCCTCGAAACGCGTTGTTAGATGTTTCATAAGTTCGTCAAACTTGTACAAAGCTCATTGAGACACTTATATGCACTCATCTTGAGTGAAACTTAGTTAAGACTCCTAGAAACGCGTTGTTAGATGTTTCATAAGTTCGTCAAACTAGTACAAAGCTCAATGAGACACTTATAAGCACTCATGTTGCATTAAACTTGGTTTAGAGTCTTAGAAACGCGTTGTTAGATGTTTCATAAGTTCGTCAAACTAGTACAAAGCTCATTGAGAGACTTATAAGCACTCATGTTGCATGAAACTTGATTTAGAGTCCTAGAAACGCGTTGTTAGATGTTTCATAAGTTCGTAAAACTTGTACAAAGCTCGTTGAGGAACTTATAAGCACTCATGTTGCATGAAACTTAGTTTATAGTCCTAGAAACCGCGTTGTTAGATGTTTCATAAGTTGGTCAAACTAGTACAAAGCTCATTGAGACACTTATAAGCACTCATGGTTCATGAAATTTGGTTTAGAGTCCTAGAAATGCGTTGTTAGATGTTTCATAATTTCGTCAAACTAGTACAAAGCTCATTGAGACACTGATAAGCACTCATATTGCATGAAACTTGGTTTAGAGTCCTAGAAACGCGTTGTTAGTTCTTTCATAAGTTCGTCAAACTTGTACAAAGCTCATTGAGACACTTATAAGCACTCATGTTGCATGAAATTTAGTTTGAAGTCCTAGAAACCGCGTTGTTAGATGTTTCATAAGTTCGTCAAACTAGTACAAAGCTCATTGAGACACTTATAAGCACTCATGTTGCGAAACTTGGTTTAGAGTCCTAGAAACGCGTTTTTAGATGTTTCATAAGTTTGTCAAACTTGTACAAAGCTCATTGAGACACATATAAGCACTCATGTTGCATGAAACTTAATTTAGAGTCCTAGAAACGCGTTGTTAGATGTTTCATAAGTTCGTCAACTAGTACAAAACTCATTGAGACACATATAAGCACTCATGTTGCAAGAAACATGGTTTAGAGTCCTAGAAACGCGTTGTTAGATGTTTCATAAGTTCGTCAAACTAGTACAAAGCTCATTGAGACACTTATAAGCACTCATGTTGCATGAAACTTGGTTTAGAGTCCTAGAAACGCGTTTTTAGATGTTTCATAAGTTTGTCAAACTTGTACAAAGCTCATTGAGACACATATAAGCACTCATGTTGCATGAAACTTGGTTTAGAGTCCTAGAAACGCGTTGTTAGATGTTTCATAAGTTCGTCAAACTAGTACAAAACTCATTGAGACACATATAAGCATTCATTATGTATGAAACATGGTTTAGAGTCCTAGAAACGTGTTGTTAGATGTTTCATAAGTTCGTCCAACTTGTACAAAGCTCATTTAGACACTTATAAGCACTCATGTTGCATGAAACTTGGTTTAGAGTCCTGGAAACCGTTTTATTAGATGTTTCATAAGTTCTTCAAACTAGGACAAAGCTCATTGAGACACTTATAAGCACTCATGGTTCATGAAACCTGGTTTAGAGTCCTAGAAATGTGTTGTTAGATGTTTCATAAGTTCGTCAAACTAGTACAAAGCTCAATGAGACACTTATATGAACTCATGTAGCATGAAACTTGGTTTAGAGTCCTAGAAACCGCGTTGTTATATGTTTCATAAGTTCTTCAAACTAGTACAAAGCTCATTGAGACACTTATAAGCACTCATGGTTCATGAAACTTGGTTTAGAGTCCTAGAAATGTGTTGTTAGATGTTTCATAAGTTCGTCAAACTAGTACAAACCTCATTGAGACACTTATATGAACTCATGTTGCATGAAACTTGGTTTAGAGTCCTAGAAACGCATTGTTAGTTCTTTCATAAGTTCGTCAAACTTGTACAAAGTTGATTGAGACATTTATAAGCACTCATGTTGCATGAAATTTAATTTGGAGTCCTAGAAACCGCGTTGTTAGATGTTTCATAAGTTCATCAAACTAGTACAAAGCTGATTGAGACACTTATAAGCACTCATGTTGCATGCAACTTGGTTTAGATTCCTAGAAACGCGTTGTTAGATGTTTCATAAGTTTGTCAAACTTGTAAAAAGCTCATTGAGACACATATAAGCACTCATGTTGCATGAAACTTGGTTTAGAGTCCTAGAAACGCGTTGTTAGATGTTTCATAAGTTCGTCAAACGAGTACAAAGCTCATTGAGACACATATAAGCACTCATGTTGCATGAAATATTGTTTAGAGTCCTAGAAACGCGTTGTTAGATGTTTCATAAGTTCGTCAAACTTATACAAAGCTCATTGAGACACTTATAAGCACTCATGTTGCATGAAACTTGGTTTAGAGTCCTAGAAACCGCGTTGTTATATGTTTCATAATTTCTTCAAACTAATACAAAGCTCATTGAGACACTTATAAGCACTCATGGTTCATGAAACTTGGTTTAGAGTCCTAGAAATGTGTTGTTAGATGTTTCATAAGTTCGTCAAACTAGTACAAACCTCATTGAGACACTTATATGAACTCATGTTGCATGAAACTTGGTTTAGAGTCCTAGAAACGCATTGTTAGTTCTTTCATAAGTTCGTCAAACTTGTACAAAGCTCATTGAGACATTTATAAGCACTCATGTTGCATGAAATTTAGTTTGGAGTCCTAGAAACCGCGTTGTTAGATGTTTCATAAGTTCATCAAACTAGTACAAAGCTGATTGAGACACTTACAAGCACTCATGTTGCATGCAACTTGGTTTAGAGTCCTAGAAACGCGTTGTTAGATGTTTCATAAGTTTGTCAAACTTGTAAAAAGCTCATTGAGACACATATAAGCACTCATGTTGCATGAAACTTGGTTTAGAGTCCTAGAAACGCGTTGTTAGATGTTTCATATGATCGTTAAACTTGTACAAAGCTCATTGAGACACTTATAAGCACTCATGTTGCAATAAACTTGGTTTAGAGTCCTAGAAACGCGTTGTTAGATGTTTCATAAGTTCGTCAAACTTGTACAAAGCTCATTGAGACACTTATATGCACTCATCTTGAGTGAAACTTAGTTAAGACTCCTAGAAACGCGTTGTTAGATGTTTCATAAGTTCGTCAAACTAGTACAAAGCTCAATGAGACACTTATAAGCACTCATGTTGCATTAAACTTGGTTTAGAGTCTTAGAAACACGTTGTTAGATGTTTCATAAGTTCGTCAAACTAGTACAAAGCTCATTGAGAGACTTATAAGCACTCATGTTGCATGAAATTTGATTTAGAGTCCTAGAAACGCGTTGTTAGATGTTTCATAAGTTCGTAAAACTTGTACAAAGCTCGTTGAGGAACTTATAAGCACTCATGTTGCATGAAACTTAGTTTATAGTCCTAGAAACCGCGTTGCTAGATGTTTCATAAGTTCGTCAAACTAGTACAAAGCTCATTGAGACACTTATAAGCACTCATGGTTCAAGAAATTTGGTTTAGAGTCCTAGAAATGCGTTGTTAGATGTTTCATAATTTCGTCAAACTAGTACAAAGCTCATTGAGACACTGATAAGCACTCATATTGCATGAAACTTGGTTTAGAGTCCTAGAAACGCGTTGTTAGTTCTTTCATAAGTTCGTCAAACTTGTACAAAGCTCATTGAGACACTTATAAGCACTCATGTTGCATGAAATTTAGTTTGAAGTCCTAGAAACCGCGTTGTTAGATGTTTCATAAGTTCGTCAAACTAGTACAAAGCTCATTGAGACACTTATAAGCACTCATGTTGCGAAACTTGGTTTAGAGTCCTAGAAACGCGTTTTTAGATGTTTCATAAGTTTGTCAAACTTGTACAAAGCTCATTGAGACACATATAAGCACTCATGTTGCATGAAACTTAATTTAGAGTCCTAGAAACGCGTTGTTAGATGTTTCATAAGTTCGTCAAACTAGTACAAAACTCATTGAGACACATATAAGCACTCATGTTGCATGAAACATGGTTTAGAGTCCTAGAAACGCGTTGTTAGATGTTTCATAAGTTCGTCAAACTAGTACAAAACTCATTGAGACACTTATAAGCACTCATGTTGCATGAAACTTGGTTTAGAGTCCTAGAAACCGCGTTGTTAGATGTTTCATAAGTTCTTCAAACTAGTACAAAGCTCATTGAGACACTTATAAGCACTCATGGTTCATGAATCTTGGTTTAGAGTCCTAGAAACGCGTAGTTAGTTCTTTCATAAGTTCGTCAAACTTATACAAAGCTCATTGAGACACTTATAAGCACTCATGTTGCATGAAACTTGGTTTAGAGTCCTAGAAACCGCGTTGTTATATGTTTCATAATTTCTTCAAACTAATACAAAGCTCATTGAGACACTTATAAGCACTCATGGTTCATGAAACTTGGTTTAGAGTCCTAGAAATGTGTTGTTAGATGTTTCATAAGTTCGTCAAACTAGTACAAACCTCATTGAGACACTTATATGAACTCATGTTGCATGAAACTTGGTTTAGAGTCCTAGAAACG
The DNA here is from genome assembly GCA_963556525.1 of Cochlearia excelsa. Lineage (NCBI taxonomy): Eukaryota > Viridiplantae > Streptophyta > Magnoliopsida > Brassicales > Brassicaceae > Cochlearia > Cochlearia excelsa. The sequence continues at coordinate 450,370 of CAUVZT010000026.1, read as the reverse complement.
CATTGTTAGTTCTTTCATAAGTTCGTCAAACTTGTACAAAGCTCATTGAGACATTTATAAGCACTCATGTTGCATGAAATTTAGTTTGGAGTCCTAGAAACCGCGTTGTTAGATGTTTCATAAGTTCATCAAACTAGTACAAAGCTGATTGAGACACTTATAAGCACTCATGTTGCATGCAACTTGGTTTAGAGTCCTAGAAACGCGTTGTTAGATGTTTCATAAGTTTGTCAAACTTGTAAAAAGCTCATTGAGACACATATAAGCACTCATGTTGCATGAAACTTGGTTTAGAGTCCTAGAAACGCGTTGTTAGATGTTTCATAAGTTCGTTAAACTTGTACAAAGCTCATTGAGACACTTATATGCACTCATGTTGAATGCAACTTTGTTAAGACTCCTAGATACGCGTTGTTAGATGTTTCATAAGTTCGTCAAACTAGTACAAAGCTCATTGAGACACTTATAAGCACTCATGTTGCATGAAACTTGGTTTAGAGTCCTAGAAACGCGTTGTTAGATGTTTCATAAGTTCGTCAAACTAGTACAAAGCTCTCATGTATAAGTTTCACGAGTGCATATAAGTGTCTCAATAAGCTCTCATGTATAAGTTTCACGAACTGATGAAACATCTAACAACACGTTTCTAGGACTCTAAACCAAGTTTAATGCAACATGAGTGCATATAAGTGTCTCAATGAGCTTTGTTAAAGTTTGACGAACTTATGACACATCTAACAATGCGTTTCAAGGACTCTAAACAAAATATCATGCAACATGAGTGCTTATACGTGTCTCGATGAGTTTTGTAAAAGTTTGAAAAACTTATGAAACATCTAACAACGCGTTTCTAGGACTCTAAACCAATTTTCATGCAACATGAGTGCTTATAAGTGTCTCAATGAGATTTGTACAAGTTTGACGAACTTATGAAACATCTAACAACGAGGTTTCTAGGACTTTAAACCATGTTTCATGCAACATGAGTGCTTATATGTGTCTCAATAAGTTCGTTAAACTTGTACAAAGCTCATTGAGACACTTATAAGCACTCATGTTGCATGAAAATTGGTTTAGAGTCCTAGAAACGCGTTGTTAGATGTTTCATAAGTTCGTCAAACTTGTACAAATCTCATTGAGACACTTATAAGCACTCATGTTGCATGAAAATTGGTTTAGAGTCCTAGAAACGCGTTGTTAGATGTTTCATAAGTTCTTCAAACTTTTACAAAACTTATCGAGACACGTATAAGCACTCATGTTGCATGATATTTTGTTTAGAGTCCTTGAAACGCATTGTTAGATGTGTCATAAGTTCGTCAAACTTTAACAAAGCTCATTGAGACACTTATATGCACTCATGTTGCATTAAACTTGGTTTAGAGTCCTAGAAACGTGTTGTTAGATGTTTCATCAGTTCGTGAAACTTGTACAAATCTCATTGAGACACTTATAAGCACTCATGTTGCATGAAAATTGGTTTAGAGTCCTAGAAACGCGTTGTTAGATGTTTCATAAGTTCTTCAAACTTTTACAAAACTCATCGAGACACGTATAAGCACTCATGTTGCATGATATTTTGTTTAGAGTCCTTGAAACGCATTGTTAGATGTGTCATAAGTTCGTCAAACTTTAACAAAGCTCATTGAGACACTTATATGCACTCATGTTGCATTAAACTTGGTTTAGAGTCCTAGAAACGTGTTGTTAGATGTTTCATCAGTTCGTGAAACTTGCATGAAACTTGTTAGATGTTTCATAAGTTCGTTAAACTTGTACAAAGCTCATTGAGACACTTATATGCACTCATGTTGAATGCAACTTTGTTAAGACTCCTAGATACGCGTTGTTAGATGTTTCATAAGTTCGTCAAACTAGTACAAAGCTCATTGAGACACTTATAAGCACTCATGTTGCATGAAACTTGGTTTAGAGTCCTAGAAACGCGTTGTTAGATGTTTCATAAGTTCGTCAAACTAGTACAAAGCTCATTGAGCCACTTATAAGCACTCATGTTGCATGAAACTTGGTTTAGAGTCCTAGAAACGCGTTGTTAGATGTTTCATAAGTTCGTCAAACAAGTACAAAGCTCATTGAGACACTTATAAGCACTCATGTTGCATGAAACTTGGTTTAGATTCCTAGAAACGCGTTGTTAGATGTTTCATAAGTTCGTTAAATTTGTACAAAGCTTATTGAGACACTTATATGCACTCATGTTAAATGCAACTTTGTTAAGACTCCTAGAAACGCGTTGTTAGATGTTTCATAAGTTCGTCAAACTAGTACAAAGCTCATTGAGACACTTATAAGCACTCATGTTGCATGAAACTTGGTTAAGAGTCCTAGAAACGCGTTGTTAGATGTTTCATGAGTTCGTCAAACTAGTACAAAGCTCATTGAGACACTTATAAGCACTCATGTTGCATGAAACTTGGTTTAGAGTCCTAGAAACGCGTTGTTAGATGTTTCTTAAGTTCGTTAAACTTGTACAAAGCTCATTGAGACACTTATATGCACTTATGTTGAATGCAACTTTGTTAAGACTCCTAGAAACGCGTTGTTAGTTCTTTCATAAGTTCGTCAAACTTGTACAAAGCTCATTGAGACACTTATAAGCACTCATGTTGCATGAAATTTAGTTTCGAATCCTAGAAACCGCGTTGTTAGATGTTTCATAAGTTCGTCAAACTAGTACAAAGCTTATTGAGACACTTATAAGCATTCATGTTGCATGAAACTTGGTTTAGAGTCCTCCAAACGCGTTGTTAGATGTTTCATAAGTTTGTCAAACTTGTACAAAGCTCATTGAGACACATATAAGCACTCATGTTGCATGAAACTTCGTTTAGAGTCCTAGAAACGCGCTGTTAGATGTTTCATAAGTTCGTCAAACTAGTACAAAGCTCATTGAGAAACTTATAAGCACTCATGTTGCATGAAACTTGGTTTAGAGTCCTAGAAATGCGTTGTTAGATGTTTCATAAGATCGTTAAACTTGTACAAAGCTCATTGAGACACTTATAAGCAATCATGTTGCATGAAACTTGGTTTAGAGTCCTAGAAACCGCGTTGTTAGATGTTTCATAAGTTCGTCAAACTAGTACAAAACTCATTGAGCCACTTATAAGCACTCATGTTGCATCAAACTTGGTTTAGAGTCCTAGAAACGCGTTGTTAGATGTTTCATAAGTTCGTCAAACAAGTACAAAGCTCATTGAGACACTTATTAGCACTCATGTTGCATGAAACTTGGTTTAGAGTCCTAGAAACGCGTTGTTAGATGTTTCTTAAGTTCGTTAAACTTGTACAAAGCTCATTGAGACACTTATATGCACTTATGTTGAATGCAACTTTGTTAAGACTCCTAGAAACGCGTTGTTAGTTCTTTCATAAGTTCGTCAAACTTGTACAAAGCTCATTGAGACACTTATAAGCACTCATGTTGCATGAAATTTAGTTTCGAATCCTAGAAACCGCGTTGTTAGATGTTTCATAAGTTCGTCAAACTAGTACAAAGCTTATTGAGACACTTATAAGCATTCATGTTGCATGAAACTTGGTTTAGAGTCCTAGAAACGCGTTGTTAGATGTTTCATAAGTTTGTCAAACTTGTACAAAGCTCATTGAGACACATATAAGCACTCATGTTGCATGAAACTTGGTTTAGAGTCCTAGAAACCCGTTGTTAGATGTTTCATAAGTTCGTAAAACTAGTACAAAGCTCATTGAGACACTTATAAGCACTCATGTTGCATCAAACTTGGTTTAGAGTCCTAGAAACGCGTTGTTAGATGTTTCATAAGTTCGTCAAACAAGTACAAAGCTCATTGAGACACTTATAAGCACTCATGTTGCATGAAACTTGGTTTAGAGTCCTAGAAACGCGCTGTTAGATGTTTCATAAGTTCGTCAAACTAGTACAAAGCTCATTGAGACATTTATAAGCACTCATGTTGCATGAAACTTGGTTTAGAGTCCTAGAAACGCGTTGTTAGATGTTTCATAAGATCGTTAAACTTGTACAAAGCTCATTGAGACACTTATAAGCAATTATGTTGCATGAAACTTGGTTTAGAGTCCTAGAAACCGCGTTGTTAGATGTTTCATAAGTTCGTCAAACTAGTACAAAGCTCATTGAGCCACTTATAAGCACTCATGTTGCATAAAACTTGGTTTAGAGTCCTAGAAACGCGTTGTTAGGTGTTTCATAAGTTCGTCAAACAAGTACAAAGCTCATTGAGACACATATAAGCACTCATGTTGCATGAAACTTGGTTTAGAGTCCTAGAAACGCGTTGTTAGATGTTTCTTAAGTTCGTTAAACTTGTACAAAGCTCATTGAGACACTTATATGCACTTATGTTGAATGCAACTTTGTTAAGACTCCTAGAAACGCGTTGTTAGTTCTTTCATAAGTTCGTCAAACTTGTACAACGCTCATTGAGACACTTATAAGCACTCATGTTGCATGAAATTTAGTTTGGAGTCCTAGAAACCGCGTTGTTAGATGTTTCATAAGTTCGTCAAACTAGTACAAAGCTCATTGAGACACTTATAAGCATTCATGTTGCATGAAACTTGGTTTAGAGTCCTAGAAACGCGTTGTTAGATGTTTCATAAGTTTGTCAAACTTGTACAAAGCTCATTGAGACACATATAAGCACTCATGTTGCATGAAACATGGTTTAGAGTCCTAGAAACGCGCTGTTAGATGTTTCATAAGTTCGTCAAACTAGTACAAAGCTCATTGAGACACTTATAAGCACTCATGTTGCATGAAACTTGGTTTAGGGTCCTAGAAACGCGTTGTTAGATGTTTCATAAGATCGTTAAACTTGTACAAAGCTCATTGAGACACTTATAACCAATCATGTTGCATGAAACTTGGTTTAGAGTCCTAGAAACCGCGTTGTTAGATGTTTCATAAGTTCGTTAAACTTGTACAAAGCTCATTGAGACACTTATATGCACTCATGTTGAATGCAAGTTTGTTAAGACTCCTAGATACGCGTTGTTAGATGTTTCATAAGTTCGTCAAACTAGTACAAAGCTCATTGAGACACTTATAAGCACTCATGTTGCATGAAACTTGGTTTAGAGTCCTAGAAACGCGTTGTTAGATGTTTCATAAGTTCGTCAAACTAGTACAAAGCTTTTTGAGCCACTTATAAGCACTCATGTTGCATGAAACTTGGTTTAGAGTCCTAGAAACGCGTTGTTAGATGTTTCATAAGTTCGTCAAACTAGTACAAAGCTCATTGAGCCACTTATAAGCACTCATGTTCCATGAAACTTGGTTTAGAGTCCTAGAAACGCGTTGTTAGATGTTTCATAAGATCGTCAAACAAGTACAAAGCTCATTGAGACACTTATAAGCACTCATGTTGCATGAAACTTGGTTTAGAGTCCTAGAAACGCTTTGTTAGATGTTTCATAAGTTCGTTAAACTAGTACAAAGCTCATTGAGACACTTATATGCACTCATGTTGAATGCAACTTTGTTAAGACTCCTAGATACGCGTTGTTAGATGTTTCATAAGTTCGTCAAACTAGTACAAAGCTCATTGAGACACTTATAAGGACTCATGTTGCATGAAACTTGGTTTAGAGTCCTAGAAACGCGTTGTTAGATGTTTCATATGTTCGTCAAACTAGTACAAAGCTCATTGAGCCACTTATAAGCACTCATGTTGCATGAAACTTGGTTTAGAGTCCTAGAAACGCGTTGTTAGATGTTTCATACGTTCGTCAAACAAGTACAAAGCTCATTGAGACACTTATAAGCACTCATGTTGCATGAAACTTGGTTTAGAGTCCTAGAAACGCGTTGTTAGATGTTTCATAAGTTCGTTTAACTTGTACAAAGCTCATTGAGACACTTATATGCACTCATGTTGAATGCAACTTTGTTAAGACTCCTAGAAACGTGTTGTTAGATGTTTCATAAGTTCGTCAAACTAGTACAAAGCTCATTGAGACACTTATAAGCACTCATGTTGCATGAAACTTGGTTTAGAGTCCTAGAAACGCGTTGTTAGATGTTTCATAAGTTCGTCAAACTAGTACAAAGCTCATTGAGACACTTATAAGCACTCATGTTGCATCAAACTTGGTTTAGAGTCCTAGAAACGCGTTGTTAGATGTTTCTTAAGTTCGTTAAACTTGTACAAAGCTCATTGAGACACTTATATGCACTTATGTTGAATGCAACTTTGTTAAGACTCCTAGAAACGCGTTGTTAGTTCTTTCATAAGTTCGTCAAACTTGTACAACGCTCATTGAGAAAATTATAAGCACTCATGTTGCATGAAATTTAGTTTCGAATCCTAGAAACCGCGTTGTTAGATGTTTCATAAGTTCGTCAAACTAGTACAAAGCTTATTGAGACACTTATAAGCATTCATGTTCCATGAAACTTGGTTTAGAGTCCTAGAAACGCGTTGTTAGATGTTTCATAAGTTTGTCAAACTTGTACAAAGCTCATTGAGACACATATAAGCACTCATGTTGCATGAAACTTGGTTTAGAGTCCTAGAAACGCGCTGTTAGATGTTTCATAAGTTCGTCAAACTAGTACAAAGCTCATTGAGACACTTATAAGCACTCATGTTGCATGAAACTTGGTTTAGAGTCCTAGAAATGCGTTGTTAGATGTTTCATAAGATCGTTAAACTTGTACAAAGCTCATTGAGACACTTATAAGGAATCATGTTGCATGAAACTTGGTTTAGAGTCCTAGAAACAGCGTTGTTAGATGTTTCATAAGTTCGTCAAACTAGTACAAAGCTCATTGAGCCACTTATAAGCACTCATGTTCCATGAAACTTGGTTTAGAGTCCTAGAAACGCATTGTTAGATGTTTCATAAGATCGTCAAACAAGTACAAAGGTCATTGAGACACTTATAAGCACTCATGTTGCATGAAACTTGGTTTAGAGTCCTAGAAACGCGTTGTTAGATGTTTCTTAAGTTCGTTAAACTTGTACAAAGCTCATTGAGACACTTATATGCACTTATGTTGAATGCAACTTTGTTAAGACTCCTAGAAACGCGTTGTTAGTTCTTTCATAAGTTCGTCAAACTTGTACAAAGCTCATTGAGACACTTATAAGCACTCATGTTGCATGAAATTTAGTTTCGAATCCTAGAAACCGCGTTGTTAGATGTTTCATAAGTTCGTCAAACTAGTACAAAGCTTATTGAGACACTTATAAGCATTCATGTTGCATGAAACTTGGTTTAGAGTCCAAGAAACGCGTTCTTAGATGTTTCATAAGTTTGTCAAACTTGTACAAAGCTCATTGAGACACATATAAGCACTCATGTTGCATGAAACTTGGTTTAGAGTCCTAGAAACGCGCTGTTAGATGTTTCATAAGTTCGTCAAACTAGTACAAAGCTCATTGAGACACTTATAAGCACTCATGTTGCATGAAACTTGGTTTAGAGTCCTAGAAACGCGTTGTTAGATGTTTCATAAGATCGTTAAACTTCTACAAAGCTCATTGAGACACTTATAAGCAATAATGTTGCATGAAACTTGGTTTAGAGTCCTAGAAACCGCGTTGTTAGATGTTTCATAAGTTCGTCAAACTAGTACAAAACTCATTGAGCCACTTATAAGCATTCATGTTGCATCAAACTTGGTTTAGAGTCCTAGAAACGCGTTGTTAGATGTTTCATAAGTTCGTCAAACAAGTACAAAGCTCATTGAGACACTTATAAGCACTCATGTTGCATGAAACTTGGTTTAGAGTCCTAGAAACGCGTTGTTAGATGTTTCTTAAGTTCGTTAAACTTGTACAAAGCTCATTGAGACACTTATATGCACTTATGTTGAATGCAACTTTGTTAAGACTCTGATAGGTTTTAGATCTATTAAACTCGTAAAATACTTCTTTATTTATTTAATCAAGGTTATTGAGCAAATCGGACAACCGCCCTTCACTAGCGACTCCGATTTCCACTCTCACCGTACAAGATCTCCGATCTTGTTTACAAGTTCATCCTCCCCACAAGTTTCAACATAAAAAGCATAAAACAACATAAAGCTGATAAAGAGAGTATATAAACCACTCTCTCTTATAAAACGGCAAACCCTCTCAAACAATTAGAAGGTTTGCTAAAACTTTATTCTTTGCCCAAGTGTGTGCCACTCACGATGTGTCCTTATCCTGCTTCCCTCTCTTCCGATAGTACATTTGGCCAACCTTATCAATACCATCCCCTTTAAGACCCAGCTTGCCCTCAAGCTGGTAAGAAGGAAACTATACCTTAAACTCCTGAAACAGCAGCCACGACGGATCCGGAGCTAAATCACCCTACCATTTAACCAATAACTCCAACTGTCCCTTAGCATCATATCTGGAATGGACAATCTCTGCCGGTACCAATACCTCCTCCGAAACAAACTCAGCAAGTCGCGGAGTAGAAGCCTGCACCTCTCTGTCATTACCCACCCGAGCCTTTAATTGAGAAACATGAAACACCGGATGAATCCGAGCATCAGGAGGTAGCTTCAAACGATATGCCGCTTTACCAATCCTTTCCAAAACCTCGTAAGGACCAAAGTACTTGGCAGCCAACTTCTGGCATATGCGTCGTACCACTGTACTCTGCCTATACGGCTGCAGCTTCAAAAATACCCAATCCCCCACCTCAAACTCCACATCTCTCCGATGTTTATCAGCATGAAACTTCATCAACTGTTGCGCATGGAGCAGATTATGGCGTATTTGAATTAAAGCTGCATCACGCTCCTGTAACATCATCTCCAAATCAACATTCTCCGTGGAACCAGATTCAAACAGTATAATCGCAGGAGGATCACGCCCATACACTACTTTAAAATGAGAAGTTTTTAAAGCAGTGTGGTAAGAGGAATTGTACCAAAGCTCAGCCCAAGACAAGAACTTGTACCACGTCCTAGGATGAGATGACACAAAACAGCGTAAATAGGCCTCCAAACTCCTGTTTAAAACCTCGGTTTGGCCATCCGTTTGAGGATGAAAAGCAGTGCTAAATTTCAGTTGCGTTCCCGACAACATAAACATATCCTTCCACAGCTTGCTAAGAAACACCCTATCACGATCAGAAACCAAAGTTTTTGGAAAACCATGCAGTTTCACAATCTCTGTCACGAACTTAGCCGCTACGTCAGCCGCTGTAAACGGATGTTTCAGACCTAAGAAGTGAGCATACTTACTTAGACGATCAACCACCACTAATACCACGTTACAGCCTTGAGACGTAGGCAAACCTTCCACAAAATCTAAGGATATGTCCTCCCAAACAAGCACAGGAATGGGTAACGGTTGTAACAAGCCAGCCGAAGACAAGGTAGAATACTTATGGCGTTGACACACTTCACACTGAGCCACATACTTCTGAACCGTCTTAAACAGCCCCTCCCAATGAAAGACCAACTGCACACGTTTCACCGTCTTTAAAACTCCAGAATGACCACCCATTTTACTATCATGGCATTCTTGTAAGATTAAAGGAATAAACTGAGAGTTTTTAGGAATCACCAATCTCCCTTTATACCACAACTTTCCCCCAATCACCTGAAAATGATTCACCTTTTCTTCACTATTCTCACACTTCTGAATTAGCGTCTGTAATTCCTCATCACTTTCAATCTCTTTAAAAATGTCGTGAAGCTGTAATGAAGTGGAAGTAGTCAATGCCAACAACAACATAGAAACAGAACTCCCAAGAGCAGGCTCAATCCGAGATAACGCATCGTTTGCACGGTTCTCATTTCCAGGTTTGTAAAAATGGTCAAAGTCAAAACCCAACAACTTCGTCAACCATTTCTGATATTCCATATTGACTTCTTTTTGCTCCAATAGAAACTTCAAACTCTTTTGATCAGTGTGTACTTCAAACTTCCTGCCCAAAAGGTAATGTTTCCATTTCAACACCGCCATAACAATGGCCATAAGCTCCCTCTCATAGGCCGGCTTCAGCTGCTCTCTCGGGGTTAAACCATGGCTGAAAAACGCAATGGGACGTTTATCTTGCATCAACACAGCTCCTAAACCAAACCCAGATGCATCAGATTCGATGACAAAACTCTTGGAGAAATCCGGTAATGCTAACACCGGGGCTGAAACCATAGCTTGCTTCAATGCCTCAAAAGCAACCCCTGTATCAGAAGACCAACTGAATTGATCATTCTTAAGCAATTATGTCAATGGTTTAGCTAACACTCCATAGCCGCGGATGAATCTTCTGTAATAACCAGTCAATCCCAAAAACCCTCTTAATTGCTTCACATTTTTAGGGTGGGGCCACTGCCGCATAGCCTCTGTCTTAGCTCCATCAGTGGCTACACCTTCTGCTTTGATGATATGCCCCAAATATTCCACTTGAGTCACTCCAAACATACACTTCTTTTTATTTGCAAACAACATCTGTTCTGCAAAAACTCCTAACACCAACTTCAAGTGTGTAGCATGATCTTCTACAGATTGGCTATATATAAGCACATCATCAAAAAATACTAACACAAATTTCCTCAAGAATGGTCTAAAGACTTTATTCATGATAGCTTGGAAAGTGGCAGGAGCATTAGTCAAGCCAAAAGGCATAACTAGAAATTCATAGTGGCCTTCCAAGGATCTGAAAGTTGTCTTCTCTATATCTCCCTCCTTCATTCTGATTTGGTGATACCCAGAACGTAAATCCAACTTAGAGAAGACATTAGCACCATGTAACTCATCTAATAGTTGATCTATGACAGGGATAGGATACTTGTCAGGCATCGTAGCTTTATTCAGTGCTCTATAATCAACGCAAAATCTCCAAGACGCATCCTTCTTCTTCACCAACAGAACCGGACTAGAAAAAGGACTAGTGCTAGAACGTATGATACCAGCCAACAACATCTCACTCACCATCTTCTCCATAACTTCCTTGCTGGCATGCGGATATCTATACGGTCTTACTGAGATGGCATGAACTCCTGGCAGCAAATTAATAGCATGCTCTTGCCCACGCAAAGGTGGTAAGCCCACATGTAGAGCAAATATTTTTTCAAACTCCAACAGAATAGTAGAAATATGTTCCACAGATTGTTCCTCCCTGTGAACCAAGCATTGAGATAGTTCTTCTAACATCTCATTCTGGCAGGGTACAAGAGAATTCCTAGGGACATGAAGACCAACATCCCCATATATTGTAACTTGTTTGCCCTGATAGACAAATGTAAGTTCCTGCAATTTCCAATCAACTTCACAACGTCCCAAAGTTTCCACCCACTAAACTCCCAGGATCACATCTACACCACCCAATTCCAATGATATAAAATCAGAAATAAAATCCACATTAGCCAGCTGAAACTGTACTGCTTTACAGACCCCAATTCCCTGTATTGTGGCACCATTTCCCAGCAACACATTAAGATTTTGGTTCACACAAACCTCCAGCTTTGCTCTCTTCACAACTTCAGGGTCAATAAAATTTTGTGATGCTCCACTATCCAACATCACCACTACCCTTGTCCTGGCTAAAAATCCATGCAGCCTAGTAGTCTTAGGAGAAGCAATTCCCAACATAGAGCTCAAAGATAAGACCATCAACTCCTGACTTATCTGTTGCTCCTCCCCTGAAATAACCTCATCACTCTCAGCATCCAGAACTTCCACGTCATAACCCTGGACCACTATAAGGACTCTCAGCTCCTTAAAAGGACATACATTCACATGATCACGAGACCAATTGCCTTTGCATTTAAAACAAAGCCTTTTCCTACGCATCTCATCCAACTCCAATTCAGTGAATTTCTGTTTAGGTCTCTGTATTTCATGAGAACCAGCTCCAACCCCAGAATTTACTTCCACTTTACCCTTACCATGATTTGTTGATCCCCCAGCTATCAACCTATTCTCATTATTCTGAAACTGCCTTTGAGAGTTATAATGAGAGGATGACCGTAAGGGAAGAAAAGATGAAGGTCTGCTCCCTTTAGCTTCCACACGAGCTACCTCACTCATAGCTTTGCAGAAGAAACTAGACTCCATACGCATAAATATGTTCTGCTAAACTTCTGGGTTCCTTCATACGTATCACTTCCTTCATCTCCTGTTTCAGACCATTATAGAAGATGTCTATAAGATTCTGGTCATCCAGACCCAACACCTGAGCCGACAAATCTTCAAACTCACTGACAAAATCAGCCACAGAACCTGTTTGTTTGATAGCAAACAACCTCTTCCCCGGTTCATCCTCAATAGATTCACCAAATCTCTTGATCAATCTCTGTTTGAAATCACGCCATCCCAAAAATTCACCCCGATTTAGCTCCCAGCTAAACCACTTCAGAACCTTCCCGGACAGACTCAGAGCCACCATCTCTAACATCTCTTCCTCGGAATATCTCCCAATACGAAAGAATCTCTCCACCAATACGATCCATTCATAAGCATTTTCACCGTCAAACATCGGCATATCTATCTTCTTCAGCATCTTCTCTCTATTTGCGAAATGGAACAGATCGGATCGAGGTTTAATAATCGAAGCAAACCTCTCCTCTCCAGATCTGGAAATCGTCATCGGCTGTTGCGACGAAGAAGAATCAGCTCTACCCTTCCCTTTCGTCTCATCACCAAACAGCCTCTCCTTCATCTGTAACATCGTCGTCTCTATCATCGAAAGCTGCTTCTTCACCTCCGCCTGCTCCGACGAGATCCGATTCACATCACTGTACAAGTATTTCATCTGATTCATCGGTGGATCTGACTCCTGGTACTCTTCGTTCACCATCGCGCTTCTCTCCGGCGACAGAAAACTAGGATGATCGTTAGCGTACATCTCGCGTTTGATTCGAACAATTTTCACCGCACCAATGATAGGTTTTAGATCTATTAAACTCTGTAAAATACTTATTTATTTATGTAATCAAGGTTATTGAGCAAATCGGACAACCGCCCTTCACTAGCAGCTCCGATTTCCACTCTCACCGTACAAGATCTCCGATCTTGTTTACATTTCATCCTCCCCACAAGTTTCAACATAAAAAGCATAAAACAACATAAAGCTGATAAAGAGAGTATATAAACCACTCTCTCTTATAAAACGGCAAACCCTCTCAAACAATTAGAAGGTTTGCTAAAACTTTATTCTTTGCCCAAGTGTGTGCCACTCACGCTGTGTCCTTATCCTGTTTCCTTCTCTTCCGATAGTACACTTGTCCAACCTTATCAGACTCCTAGAAACGCGTTGTTAATTCTTTAATAAGTTCGTCAAACTTGTACAAAGCTCATTGAGACACTTATAAGCACTCATGTTGCATGAAATTTAGTTTGGAGTCCTAGAAACTGCGTTGTTAATTCTTTAATAAGTTCGTCAAACTTGTACAAAGCTCATTGAGACACTTATAAGCACTCATGTTGCATGAAATTTAGTTTGGAGTCCTAGAAACTGCGTTGTTAGATGTTTCATAAGTTCGTCAAACTAGTACAAAGCTCATTGAGACACTTATAAGCATTCATGTTGCATGAAACTTGGTTTAGAGTCCTAGAAACGCGTTGTTAGATGTTTCATAAGTTTGTCAAACTTGTACAAAGCTCATTGAGACACATATAAGCACTCATGTTGCATGAAACTTGGTTTAGATTCCTAGAAACGCGTTGTTAGATGTTTCATAAGTTCGTCAAACTAGTACAAAGCTGATTGAGACACTTATAAGAACTCATGTTGCATGAAACTTGGTTTAGAGTCCTAGAAACGTGTTGTTAGATGTTTCATAAGATCGTTAAACTTGTACAAAGCTCATTGAGACACTTATAAGCAATCATGTTGCATGAAACTTGGTTTAGAGTCCTAGAAACCGCGTTGTTAGATGTTTCATAAGTTTGTCAAACTAGTACAAAGCTCATTGAGCCACTTATAAGCACTCATGTTGCATGAAACTTGGTTTAGAGTCCTAGAAACGCGTTGTTAGATGTTTCATAAGTTCGTCAAACAAGTACAAAGCTCATTAAGACACTTATAAGCACTCATGTTGCATGAAACTTGGTTTAGAGTCCTAGAAACGCGTTGTTAGATGTTTCTTAAGTTCGTTAAACTTGTACAAAGCTCATTGAGACACTTATATGCACTTATGTTGAATGCAACTTTGTTAAGACTCCTAGAAACGCGTTGTTAGTTCTTTCATAAGTTCATCAAACTTGTACAAAGCTCATTGAGACACTTATAAGCACTCATGTTGCATGAAATTTAGTTTGGAGTCCTAGAAACCGCGTTGTTAGATGTTTCATAAGTTCGTCAAACTAGTACAAAGCTCATTGAGACACTTATAAGCATTCATGTTGCATTAAACTTGGTTTAGAGTCCTAGAAACGCTTTGTTTGATGTTTCATAAGTTTGTCAAACTTGTACAAAGCTCATTGAGACACATATAAGCACTCATGTTGCATGAAACATGGTTTAGAGTCCTAGAAACGCGTTGTTAGATGTTTCATAAGTTCGTCAAACTAGTACAAAGCTCATTGAGACACTTATAAGCACTCATGTTGCATGAAACTTGGTTTAGAGTCCTAGAAACGCGTTGTTAGATGTTTCATAAAATCGTTAAACTTGTACAAAGCTCATTGAGACACTTATAAGCAATCATGTTGCATGAAACTTGGTTTAGAGTCCTAGAAACGCGTTGTTAGATGTTTCATAAGTTCGTCAAACTATTACAAAGTTCATTGAGACACTTATAAGCACTCATGTTGCATGAAACTTGGTTTAGAGTCTTAGAAGCCGCGTTGCTAGATGTTTCATAAGTTCGTCAAACTAGTACAAAGCTTTTTGAGCCACTTATAAGCACTCATGTTGTATGAAACTTGGTTTAGAGTCCTAGAAACGCGTTGTTAGATGTTTCATAAGTTCGTCAAACTAGTACAAAGCTCATTGAGCCACTTATAAGCACTCATGTTCCATGAAACTTGGTTTAGAGTCCTAGAAACGCGTTGTTAGATGTTTCATAAGATCGTCAAACAAGTACAAAGCTCATTGAGACACTTATAAGCACTCATGTTGCATGAAACTTGGTTTAGAGTCCTAGAAACGCTTTGTTAGATGTTTCATAAGTTCGTTAAACTTGTACAAAGCTCATTGAGACACTTATATGCACTCATGTTGAATGCAACTTTGTTAAGACTCCTAGATACGCGTTGTTAGATGTTTCATAAGTTCGTCAAACTAGTACAAAGCTCATTGAGACACTTATAAGCACTCATGTTGCATGAAACCTGGTTTAGAGTCCTAGAAACGCGTTGTTAGATGTTTCATAAGTTCGTCAAACTAGTACAAAGCTCATTGAGCCACTTATAAGCACTCATGTTGCATGAAACTTGGTTTAGAGTCCTAGAAACGCGTTGTTAGATGTTTCATACGTTCGTCAAACAAGTACAAAGCTCATTGAGACACTTATAAGCACTCATGTTGCATGAAACTTGGTTTAGAGTCCTAGAAACGCGTTGTTAGATGTTTCATAAGTTCGTTAAACTTGTACAAAGCTCATTGAGACACTTATATGCACTCATGTTGAATGCAACTTTGTTAAGACTCCTAGAAACGTGTTGTTAGATGTTTCATAAGTTCGTCAAACTAGTACAAAGCTCATTGAGACACTTATAAGCACTCATGTTGCATGAAACTTGGTTTAGAGTCCTAGAAACGCGTTGTTAGATGTTTCATAAGTTCGTCAAACTAGTACAAAGCTCATTGAGACACTTATAAGCACTCATGTTGCATGAAACTTGGTTTAGAGTCCTAGAAACGCGTTGTTAGATGTTTCTTAAGTTCGTTAAACTTGTACAAAGCTCATTGAGACACTTATATGCACTTATGTTGAATGCAACTATGTTAAGACTCCTAGAAACGCGTTGTTAATTCTTTAATAAGTTCGTAAAACTTGTACAAAGCTCATTGAGACACTTATAAGCACTCATGTTGCATGAAATTTAGTTTGGAGTCCTAGAAACTGCGTTGTTAGATGTTTCATAAGTTCGTCAAACTAGTACAAAGCTCATTGAGACACTTATAAGCATTCATGTTGCATGAAACTTGGTTTAGAGTCCTAGAAACGCGTTGTTAGATGTTTCATAAGTTTGTCAAACTTGTACAAAGCTCATTGAGACACATATAAGCACTCATGTTGCATGAAACTTGGTTTAGATTCCTAGAAATGCGTTGTTAGATGTTTCATAAGTTCGTCAAACTAGTACAAAGCTGATTGAGACACTTATAAGAACTCATGTTGCATGAAACTTGGTTTAGAGTCCTAGAAACGCGTTGTTAGATGTTTCATAAGATCGTTAAACTTGTACAAAGCTCATTGAGACACTTATAAGCAATCATGTTGCATGAAACTTGGTTTAGAGTCCTAGAAACCGCGTTGTTAGATGTTTCATAAGTTTGTCAAACTAGTACAAAGCTCATTGAGCCACTTATAAGCACTCATGTTGCATGAAACTTGGTTTAGAGTCCTAGAAACGCGTTGTTAGATGTTTCATAAGTTCGTCAAACAAGTACAAAGCTCATTGAGACACTTATAAGCACTCATGTTGCATGAAACTTGGTTTAGAGTCCTAGAAACGCGTTGTTAGATGTTTCTTAAGTTCGTTAAACTTGTACAAAGCTCATTGAGACACTTATATGCACTTATGTTGAATGCAACTTTGTTAAGACTCCTAGAAACGCGTTGTTAGTTCTTTCATAAGTTCGTCAAACTTGTACAAAGCTCATTGAGACACTTATAAGCACTCATGTTGCATGAAATTTAGTTTGGAGTCCTAGAAACCGCGTTGTTAGATGTTTCATAAGTTCGTCAAACTAGTACAAAGCTCATTGAGACACTTATAAGCATTCATGTTGCATGAAACTTGGTTTAGAGTCCTAGAAACGCGTTGTTAGATGTTTCATAAGTTCGTCAAACTTGTACAAAGCTCATTGAGACATATATAAGCACTCATGTTGCATGAAACATGGTTTAGAGTCCTAGAAACGCGCTGTTAGATGTTTCATAAGTTCGTCAAACTAGTACAAAGCTCATTGAGACACTTATAAGCACTCATGTTGCATGAAACTTGGTTTAGAGTCCTAGAAACGCGTTGTTAGATGTTTCATAAGTTCGTCAAACTAGTACAAAGCTCATTGAGACACTTATAAGCACTCATGTTGCATGAAACTTGGTTTAGAGTCCTAGAAACGCGTTGTTAGATGTTTCCTAAGTTCGTTAAACTTGTACAAAGCTCATTGAGACACTTATATGCACTTATGTTGAATGCAACTTTGTTAAGACTCCTAGAAACGCGTTGTTAATTCTTTAATAAGTTCGTCAAACTTGTACAAAGCTCATTGAGACACTTATAAGCACTCATGTTGCATGAAATTTAGTTTGGAGTCCTAGAAACTGCGTTTTTAGATGTTTCATAAGTTCGTCAAACTAGTACAAAGCTCATTGAGACACTTATAAGCATTCATGTTGCATGAAACTTGGTTTAGAGTCCTAGAAACGCGTTGTTAGATGTTTCATAAGTTTGTCAAACTTGTACAAAGCTCATTGAGACACATATAAGCACTCATGTTGCATGAAACTTGGTTTAGATTCCTAGAAACGCGTTGTTAGATGTTTCATAAGTTCGTCAAACTAGTACAAAGCTGATTGAGACACTTATAAGAACTCATGTTGCATGAAACTTGGTTTAGAGTCCTAGAAACGCGTTGTTAGATGTTTCAGAAGATCGTTAAACTTGTACAAAGCTCATTGAGACACTTATAAGCAATCATGTTGCATGAAACTTGGTTTAGAGTCCTAGAAACCGCGTTGTTAGATGTTTCATAAGTTTGTCAAACTAGTACAAAGCTCATTGAGCCACTTATAAGCACTCATGTTGCATGAAACTTGGTTTAGAGTCCTAGAAACGCGTTGTTAGATGTTTCATAAGTTCGTCAAACAAGTACAAAGCTCATTGAGACACTTATAAGCACTCATTTTGCATGAAACTTGGTTTAGAGTCCTAGAAACGCGTTGTTAGATGTTTCTTAAGTTCGTTAAACTTGTACAAAGCTCATTGAGACACTTATATGCACTTATGTTGAATGCAACTTTGTTAAGACTCCTAGAAACGCGTTGTTAGTTCTTTCATAAGTTCGTCAAACTTGTACAAAGCTCATTGAGACACTTATAAGCACTCATGTTGCATGAAATTTAGTTTGGAGTCCTAGAAACCGCGTTGTTAGATGTTTCATAAGTTCGTCAAACTAGTACAAAGCTCATTGAGACACTTATAAGCATTCATGTTGCATGAAACTTGGTTTAGAGTCCTAGAAACGCGTTGTTAGATGTTTCATAAGTTCGTCAAACTTGTACAAAGCTCATTGAGACACATATAAGCACTCATGTTGCATGAAACATGGTTTAGAGTCCTAGAAACGCGTTGTTAGATGTTTCATAAGATCGTTAAACTTGTACAAAGCTCATTGAGACACTTATAAGAAATCATGTTGCATGAAACTTGGTTTAGATTCCTAGAAACCGCGTTGTTAGATGTTTCATAAGTTCGTCAAACTAGTACAAAGCTCATTGAGCCACTTATAAGCACTTATGTTGCATGAAACTTGGTTTAGAGTCCTAGAAACGCGTTGTTAGATGTTTCATAAGTTCGTCAAACAAGTACAAAGCTCATTGAGACACTTATAAGCACTCATGTTGCATGAAACTTGGTTTAGAGTCCTAGAAACGCGTTGTTAGATGTTTCTTAAGTTTGATAAACTTGTACAAAGCTCATTGAGACACTTATATGCACTTATGTTGAATGCAACTTTGTTAAGACTCCTAGAAACGCGTTGTTAGTTCTTTCATAAGTTCGTCAAACTTGTACAAAGCTCATTGAGACACTTATAAGCACTCATGTTGCATGAAATTTAGTTTGGGAGTCCTACAAACCGCGTTGTTAGATGTTTCATAAGTTCGTCAAACTAGTACAAAGCTCATTGAGACACTTATAAGCATTCATGTTGCATGAAACTTGGTTTAGAGTCCTAGAAACGCGTTGTTAGATGTTTCATAAGTTTGTCTAACTTATACAAAGCTCATTGAGACACATATAAGCACTCATGTTGCATGAAACTTGGTTTAGAGTCCTAGAAACGCGTTGTTAGATGTTTCATAAGATCGTCAAACAAGTACAAAGCTCATTGAGACACTTATAAGCACTCATGTTGCATGAAACTTGGTTTAGAGTCCTAGAAACGCTTTGTTAGATGTTTCATAAGTTCGTTAAACTTGTACAAAGCTCATTGAGACACTTATATGCACTCATGTTGAATGCAACTTTGTTAAGACTCCTAGATACGCGTTGTTAGATGTTTCATAACTTCGTCAAACTAGTACAAAGCTCATTGAGACACTTATAAGCACTCATGTTGCATGAAACCTGGTTTAGAGTCCTAGAAACGCGTTGTTAGATGTTTCATAAGTTCGTCAAACTAGTACAAAGCTCATTGAGCCACTTATAAGCACTCATGTTGCATGAAACTTGGCTTAGAGTCCTAGAAACGCGCGTTGTTAGATGTTTCATACGTTCGTCAAACAAGTACAAAGCTCATTGAGACACTTATAAGCACTCATGTTGCATGAAACTTGGTTTAGAGTCCTAGAAACGCGTTGTTAGATGTTTCATAAGTTCGTTAAACTTGTACAAAGCTCATTGAGACACTTATATGCACTCATGTTGAATGCAACTTTGTTAAGACTCCTAGAAACGTGTTGTTAGATGTTTCATAAGTTCGTCAAACTAGTACAAAGCTCATTGAGACACTTATAAGCACTCATGTTGCATGAAACCACTACAAGAATTTATTTTTATAGCAACGAAATGGTGAGGAAGTGTTTGTGGCTAAATCCAGAAAAGCCACGAAAGTCAGCGAAAAGCAACGAAAAGTAACCCAGTAACGAAATAATAATTCCGATGCATTTCCAGACAAAAAAAGCAAGGAAATAGCAAGGAAATAGCAACAAAACGTGGTAACGAAACATTTTCGTGGCTAATTCGTTGCTAAATTGTAACGGCGTCGGTGCGTTGCTAATTCGTTGCTAATATAGCCACGATTAGTAACGAAATAGTCGTTGCTAAATTTAGTATTGTCACATCAGGCGAAAGTTGTCAGATAATTATTCGATATTAGCCACTAATTTTTTTCGTTGCTATTTCGATACCAAAAAAAGCAAGGAAATAGCAAGAAAGTAGCAACGAATTGTGGTAACGAAACAATTTCGTGGCTATTTCGCTGCAAAATTGTTAGGATAATTATTTGAAATTAGCCACTAATTTGTTTCGTTGCTATTTGTAGCTATATGAGTGGTTCTGATTAAAACTTAACTTAGCAACGAAATTATTCAGTTACTAACAGTTGCTAAATTAAAAACATAACACACAAAATTTTCCAGAGCACCATACCTTGTATAACTCAAATTTATGAAATCTCCTTCTTTCTTTCTTCATCAATTTCATCTACATAGAAGATAAATGACAAATTTCTTTCATTCAAGAGAATGGATGGATCATCATATAGATCCAAACACAAATGACGTTTCTGAAGAATTTAGAGAGGGTGTCAACACTTTCATAAATTTCTCTTGCAATCAAGCTTCTTTTTGAAGTCCGTGGATCTATGCCTTGTCCTTGTGTTCGGTGTAGAAATTTGAAGCATCGAGATGCTTTTACAGTTTCTAAGCACTTATTAAGGAGAGGGTTTAAAGGAAACTACTACATTTGGACAAGCCATGGAGAAAATTGTTATGATGCTGGAGAATCTTCGATGCCGACGTACTTTGGACATGAAGAAGAAGAAACGTTTGATGGTCATGTTAACACTGAAGTTCCATATGATGAGGTTAACATGGGTCAAGAAGGTATCAGAGTAGAAGACGAATTTCAGCAAAATGTTGAGGAAGAGCCAATTAACGATAGCCTTTATCAAGCTTTTGAAGCTGCTAGTCAACCGCTCTACGAAGGGTGTGTTGAAGGAATATCACAATTGTATCTGGCATCGCGTGTTATGAAGATAAAGACTAATCACAATCGGCGGAGGCATGCGTTGATGAAATCACACAAACATATAAACGCATTCTTCCACATCCAAATAATGCTCCGAGTCATACTATGAGACCAAAAAGTTAACGCGTTCATTGGGATTACCGGTTCATAAGATTGACATGTGCGAGGATAATTGCATGCTCTTCGGAAGTCCGAAGATCGAGAGCTTTCGCGTTGTCGTTTTTGTAATAAAGATAGGTATCACGCCAACAATGGAAAAGGGAAGAATATACCGAAGCAACGGATGTTTTATCTACCTATCGCAGATCGACTGAAGAGGTTGTATCAAATGCAAGGGACCGCTGCTCATATGCGATGGCACGCGAGAACATGCGTCTCCTGAAGGAGAAATGCATCACCCATCGGACGGAGCGCGTGGAAGCATTTTAATGAGGTATATCCCTGGATTTGGTGCTGAAAGTCGTAATATATATCTTGGTTTGGCAACGGATGGGTTTAATCCAATTGGCATGAATGGGGAGGCACACTCGGGTATGGCCGGTCATTGTTACTCCATATAATTTGCCTCCTGGTATGTGTATGAAGAGAGAATATTTCTTCTTGGCCATTTTGGTGCACTGGGGCCTAAACATCCGAAGAAAAGTCTAGATATTTATCTACAACCATTGATCGAAGAGTTGCAGATGTTATGGACCGACGGGGTTCCTGCTTATGATATTTCGAGGAAGCAAAATTTTACAATGAGAGCTGCTTTGATGTGGACGATAAACGATTTTCCGGCGTATGGAATGGTTTCTGGTTGGACTACGCATGGTCGACTAGCATGTCCGTATTGTATGGATGAGACAAAAGCATTTTGGTTACCGAATGGAAGAAAACATAGTTGGTTCGATTGTCACAGAAGACATTTGCCCCATGATCATCCTTATCGACGAAATATCAAGGCATTTAAGCGAGGTTCATCAGTTCGGGATAATGCTCCACCGTGGTTGACAGGTACTGAAATTCTATGCGAAAGAATTGAGAGCATCCGAGGATTGTGCAAAACTGTTGATTGCGGAGGTCAAGGACATGATAATCCGAGTAGAACGATCGATGGTTATGGCGATTACCATAATTGGGTGAAGAAGAGTATATTTTGGGACTTGCCTTATTGGGAGGACCAATTATTGAGGCATAATTTAGACTTCATGCACGTTGAGAAAATTTTTTTCGATAATCTTATCAACACGATTTTGAATGCGCCAGGGAAGACAAAAGACAATATCAAATCTAGAATGGATCTTCCTGCGATATGTAAAAGACCAGATTTGGAGATTAAAGAAGATGGGAGTATTTCGATTCCAATTTTTAGATTATCCAACCAAGGGAAGAAGAGTTTTTTGTCATGGTTGAGAAAGGATATTAGATTCCCGATGGCTATGCATCAAAATTCAGCCGATGTGTTGACGAAAACAATGGAAAATTGTGCGGGCTAAAAAAGCCATGATTGTCATGTCATTATGCAACGCTTGCTCCCATTTGCGTTTGCAGAGCTTTTGCCGAAAAATGTCCACACAGCCATTTCAGGTATACACTCATATCTTACATAGAAGAGTATTAATTTATTTATCTTATTTCTTACGAATGTTTATGTACATGTGTAGAAATTGCAATTTTTTTCCGCGATATTTCGGCTAGAACATTAAGGGTTGAGGATGTGGAGCTTCTGAAGGGAAATATCGCTTTGAAATTGTGCAATTTGGAGAAAATATTTCCTCCATCGTTCTTTGACGTCATGGAACATCTACCCGTGCATCTACCGATGAAGCCGCATTGGGTGGTCCGGTCCAATACAGGTGTGGATGTATCCTTTCGAGAGGTACATGTATCATTTGAAAAAAAAAAGGTTAAAAATAAAGCTCGTATTGGAGGTTCCATTGTTGCACAATGTGTACAAGAAGAGATTTCGTATGTGGCAACCAATTATTACGAAAACACGGAACTTCTTCGTGATTCTGATTATAGTGGTCCTGGAGAAATTCGATTTACTTATGATGCAGATGTGCCAAATATCTTCTACCATAGTGGACGGGTTACTGGGAAAAATACAAGTGGTTGGTTTAGTGATGAAGATTATAACGTGCTTCAAACGTTTTTGTTGCTTAATTGTGAAGAATTTGCTCCGTATGAAAGGTATAAATTAATATATATATAGAGAGATAAATTACTTATAGTATATGAGTTAGTTGAAATTTTTATCTATTCTATTAAATTGTTTCAGGATGTTTGAAGAGCATATGACAATTAGTATTCCTGATATTAGTAGTGATGCGATGGTTCAGGCTAAAGACAACCATTACGCACAATGGTGTAAAGATTATGTAAGTTATACTAATTTGATTAGTTCTTAATTACATATATCGTGATGGGTACTGATTTTATTTTCATAACTTAATTAATATCTAATTTGCAGATTAATGAAGCATCTCAGAATTATGAATTTCCTTTGTGGATGTTGGAATTTGTACAAGGTCCTAGACGCAATTTCACTTCTTGGCCTATGTATATTACTCGAGGGTACCATTTCCACACTCAAAGACATGGGCAAAATAAAAAAACACAGAATTATGGGGTTTGTGTTCGTGGTACAACGGAGATAAATTATTACGGACTTATTGAAGAAATCATGAAGATCGAGTATCATGGTGCCGCTGGTCTCAAAGCAATGGTTTTCAAATGCACATGGTTTGATAATACCGAGGATGCGGGTTACGTAAACACCCGTGTGGTGTGGTTGATGTAGCTCCGAGTAGAAGGTACCAAAAATACGATCCTTTTTATACTACTGTTCAATGTGACCAAGTTTGTTTCATTCCGTATCCACGTGTGGGGCGTGCAACAACAGATTGGTGGTCGTGTACTAAAGTGGTACCAAGAGGGTATCGTGAATCTTCCGAAATTGCTCTATCGGCGTTTACAAGATGATACAATCGACCATGTTGTTGCACCTAGCGGAATGGTTCGAGTTACAACGCATGCCGTAGAGGATCATGCTGATTTTGACAATGTTTCTATGTATCCTTTAGATGAAGAGCAAGATTTCGAAGGTAGTCCTAATGAAATTTCCGAAGATTCTGATTCTTCTTCTGATGGCGAAAATGTGTAATAATATAATTTTATTTTATGTGTTGTATTTTGTTTCTTTTTTAATTATGTTATGTGACGTTAAAAATCATATATATATTTTAATTAATGGTTTAATTAAGTTTTATAAAATTCTAACACAAGTCTCCAAAATCGAAAGTGCTTCCTAATTTACACATACACTTTTACATTAAACCTTTTCTTATATGCACATCAAACTCTAAACTCTAATATACATCCCATTATTTCAAAATTTTAAAAACCAAAAACTCTAATATGGTTTATTATTTGTGTAAATCGAAACATACATATTTAGAAATGGTTTTATATAAACTAAACCACATACCCTAAAATTTTATCAGATTAGCCACGACCACATTTTGTTGCTATTTGATGCTAATTTAAAAATCAGCCACAAAATATCATAAATAGCCACGAATTATTTCGATACAATTGATACACTAATACATAGCCACGACATAGTTGTTACCATTCGTTGCTAATTTTAAAATTTTGCAACAACTAGCCACGAATAAATTCGATACAAACGGACCCCTAAATTTGAAAAAAAACTTCTAAGGCACAGCAACGAATTAAGTGTGGCTATTCGTGGCTAATATAACTAGCCACGAAATTTAATAGTCGCTATTTTGTGGCTAAAATTTAAATAGCCACGAAATTAACCGTGGCTATTCGTGACTACAAAATTTAACCTAATAGAGTGTATCCTCTTTTATTTCTCTTATTTTTCTTCCTCCTCTTGGCGGCTGCGATATCTTCTCGACTCCGGCGATTCCTCTTCGGCCGGCTCCGGCGATTCCTCTTCCCGGCCACCTACTTCACTTCTTTCTCTCCATCTCCGAGAAGGTTACGTTTCTTTCCCTCTCTCTCCATCTCTTTCTCTATCTCTCTCTCTGTTTCTTTCTTTCTCTCATGTCTCTCGGGCGAATCTCTTGTTAGGGTTTTGTTTAGAGTTTCGCTTTAGAGTTTGTTTAGGTTATGTTCTGGTTCGATTGGGTTTCTTTTAGGGTTTAGGTTAGGGTTCTTTTAAAGGTATGTTTGGAGAGTTCGTTTAGGGTTTCATTCGAGGGTTTTTTAGGGTTTGATTTGAGGGTTCGTTTAGGTTCGATTGGGTATCGTTTCTTGTTTCATTAAGTGATTTGTTTTAGATATTTTTCTGTTTTACTTCAAGCTTCTTTTGTTTTTTCCTTTTGCTAACTAGTCTTTTCTTCGCGACATGCCTCGGCGTGGTAAGAGACTTCGTCCTGGTTCTCCTCCTGGACAGATGCACTTCACACCCAATGCATCCTCTTCTTCATCTCAAACCAATGCAGCCGCTTCTTCATCTCAAACTCCAACGTCTTATCCTCCTGGAGCTATTGGTCCTGCTATCTCTTCTTTCGACCGTTACGCTACAAACGTTCTGTTGCAAACAACCGTCCTCCAAACATTCCCGCTGCGAATGGTCGTGTTGCAATGAGTCTAGAGGCTCTCATCAATGCTCCAGCCAGGAGAAACCAACAAGTCCTCCACCCAATGAAGCTTAATGGAGCTCTATGGTATGCTTTCTTCAATCTATTTGTAACTCAATAATCTGATTTCAATTTATTATAATTGTGATTGTTATTTCAGGTTTGGGATTGATCCCGAGGTGAAGAAATACGTTAGGACAACATGGCAGAACAATTTCATGGCCCCTTGGTGGAATTGGAGTCAGATTCCAGAGGAGAGAGTGCAAGAATGGTGGCACGATTTTGTGGTCAGCCTATCTATCTCTTCTTTGAATTGTGTTACATGTCTTTTTGTTTAATGATATCTAATTGATCCGTTAATTTTATATTTCAGCAACATTACTTTTGGGAACCAGCTCACCATAGTCTTGTTTACTATTTGTGGAGGAAGGAGTGCATGACATCAATTGGCCAAAGAATTAGCAGAAAGAAGAAGAACGGGAAGAAGCCGAAGTACATTTCGAGTCGATTGGCTTGTGATGTTAGAGCAATGGGACACAGTCCCATGCCAGGGATAGATCACAAACCAATTCTGCAAATAGACTATCTGATCCGGATGGCCTCGGGGTAAGTAAACATTGTGCTGGTCCAGTCTCTTTTGCCAAGATAGGGTATGACCTGGTATGTTCCTTTTACCATTACTTTTTGTTCTATCTTTGTTTCTTTATTGAATTAATATGTTTATTGCTATATTATTTGGTTCTTGATGTATTCTTTTTACTTTTTGTAGATGGTAAAAACAGGTGAACCGCCATCTTTCACAGAGCTTGTGCGTAAGACGCACACACGCAAAGATGGGACATTCATCGACAAACGAGCACAGACAATAGTGGAAAAAGTCGAGGCTGCTGCTGCGGAAGAAGTTGCTGCGGAGGTAGCTGGCGTTGATGGATCTCCAATCAGCCAAAGTGGAGAAACGATTCCTCCTAGGGTCATTAACAGCCAATATCTTAAGGTAATGAAGTTTTTTAACTTCTTATATAATTAAAGTGATATCCTTGTTAAAAGTGATTGATATGTGTTTTATATGTGATTAGTGTTAATTGTTTTAATAGATGTTATTAGTGTTTAGTGTTGTTTTTTATGTGATTAGTGGTAAGTGTTGTTTCTGGATAATAAGTGTTTAGATGTTATTAGTGTTTAGTTTGTTTATGTCAAAGTGTGTTTAATTTATCTAATGTTGTTTATTCATTTATGTTCGCAGCATGTTAAGCCTAACAAAGGGAGATACTATGGCCTTGGGAGCACTCAGGACATTCATGTAGATCCGGAAGAACCAGCTCCAGCTTCTCTTGTCCGTAACATCTCAATGGAATTGCGGGTTGGCTCTTTGGAGACGACCGTTGAGACGGTGAATAAAAATGTGGAGGCCATTCTCGATGCGCAGAAGGCAATACTCGCAGCCCAGGATGTCATGCTACGCAGCCTCGGGATTGATCCAAAGAATAACAAACCGTCTCAGCCGCAGTCTCCTCAGGTGACTTCCTCGACCACTAATCCAGGCCAACCTCAGGCTGTCCCTATTGAACCGGGAACAACACCAGCCAACCCAAACCTCGACGATTGGTGTAGGTCACTCGATCGTAATCTGATCGATGATTTGGACTAAGTATTTTGATTTGTGTATTTTTGCATAAATCTGTTTGAATGTTTTTGTTGGATAATTTTTTTTTGAATTTTTTGGATATATTTTTGTGGACCTTTTACTTTCAGTTATATATAAGACTTTCTGTTTAATAATGGTTTTAAATATATATAAAAAATCGAATTTTAATATTTATTTTTTTTATAAAAAACAAAAAATGCAACGATTTGTTGTAACGACTATTTCCTGGCTATGTTAGCAACGACTTTGTTATTCGTGGCTATTTTTTGCAACGATTATGTAACGGTTTATTCGTGGCTATTTTGGCAACGATAGTGTAACGGTTTATTCGTGGCTATTTTGGCAACGAATATGTAACGGTTTATTCGTGGCTATTTTGGCAACGAATATGTAACGGTTTATTCGTGGCTAATATTGCAACGAATATGTAACGATTTATTCGTCGCTATTTTGGCAACGAACATGTAACGGTTTATTCGTGGCTTTTTTGTAACGAAATATTTCGTGGCTAATTTGTTGCTATATAATTCGTTGCTTTTCGTGGCTTTCCGTCACCATATTAGCAACGAATAGCCACAAATCTAAAATATGTAACGACCCTATAGCAACGAAATTGTTTCCATGCTAGTCGTTACTTATAGACGAAATAGCAACGAATTAATCGTTATAGTAACGGATCTGTCCGTGGCTATAGCTTATAATTCTTGTAGTGAACTTGGTTTAGAGTCCTAGAAACGCGTTGTTAGATGTTTCATAAGTTCGTCAAACTAGTACAAAGCTCATTGAGACACTTATAAGCACTCATGTTGCATGAAACTTGGTTTAGAGTCCTAGAAACGCGTTGTTAGATGTTTCTTAAGTTCGTTAAACTTGTACAAAGCTCATTGAGACACTTATATGCACTTATGTTGAATGCAACTTTGTTAAGACTCCTAGAAACGCGTTGTTAATTCTTTAATAAGTTTGTCAAACTTGTACAAAGCTCATTGAGACACTTATAAGCACTCATGTTGCATGAAATTTAGTTTGGAGTCCTAGAAACTGCGTTGTTAGATGTTTCATAAGTTCGTCAAACTAGTACAAAGCTCATTGAGACACTTATAAGCATTCATGTTGCATGAAACTTGGTTTAGAGTCCTAGAAACGCGTTGTTAGATGTTTCATAAGTTTGTCAAACTTGTACAAAGCTCATTGAGACACATATAAGCACTCATGTTGCATGAAACTTGGTTTAGATTCCTAGAAACGCGTTGTTAGATGTTTCATAAGTTCGTCAAACTATTACAAAGCTGATTGAGACACTTATAAGAACTCATGTTGCATGAAACTTGGTTTAGAGTCCTAGAAACGCGTTGTTAGATGTTTCATAAGATCGTTAAACTTGTACAAAGCTCATTGAGACACTTATAAGCAATCATGTTGCATGAAACTTGGTTTAGAGTCCTAGAAACCGCGTTGTTAGATGTTTCATAAGTTTGTCAAACTAGTACAAAGCTCATTGAGCCACTTATAAGCACTCATGTTGCATGAAACTTGGTTTAGAGTCCTAGAAACGCGTTGTTAGATGTTTCATAAGTTCGTCAAACAAGTACAAAGCTCATTGAGACACTTATAAGCACTCATGTTGCATGAAACTTGGTTTAGAGTCCTAGAAACGCGTTGTTAGATGTTTCTTAAGTTCGTTAAACTTGTACAAAGCTCATTGAGACACTTATATGCACTTATGTTGAATGCAACTTTGTTAAGACTCCTAGAAACGCGTTGTTAGTTCTTTCATAATTTCGTCAAACTTGTACAAAGCTCATTGAGATACTTATAAGCACTCATGTTGCATGAAATTTAGTTTGGAGTCCTAGAAACCGCGTTGTTAGATGTTTCATAAGTTCGTCAAACTAGTACAAAGCTCATTGAGACACTTATAAGCATTCATGTTGCATGAAAGTTGGTTTAGAGTCCTAGAAACGCGTTGTTAGATGTTTCATAAGTTTGTCAAACTTGTACAAAGCTCATTGAGACACATATAAGCACTCATGTTTCATGAAACATGGTTTAGAGTCCTAGAAACGCGCTGTTAGATGTTTCATAAGTTCGTCAAACTAGTACAAAGCTCATTGAGACACTTATAAGCACTCATGTTGCATGAAACTTGGTTTAGAGTCCTAGAAACGCGTTGTTAGATGTTTCATAAGTTCGTTAAACTTGTACAAAGCTCATTGAGACACTTATATGCACTTATGTTGAATGCAACTTTGTTAAGACTCCTAGAAACGCGTTGTTAATTCTTTAATAAGTTCGTCAAACTTGTACAAAGCTCATTGAGACACTTATAAGCACTCATGTTGCATGAAATTTAGTTTGGAGTCCTAGAAACCGCGTTGTTAGATGTTTCATAAGTTCGTCAAACTAGTACAAAGCTC
This sequence comes from Cochlearia excelsa, assembly GCA_963556525.1. Lineage (NCBI taxonomy): Eukaryota > Viridiplantae > Streptophyta > Magnoliopsida > Brassicales > Brassicaceae > Cochlearia > Cochlearia excelsa. The sequence goes on along the minus strand of CAUVZT010000026.1, from coordinate 420,648 downwards.
ATTGAGACACTTATAAGCATTCATGTTGCATGAAACTTGGTTTAGAGTCCTAGAAACGCGTTGTTAGATGTTTCATAAGTTCGTCAAACTTGTACAAAGCTCATTGAGACACATATAAGCACTCATGTTGCATGAAACATGGTTTAGAGTCCTAGAAACGCGTTGTTAGATGTTTCATAAGATCGTTAAACTTGTACAAAGCTCATTGAGACACTTATAAGAAATCATGTTGCATGAAACTTGGTTTAGATTCCTAGAAACCGCGTTGTTAGATGTTTCATAAGTTCGTCAAACTAGTACAAAGCTCATTGAGCCACTTATAAGCACTCATGTTGCATGAAACTTGGTTTAGAGTCCTAGAAACGCGTTGTTAGATGTTTCATAAGTTCGTCAAACAAGTACAAAGCTCATTGAGACACTTATAAGCACTCATGTTGCATGAAACTTGGTTTAGAGTCCTAGAAACGCGTTGTTAGATGTTTCTTAAGTTTGATAAACTTGTACAAAACTCATTGAGACACTTATATGCACTTATGTTGAATGCAACTTTGTTAAGACTCCTAGAAACGCGTTGTTAGTTCTTTCATAAGTTCGTCAAACTTGTACAAAGCTCATTGAGACACTTATAAGCACTCATGTTGCATGAAATTTAGTTTGGAGTCCTACAAACCGCGTTGTTAGATGTTTCATAAGTTCGTCAAACTAGTACAAAGCTCATTGAGACACTTATAAGCATTCATGTTGCATGAAACTTGGTTTAGAGTCCTAGAAACGCGTTGTTAGATGTTTCATAAGTTTGTCTAACTTATACAAAGCTCATTGAGACACATATAAGCACTCATGTTGCATGAAACTTGGTTTAGAGTCCTAGAAACGCGTTGTTAGATGTTTCATAAGATCGTCAAACAAGTACAAAGCTCATTGAGACACTTATAAGCACTCATGTTGCATGAAACTTGGTTTAGAGTCCTAGAAACGCTTTGTTAGATGTTTCATAAGTTCGTTAAACTTGTACAAAGCTCATTGAGACACTTATATGCACTCATGTTGAATGCAACTTTGTTAAGACTCCTAGATACGCGTTGTTAGATGTTTCATAACTTCGTCAAACTAGTACAAAGCTCATTGAGACACTTATAAGCACTCATGTTGCATGAAACCTGGTTTAGAGTCCTAGAAACGCGTTGTTAGATGTTTCATAAGTTCGTCAAACTAGTACAAAGCTCATTGAGCCACTTATAAGCACTCATGTTGCATGAAACTTGGTTTAGAGTCCTAGAAACGCGTTGTTAGATGTTTCATACGTTCGTCAAACAAGTACAAAGCTCATTGAGACACTTATAAGCACTCATGTTGCATGAAACTTGGTTTAGAGTCCTAGAAACGCGTTGTTAGATGTTTCATAAGTTCGTTAAACTTGTACAAAGCTCATTGAGACACTTATATGCACTCATGTTGAATGCAACTTTGTTAAGACTCCTAGAAACGTGTTGTTAGATGTTTCATAAGTTCGTCAAACTAGTACAAAGCTCATTGAGACACTTATAAGCACTCATGTTGCATGAAACTTGGTTTAGAGTCCTAGAAACGCGTTGTTAGATGTTTCATAAGTTCGTCAAACTAGTACAAAGCTCATTGAGACACTTATAAGCACTCATGTTGCATGAAACTTGGTTTAGAGTCCTAGAAACGCGTTGTTAGATGTTTCTTAAGTTCGTTAAACTTGTACAAAGCTCATTGAGACACTTATATGCACTTATGTTGAATGCAACTTTGTTAAGACTCCTAGAAACGCGTTGTTAATTCTTTAATAAGTTTGTCAAACTTGTACAAAGCTCATTGAGACACTTATAAGCACTCATGTTGCATGAAATTTAGTTTGGAGTCCTAGAAACTGCGTTGTTAGATGTTTCATAAGTTCGTCAAACTAGTACAAAGCTCATTGAGACACTTATAAGCATTCATGTTGCATGAAACTTGGTTTAGAGTCCTAGAAACGCGTTGTTAGATGTTTCATAAGTTTGTCAAACTTGTACAAAGCTCATTGAGACACATATAAGCACTCATGTTGCATGAAACTTGGTTTAGATTCCTAGAAACGCGTTGTTAGATGTTTCATAAGTTCGTCAAACTATTACAAAGCTGATTGAGACACTTATAAGAACTCATGTTGCATGAAACTTGGTTTAGAGTCCTAGAAACGCGTTGTTAGATGTTTCATAAGATCGTTAAACTTGTACAAAGCTCATTGAGACACTTATAAGCAATCATGTTGCATGAAACTTGGTTTAGAGTCCTAGAAACCGCGTTGTTAGATGTTTCATAAGTTTGTCAAACTAGTACAAAGCTCATTGAGCCACTTATAAGCACTCATGTTGCATGAAATTTGGTTTAGAGTCCTAGAAACGCGTTGTTAGATGTTTCATAAGTTCGTCAAACAAGTACAAAGCTCATTGAGACACTTATAAGCACTCATGTTGCATGAAACTTGGTTTAGAGTCCTAGAAACGCGTTGTTAGATGTTTCTTAAGTTCGTTAAACTTGTACAAAGCTCATTGAGACACTTATATGCACTTATGTTGAATGCAACTTTGTTAAGACTCCTAGAAACGCGTTGTTAGTTCTTTCATAATTTCGTCAAACTTGTACAAAGCTCATTGAGATACTTATAAGCACTCATGTTGCATGAAATTTAGTTTGGAGTCCTAGAAACCGCGTTGTTAGATGTTTCATAAGTTCGTCAAACTAGTACAAAGCTCATTGAGACACTTATAAGCATTCATGTTGCATGAAAGTTGGTTTAGAGTCCTAGAAACGCGTTGTTAGATGTTTCATAAGTTTGTCAAACTTGTACAAAGCTCATTGAGACACATATAAGCACTCATGTTTCATGAAACATGTTTTAGAGTCCTAGAAACGCGCTGTTAGATGTTTCATAAGTTCGTCAAACTAGTACAAAGCTCATTGAGACACTTATAAGCACTCATGTTGCATGAAACTTGGTTTAGAGTCCTAGAAACGCGTTGTTAGAAGTTTCATAAAATCGTTAAACTTGTACAAAGCTCATTGAGACACTTATAAGCAATCATGTTGCATGAAACTTGGTTTAGAGTCCTAGAAACGCGTTGTTAGATGTTTCATAAGTTCGTTAAACTATTACAAAGTTCATTGAGACACTTATAAGCACTCATGTTGCATGAAACTTGGTTTAGAGTCCTAGAAGCCGCGTTGCTAGATGTTTCATAAGTTCGTCAAACTAGTACAAAGCTTTTTGAGCCACTTATAAGCACTCATGTTGTATGAAACTTGGTTTAGAGTCCTAGAAACGCGTTGTTAGATGTTTCATAAGTTCGTCAAACTAGTACAAAGCTCATTGAGCCACTTATAAGCACTCATGTTAAATGAAACTTGGTTTAGAGTCCTAGAAACGCGTTGTTAGATGTTTCATAAGATCGTCAAACAAGTACAAAGCTCATTGAGACACTTATAAGCACTCATGTTGCATGAAACTTGGTTTAGAGTCCTAGAAACGCTTTGTTAGATGTTTCATAAGTTCGTTAAACTTGTACAAAGCTCATTGAGACACTTATATGCACTCATGTTGAATGCAACTTTGTTAAGACTCCTAGAAACGTGTTGTTAGATGTTTCATAAGTTCGTCAAACTAGTACAAAGCTCATTGAGACACTTATAAGCACTCATGTTGCATGAAACTTGGTTTAGAGTCCTAGAAACGCGTTGTTAGATGTTTCATAAGTTCTTCAAACTAGTACAAAGCTCATTGAGACACTTATAAGCACTCATGTTGCATGAAACTTGGTTTAGAGTCCTAGAAACGCGTTGTTAGATGTTTCTTAAGTTCGTTAAACTTGTACAAAGCTCATTGAGACACTTATATGCACTTATGTTGAATGCAACTTTGTTAAGACTCCTAGAAACGCGTTGTTAGTTCTTTCATAAGTTCGTCAAACTTGTACAAAGCTCATTGAGACACTTATAAGCACTCATGTTGCATGAAATTTAGTTTGGAATCCTAGAAACCGCGTTGTTAGATGTTTCATAAGTTCGTCAAACTAGTACAAAGCTCATTGAGACACTTATAAGCATTCATGTTGCATGAAACTTGGTTTAGAGTCCTAGAAACGCGTTGTTAGATGTTTCATAAGTTTGTCAAACTTGTACAAAGCTCATTGAGACACATATAAGCACTCATGTTGCATGAAACTTGGTTTAGAGTCCTAGAATCGCGCGCTGTTAGATGTTTCATAAGTTCGTCAAACTAGTACAAAGCTCATTGAGACACTTATAAGCACTCATGTTGCATGAAACTTGGTTTAGAGTCCTAGAAACGCGTTGTTAGATGTTTCATAAGATCGTTAAACTTGTACAAAGCTCATTGAGACACTTATAAGCAATCATGTTGCATGAAACTTGGTTTAGAGTCCTAGAAACCGCGTTGTTAGATGTTTCATAAGTTCGTCAAACTAGTACAAAGCTCATTGAGCCACTTATAAGCACTCATGTTGCATGAAACTTGGTTTAGAGTCCTAGAAACGCGTTGTTAGATGTTTCATAAGTTCGTCAAACAAGTACAAAGCTCATTGAGACACTTATAAGCACTCATGTTGCATGAAACTTGGTTTAGAGTCCTAGAAACGCGTTGTTAGATGTTTCTTAAGTTTGATAAACTTGTACAAAGCTCATTGAGACACTTATATGCACTTATGTTGAATGCAACTTTGTTAAGACTCCTAGAAACGCGTTGTTAGTTCTTTCATAAGTTCGTCAAACTTGTACAAAGCTCATTGAGACACTTATAAGCACTCATGTTGCATGAAATTTAGTTTGGAGTCCTACAAACCGCGTTGTTAGATGTTTCATAAGTTCGTCAAACTAGTACAAAGCTCATTGAGACACTTATAAGCATTGATGTTGCATGAAACTTGGTTTAGAGTCCTAGAAACGCGTTGTTAGATGTTTCATAAGTTTGTCTAACTTGTACAAAGCTCATTGAGACACATATAAGCACTCATGTTGCATGAAACTTGGTTTAGAGTCCTAGAAACGTGCTGTTAGATGTTTCATAAGTTCGTCAAACTAGTACAAAGCTCATTGAGACACTTATAAGCACTCATGTTGCATGAAACTTGGTTTAGAGTCCTAGAAACGCGTTGTTAGATGTTTCATAAGATCGTTAAACTAGTACAAAGCTCATTGAGCCACTTATAAGCACTCATGTTGCATGAAACTTGGTTTAGAGTCCTAGAAACGCGTTGTTAGATGTTTCATACGTTCGTCAAACAAGTACAAAGCTCATTGAGACACTTATAAGCACTCATGTTGCATGAAACTTGGTTTAGAGTCCTAGAAACGCGTTGTTAGATGTTTCATAAGTTCGTTAAACTTGTACAAAGCTCATTGAGACACTTATATGCACTCATGTTGAATGCAACTTTGTTAAGACACCTAGAAACGTGTTGTTAGATGTTTCATAAGTTCGTCAAACTAGTACAAAGCTCATTGAGACACATATAAGCACTCATGTTGCATGAAACTTGGTTTAGAGTCCTAGAAACGCGTTTTAGATGTTTCATAAGTTCGTCAAACTAGTACAAAGCTCATTGAGACACTTATAAGCACTCATGTTGCATGAAACTTGGTTTAGAGTCCTAGAAACGCGTTGTTAGATGTTTCTTAAGTTCGTTAAACATGTACAAAGCTCATTGAGACACTTATATGCACTTATGTTGAATGCAACTTTGTTAAGACTCCTAGAAACGCGTTGTTAGTTCTTTCATAAGTTCGTCAAACTTGTACAAAGCTCATTGATACACTTATAAGCACTCATGTTGCATGAAATTTAGTTTGGAATCCTAGAAACCGCGTTGTTAGATGTTTCATAAGTTCGTCAAACTAGTACAAAGCTCATTGAGACACTTATAAGCATTCATGTTGCATGAAACTTGGTTTAGAGTCCTAGAAACGCGTTGTTAGATGTTTCATAAGTTTGTCAAACTTGTACAAAGCTCATTGAGACACATAGAAGCACTCATGTTGCAAGAAACTTGGTTTAGAGTCCTAGAATCGCGCTGTTAGATGTTTCATAAGTTCGTCAAACTAGTACAAAGCTCATTGAGACACTTATAAGCACTCATGTTGCATGAAACTGGGTTTAGAGTCCTAGAAACGCGTTGTTAGATGTTTCATAAGATCGTTAAACTTGTACAAAGCTCATTGAGACACTTATAAGCAATCATGTTGCATGAAACTTGGTTTAGAGTCCTAGAAACCGCGTTGTTAGATGTTTCATAAGTTCGTCAAACTAGTACAAAGCTCATTGAGCCACTTATAAGCACTCATGTTGCATGAAACTTGGTTTAGAGTCCTAGAAACGCGTTGTTAGATGTTTCATAAGTTCGTCAAACTAGTACAAAGCTCATTGAGCCACTTATAAGCACTCATGTTGCATGAAACTTGGTTTAGAGTCCTAGAAACGCGTTGTTAGATGTTTCTTAAGTTCGATAAACTTGTACAAAGCTCATTGAGACACTTATATGCACTTATGTTGAATGCAACTTTGTTAAGACTCCTAGAAACGCGTTGTTAGTTCTTTCATAAGTTCGTCAAACTTGTACAAAGCTCATTGAGACACTTATAAGCACTCATGTTGCATGAAATTTAGTTTGGAGTCCTAGAAACCGCGTTGTTAGATGTTTCATAAGTTCGCCAAACTAGTACAAAGCTCATTGAGACACTTATAAGCATTCACGTTGCATGAAACTTGGTTTAGAGTCCTAGAAACGCGTTGTTAGATGTTTCATAAGTTTGTCAAACTTGTACAAAGCTCATTGAGACACATATAAGCACTCATGTTGCATGAAACTTGGTTTAGAGTCCTAGAAACGCGCTCTTAGATGTTTCATAAGTTCGTCAAACTAGTACAAAGCTCATTGAGACACTTATAAGCACTCATGTTGCATGAAACTTGGTTTAGAGTCCTAGAAACGCTTTGTTAGATGTTTCATAAGATCGTTAAACTTGTACAAAGCTCATTGAGACACTTATAAGCAATCATGTTGCATGAAACTTTGTTTAGAGTCGTAGAAACCGCGTTGTTAGATGTTTCATAAGTTCGTCAAACTAGTACAAAGCTCATTGAGCCACTTATAAGCACTCATGTTGCATGAAACTTGGTTTAGAGTCCTAGAAACGCGTTGTTAGATGTTTCATAAGTTCGTTAAACAAGTACAAAGCTCATTGAAACACTTATACGCACTCATGTTGCATGAAACTTGGTTTAGAGTCCTAGAAACGCGTTGTTCGATGTTTCTTAAGTTCGTTAAACTTGTACAAAGCTCGGTGAGACACTTATATGCACTTATGTTGAATGCAACTTTGTTAAGACTCCTAGAAACGCGTTGTTAGTTCTTTCATAAGTTCGTCAAACTTGTACAAAGCTCATTGAGACACTTATAAGCACTCATGTTGCATGAAATTTAGTTTGGAGTCCTAGAAACCGCGTTGTTATATGTTTCATAAGTTCGTCAAACTAGTATAAAGCTCATTGAGATACTTATAAGCACTCATGTTGCATGAAACTTTGTTTAGAGTCATAGAAACGCGTTGTTAGATGTTTCATAAGTTTGTCAAACTTGTACAAAGCTCATTGAGACACATATAAGCACTCATGTTGCATGAAACTTGGTTTAGAGTCCTAGAAACGCGTTGTTAGATGTTTCATAAGTTCGTCAAACTAGTACAAAGCTCATTGAGACACTTATAAGCACTCATGTTGCATGAAACTTGGTTTAGAGTCCTAGAAACGCGTTGTTAGTTCTTTCATAAATTCGTCAAACTTGTACAAAGCTCATTGAGACACTTATAAGAACTCATGTTGCATGAAATTTAGTTTGGAGTCCTAGAAACCTCGTTGTTAGATGTTTCATAAGTTCGTCAAACTAGTACAACGCTCATTGAGACACTTATAAACACTCATGTTGCATGAAACTTGGTTTAGAGTCCTATAAACGCGTTGTTAGATGTTTCATAAGTTTGTCAAACTTGTACAAAGCTCATTGAGACACATATAAGTACTCATGTTGCATGAAACTTGGTTTAGAGTCCTAGAAACGCGTTGTTAGATGTTTCATAAGTTCGTCAAACTAGTACAAAGCTCATTGAGACACTTATAAGCACTCATGTTTCATGAAACTTGGTTTAGAGTCCTACAAACGCGTTTTTAGATGTTTCATAAGAGCGTTAAACTTGTACAAAGCTCATTGAGACACTTATAAGCACTCATGTTGCATGAAACTTGGTGTAGAGTCATAGAAACGCGTTGTTAGATGTTTCATAAGTTCGTTAAACTTGTACAAAGCTCATTGAGACACTTATAAGCACTCATGGTTCATGAAACTGGATTTAGAGTATTAGAAATCGCGTTTTTAGATGGTTCATAAGTTCGTCATACAAGTACAAAGCTCATTCAGACACTTATAAGCAGTCATGTTGCATGAAACTTGGTTTAGAGGCCTAGAAACGTGTTGTTAGATGTTTCATAAGTTCGTCAAACTTTTAAAAAGCTCATTGAGACACTTATATGCACTCATGTTGCATGAAACTTGGTTTAGAGTCCTAGAAACCGCGTTGTTAGATGTTTTATAAGTTCGTCAAACTAGTACAAAGCTCATTGAGACACTTATAAGCACTCATTGTTCATGAAACTTGGTTTAGAGTCCCGAAATGCGTTGTTAGATGTTTCATAAGTTCGTAAAACTAGTACAAAGCTCATTGAGACACTTATAAGCACTCATGTTGCATGAAACTTGGTTTAGAGTCCTAAAAACTGCGTTGTTAGATGTTTCATAAGTTTGTCAAACTAGTACAAAGCTCATTGAGATACATATAAGCACTCATGTTGCATGAAACTTAGTTTAGAGTCCTAGAAACGCGTTGTTAGATGTTTCATAAGTTCGTTAAACTTGTACAAAGCTCATTGAGACACTTATATGCACTCATGTTGAATGCAACTTTGTTAAGACTCCTAGAAACGCGTTGTTAGTATAAAGCTCATTGAGACACTTATAAGCACTCATGTTGCATGAAACTCCGTTTATAGTCCTAGAAACGCGTTGTTAGATTTTTCATAAGTTCGTAAAACTAATACAAAGCTCATTGAGCCACTTATAAGCACTCATGTTTCATGAAACTTGGTTTAGAGTCCTAGAAACGCGTTGTTAGATGTTTCTTAAGTTCGATAAACTTGTACAAAGCTCATTGAGACACTTATATGCACTTATGTTGAATGCAACTTTGTTAAGACTCCTAGAAACGCGTTGTTAGTTCTTTCATAAGTTCGTCAAACTTGTACAAAGCTCATTGAGACACTTATAAGCACTCATGTTGCATGAAATTTAGTTTGGAGTCCTAGAAACCGCGTTGTTAGATGTTTCATAAGTTCGCCAAACTAGTACAAAGCTCATTGAGACACTTATAAGCATTCACGTTGCATGAAACTTGGTTTAGAGTCCTAGAAACGCGTTGTTAGATGTTTCATAAGTTTGTCAAACTTGTACAAAGCTCATTGAGACACATATAAGCACTCATGTTGCATGAAACTTGGTTTAGAGTCCTAGAAACGCGCTCTTAGATGTTTCATAAGTTCGTCAAACTAGTACAAAGCTCATTGAGACACTTATAAGCACTCATGTTGCATGAAACTTGGTTTAGAGTCCTAGAAACGCTTTGTTAGATGTTTCATAAGATCGTTAAACTTGTACAAAGCTCATTGAGACACTTATAAGCAATCATGTTGCATGAAACTTTGTTTAGAGTCGTAGAAACCGCGTTGTTAGATGTTTCATAAGTTCGTCAAACTAGTACAAAGCTCATTGAGCCACTTATAAGCACTCATGTTGCATGAAACTTGGTTTAGAGTCCTAGAAACGCGTTGTTAGATGTTTCATAAGTTCGTTAAACAAGTACAAAGCTCATTGAAACACTTATACGCACTCATGTTGCATGAAACTTGGTTTAGAGTCCTAGAAACGCGTTGTTCGATGTTTCTTAAGTTCGTTAAACTTGTACAAAGCTCAGTGAGACACTTATATGCACTTATGTTGAATGCAACTTTGTTAAGACTCCTAGAAACGCGTTGTTAGTTCTTTCATAAGTTCGTCAAACTTGTACAAAGCTCATTGAGACACTTATAAGCACTCATGTTGCATGAAATTTAGTTTGGAGTCCTAGAAACCGCGTTGTTATATGTTTCATAAGTTCGTCAAACTAGTATAAAGCTCATTGAGATACTTATAAGCACTCATGTTGCATGAAACTTTGTTTAGAGTCATAGAAACGCGTTGTTAGATGTTTCATAAGTTTGTCAAACTTGTACAAAGCTCATTGAGACACATATAAGCACTCATGTTGCATGAAACTTGGTTTAGAGTCCTAGAAACGCGTTGTTAGATGTTTCATAAGTTCGTCAAACTAGTACAAAGCTCATTGAGACACTTATAAGCACTCATGTTGCATGAAACTTGGTTTAGAGTCCTAGAAACGCGTTGTTAGTTCTTTCATAAATTCGTCAAACTTGTACAAAGCTCATTGAGACACTTATAAGAACTCATGTTGCATGAAATTTAGTTTGGAGTCCTAGAAACCTCGTTGTTAGATGTTTCATAAGTTCGTCAAACTAGTACAACGCTCATTGAGACACTTATAAACACTCATGTTGCATGAAACTTGGTTTAGAGTCCTATAAACGCGTTGTTAGATGTTTCATAAGTTTGTCAAACTTGTACAAAGCTCATTGAGACACATATAAGTACTCATGTTGCATGAAACTTGGTTTAGAGTCCTAGAAACGCGTTGTTAGATGTTTCATAAGTTCGTCAAACTAGTACAAAGCTCATTGAGACACTTATAAGCACTCATGTTTCATGAAACTTGGTTTAGAGTCCTACAAACGCGTTTTTAGATGTTTCATAAGAGCGTTAAACTTGTACAAAGCTCATTGAGACACTTATAAGCACTCATGTTGCATGAAACTTGGTGTAGAGTCATAGAAACGCGTTGTTAGATGTTTCATAAATTCGTTAAACTTGTACAAAGCTCATTGAGACACTTATAAGCACTCATGGTTCATGAAACTGGATTTAGAGTATTAGAAATCGCGTTTTTAGATGGTTCATAAGTTCGTCATACAAGTACAAAGCTCATTCAGACACTTATAAGCAGTCATGTTGCATGAAACTTGGTTTAGAGGCCTAGAAACGTGTTGTTAGATGTTTCATAAGTTCGTCAAACTTTTAAAAAGCTCATTGAGACACTTATATGCACTCATGTTGCATGAAACTTGGTTTAGAGTCCTAGAAACCGCGTTGTTAGATGTTTTATAAGTTCGTCAAACTAGTACAAAGCTCATTGAGACACTTATAAGCACTCATTGTTCATGAAACTTGGTTTAGAGTCCCAGAAATGCGTTGTTAGATGTTTCATAAGTTCGTAAAACTAGTACAAAGCTCATTGAGACACTTATAAGCACTCATGTTGCATGAAACTTGGTTTAGAGTCCTAAAAACTGCGTTGTTAGATGTTTCATAAGTTTGTCAAACTAGTACAAAGCTCATTGAGATACATATAAGCACTCATGTTGCATGAAACTTAGTTTAGAGTCCTAGAAACGCGTTGTTAGATGTTTCATAAGTTCGTTAAACTTGTACAAAGCTCATTGAGACACTTATATGCACTCATGTTGAATGCAACTTTGTTAAGACTCCTAGAAACGCGTTGTTAGTATAAAGCTCATTGAGACACTTATAAGCACTCATGTTGCATGAAACTCCGTTTATAGTCCTAGAAACGCGTTGTTAGATTTTTCATAAGTTCGTAAAAACTAATACAAAGCTCATTGAGCCACTTATAAGCACTCATGTTTCATGAAACTTGGTTTAGAGTCCTAGAAACGCGTTGTTAGATGTTTCAATAAGTTCGTCAAACAAGTACAAAGCTCATTGAGACACTTATAAGCACTCATGTTGCATGAAACTTGGTTTAGAGTCCTAGAAACACGTTGTTAGACGTGTCATAAGTTCGTTAAACTTGTACAAAACTCATTGAGACTCTTATATGCACTCATGTTGAATGGAACTTTGTTAAGACTCCTAGAAACGTGTTGTTAGATGTTTCATAAGTTCGTCAAACTAGTACAAAGCTCATTGAGACACTTATAAGCACTCATGGTTCATGAAACTTGGTTTAGAGTCCTAGAAATGTGTTGTTAGATGTTTCATAAGTTTGTCAAACTAGTACAGAGCTCATCTAGACACTTATAAGCACTCATGTTGCATGAAACTTGGTTTAGAGTCCTAGAAACGCGTTGTTAGATGTTTCATAAGATTGTTAAACTTGTACAAAGCTCATTGAAACACTTATAAGCACTCATGTTGCATGAAACTTGGTTTAGAGTCCTAGAAATGTGTTGTTAGATGTTTCATAAGTTTGTCAAACTAGTACAGAGCTCATCTAGACACATATAAGCACTCTTGCATGAAACTTGGTTTAGAGTCCTAGAAACGTGTTGTTAGATGTTTCATAAGTTTGTCAAACTTGTACAAAGCTTATTGAGACACTTATATGCACTCATGTTGAATAAAACTTGGTTAAGACTCCTAGAAACGCGTTGTTAGATGTTTCATAAGTTCGTCAAACTAGTACAAAGCTCATTGAGACACTTAGAAGCACTCATATTGCATGAAACTTGGTTTAGAGTCCTAGAAACGCGTTGTTAGATTTTTCATAAGTTCGTCAAATTAGTGCAAAGCTCATTGAGCCACTTATAAGCACTCATGTTGCATGAAACTTGGTTTAGAGTCCTAGCAACCACGTTGTTAAATGTTTCATAAGTTCGTCAAACTTGTACAAAGCTCATTGAGACACTTATAAGCACTAATGTTGCATGAAACTTGGTTTAGAGTCCTAGCAACCACGTTGTTAAATGTTTCATAAGTTCGTCAAACTTGTACAAAGCTCATTGAGACACTTATAAGCACTCATGTTGCATGAAACTTCGTTTAGAGTCCTAGAAAGGCGTTATTAGATGTTTCATAAGTTCGCCAAACTAGTACAAAGTTCTTTGAGACACTTATAAGCACTCATGGTTCATGAAACTTATTTTAGAGTCTTAGAAATCGCGTTGTTAGATATTTCATTAGTTCGTCAAACTAGTACAAAGCTCATTGAGACACTTATATGCACTCATGTTGCATGAAACTTGGTTTAGAGTCCTAGAAACGCGTTGTTAGATGTTTCATAAGTTCGTCAAACAAGTACAAAGCTCATTGAGACACTTATAAGCACTCATTTTGCATGAAACTTGGTTTAGAGTCCTAGAAACGTGTTGTTATATGTTTCATAAGTTCGTTAAACTTGTACAAAGCTCATTGAGACACTTATATGCACTCATGTTGCATTAAACTTGGTTTAGAGTCCTAGAAACCGCGTTGTTAGATGTTTCATAAGTTCTTCAAACTAGTACAAAGCTCATTGAGACACTTATAAGCACTCATGGTTCATGAAACTTGGTTTAGAGTCGTAGAAATGTGTTGTTAGATGTTTCATAAGTTCGTCAAACTAGTACAAAGCTCATTGAGACACTTATAAGCACTCATGTTGCATGAAACTTGGTTTAGAGTCCTAGAAACCGCGTTGTTAGATGTTTCTTAAGTTCGTCAAACTAGTACAAAGCTCATTGAGACACTTACAAGCACTCATGTTGCATGAAACTTGGTTTAGTGTCCTAGAAACGCGTTGTTGGATGTTTCATAAGTTTGTCAAACTTGTACAAAGCTCATTGAGACACATATAAACACTCATGTTGCATGAAACTTGGTTTAGAGTCCTAGAAACGCGTTGTTAGATGTTTCATAAGTTCGTCAAACTAGTACAAAGCTCATTGAGACACTTATAAGCACTCATGTTGCATGAAACTTGGTTTAGAGTCCTAGAAACGCGTTGTTAGATGTTTCATAAGATCGTTAAACTTGTACAAACCTCATTGAGACACTTATAAGCACTCATGTTGCATGAAACTTGGTTTAGAGTCCTAGAAACCGCGTTGTTAGATGTTTCATTAGTTCGTCAAACTAGTACAAAGCTCATTGAGCCACTTATAAGCACTCATGTCGCATGAAACTTTGTTTAGAGTCCTAGAAACGCGTTGTTAGATGTTTCATAAGTTCGTCAAACAAGTACAAAGCTCATTGAGACACTTATAAGCACTCATGTTGCATGAAACTTGGTTTAGAGTCCTAGAAACACGTTGTTATATGTTTCATAAGTTCGTTAAACTTGTACAAAGCTCATTGAGACACTTATAAGCACTCATGTTGAATGCAACTTTGTTAAGACTCCTAGAAACGTGTTGTTAGATGTTTCATAAATTTCGTCAAACTAGTAGAAAGCTCATTGAGACACTTATATGCACTCATGTTGCATGAAACTTGGTTTAGAGTCCTAGAAACCGCGTTGTTAGATGTTTCATAAGTTCTTCAAACTAGTACAAAGCTCATTGAGACACTTATAAGCACTCATGGTTCATGAAACATGGTTTAGAGTCCTAGAAATGTTATGTTAGATGTTTCATAAGTTTGTCAAACTAGTACAAAGCTCATTGAGACACTTATAAGCACTCATGTTGCATGAAACTTGGTTTAGAGTCCTAGAAACGCGTTGTTAGTTCTTTCATAAGTTCGTCAAACTTGTACAAAGCTCATTGAGACACTTATAAGCACTCATGTTGCATGAAACTTGGTTTAGAGTCCTAGAAACGCGTTGTTAGATGTTTCAATAAGTTCGTCAAACAAGTACAAAGCTCATTGAGACACTTATAAGCACTCATGTTGCATGAAACTTGGTTTAGAGTCCTAGAAACACATTGTTAGATGTGTCATAAGTTCGTTAAACTTGTACAAAACTCATTGAGACTCTTATATGCACTCATGTTGAATGCAACTTTGTTAAGACTCCTAGAAACGCGTTGTTAGATGTTTCATAAGTTCGTTAAACTTGTACAAAACTCATTGAGACACTTATAAGTACTCATGTTGCATGAAATTTTGTTTGGAGTCCTAGAAACCTCGTTGTTAGATGTTTCATAAGTTAGTCAAACTAGTACAAAGCTCATTGAGACACTTATAAGCACTCATGTTGCATGAAACTTAGTTTAGAGACATATAAACGCGTTGTTAGATGTTTCATAAGTTTGTCAAACTTGTACAAAGCTCATTGAGACACATATAAGCACTCATGTTGCATAAAACTTGGTTTAGAGACCTAGAAACGCGTTGTTAGATGTATCATAAGTTCGTCAAACTAGTACAAAGCTCATTGAGACACTTATAAGCACTCATGTTTCATGAAACTTGGTTTAGAGTCCTACAAACGCGTTGTTAGATGTTTCATAAGAGCGTTAAACTTGTACAAAGCTCATTGAGACACTTATAAGCACTCATGTTGCATGAAACTTGGTTTAGAGTCATAGAAACGCGTTGTTAGATGTTTCATAATTCCGTTAAACTTGTACAAAGCTCATTGAGACACTTATAAGCACTCATGGTTCATGAAACTTGGTTTAGAGTATTAGAAATCGCGTTGTTAGATGTTTCATAAGTTCGTCAAACAAGTACAAATCTCATTCAGACACTTATAAGCAGTCATGTTGCATGAAACTTGGTTTAGAGGCCTAGAAACGTGTTGTTAGATGTTTCATAAGTTCGTCAAACTTTTAAAAAGCTCATTGAGACACTTATATTCACTCATGTTGCATGAAACTTGGTTTAGAGACCTAGAAACCGCGTTGTTAGATGTTTCATAAATTCGTCAAACTAGTACAACGCTCATTGAGACACTTATAAGCACTCATGGTTCATGAAACTTGGTTTAGAGTCCTAGAAATGCGTTGTTAGATGTTTCATAAGTTCGTAAAACTAGTACAAAGCTCATTGGGACACTTATAAGCACTCATGTTGCATGAAACTTGGTTTAGAGTCCTAGAAACGCGATGTTAGATGTTTCATAAGTTCGTCAAACAAGTACAAAGCTCATTGAGACACTTATAAGCACTCATGTTGCATGAAACTTGGTTTAGAGTCCTAGAAACGCGTTGTTATATGTTTCATAAGTTCGTTAAACTTGTACAAAGCTAATTGAGACACTTATATGCACTCATGTTGAATGTAACTTTGTTAAGACTCCTAGAAACGTGTTGTTAGATGTTTCATAAGTTCGTCAAACTAGTAGAAAGCTCATTGAGACACTTATATGCACTCATGTTGCATGAAACTTGGTTTAGAGTCCTAGAAACCGCGTTGTTAGATGTTTCATAAGTTCTTCAAACTAGTACAAAGCTCATTGAGACACTTATAAGCATTCATGGTTCATGAAACTTGGTTTAGAGTCGTAGAAATGTGTTGTTAGATGTTTCATAAGTTCGTCAAACTAGTACAAAGCTCATTGAGACACTTATAAGCACTCATGTTGCATGAAACTTGGTTTAGAGTCCTAGAAACACATTGTTAGATGTGTCATAAGTTCGTTAAACTTGTACAAAACTCATTGAGACTCTTATATGCACTCATGTTGAATGCAACTTTGTTAAGACTCCTAGAAACGCGTTGTTAGATGTTTCATAAGTTCGTTAAACTTGTACAAAACTCATTGAGACACTTATAAGCACTCATGTTGCATGAAATTTTGTTTGGAGTCCTAGAAACCTCGTTGTTAGATGTTTCATAAGTTAGTCAAACTAGTACAAAGCTCATTGAGACACTTATAAGCACTCATGTTGCATGAAACTTAGTTTAGAGACATATAAACGCGTTGTTAGATGTTTCATAAGTTTGTCAAACTTGTACAAAGCTCATTGAGACACATATAAGCACTCATGTTGCATAAAACTTGGTTTAGAGACCTAGAAACGCGTTGTTAGATGTATCATAAGTTCGTCAAACTAGTACAAAGCTCATTGAGACACTTATAAGCACTCATGTTTCATGAAACTTGGTTTAGAGTCCTACAAACGCGTTGTTAGATGTTTCATAAGAGCGTTAAACTTGTACAAAGCTCATTGAGACACTTATAAGCACTCATGTTGCATGAAACTTGGTTTAGAGTCATAGAAACGCGTTGTTAGATGTTTCATAATTCCGTTAAACTTGTACAAAGCTCATTGAGACACTTATAAGCACTCATGGTTCATGAAACTTGGTTTAGAGTATTAGAAATCGCGTTGTTAGATGTTTCATAAGTTCGTCAAACAAGTACAAATCTCATTCAGACACTTATAAGCAGTCATGTTGCATGAAACTTGGTTTAGAGGCCTAGAAACGTGTTGTTAGATGTTTCATAAGTTCGTCAAACTTTCATAACACTTATATTCACTCATGTTCGAAACATGTTGCATGAAACTTGGTTTAGAGTCCTAGAAACCGCGTTGTTAGATGTTTCATAAATTCGTCAAACTAGTACAACGCTCATTGAGACACTTATAAGCACTCATGGTTCATGAAACTTGGTTTAGAGTCCTAGAAATGCGTTGTTAGATGTTTCATAAGTTCGTAAAACTAGTACAAAGCTCATTGGGACACTTATAAGCACTCATGTTGCATGAAACTTGGTTTAGAGTCCTAGAAACGCGATGTTAGATGTTTCATAAGTTCGTCAAACAAGTACAAAGCTCATTGAGACACTTATAAGCACTCATGTTGCATGAAACTTGGTTTAGAGTCCTAGAAACGCGTTGTTATATGTTTCATAAGTTCGTTAAACTTGTACAAAGCTAATTGAGACACTTATATGCACTCATGTTGAATGTAACTTTGTTAAGACTCCTAGAAACGTGTTGTTAGATGTTTCATAAGTTCGTCAAACTAGTAGAAAGCTCATTGAGACACTTATATGCACTCATGTTGCATGAAACTTGGTTTAGAGTCCTAGAAACCGCGTTGTTAGATGTTTCATAAGTTCTTCAAACTAGTACAAAGCTCATTGAGACACTTATAAGCATTCATAGTTCATGAAACTTGGTTTAGAGTCGTAGAAATGTGTTGTTAGATGTTTCATAAGTTCGTCAAACTAGTACAAAGCTCATTGAGACACTTATAAGCACTCATGTTGCATGAAACTTGGTTTAGAGTCCTAGAAACACATTGTTAGATGTGTCATAAGTTTGTTAAACTTGTACAAAACTCATTGAGACTCTTATATGCACTCATGTTGAATGCAACTTTGTTAAGACTCCTAGAAACGCGTTGTTAGATGTTTCATAAGTTCGTTAAACTTGTACAAAACTCATTGAGACACTTATAAGCACTCATGTTGCATGAAATTTTGTTTGGAGTCCTAGAAACCTCGTTGTTAGATGTTTCATAAGTTAGTCAAACTAGTACAAAGCTCATTGAGACACTTATAAGCACTCATGTTGCATGAAACTTAGTTTAGAGACATATAAACGCGTTGTTAGATGTTTCATAAGTTTGTCAAACTTGTACAAAGCTCATTGAGACACATATAAGCACTCATGTTGCATAAAACTTGGTTTAGAGACCTAGAAACGCGTTGTTAGATGTATCATAAGTTCGTCAAACTAGTACAAAGCTCATTGAGACACTTATAAGCACTCATGTTTCATGAAACTTGGTTTAGAGTCCTACAAACGCGTTGTTAGATGTTTCATAAGAGCGTTAAACTTGTACAAAGCTCATTGAGACACTTATAAGCACTCATGTTGCATGAAACTTGGTTTAGAGTCATAGAAACGCGTTGTTAGATGTTTCATAATTCCGTTAAACTTGTACAAAGCTCATTGAGACACTTATAAGCACTCATGGTTCATGAAACTTGGTTTAGAGTATTAGAAATCGCGTTGTTAGATGTTTCATAAGTTCGTCAAACAAGTACAAATCTCATTCAGACACTTATAAGCAGTCATGTTGCATGAAACTTGGTTTAGAGGCCTAGAAACGTGTTGTTAGATGTTTCATAAGTTCGTCAAACTTTTAAAAAGCTCATTGAGACACTTATATTCACTCATGTTGCATGAAACTTGGTTTAGAGTCCTAGAAACCGCGTTGTTAGATGTTTCATAAATTCGTCAAACTAGTACAACGCTCATTGAGACACTTATAAGCACTCATGGTTCATGAAACTTGGTTTAGAGTCCTAGAAATGCGTTGTTAGATGTTTCATAAGTTCGTAAAACTAGTACAAAGCTCATTGGGACACTTATAAGCACTCATGTTGCATGAAACTTGGTTTAGAGTCCTAGAAACGCGATGTTAGATGTTTCATAAGTTCGTCAAACAAGTACAAAGCTCATTGAGACACTTATAAGCACTCATGTTGCATGAAACTTGGTTTAGAGTCCTAGAAACGCGTTGTTATATGTTTCATAAGTTCGTTAAACTTGTACAAAGCTAATTGAGACACTTATATGCCCTCATGTTGAATGTAACTTTGTTAAGACTCCTAGAAACGTGTTGTTAGATGTTTCATAAGTTCGTCAAACTAGTAGAAAGCTCATTGAGACACTTATATGCACTCATGTTGCATGAAACTTGGTTTAGAGTCCTAGAAACCGCGTTGTTAGATGTTTCATAAGTTCTTCAAACTAGTACAAAGCTCATTGAGACACTTATAAGCATTCATGGTTCATGAAACTTGGTTTAGAGTCGTAGAAATGTGTTGTTAGATGTTTCATAAGTTCGTCAAACTAGTACAAAGCTCATTGAGACACTTATAAGCACTTATGTTGCATGTAATTTAGTTTGGAGTCCTAGAAACCACGTTGTTAGATGTTTCTTAAGTTCGTCAAACTAGTACAAAGCTCATTGAGACACTTATAAGCACTCATGTTGCATGAAACTTGGTTTAGAGTCCTAGAAACGCGTTGTTGGATGTTTCATAAGTTTGTCAAACTTGTACAAAGCTCATTGAGACACATATAAGCACTCATGTTGCATGAAACTTGGTTTAGAGTCCTAGAAACGCGTTGTTAGATGTTTCATAAGTTCGTCAAACTAGTACAAAGTTCATTGAGACACTTATAAGCACTCATGTTGCATGAAACTTGGTTTAGAGTCCTAGAAACGCGTTGTTAGATGTTTCATAAGATCGTTAAACTTGTACAAACCTCATTGAGAAACTTATAAGCACTCATGTTGCATGAAACTTGGTTTAGAGTCCTAGAAACCGCGTTGTTAGATATTTCATTAGTTCGTCAAACTAGTACAAAGCTCATTGATCCACTTATAAGCACTCATGTCGCATGAAACTTTGTTTAGAGTCCTAGAAACGCGTTGTTAGATGTTTCATAAGTTCGTCAAACAAGTACAAAGCTCATTGAGACACTTATAAGCACTCATGTTGCATGAAACTTGGTTTAGAGTACTAGAAACACGTTGTTATATGTTTCATAAGTTCGTTAAACTTGTACAAAGCTCATTGAGACACTTATAAGCACTCATGTTGAATGCAACTTTGTTAAGACTCCTAGAAACGTTTTGTTAGATGTTTCATAAGTTCGTCAAACTAGTAGAAAGCTCATTGAGACACTTATATGCACTCATAATGCATGAAACTTGGTTTAGAGTCCTAGAAACCGCGTTGTTAGATGTTTCATAAGTTCTTCAAACTAGTACAAAGCTCATTGAGACACTTATAAGCACTCATGGTTCATGAAACTTGGTTTAGAGTCCTAGAGATGTTATGTTAGATGTTTCATAAGTTCGTCAAACTAGTACAAAGCTCATTGAGACACTTATAAGCACTCATGTTGCATGAAACTTGGTTTAGAGTCCTAGAAACGCATTGTTAGTTCTTTCATAAGTTCGTCAAACTTGTACAAAGCTCATTGAGACACGTATAAGCACTCATGTTGCATGAAACTTGGTTTAGAGTCCTAGAAACGCGTTGTTAGATGTTTCAATAAGTTCGTCAAACAAGTACAAAGCTCATTGAGACACTTATAAGCACTCATGTTGCATGAAACTTGGTTTAGAGTCCTAGAAACACGTTGTTAGATGTGTCATAAGTTCGTTAAACTTGTACAAAATTCATTGAGACTCTTATATGCACTCATGTTGAATGCAACTTTGTTAAGACTCCTAGAAACGCGTTGTTAGATGTTTCATAAGTTCGTTAAACTTGTACAAAACTCATTGAGACACTTATAAGCACTCATGTTGCATGAAATTTTGTTTGGAGTCCTAGAAACCTCGTTGTTAGATGTTTCATAAGTTAGTCAAACTAGTACAAAGCTCATTGAGACACTTATAAGCACTCATGTTGCATGAAACTTGGTTTAGAGTCATATAAAGGCGTTGTTAGATGTTTCATAAGTTTGTCAAACTTGTACAAAGCTCATTGAGACACATATAAGCACTCATGTTGCATGAAACTTGGTTTAGAGTCCTAGAAACGCGTTGTTAGATGTTTCATAAGTTCGTCAGACTAGTACAAGGCTCATTGAGACACTTATAAGCACTCATGTTTCATGAAACTTTTGTTTAGAGTCATACAAACGCGTTGTTAGATGTTTCATAAGAGCGTTAAACTTGTACAAAGCTCATTGAGACACTTATAAGCACTCATGTTGCATGAAACTTGGTTTAGAGTCATAGAAACGCGTTGTTAGATGTTTCATAATTCCGTTAAACTTGTACAAAGCTCATTGAGACACTTATAAGCACTCATGGTTCATGAAACTTGGTTTAGAGTATTAGAAATCGCGTTGTTAGATGTTTCATAAGTTCGTCAAACAAGTACAAAGCTCATTCGTACACTTATAAGCAGTCATGTTGCATGAAACTTGGTTTAGAGGCCTAGAAACGTGTTGTTAGATGTTTCATAAGTTTGTCAAACTTTTAAAAAGCTCATTGAGACACTTATATGCACTCATGTTGCATGAAACTTGGTTTAGAGTCCTAGAAACCGCGTTGTTAGATGTTTCATAAGTTCGTCAAACTAGTACAAAGCTCATTAAGAAACTTATAAGGACTCATGGTTCATGAAACTTGGTTTAGAGTCCTAGAAACGGGTTGTTAGATGTTTCATAAGTTCGTCAAACAAGTACAAAGCTCATTGAGACACTTATAAGCACTCATGTTGCATGAAACTTGGTTCAGAGTCCTAGAAACACGTTGTTAGATGTGTCATAAGTTCGTTAAACTTGTACAAAACTCATTGAGACTCTTATACGCACTCATGTTGAATGCAACTTTGTTAAGACTCCTAGAGACGCGTTGTTAGATGTTTCATAAGTTCGTCAAACTAGTATAAAGCTCATTGAGACACATATAAGCACTCATGTTGAATGAAACTCTGTTTAGAGTACTAGAAACATGTTGTTAGATGTTTCATAAGTTCGTAAAACTAGTACAAAGCTCATTGAGACACTTATAAGCACTCATGTTGCATGAAACTTAGTTTAGAGTCCTAGAAACCGTGTTGTTAGATGTTTCATAAGTTCATCAAACTAGTACAAAGCTCATTGAGCCACTTATAAGCACTCATGTTGCATGAAACTTGGTTTAGAGTCCTAGAAACGCGTTGTTAGATGTTTCAATAAGTTCGTCAAACGAGTACAAAGCTCATTGAGACACTTATAAGCACTCATGTTGCATGAAACTTGGTTTAGAGTCCTAGAAACACGTTGTTAGATGTGTCATAAGTTCGTTAAACTTGTACAAAACTCATTGAGACTCTTATACGCACTCATGTTGAATGCAACTTTGTTAAGACTCCTAGAGACGCGTTGTTAGATGTTTCATAAGTTCGTCAAACTAGTACAGTGCTCATCTAGACACTTATAAGCACTCATGTTGCATGAAACTTGGTTTAGAGTCCTAGAAACGCGTTGTTAGATGTTTCATAAGATTGTTAAACTTGTACAAAGCTCATTGAAACACTTAAAAGCACTCATGTTGCATGAAACTTGGTTTAGAGTCCTTGAAAAGCGTTGTTAGATGTTTCATAAGTACGTCAAACTAGTACAAAGCTCATTGAGACGCTTATATGCACTCATGTTGCATGAAACTTGGTTTAGAGTCCTAGAAACCGCGTTGTTAGATGTTTCATAAGTTCGTTAAACTTGTACAAAGCTCATTGAGACACTTATATGCACTCATGTTGAATGAAACTTGGTTAAGACTCCTAGAAACGCGTTGTTAGATGTTTTATAAGTTTGACAAACTAGTACAAAGCTCGTTGAGACACTTATAAGCACTCATGTTGCATGAAACTTGGTTTAGAGTCCTAGAAACGCATTTTTAGATTTTTCATAAGTTCGTCAAACTAGTGAAAAGCTCATTGAGCCACTTATAAGCACTCATGTTGCATGAAATTTGGTTTAGAGTCCTATAAACGCATTGTTAGATGTTTCATAAGTTCGTCAAACAAGTACAAAGCTCATTGAGACACTTATAAGCAATCATGTTGCATGAAACTTGGTTTAGAGTCCTAGAAACGCGTTGTTAGATGTTTCATAAGTTCGTTAAACTTGTACAAAGCTCATTGAGACACTTATAAGCACTCATGTTGCATGAAACTTGGTTTAGAGTCCTAGCAACCACGTTGTTAGATGTTTCATAAGTTCGTCAAACTTGTACAAAGCTCATTGAGACACTTATAAGCACTCATGTTGCGTGAAATTTCGTTTAGAGTCCTAGAAAGGCGTTATTAGATGTTCCATAATTTCGCCAAACTAGTACAAAGCTCATTGAGACACTTATAAGCACTCATGGTTCATGAAACTTATTTTCGAGTCTTAGAAATCGCGTTGTTAGATGTTTCATTAGTTCGTCAAACTAGTACAAAGCTCATTGAGACACTTATATGCACTCATGTTGCATGAAACTTGGTTTAGAGTCCTAGAAACGCGTTGTTAGATGTTTCATAAGTTCGTTAAACAAGTAAAAAGCTCATTGAGACACTTATAAGAACTCATGTTGCATGAAACTTGGTTTAGAGTCCTAGAAACGCGTTGTTAGTTCTTTCATAAGTTCGTCAAACTTGTACAAAGCTCATTGAGACACTTATAAGCACTCATGTTGCATGAAATTTAGTTTAGAGTCCTAGAAACCTCGTTGTTAGATGTTTCATAAGTTCGTCAAACTAGTACAAACCTCATTGAGACACTTATAAGCACTCATGTTGCATGAAACTTGGTTTAGAGTCCTAGAAACGCGTTGTTAGATGTTTCATAAGTTCGTCACACTAGTACAAAGCTCATTGAGACACTTATAAGAACTCATGTTGTATGAAACTTGGTTTAGAGTCCTACAAACGCGTTGTTAGATGTTTCATAAGAGCGTTAAACTTGTACAAAGCTCATTGAGACACTTATAAGCACTCATGTTGCATGAAACTTGGTTTAGAGTCATAGAAACGCGTTTTTAGATATTTCATAAGTTCGTTAAACTTGTACAAAGCTCATTGAGACACTTATAAGCACTCATGTTGCATGAAACTTGGTTTAGAGTCCTAGAAAGGCGTTATTAGATGTTTCATAAGTTCGCCAAACTAGTACAAAGCTCATTGAGACACTTATAAGCACTCATGGTTCATGAAACTTGGTTTAGAGTATTAGAAATCGCGTTGTTAGATGTTTCATAAGTTCGTCAAACAAGTACAAAGCTCATTCAGACACTTATAAGCAGTCATGTTGCATGAAACTTGGTTTAGAGGCCTAGAAACGTGTTAGATGTTTCATAAGTTCGTCAAACTTTTAAAAAGCTCATTGAGACACTTATATGCACTCATGTTGCATGAAACTTGGTTTAGAGTCCTAGAAACCGCATTGTTAGATGTTTCATAAGTTCATCAAACTAGTAGAAAGCTCATTGAGACACTTATAAGCACTCATGGTTCATGAAACTTGGTTTAGAGTCCTAGAAATGCATTGTTAGATGTTTCATAAGTTCGTAAAACTAGTACAAAGCTCATTGAGACACTTATAAGCACTCATGTTGCATGAAAGTTGGTTTAGAGTCCTAGAAACCGCGTTGTTAGATGTTTCATAAGTTTGTCAAACTAGTACAAAGCTCATTGAGACACATATAAGCACTCATGTTGCATGAAACTTGGTTTAGAGTCCTAGAAACGCGTTGTTAGATGTTTCATAAATTCGTTAAACTTGTACAAAGCTTATTGAGACACTTATATGCACTCATGTTGAATGCAACTTTGTTAAGACTCCTAGAAACGCGTTGTTATATGTTTCATAAGTTCGTCAAACTAGTACAAAGTTCATTGAGACACTTATAAGCACTCATGTTGCACGAAACTCTGTTTAGAGTCCTAGAAATGCGTTGTTAGATGTTTCATAAGTTCGTAAAACTACTACAAAGCGCATTGAGACACTTATAAGCACTCATGTTGCATGAAACTTAGTTTAGAGTCCTAGAAACCGCGTTGTTAGATGTTTCATAAGTTCATCAAACTAGTACAAAGCTCATTGAGCAACTTATAAGCACTCATGTTGCATGAAACTTGGTTTAGAGTCCTAGAAACCGCGTTGTTAGATGTTTCATAAGTTCGTCAAACTAGTACAACGCTCATTGAGACACTTATAAGCACTCATGGTTCATGAAACTTGGTTTAGAGTCCTAGAAATGCGTTGTTAGATGTTTCATAAGTTCGTAAAACTAGTACAAAGCTCATTGGGACACTTATAAGCACTCATGTTGCATGAAACTTGGTTTAGAGTCCTAGAAACGGGTTGTTAGATGTTTCATAAGTTCGTCAAACAAGTACAAAGCTCATTCGGACACTTATAAGCACTCATGTTGCATGAAACTTGGTTCAGAGTCCTAGAAACGCGTTGTTAGATGTTTCATAAGTTCGTTAAACTTGTACAAAGCTCATTGAGACACTTATATGCACTCATGTTGAATGCAAATTTGTTAAGACTTCTAGAAACGCGTTGTTATATGTTTCATAAGTTCGTCAAACTAGTATAAAGCTCATTGAGACACATATAAGCACTCATGTTGCATGAAACTCTGTTTAGAGTACTAGAAACGTGTTGTTAGATGTTTCATAAGTTCGTAAAACTAGTACAAAGCTCATTGAGACACTTATAAGCACTCATGTTGCATGAAACTTAGTTTAGAGTCCTAGAAACCGTGTTGTTAGATGTTTCATAAGTTCGTTAAACTTGTACAAAACTCATTGAGACTCTTATACGCACTCATGTTGAATGCAAATTTGTTAAGACTCCTAGAAACGCGTTGTTAGATGTTTCATAAGTTCGTCAAACTAGTACGGTGCTCATCTAGACACTTATAAGCACTCATGTTGCATGAAACTTGGTTTAGAGTCCTAGAAACGCGTTGTTAGATGTTTCATAAGATTGTTAAACTTGTACAAAGCTCATTGAAACACTTAAAAGCACTCATGTTGCATGAAACTTGGTTTAGAGTCCTTGAAAAGCGTTGTTAGATGTTTCATAAGTACGTCAAATTAGTACAAAGCTCATTGAGACGCTTATATGCACTCATGTTGCATGAAACTTGGTTTAGAGTCCTAGAAACCGCGTTGTTAGATGTTTCATAAGTTCGTTAAACTTGTACAAAGCTCATTGAGACACTTATATGCACTCATGTTGAATGAAACTTGGTTAAGACTCCTAGAAACGCGTTGTTAGATGTTTTATAAGTTTGACAAACTAGTACAAAGCTCGTTGAGACACTTATAAGCACTCATGTTGCATGAAACTTGGTTTAGAGTCCTAGAAACGCATTGTTAGATTTTTCATAAGTTCGTCAAACTAGTGCAAAGCTCATTGAGCCACTTATAAGCACTCATGTTGCATGAAATTTGGTTTAGAGTCCTAGAAACGCGTTGTTAGATGTTTCATAAGTTCGTCAAACAAGTACAAAGCTCATTGAGACACTTATAAGCAATCATGTTGCATGAAACTTGGTTTAGAGTCCTAGAAACGCGTTGTTAGATGTTTCATAAGTTCGTTAAACTTGTACAAAGCTCATTGAGACACTTATAAGCACTCATGTTGCATGAAACTTGGTTTAGAGTCCTAGCAACCACGTTGTTAGATGTTTCATAAGTTCGTCAAACTTGTACAAAGCTCATTGAGACACTTATAAGCACTCATGTTGCGTGAAATTTCGTTTAGAGTCCTAGAAAGGCGTTATTAGATGTTTCATAATTTCGCCAAACTAGTACAAAGCTCATTGAGACACTTATAAGCACTCATGGTTCATGAAACTTATTTTAGAGTCTTAGAAATCGCGTTGTTAGATGTTTCATTAGTTCGTTAAACTAGTACAAAGCTCATTGAGACACTTATATGCACTCATGTTGCATGAAACTTGGTTTAGAGTCCTAGAAACGCATTGTTAGATGTTTCATAAGTTCGTTAAACAAGTACAAAGCTCATTGAGACACTTATAAGAACTCATGTTGCATGAAACTTGGTTTAGAGTCCTAGAAACGCGTTGTTAGTTCTTTCATAAGTTCGTCAAACTTGTACAAAGCTCATTGAGACACTTATAAGCACTCATGTTGCATGAAATTTAGTTTAGAGTCCTAGAAACCTCGTTGTTAGATGTTTCATAAGTTCGTCAAACTAGTACAAACCCCATTGAGACACTTATAAGCACTCATGTTGCATGAAACTTGGTTTAGAGTCCTAGAAACGCGTTGTTAGATGTTTCATAAGTTCGTCACACTAGTACAAAGCTCATTGAGACACTTATAAGCACTCATGTTGTATGAAACTTGGTTTAGAGTCCTACAAACGCGTTGTTAGATGTTTCATAAGAGCGTTAAACTTGTACAAAGCTCATTGAGACACTTATAAGCACTCATGTTGCATGAAACTTGGTTTAGAGTCATAGAAACGCGTTGTTAGATATTTCATAAGTTCGTTAAACTTGTACAAAGCTCATTGAGACACTTATAAGCACTCATGTTGCATGAAACTTGGTTTAGAGTCCTAGAAAGGCGTTATTAGATGTTTCATAAGTTCGCCAAACTAGTATGAAGCTCATTGAGACACTTATAAGCACTCATGGTTCATGAAACTTGGTTTAGAGTATTAGAAATCGCGTTGTTAGATGTTTCATAAGTTCGTCAAACAAGTACAAAGCTCATTCGTACACTTATAAGCAGTCATGTTGCATGAAACTTGGTTTAGAGGCCTAGAAACGTGTTAGATGTTTCATAAGTTCGTCAAACTTTTAAAAAGCTCATTGAGACACTTATATGCACTCATGTTGCATGAAACTTGGTTTAGAGTCCTAGAAACCGCATTGTTAGATGTTTCATAAGTTCGTCAAACTAGTAGAAAGCTCATTGAGACACTTATAAGCACTCATGGTTCATGAAACTTGGTTTAGAGTCCTAGAAATGCATTGTTAGATGTTTCATAAGTTCGTAAAACTAGTACAAAGCTCATTGAGACACTTATAAGCACTCATGTTGCATGAAAGTTGGTTTAGAGTCCTAGAAACCGCGTTGTTAGATGTTTCATAAGTTTGTCAAACTAGTACAAAGCTCATTGAGACACATATAAGCACTCATGTTGCATGAAACTTGGTTTAGAGTCCTAGAAACGCGTTGTTAGATGTTTCATAAATTCGTTAAACTTGTACAAAGCTCATTGAGACACTTATATGCACTCATGTTGAATGCAACTTTGTTAAGACTCCTAGAAACGCGTTGTTATATGTTTCATAAGTTCGTCAAACTAGTACAAAGTTCATTGAGACACTTATAAGCACTCATGTTGCACGAAACTCTGTTTAGAGTCCTAGAAATGCGTTGTTAGATGTTTCATAAGTTCGTAAAACTACTACAAAGCGCATTGAGACACTTATAAGCACTCATGTTGCATGAAACTTAGTTTAGAGTCCTAGAAACCGCGTTGTTAGATGTTTCATAAGTTCATCAAACTAGTACAAAGCTCATTGAGCAACTTATAAGCACTCATGTTGCATGAAACTTGGTTTAGAGTCCTAGAAACCGCGTTGTTAGATGTTTCATAAGTTCGTCAAACTAGTACAACGCTCATTGAGACACTTATAAGCACTCATGGTTCATGAAACTTGGTTTAGAGTCCTAGAAATGCGTTGTTAGATGTTTCATAAGTTCGTAAAACTAGTACAAAGCTCATTGGGACACTTATAAGCACTCATGTTGCATGAAACTTGGTTTAGAGTCCTAGAAACGGGTTGTTAGATGTTTCATAAGTTCGTCAAACAAGTACAAAGCTCATTGAGACACTTATAAGCAATCATGTTGCATGAAACTTGGTTTAGAGTCCTAGAAACGCGTTGTTAGATGTTTCATAAGTTCGTTAAACTTGTACAAAGCTCATTGAGACACTTATAAGCACTCATGTTGCATGAAACTTGGTTTAGAGTCCTAGCAACCACGTTGTTAGATGTTTCATAAGTTCGTCAAACTTGTACAAAGCTCATTGAGACACTTATAAGCACTCATGTTGCGTGAAATTTCGTTTAGAGTCCTAGAAAGGCGTTATTAGATGTTCCATTATTTCGCCAAACTAGTACAAAGCTCATTGAGACACTCATAAGCACTCATGGTTCATGAAACTTATTTTCGAGTCTTAGAAATCGCGTTGTTAGATGTTTCATTAGTTCGTCAAACTAGTACAAAGCTCATTGAGACACTTATATGCACTCATGTTGCATGAAACTTGGTTTAGAGTCCTAGAAACGCGTTGTTAGATGTTTCATAAGTTCGTTAAACAAGTACAAAGCTCATTGAGACACTTATAAGAACTCATGTTGCATGAAACTTGGTTTAGAGTCCTAGAAACGCGTTGTTAGTTCTTTCATAAGTTTGTCAAACTTGTACAAAGCACATTGAGACACTTATAAGCACTCATGTTGCATGAAATTTAGTTTAGAGTCCTAGAAACCTCGTTGTTAGATGTTTCATAAGTTCGTCAAACTAGTACAAACCTCATTGAGACACTTATAAGCACTCATGTTGCATGAAACTTGGTTTAGAGTCCTAGAAACGCGTTGTTAGATGTTTCATAAGTTCGTCACACTAGTACAAAGCTCATTGAGACACTTATAAGAACTCATGTTGTATGAAACTTGGTTTAGAGTCCTACAAACGCGTTGTTAGATGTTTCATAAGAGCGTTAAACTTGTACAAAGCTCATTGAGACACTTATAAGCACTCATGTTGCATGAAACTTGGTTTAGAGTCATAGAAACGCGTTTTTAGATATTTCATAAGTTCGTTAAACTTGTACAAAGCTCATTGAGACACTTATAAGCACTCATGTTGCATGAAACTTGGTTTAGAGTCCTAGAAAGGCGTTATTAGATGTTTCATAAGTTCGCCAAACTAGTACAAAGCTCATTGAGACACTTATAAGCACTCATGGTTCATGAAACTTGGTTTAGAGTATTAGAAATCGCGTTGTTAGATGTTTCATAAGTTCGTCAAACAAGTACAAAGCTCATTCGACACTTATAAGCAGTCATGTTGCATGAAACTTGGTTTAGAGGCCTAGAAACGTGTTAGATGTTTCATAAGTTCGTCAAACTTTTAAAAAGCTCATTGAGACACTTATATGCACTCATGTTGCATGAAACTTGGTTTAGAGTCCTAGAAACCGCATTGTTAGATGTTTCATAAGTTCATCAAACTAGTAGAAAGCTCATTGAGACACTTATAAGCACTCATGGTTCATGAAACTTGGTTTAGAGTCCTAGAAATGCATTGTTAGATGTTTCATAAGTTCGTAAAACTAGTACAAAGCTCATTGAGACACTTATAAGCACTCATGTTGCATGAAAGTTGGTTTAGAGTCCTAGAAACCGCGTTGTTAGATGTTTCATAAGTTTGTCAAACTAGTACAAAGCTCATTGAGACACATATAAGCACTCATGTTGCATGAAACTTGGTTTAGAGTCCTAGAAACGCGTTGTTAGATGTTTCATAAATTCGTTAAACTTGTACAAAGCTCATTGAGACACTTATATGCACTCATGTTGAATGCAACTTTGTTAAGACTCCTAGCTAGAAACGCGTTGTTATATGTTTCATAAGTTCGTCAAACTAGTACAAAGTTCATTGAGACACTTATAAGCACTCATGTTGCACGAAACTCTGTTTAGAGTCCTAGAAATGCGTTGTTAGATGTTTCATAAGTTCGTAAAACTACTACAAAGCGCATTGAGACACTTATAAGCACTCATGTTGCATGAAACTTAGTTTAGAGTCCTAGAAACCGCGTTGTTAGATGTTTCATAAGTTCATCAAACTAGTACAAAGCTCATTGAGCAACTTATAAGCACTCATGTTGCATGAAACTTGGTTTAGAGTCCTAGAAACCGCGTTGTTAGATGTTTCATAAGTTCGTCAAACTAGTACAACGCTCATTGAGACACTTATAAGCACTCATGGTTCATGAAACTTGGTTTAGAGTCCTAGAAATGCGTTGTTAGATGTTTCATAAGTTCGTAAAACTAGTACAAAGCTCATTGGGACACTTATAAGCACTCATGTTGCATGAAACTTGGTTTAGAGTCCTAGAAACGGGTTGTTAGATGTTTCATAAGTTCGTCAAACAAGTACAAAGCTCATTCAGACACTTATAAGCACTCATGTTGCATGAAACTTGGTTCAGAGTCCTAGAAACGCGTTGTTAGATGTTTCATAAGTTCGTTAAACTTGTACAAAGCTCATTGAGACACTTATATGCACTCATGTTGAATGCAACTTTGTTAAGACTTCTAGAAACGCGTTGTTATATGTTTCATAAGTTCGTCAAACTAGTATAAAGCTCATTGAGACACATATAAGCACTCATGTTGCATGAAACTCTGTTTAGAGTACTAGAAACGTGTTGTTAGATGTTTCATAAGTTCGTAAAACTAGTACAAAGCTCATTGAGACACTTATAAGCACTCATGTTGCATGAAACTTAGTTTAGAGTCCTAGAAACCGTGTTGTTAGATGTTTCATAAGTTCGTTAAACTTGTACAAAACTCATTGAGACTCTTATACGCACTCATGTTGAATGCAAATTTGTTAAGACTCCTAGAAACGCGTTGTTAGATGTTTCATAAGTTCGTCAAACTAGTACAGTGCTCATCTAGACACTTATAAGCACTCATGTTGCATGAAACTTGGTTTAGAGTCCTAGAAACGCGTTGTTAGATGTTTCATAAGATTGTTAAACTTGTACAAAGCTCATTGAAACACTTAAAAGCACTCATGTTGCATGAAACTTGGTTTAGAGTCCTTGAAAAGCGTTGTTAGATGTTTCATAAGTACGTCAAATTAGTACAAAGCTCATTGAGACGCTTATATGCACTCATGTTGCATGAAACTTGGTTTAGAGTCCTAGAAACCGCGTTGTTAGATGTTTCATAAGTTCGTTAAACTTGTACAAAGCTCATTGAGACACTTATATGCACTCATGTTGAATGAAACTTGGTTAAGACTCCTAGAAACGCGTTGTTAGATGTTTTATAAGTTTGACAAACTAGTACAAAGCTCGTTGAGACACTTATAAGCACTCATGTTGCATGAAACTTGGTTTAGAGTCCTAGAAACGCATTGTTAGATTTTTCATAAGTTCGTCAAACTAGTGCAAAGCTCATTGAGCCACTTATAAGCACTCATGTTGCATGAAATTTGGTTTAGAGTCCTAGAAACGCGTTGTTAGATGTTTCATAACTTCGTCAAACAAGTACAAAGCTCATTGAGACACTTATAAGCAATCATGTTGCATGAAACTTGGTTTAGAGTCCTAGAAACGCGTTGTTAGATGTTTCATAAGTTCGTTAAACTTGTACAAAACTCATTGAGACACTTATAAGCACTCATGTTGCATGAAACTTGGTTTAGAGTCCTAGCAACCACGTTGTTAGATGTTTCATAAGTTCGTCAAACTTGTACAAAGCTCATTGAGACACTTATAAGCACTCATGTTGCGTGAAATTTCGTTTAGAGTCCTAGAAAGGCGTTATTAGATGTTTCATAATTTCGCCAAACTAGTACAAAGCTCATTGAGACACTTATAAGCACTCATGGTTCATGAAACTTATTTTAGAGTCTTAGAAATCGCGTTGTTAGATGTTTCATTAGTTCGTTAAACTAGTACAAAGCTCATTGAGACACTTATATGCACTCATGTTGCATGAAACTTGGTTTAGAGTCCTAGAAACGCATTGTTAGATGTTTCATAAGTTCGTTAAACAAGTACAAATCTCATTGAGACACTTATAAGAACTCATGTTGCATGAAACTTGGTTTAGAGTCCTAGAAACGCGTTGTTAGTTCTTTCATAAGTTCGTCAAACTTGTACAAAGCTCATTGAGACACTTATAAGCACTCATGTTGCATGAAATTTAGTTTAGAGTCCTAGAAACCTCGTTGTTAGATGTTTCATAAGTTCGTCAAACTAGTACAAACCCCATTGAGACACTTATAAGCACTCATGTTGCATGAAACTTGGTTTAGAGTCCTAGAAACGCGTTGTTAGATGTTTCATAAGTTCGTCACACTAGTACAAAGCTCATTGAGACACTTATAAGCACTCATGTTGTATGAAACTTGGTTTAGAGTCCTACAAACGCGTTGTTAGATGTTTCATAAGAGCGTTAAACTTGTACAAAGCTCATTGAGACACTTATAAGCACTCATGTTGCATGAAACTTGGTTTAGAGTCATAGAAACGCGTTGTTAGATATTTCATAAGTTCGTTAAACTTGTACAAAGCTCATTGAGACACTTATAAGCACTCATGTTGCATGAAACTTGGTTTAGAGTCTTAGAAAGGCGTTATTAGATGTTTCATAAGTTCGCCAAACTAGTACGAAGCTCATTGAGACACTTATAAGCACTCATGGTTCATGAAACTTGGTTTAGAGTATTAGAAATCGCGTTGTTAGATGTTTCATAAGTTCGTCAAACAAGTACAAAGCTCATTCAGACACTTATAAGCAGTCATGTTGCATGAAACTTGGTTTAGAGGCCTAGAAACGTGTTAGATGTTTCATAAGTTCGTCAAACTTTTAAAAAGCTCATTGAGACACTTATATGCACTCATGTTGCATGAAACTTGGTTTAGAGTCCTAGAAACCGCATTGTTAGATGTTTCATAAGTTCGTCAAACTAGTAGAAAGCTCATTGAGACACTTATAAGCACTCATGGTTCATGAAACTTGGTTTAGAGTCCTAGAAATGCATTGTTAGATGTTTCATAAGTTCGTAAAACTAGTACAAAGCTCATTGAGACACTTATAAGCACTCATGTTGCATGAAAGTTGGTTTAGAGTCCTAGAAACCGCGTTGTTAGATGTTTCATAAGTTTGTCAAACTAGTACAAAGCTCATTGAGACACATATAAGCACTCATGTTGCATGAAACTTGGTTTAGAGTCCTAGAAACGCGTTGTTAGAGGTTTCATAAATTCGTTAAACTTGTACAAAGCTCATTGAGACACTTATATGCACTCATGTTGAATGCAACTTTGTTAAGACTCCTAGAAACGCGTTGTTATATGTTTCATAAGTTCGTCAAACTAGTACAAAGTTCATTGAGACACTTATAAGCACTCATGTTGCACGAAACTCTGTTTAGAGTCCTAGAAATGCGTTGTTAGATGTTTCATAAGTTCGTAAAACTACTACAAAGCGCATTGAGACACTTATAAGCACTCATGTTGCATGAAACTTAGTTTAGAGTCCTAGAAACCGCGTTGTTAGATGTTTCATAAGTTCATCAAACTAGTACAAAGCTCATTGAGCAACTTATAAGCACTCATGTTGTATGAAACTTGGTTTAGAGTCCTAGAAACCGCGTTGTTAGATGTTTCATAAGTTCGTCAAACTAGTACAACGCTCATTGAGACACTTATAAGCACTCATGGTTCATGAAACTTGGTTTAGAGTCCTAGAAATGCGTTGTTAGATGTTTCATAAGTTCGTAAAACTAGTACAAAGCTCATTGGGACACTTATAAGCACTCATGTTGCATGAAACTTGGTTTAGAGTCCTAGAAACGGGTTGTTAGATGTTTCATAAGTTCGTCAAACAAGTACAAAGCTCATTGAGACACTTATAAGCAATCATGTTGCATGAAACTTGGTTTAGAGTCCTAGAAACGCGTTGTTAGATGTTTCATAAGTTCGTTAAACTTGTACAAAGCTCATTGAGACACTTATAAGCACTCATGTTGCATGAAACTTGGTTTAGAGTCCTAGCAACCACGTTGTTAGATGTTTCATAAGTTCGTCAAACTTGTACAAAGCTCATTGAGACACTTATAAGCACTCATGTTGCATGAAATTTCGTTTAGAGTCCTAGAAAGGCGTTATTAGATGTTCCATAATTTCGCCAAACTAGTACAAAGCTCATTGAGACACTTATAAGCACTCATGGTTCATGAAACTTATTTTCGAGTCTTAGAAATCGCGTTGTTAGATGTTTCATTAGTTCGTCAAACTAGTACAAAGCTCATTGAGACACTTATATGCACTCATGTTGCATGAAACTTGGTTTAGAGTCCTAGAAACGCGTTGTTAGATGTTTCATAAGTTCGTTAAACAAGTACAAAGCTCATTGAGACACTTATAAGAACTCATGTTGCATGAAACTTGGTTTAGAGTCCTAGAAACGCGTTGTTAGTTCTTTCATAAGTTTGTCAAACTTGTACAAAGCTCATTGAGACACTTATAAGCACTCATGTTGCATGAAATTTAGTTTAGAGTCCTAGAAACCTCGTTGTTAGATGTTTCATAAGTTCGTCAAACTAGTACAAACCTCATTGAGACACTTATAAGCACTCATGTTGCATGAAACTTGGTTTAGAGTCCTAGAAACGCGTTGTTAGATGTTTCATAAGTTCGTCACACTAGTACAAAGCTCATTGAGACACTTATAAGAACTCATGTTGTATGAAACTTGGTTTAGAGTCCTACAAACGCGTTGTTAGATGTTTCATAAGAGCGTTAAACTTGTACAAAGCTCATTGAGACACTTATAAGCACTCATGTTGCATGAAACTTGGTTTAGAGTCATAGAAACGCGTTTTTAGATATTTCATAAGTTCGTTAAACTTGTACAAAGCTCATTGAGACACTTATAAGCACTCATGTTGCATGAAACTTGGTTTAGAGTCCTAGAAAGGCGTTATTAGATGTTTCATAAGTTCGCCAAACTAGTACAAAGCTCATTGAGACACTTATA
The DNA here is from genome assembly GCA_963556525.1 of Cochlearia excelsa. Classification (NCBI taxonomy): domain Eukaryota; kingdom Viridiplantae; phylum Streptophyta; class Magnoliopsida; order Brassicales; family Brassicaceae; genus Cochlearia; species Cochlearia excelsa. The sequence goes on along the minus strand of CAUVZT010000026.1, from coordinate 384,388 downwards.
AGCACTCATGGTTCATGAAACTTGGTTTAGAGTATTAGAAATCGCGTTGTTAGATGTTTCATAAGTTCGTCAAACAAGTACAAAGCTCATTCAGACACTTATAAGCAGTCATGTTGCATGAAACTTGGTTTAGAGGCCTAGAAACGTGTTAGATGTTTCATAAGTTCGTCAAACTTTTAAAAAGCTCATTGAGACACTTATATGCACTCATGTTGCATGAAACTTGGTTTAGAGTCCTAGAAACCGCATTGTTAGGTGTTTCATAAGTTCATCAAACTAGTAGAAAGCTCATTGAGACACTTATAAGCACTCATGGTTCATGAAACTTGGTTTAGAGTCCTAGAAATGCATTGTTAGATGTTTCATAAGTTCGTAAAACTAGTACAAAGCTCATTGAGACACTTATAAGCACTCATGTTGCATGAAAGTTGGTTTAGAGTCCTAGAAACCGCGTTGTTAGATGTTTCATAAGTTTGTCAAACTAGTACAAAGCTCATTGAGACACATATAAGCACTCATGTTGCATGAAACTTGGTTTAGAGTCCTAGAAACGCGTTGTTAGATGTTTCATAAATTCGTTAAACTTGTACAAAGCTCATTGAGACACTTATATGCACTCATGTTGAATGCAACTTTGTTAAGACTCCTAGAAACGCGTTGTTATATGTTTCATAAGTTCGTCAAACTAGTACAAAGTTCATTGAGACACTTATAAGCACTCATGTTGCACGAAACTCTGTTTAGAGTCCTAGAAATGCGTTGTTAGATGTTTCATAAGTTCGTAAAACTACTACAAAGCGCATTGAGACACTTATAAGCACTCATGTTGCATGAAACTTAGTTTAGAGTCCTAGAAACCGCGTTGTTAGATGTTTCATAAGTTCATCAAACTAGTACAAAGCTCATTGAGCAACTTATAAGCACTCATGTTGCATGAAACTTGGTTTAGAGTCCTAGAAACCGCGTTGTTAGATGTTTCATAAGTTCGTCAAACTAGTACAACGCTCATTGAGACACTCATAAGCACTCATGGTTCATGAAACTTGGTTTAGAGTCCTAGAAATGCGTTGTTAGATGTTTCATAAGTTCGTAAAACTAGTACAAAGCTCATTGGGACACTTATAAGCACTCATGTTGCATGAAACTTGGTTTAGAGTCCTAGAAACGGGTTGTTAGATGTTTCATAAGTTCGTCAAACAAGTACAAAACTCATTCAGACACTTATAAGCACTCATGTTGCATGAAACTTGGTTCAGAGTCCTAGAAACGCGTTGTTAGATGTTTCATAAGTTCGTTAAACTTGTACAAAGCTCATTGAGACACTTATATGCACTCATGTTGAATGCAACTTTGTTAAGACTTCTAGAAACGCATTGTTATATGTTTCATAAGTTCGTCAAACTAGTATAAAGCTCATTGAGACACATATAAGCACTCATGTTGCATGAAACTCTGTTTAGAGTACTAGAAACGTGTTGTTAGATGTTTCATAAGTTCGTAAAACTAGTACAAAGCTCATTGAGACACTTATAAGCACTCATGTTGCATGAAACTTAGTTTAGAGTCCTAGAAACCGTGTTGTTAGATGTTTCATAAGTTCGTTAAACTTGTACAAAACTCATTGAGACTCTTATACGCACTCATGTTGAATGCAAATTTGTTAAGACTCCTAGAAACGCGTTGTTAGATGTTTCATAAGTTCGTCAAACTAGTACGGTGCTCATCTAGACACTTATAAGCACTCATGTTGCATGAAACTTGGTTTAGAGTCCTAGAAACGCGTTGTTAGATGTTTCATAAGATTGTTAAACTTGTACAAAGCTCATTGAAACACTTAAAAGCACTCATGTTGCATGAAACTTGGTTTAGAGTCCTTGAAAAGCGTTGTTAGATGTTTCATAAGTACGTCAAATTAGTACAAAGCTCATTGAGACGCTTATATGCACTCATGTTGCATGAAACTTGGTTTAGAGTCCTAGAAACCGCGTTGTTAGATGTTTCATAAGTTCGTTAAACTTGTACAAAGCTCATTGAGACACTTATATGCACTCATGTTGAATGAAACTTGGTTAAGACTCCTAGAAACGCGTTGTTAGATGTTTTATAAGTTTGACAAACTAGTACAAAGCTCGTTGAGACACTTATAAGCACTCATGTTGCATGAAACTTGGTTTAGAGTCCTAGAAACGCATTGTTAGATTTTTCATAAGTTCGTCAAACTAGTGCAAAGCTCATTGAGCCACTTATAAGCACTCATGTTGCATGAAATTTGGTTTAGAGTCCTAGAAACGCGTTGTTAGATGTTTCATAAGTTCGTCAAACAAGTACAAAGCTCATTGAGACACTTATAAGCAATCATGTTGCATGAAACTTGGTTTAGAGTCCTAGAAACGCGTTGTTAGATGTTTCATAAGTTCGTTAAACTTGTACAAAGCTCATTGAGACACTTATAAGCACTCATGTTGCATGAAACTTGGTTTAGAGTCCTAGCAACCACGTTGTTAGATGTTTCATAAGTTCGTCAAACTTGTACAAAGCTCATTGAGACACTTATAAGCACTCATGTTGCGTGAAATTTCGTTTAGAGTCCTAGAAAGGCGTTATTAGATGTTTCATAATTTCGCCAAACTAGTACAAAGCTCATTGAGACACTTATAAGCACTCATGGTTCATGAAACTTATTTTAGAGTCTTAGAAATCGCGTTGTTAGATGTTTCATTAGTTCGTTAAACTAGTACAAAGCTCATTGAGACACTTATATGCACTCATGTTGCATGAAACTTGGTTTAGAGTCCTAGAAACGCATTGTTAGATGTTTCATAAGTTCGTTAAACAAGTACAAAGCTCATTGAGACACTTATAAGAACTCATGTTGCATGAAACTTGGTTTAGAGTCCTAGAAACGCGTTGTTAGTTCTTTCATAAGTTCGTCAAACTTGTACAAAGCTCATTGAGACACTTATAAGCACTCAAGTTGCATGAAATTTAGTTTAGAGTCCTAGAAACCTCGTTGTTAGATGTTTCATAAGTTCGTCAAACTAGTACAAACCACATTGAGACACTTATAAGCACTCATGTTGCATGAAACTTGGTTTAGAGTCCTAGAAACGCGTTGTTAGATGTTTCATAAGTTCGTCACACTAGTACAAAGCTCATTGAGACACTTATAAGCACTCATGTTGTATGAAACTTGGTTTAGAGTCCTACAAACGCGTTGTTAGATGTTTCATAAGAGCGTTAAACTTGTACAAAGCTCATTGAGACACTTATAAGCACTCATGTTGCATGAAACTTGGTTTAGAGTCATAGAAACGCGTTGTTAGATATTTCATAAGTTCGTTAAACTTGTACAAAGCTCATTGAGACACTTATAAGCACTCATGTTGCATGAAACTTGGTTTAGAGTCCTAGAAAGGCGTTATTAGATGTTTCATAAGTTCGCCAAACTAGTACGAAGCTCATTGAGACACTTAAAGCACTCATGGTTCATGAAACTTGGTTTAGAGTATTAGAAATCGCGTTGTTAGATGTTTCATAAGTTCGTCAAACAAGTACAAAGCTCATTCAGACACTTATAAGCAGTCATGTTGCATGAAACTTGGTTTAGAGGCCTAGAAACGTGTTAGATGTTTCATAAGTTCGTCAAACTTTTAAAAAGCTCATTGAGACACTTATATGCACTCATGTTGCATGAAACTTGGTTTAGAGTCCTAGAAACCGCATTGTTAGATGTTTCATAAGTTCGTCAAACTAGTAGAAAGCTCATTGAGACACTTATAAGCACTCATGGTTCATGAAACTTGGTTTAGAGTCCTAGAAATGCATTGTTAGATGTTTCATAAGTTCGTAAAACTAGTACAAAGCTCATTGAGACACTTATAAGCACTCATGTTGCATGAAAGTTGGTTTAGAGTCCTAGAAACCGCGTTGTTAGATGTTTCATAAGTTTGTCAAACTAGTACAAAGCTCATTGAGACACATATAAGCACTCATGTTGCATGAAACTTGGTTTAGAGTCCTAGAAACGCGTTGTTAGATGTTTCATAAATTCGTTAAACTTGTACAAAGCTCATTGAGACACTTATATGCACTCATGTTGAATGCAACTTTGTTAAGACTCCTAGAAACGCGTTGTTATATGTTTCATAAGTTCGTCAAACTAGTACAAAGTTCATTGAGACACTTATAAGCACTCATGTTGCACGAAACTCTGTTTAGAGTCCTAGAAATGCGTTGTTAGATGTTTCATAAGTTCGTAAAACTACTACAAAGCGCATTGAGACACTTATAAGCACTCATGTTGCATGAAACTTAGTTTAGAGTCCTAGAAACCGCGTTGTTAGATGTTTCATAAGTTCATCAAACTAGTACAAAGCTCATTGAGCAACTTATAAGCACTCATGTTGCATGAAACTTGGTTTAGAGTCCTAGAAACCGCGTTGTTAGATGTTTCATAAGTTCGTCAAACTAGTACAACGCTCATTGAGACACTTATAAGCACTCATGGTTCATGAAACTTGGTTTAGAGTCCTAGAAATGCGTTGTTAGATGTTTCATAAGTTCGTAAAACTAGTACAAAGCTCATTGGGACACTTATAAGCACTCATGTTGCATGAAACTTGGTTTAGAGTCCTAGAAACGGGTTGTTAGATGTTTCATAAGTTCGTCAAACAAGTACAAAGCTCATTGAGACACTTATAAGCACTCATGTTGCATGAAACTTGGTTCAGAGTCCTAGAAACGCGTTGTTAGATGTTTCATAAGTTCGTTAAACTTGTACAAAGCTCATTGAGACACTTATATGCACTCATGTTGAATGCAACTTTGTTAAGACTTCTAGAAACGCGTTGTTATAAGTTTCATAAGTTCGTCAAACTAGTATAAAGCTCATTGAGACACATATAAGCACTCATGTTGCATGAAACTCTGTTTAGAGTACTAGAAACGTGTTGTTAGATGTTTCATAAGTTCGTAAAACTAGTACAAAGCTCATTGAGACACTTATAAGCACTCATGTTGCATGAAACTTAGTTTAGAGTCCTAGAAACCGTGTTGTTAGATGTTTCATAAGTTCATCAAACTAGTACAAAGCTCATTGAGCCACTTATAAGCACTCATGTTGCATGAAACTTGGTTTAGAGTCCTAGAAACGCGTTGTTAGATGTTTCAATAAGTTCGTCAAACGAGTACAAAGCTCATTGAGACACTTATAAGCACTCATGTTGCATGAAACTTGGTTTAGAGTCCTAGAAACACGTTGTTAGATGTGTCATAAGTTCGTTAAACTTGTACAAAACTCATTGAGACTCTTATACGCACTCATGTTGAATGCAAATTTGTTAAGACTCCTAGAAACGCGTTGTTAGATGTTTCATAAGTTCGTCAAACTAGTACGGTGCTCATCTAGACACTTATAAGCACTCATGTTGCATGAAACTTGGTTTAGAGTCCTAGAAACGCGTTGTTAGATGTTTCATAAGATTGTTAAACTTGTACAAAGCTCATTGAAACACTTAAAAGCACTCATGTTGCATGAAACTTGGTTTAGAGTCCTTGAAAAGCGTTGTTAGATGTTTCATAAGTACGTCAAATTAGTACAAAGCTCATTGAGACGCTTATATGCACTCATGTTGCATGAAACTTGGTTTAGAGTCCTAGAAACCGCGTTGTTAGATGTTTCATAAGTTCGTTAAACTTGTACAAAGCTCATTGAGACACTTATATGCACTCATGTTGAATGAAACTTGGTTAAGACTCCTAGAAACGCGTTGTTAGATGTTTTATAAGTTTGACAAACTAGTACAAAGCTCGTTGAGACACTTATAAGCACTCATGTTGCATGAAACTTGGTTTAGAGTCCTAGAAACGCATTGTTAGATTTTTCATAAGTTCGTCAAACTAGTGCAAAGCTCATTGAGCCACTTATAAGCACTCATGTTGCATGAAATTTGGTTTAGAGTCCTAGAAACGCGTTGTTAGATGTTTCATAAGTTCGTCAAACAAGAACAAAGCTCATTGAGACACTTATAAGCAATCATGTTGCATGAAACTTGGTTTAGAGTCCTAGAAACGCGTTGTTAGATGTTTCATAAGTTCGTTAAACTTGTACAAAGCTCATTGAGACACTTATAAGCACTCATGTTGCATGAAACTTGGTTTAGAGTCCTAGCAACCACGTTGTTAGATGTTTCATAAGTTCGTCAAACTTGTACAAAGCTCATTGAGACACTTATAAGCACTCATGTTGCGTGAAATTTCGTTTAGAGTCCTAGAAAGGCGTTATTAGATGTTTCATAATTTCGCCAAACTAGTACAAAGCTCATTGAGACACTTATAAGCACTCATGGTTCATGAAACTTATTTTCGAGTCTTAGAAATCGCGTTGTTAGATGTTTCATTAGTTCGTCAAACTAGTACAAAGCTCATTGAGACACTTATATGCACTCATGTTGCATGAAACTTGGTTTAGAGTCCTAGAAACGCATTGTTAGATGTTTCATAAGTTCGTTAAACAAGTACAAAGCTCATTGAGACACTTATAAGAACTCATGTTGCATGAAACTTGGTTTAGAGTCCTAGAAACGCGTTGTTAGTTCTTTCATAAGTTCGTCAAACTTGTACAAAGCTCATTGAGACACTTATAAGCACTCATGTTGCATGAAATTTAGTTTAGAGTCCTAGAAACCTCGTTGTTAGATGTTTCATAAGTTCGTCAAACTAGTACAAACCTCATTGAGACACTTATAAGCACTCATGTTGCATGAAACTTGGTTTAGAGTCCTAGAAACGCGTTGTTAGATGTTTCATAAGTTCGTCACACTAGTACAAAGCTCATTGAGACACTTATAAGCACTCATGTTGTATGAAACTTGGTTTAGAGTCCTACAAACGCGTTGTTAGATGTTTCATAAGAGCGTTAAACTTGTACAAAGCTCATTGAGACACTTATAAGCACTCATGTTGCATGAAACTTGGTTTAGAGTCATAGAAACGCGTTGTTAGATATTTCATAAGTTCGTTAAACTTGTACAAAGCTCATTGAGACACTTATAAGCACTCATGTTGCATGAAACTTGGTTTAGAGTCCTAGAAAGGCGTTATTAGATGTTTCATAAGTTCGCCAAACTAGTACGAAGCTCATTGAGACACTTATAAGCACTCATGGTTCATGAAACTTGGTTTAGAGTATTAGAAATCGCGTTGTTAGATGTTTCATAAGTTCGTCAAACAAGTACAAAGCTCATTCGGACACTTATAAGCGATCATGTTGCATGAAACTTGGTTTAGAGGCCTAGAAACGTGTTAGATGTTTCATAAGTTCGTCAAACTTTTAAAAAGATCATTGAGACACTTATATGCACTCATGTTGCATGAAACTTGGTTTAGAGTCCTAGAAACCGCATTGTTAGATGTTTCATAAGTTCGTCAAACTAGTACAAAGCTCATTGAGACACTTATAAGCACTCATGGTTCATGAAACTTGCTTTAGAGTCCTAGAAATGCATTGTTAGATGTTTCATAAGTTCGTAAAACTAGTACAAAGCTCATTGAGACACTTATAAGCACTCATGTTGCATGAAAGTTGGTTTAGAGTCCTAGAAACCGCGTTGTTAGATGTTTCATAAGTTTGTCAAACTAGTACAAAGCTCATTGAGACACATATAAGCACTCATGTTGCATGAAACTTGGTTTAGAGTCCTAGAAACGCGTTGTTAGATGTTTCATAAGTTCGTTAAACTTGTACAAAGCTCATTGAGACACTTATATGCACTCATGTTGAATGCAACTTTGTTAAGACTCCTAGAAACGCGTTGTTATATGTTTCATAAGTTCGTCAAACTAGTACAAAGCTCATTGAGACACTTATAAGCACTCATGTTGCACGAAACTCTGTTTAGAGTCCTAGAAATGCGTTGTTAGATGTTTCATATGTTCGTAAAACTACTACAAAGCGCATTGAGACACTTGTAAGCACTCATGTTGCATGAAACTTAGTTTAGAGTCCTAGAAACCGCGTTGTTAGATGTTTCATAAGTTCATCAAACTAGTACAAAGCTCATTGAGCAACTTATAAGCACTCATGTTGCATGAAACTTGGTTTAGAGTCCTAGAAACCGCGTTGTTAGATGTTTCATAAGTTCGTCAAACTAGTACAACGCTCATTGAGACACTTATAAGCACTCATGGTTCATGAAACTTGGTTTAGAGTCCTAGAAATGCGTTGTTAGATGTTTCATAAGTTCGTAAAACTAGTACAAAGCTCATTGGGACACTTATAAGCACTCATGTTGCATGAAACTTGGTTTAGAGTCCTAGAAACGGGTTGTTAGATGTTTCATAAGTTCGTCAAACAAGTACAAAGCTCATTGAGACACTTATAAGCACTCATGTTGCATGAAACTTGGTTCAGAGTCCTAGAAACGCGTTGTTAGATGTTTCATAAGTTCGTTAAACTAGTACAAAGCTCATTGAGACACTTATATGCACTCATGTTGAATGCAACTTTGTTAAGACTTCTAGAAACACGTTGTTATATGTTTCATAAGTTCGTCAAACTAGTATAAAGCTCATTGAGACACATATAAGCACTCATGTTGCATGAAACTCTGTTTAGAGTACTAGAAACGTGTTGTTAGATGTTTCATAAGTTCGTAAAACTAGTACAAAGCTCATTGAGACACTTATAAGCACTCATGTTGCATGAAACTTAGTTTAGAGTCCTAGAAACCGTGTTGTTTGATGTTTCATAAGTTCATCAAACTAGTACAAAGCTCATTGAGCCACTTATAAGCACTCATGTTGCATGAAACTTGGTTTAGAGTCCTAGAAACGCGTTGTTAGATGTTTCAATAAGTTCGTCAAACGAGTACAAAGCTCATTGAGACACTTATAAGCACTCATGTTGCATGAAACTTGGTTTAGAGTCCTAGAAACACGTTGTTAGATGTGTCATAAGTTCGTTAAACTTGTACAAAACTCATTGAGACTCTTATACGCACTCATGTTGAATGCAACTTTGTTAAGACTCCTAGAAACGCGTTGTTAGATGTTTCATAAGTTCGTCAAACTAGTACAGTGCTCATCTAGACAGTTATAAGCACTCATGTTGCATGAAACTTGGTTTAGAGTCCTAGAAACGCGTTGTTAGATGTTTCATAAGATTGTTAAACTTGTACAAAGCACATTGAAACACTTAAAAGCACTCATGTTGCATGAAACTTGGTTTAGAGTCCTTGAAAAGCGTTGTTAGATGTTTCATAAGTACGTCAAACTAGTACAAAGCTCATTGAGACGCTTATATGCACTCATGTTGCATGAAACTTGGTTTAGAGTCCTAGAAACCGCGTTGTTAGATGTTTCATAAGTTCGTTAAACTTGTACAAAGCTCATTGAGACACTTATATGCACTCATGTTGAATGAAACTTGGTTAAGACTCCTAGAAACGCGTTGTTAGATGTTTTATAAGTTTGACAAACTAGTACAAAGCTCGTTGAGACACTTATAAGCACTCATGTTGCATGAAACTTGGTTTAGAGTCCTAGAAACGCATTGTTAGATTTTTCATAAGTTCGTCAAACTAGTGCAAAGCTCATTGAGCCACTTATAAGCACTCATGTTGCATGAAATTTGGTTTAGAGTCCTAGAAAGGCGTTGTTAGATGTTTCATAAGTTCGCCAAACTAGTACAAAGCTCATTCAGACACTTATAAGCACTCATGGTTCGTGAAACTTGGTTTAGAGTCTTAGAAATCGCGTTGTTAAATGTTCCATAAGTTCGTTAAACTTGTACAAAGCTCATTGAGACACTTATAAACACTCATGTTGCATGAAACTTGGTTTAGAGTCCTATAAACGCGTTGTTAGATGTTTCATAAGTTTGTCAAACTTGTACAAAGCTCATTGAGACACATATAAGCACTCATGTTGCATGAAACTTGGTTTAGAGTCCTAGAAACGCGTTGTTAGATGTTTCATAAGTTCGTCAAACAAGTACAAAGCTCATTGAGACACTTATAAGCAATCATGTTGCATGAAACTTGGTTTAGAGTCCTAGAAACGCGTTGTTAGATGTTTCATAAGTTCGTTAAACTTGTACAAAGCTCATTGAGACACTTATAAGCACTCATGTTGCATGAAATTTGGTTTAGAGTCCTAGCAACCACGTTGTTAGATGTTTCATAAGTTCGTCAAACTTGTACAAAGCTCATTGAGACACTTATAAGCACTCATGTTGCGTGAAATTTCGTTTAGAGTCCTAGAAAGGCGTTATTAGATGTTTCATAATTTCGCCAAACTAGTACAAAGCTCATTGAGACACTTATAAGCACTCATGGTTCATGAAACTTATTTTAGAGTCTTAGAAATCGCGTTGTTAGATGTTTCATTAGTTCGTCAAACTAGTACAAAGCTCATTGAGACACTTATATGCACTCATGTTGCATGAAACTTGGTTTAGAGTCCTAGAAACGCGTTGTTAGATGTTTCATAAGTTCGTTAAACAAGTACAAAGCTCATTGAGACACTTATAAGAACTCATGTTGCATGAAACTTGGTTTAGAGTCCTAGAAACGCGTTGTTAGTTCTTTCATAAGTTCGTCAAACTTGTACAAAGCTCATTGAGACACTTATAAGCACTCATGTTGCATGAAATTTAGTTTGGAGTCCTAGAAACCTCGTTGTTAGATGTTTCATAAGTTCGTCAAACTAGTACAAACCTCATTGAGACACTTAGAAGCACTCATGTTGCATGAAACTTGGTTTAGAGTCCTAGAAACGCGTTGTTAGATGTTTCATAAGTTCGTCACACTAGTACAAAGCTCATTGAGACACTTATAAGCACTCATGTTGTATGAAACTTGGTTTAGAGTCCTACAAACGCGTTGTTAGATGTTTCATAAGAGCGTTAAACTTGTACAAAGCTCATTGAGACACTTATAAGCACTCATGTTGCATGAAACTTGGTTTAGAGTCATAGAAACGCGTTGTTAGATATTTCATAAGTTCGTTAAACTTGTACAAAGCTCATTGAGACACTTATAAGCACTCATGTTGCATGAAACTTGGTTTAGAGTCCTAGAAAGGCGTTATTAGATGTTTCATAAGTTCGCCAAACTAGTACAAAGCTCATTGAGACACTTATAAGCACTCATGGTTCATGAAACTTGGTTTAGAGTATTAGAAATCGCGTTGTTAGATGTTTCATAAGTTCGTCAAACAAGTACAAAGCTCATTCGGACACTTATAAGCAGTCATGTTGCATGAAACTTGGTTTAGAGGCCTAGAAACGTGTTAGATGTTTCATAAGTTCGTCAAACTTTTAAAAAGCTCATTGAGACACTTATATGCACTCATGTTGCATGAAACTTGGTTTAGAGTCCTAGAAACCGCATTGTTAGATGTTTCATAAGTTCGTCAAACTAGTACAAAGCTCATTGAGACACTTATAAGCACTCATGGTTCATGAAACTTGGTTTAGAGTCCTAGAAATGCATTGTTAGATGTTTCATAAGTTCGTAAAACTAGTACAAAGCTCATTGAGACACTTATAAGCACTCATGTTGCATGAAAGTTGGTTTAGAGTCCTAGAAACCGCGTTGTTAGATGTTTCATAAGTTTGTCAAACTAGTACAAAGCTCATTGAGACACATATAAGCACTCATGTTGCATGAAACTTGGTTTAGAGTCCTAGAAACGCGTTGTTAGATGTTTCATAAGTTCGTTAAACTTGTACAAAGCTCATTGAGACACTTATATGCACTCATGTTGAATGCAACTTTGTTAAGACTCCTAGAAACGCGTTGTTATATGTTTCATAAGTTCGTCAAACTAGTACAAAGCTCATTGAGACACTTATAAGCACTCATGTTGCACGAAACTCTGTTTAGAGTCCTAGAAATGCGTTGTTAGATGTTTCATAAGTTCGTAAAACTACTACAAAGCGCATTGAGACACTTATAAGCACTCATGTTGCATGAAACTTAGTTTAGAGTCCTAGAAACCGCGTTGTTAGATGTTTCATAAGTTCATCAAACTAGTACAAAGCTCATTGAGCAACTTATAAGCACTCATGTTGCATGAAACTTGGTTTAGAGTCCTAGAAAAGTGTTGCTAGATGTTTCATAAGTTCGTCAAACAAGTACAAAGCTCATTGAGACACTTATAAGCACTCATGTTGCATGAAACTTGGTTTAGAGTCCTAGAAACACGTTGTTAGATGTGTCATAAGTACGTTAAACTTGTACAAAACTCATTGAGACTCTTATATGCACTCATGTTGAATGCAACTTTGTTAAGACTCCTAGAAACGCGTTGTTAGATGTTTCATAAGTTCGTCAAACTAGTACAAAGCTCATTGAGACACTTATAAGCACTCATGGTTCATGAAACTTGGTTTAGAGTCCTAGAAATGTGTTGTTAGATGTTTCATAAGTTCGTCAAACTAGTACAAAGCTCATTGAGACACTTATAAGCACTCATGTTGCATGAAACTTGGTTTAGAGTCCTAGAAACGCGTTGTTAGATGTTTCATAAGATTGTTAAACTTGTACAAAGCTCATTGAAACACTTATAAGCACTCATGTTGCATGAAACTTGGTTTAGAGTCCTTGAAAGGCGTTGTTAGATGTTTCATAAGTTCGTCAAACTAGTACAAAGCTCATTGAGACGCTTATATGCACTCATGTTGCATGAAACTTTGTTTAGAGTCCTAGAAACGCGTTTTTAGATGTTTCATAAGTTCGTCAAACTTGTACAAACCTCATTGAGACACTTATATGCACTCATGTTGAATGAAACTTGGTTAAGACTCCTAGAAACGCGTTGTTAGATGTTTCATAAGTTCGTCAAACTAGTACAAAGCTCATTGAGACACTTATAAGCACTCATGTTGCATGAAACTTGGTTTAGAGTCCTAGAAACGCGTTGTTAGATTTTTCATAAGTTCGTCAAACTAGTGCAAAGCTCATTGAGCCACTTATAAGCACTCATGTAGCATGAAATTTGGTTTAGAGTCCTAGAAACGCGTTGTTAGATGTTTCATAAGTTCGTCAAACAAGTACAAAGCTCATTGAGACACTTATAAGCAATCATGTTGCATGAAACTTGGTTTAGAGTCCTAGAAACGCGTTGTTAGATGTTTCATAAGTTCGTCAAACTTGTACAAAGCTCATTGAGACAATTATAAGCACTCATGTTGCATGAAACTTGGTTTAGAGTCCTAGAAACCGCGTTGTTAGATGTTTCATAAGTTCGTCAATCTAGTACAAAGCTCATTGAGACACTTATAAGCAATCATGTTGCATGAAACTTGGTTTAGAGTCCTAGAAACGCGTTGTTAGATGTTTCATAACTTCGTTAAACTTGTACATGTTGAGACTAATGGTAACCTTTCAAAGGCATTAGGTTAAGAACACATTTACTTGTATTACAAGACAAGAGGATCAAATAAGCGCCCAAGAAAATGATAAACTAAAGAATGATAAGGCAAAGATGATAAGGAAGGGGAATAAAAGGAAGATAGAGTGATAAGTAGTTTGATAAGTAGCTTGATAAGGAGATAAGCAAGGTGATAAAGCTCCAACGGCTATCTTGTGGATAAGGGGCGCTGGTGCCAGCTCATGTACGGACCAGCCAGCTCTCCTTTTGACCACACATGCTTGGTTTGACTCCACATGCTTCCTTGACCAAAAGCTTATCCAAATCAGCTACATTAGACCTAGATTTCTCTTGTATCCTCTCCTCTATATAATCTCTCCTTATGCACATTATTGTAATCAAGGAGGCTAGTCCTCTCTTAATAATCTATGTTTTCTCTCCACACATACTCTCTCTAAACTCTAAATCTCCATTACTCTTAACCGAAACTCTACCTATTCTCTTCACATATTCTCTTAAACACATAAACATATTCTTGATAATCTCTTGAGAGCTTCACAATCTCTCCTCTATTCTCTACTTTCCAACATGGTATCAGAGCATTTAGCTCCTCTCCTAAGTATTTCCGCAAGCTTAGTTTTGTTTATGGGTAAAGATCCTTGCTTCTTTACTCTTATGAGTGTAAGAACTTGATGAATCCGATACTCTTTCTTCTTTGCTTCTTTATTTACTTTTATAAGGCTATGAACAAGAACAACCAAGATAGCTTGGTAATTGTGAGCCATAGAGGATAAAGATCTTGTCCCTTTGCTCTTATGAGTATAAGCGGCTTGACAAATCCAAGATCTTCTTTTTTTATGTTTATAAACATTAAGATCTATTAGGTGAAGGAACCATGATTCGCTTTTCCTCTTATGAGTGATAAGAACATGATGAATCCATATCCCTATTTAAGAACAATCCAAACAAGGACGGTTCATGTAAAGCTTAGATCTTGAATCTTGCTACATGGCAAATCCGAGTTTGTTTGTGTTGTTCTTACAAGATCTTAATTAGGCCAAAAGCTAGTGATTGAGAACCATGGATTCCTTGCTCATAGGAGTTTAAGGAACCTTGATGAATCCAATAACCACTTAGCATAGGCATTTAGGCTATGAACAAGTATCCAAAGCATCAAAGCTTGGAACTTGTGAGCTAAAAGAGTAAGAGAACCATGTTGATTGTCTCTTGTGAGAACAAAACATGTTGAATCCAAAACTCTATGCTTTCTTTCCATACAAAGATTCATGGAAGAGAACCGAGTTTCTTAATACTCTTATGAGATAAAGAGAACTCGTTAAATCTAAATCCTCATTAAAGAACACATTAATCCAAGACCGATTCATGAAAAGATTTGATCTTTTAAAGATCTAGCTACATGGAAAATCGATGTCTTGATTATGTAGTATCTTTAAATAATCTTTGTATAAGGCCAAAAGTTAAAAGGTGAGAACCATGGTTTCCTCACTCTCATGAGTCCAAAGGAACCTTGATGAATCCAAGATCTATTTGACTTAGGCATGAAACGATGACCAAGTTTTTCAAGAACAAAACTTGAAACTTGAGAGTTTAAAGGTTAAGTGAACCACTTGTGTTAACTCATAAAGTAGTAACCTAGTGTTGAATCCAAAACCCCCTTTAGACAATGACCAAGCTTCCTAAAGCATAAAAGCTTGGAACTTGAGAGTCAAAGAGTAAGGAACCATGCCTATTGTCTCTTATGAGAACAAAGGTAGGATGAATCCGAGTTACTCTAAGCTTTATTTAGGCAAGGACCAAGTTATCAAGGTAAAATTTTGGCACTTGAGAGCTAAAAGAGAGTGATCCTTGTGAAATAAGTATTATGTACTTAATTGACTTGTTAAATCCAAATCTCTTTGCATTATTTAGAATTATGAGCATGTACTAGTTGGTTTTCATTTTTAAAAGTTTTGACAATGAAGAGATTTGTTGAAGTAAGACTAATTGTCTTTATAAGGGAAAGATTTAATCTTTCATCTTAAAGCTTAAATCTTATAATCTCTAAGTCAATACATGCTCTTGTTTGAATTTTAAATTTCTAAAGACAATGAAGATGGTTAAGTGGTGGTTGTGTAAGTGGAAACACAAGGGGGAGATAAAGAGATTAGTAGTTACCTTGAGTCCTAAAGATCTTTAAAGATAATTAAAGAATCGGTTAAACTCTATACTCTTTATACCCCACTATAACATCCAAGTCTTGATTCTTGTTAAAGACCAAATCACTAATCCTTAAATGGTTAAGTGGTTTGTGTCTTGGAAAAATCTAGGATACAAGGTCCGCATAAGTCTATATGTCTAAAAATCAAATCACTAGTCCTTGTTTGGAAAAGTTGTTTGATTTGCTATGTATTTAAGACTATATGCACTTAAGACCTTGGTTAATCCAAAAGATCACCGGTTTTATCAAAGGGTAAGGAACCATAGATCCGCTTGTGATTAAGCCTAAGATCTTATGGAATCCAAAACTCTCTTAGAGGGTAGTGAAACAATAATCATTGGATGTTTGAAAAGCACTCTAATCTTATTGAATCCAATAAACCTCGGCTAACATATCTTGTATGATATGGGGAAGTGATTCATGATCATAACTCTTGTAAATCCAAATAGGATAAGTTTGACATGATGATCTATTGTTAAGATCATTGACCGCAATTGTGCTCTTAAGTCAATGATCCGAGAGAAGTGACTTGCTATACAAGCATTCAAAAGTCACAATGATCCTCGGTTTTGTTAGGATTCATGGTCTAGTTTTTAAGCTTTAAAGACCATGACTCTCTCTTAAAGTCACTATGGCAAGGCGCCATAGAAAGACTCTTGTTGTTAAACCTTGATAAACTCTTGTAGGTACTAATCAATGGATAATCAACAAAGAACTCTTTCATGAGGAAAGTTATAATCTCAATATAGACTAACCGTGAGAAGGTGCTCTATGAGTAAATAACTTTCCCACATGACCATCAACTCAAGGAACTTTAAAAGGGCCACTTCTAAAACTCTTTACTCTCTTATATAGTTAGATATTTGCTTAAGTGATTGTTAATGCTTCATCACTTAGCTAAAAAAATGGATTAGAATTTGCAAATTATGAAAACTAGAACTTGACTTGTGATAAAATGCATCCTATACTCGGGTTTAGCTAAATATCTTAGAGAATACATTGAACTAAGTCTTAAACCCTCCTTTGCATTCTTCCTTGTTCTTGTTAGTATTGTTAAGTAATTTGTACATATGTTGCTAATTACATGCCGGTTATCATGATATTTAAATCAAATCTTTGTCTTTATGATGATGTATGATCACCATCAATAAAAGACCAAAAAATGATGATCAATGAGAAACCCCTAAGCATGAAGAGGTGACTAAGAAGAGTTAAAGAGAAGAGAAGTAAAGAAGTATATGAAAGAGGTCACGAAAAGGTATCCAAAGAGAGGATGAGAAACCTCTTTCTCAAGAAGCTTGTAAAGGACAAAGCCGAGAAAGGAGGAAAATCCATATACTTCCATGTTTATCATGAAGGGGGGAGAAGAAGTGTTAGATCACACATCTCATCATGATCAAATGGAAGCTAATCACCATCATCATGTTGGCCAAATGCATCTACCAAGAGCTAAAGCCATCAAGTATCTCGGCCAAGTATTCACAAGACAAAGCCGAGTCAACTCATCATCAACACTAGTCTCGACCGAGTACCTAGAAAAGTCTCGGCCAATCTCGGCCATGTATCCACCAAGGAACCAATCCGAGTCTAATGCTGTTATGTCCAAACATCTACCAAGAGCAAGCAATTCATCACCATCCGGCTCTCGGAAACCGGCGCCCGATCATCGATCACTTAAAGCGCCGGAAACCGAGCACCAAAAACGCCCGGGCACCGAGCACCAAAAGCGCCCGGGCACCAAGCACCAAAAGCGCCCGGACACCGAGCACCAAAAGCGCCCGGGCACCGAGCACCAAAGGCGCCCGGGTACCAAGAACCTAAGACGCCCGGTCATCGTGCGCCTAAATTTCAATCAACAATTCGGCTAAAGCATCCTCCAAAGAGCAAAGCCGAACTAATTCTATCAACTTGTTTCAATTACACAAAGGAGGAAGTCAAGAGTACTTGTGAAGAAATCAAAGACAAATCCAAAGTGTAACTACAAGAGATTACCAAAACCACTACGAACTAAAGGTTGTCCCTAAACCTTACTCTTCATTAAGTTTTAAATTATAAGAACTAAAGCCGCACCATAATCTTGCTTAGTTCTTGTTTGTCTAGATAGCCTAAATTGAATCATTTGAAATTTGCTAGAAGAACTTAGGTTTAAATATGGCAAAATTACTCATTGTTTCATTATTGGTTTATGGACTTAAGAAGTTTTGTGAGCATCTCTATTATATCAAGTTAACCTTGCACTAAACTCTTTGTATCTCTTGAATCTTTTGAAGGTTCAAAGGAAAGGAGGTAAATTGATCACCTCGGTTGCTTGAGAAACAAGAAGAAAGCCACTAAGGGACATGAAGGAAGAAGGGTAAAGGGAGTCAAAAGTGTTCGTTCATGTCCTCTCACATTCAAGCTTGTGAAGAACAAAGCCGCGAAGAGGAAGTAAAGAGTGAAGCTTGAAGAAAGCATAGAAGTAACTTCATCATCTAAGTGTGAAGAGCATAATGAAGATGAGAAGTTTAAAGAACCCTTATGAAGAAACGGTAAAGGCAAGAACTTGAACCGATTTCTACTTAAGGGGGAGTGTGTTTGGCGAGCTAGAAAGAGTTCATTTGAGAAGACTTTGAAGACAAGTCAAGAAGAACTCAAGGCTCATCAAAGAAGACCCCTAACCGAATTGACTTACACTCTTTTTCCTTAGATGTGGTTTTATCTCAAGTGGTTTTCCCATCTAAGGTTTTAATGAGGTTTGTTAAACGGTTTTCCAATCTTAGGTTTGTTAGGCTAACTTGGTAGCCATTTCAGACTAATGGTAACCTTAGAAAGGCATTAGGTCAAGAACACACTTACTTGTATTACAAGACAAGAGGATCAAATAAGCGCCCAAGAAAATGATAAACTAAAGAATGATAAGGCAAAGATGATAAGGAAGGGGAATAAAAGGAAAATAGAGTGATAAGTAGCTTGATAAGTAGCTTGATAAGGAGATAAGCAAGGTGATAAAGCTCCAACGGCTATCTTGTGGATAAGGGGCGTTGGTGCCAGCTCATGTACGGACCAGCCAGCTCTCCTTTTGACCACACATGCTTGGTCATGACTCCACATGCTTCCTTGACAAAAAAGCTTATCCAAATCAGCTACATTAGACCTAGATTTTTCTTGTATCCTCTCCTCTATATAATCTCTCCTTATGCACATTATTGTAATCAAGGAGGCTAGTCCTCTCTTAATAATCTATGTTTTCTCTCCACACATACTCTCTCTAAACTCTAAATATCCATTACTCTTAACCGCAACTCTACCTATTCTCTTCACATATTCTCTTACACATAAACAGATTCTTCATAATCTCTTGAGAGCTTCACAATCTCTCCTCTATTCTCTACTTTCCAGCGGTACAAAGCTCATTGAGACACTTATAAGCACTCATGTTGCATGAAACTTGGTTTAGAGTCCTAGCAACCACGTTGTTAGATGTTTCATAAGTTCGTCTAACTTGTACAAAGCTAATTGAGACACTTATAAGCAATCATGTTGCATGAAACTTCGTTTAGAGTCCTAGAAAGGCGTTATTAGATGTTTCATAAGTTCGCCAAACTAGTACAAAGCTCATTGAGACACTTATAAGCACTCATGGTTCATGAAACTTATTTTAGAGTCTTAGAAATCGCGTTTTTAGATGTTTCATAAGTTCGTCAAACAATCACATAAGCTCATTGAGACACTTATAGGCAGTCATGTTGTATGAAACTTGGTTTAGAGTCCTAGAAACGCGTTGTTAGATGTTTTATAAGTTCGTCAAACTTGTACAAAGCTCATTGAGACACTTATATGCACTCATGTTGCATGAAACTTGGTTTAGAGTCCTAGAAACACTTTGTTAGATGTTTCATAAGTTCGTTAAACTTGTACAAACCTCATTGAGACACTTATATGCACTCATGTTGAAAGCAACTTTGTTAAGACTCCTAGAAACGCGTTGTTAGATGTTTCATAAGTTCGTCAAACTAGTACAAAGCTCATTTAGACACTTATAAGCACTCATGTTGTATGAAATTTGGTTTAGAGTCCTAGAAACGCGTTGTTAGATGTTTCATAAGTTCGTAAAACTAGTACAAAGCTCATTGAGACACTTATAAGCACTCATGTTGCATGAAACTTGGTTTAGAGTCCTAGAAACCACGTTGTTAGATGTTTCATAAGATCGTCAAACTTGTACAAAGCTCATTGAGACACTTATAAGCACTCATGTTGCATGAAACTTGGTTTAGAGTCCTAGAAACCGCGTTGTTAGATGTTTCATAAGTTCGTCAAACTAGTACAAAGCTCATTGAGCCACTTATAAGCACTCATGTCGCATGAAACTTGGTTTAGAGTCCTAGAAACGCGTTGTTAGATGTTTCATAAGTTCGTCAAACAAGTACAAAGCTCATTGAGACACTTATAAGTACTCATGTTTCATGAAACTTGGTTTAGAGTCCTAGAAACGCGTTGTTAGATGATTCATAAGTTCGTCAAACTAGTACAAAGCTCATTGAGCCACTTATAAGAACTCATGTCGCATGAAACTTGGTTTAGAGTCCTAGAAACGCGTTGTTAGATGTTTCATAAGATTGTTAAACTTGTACAAAGCTCATTGAAACACTTATAAGCACTTATGTTGCATGAAACTTGGTTTAGAGTCCTTGAAAGGCGTTGTTATATGTTTCATAAGTTCATTGACACACATATAAGCACTCATGTTGGATGAAACTTGTACAATGCTCATTGAGACACTTATAAGCACTCATGTTGCATGAAACTTGGTTTAGAGTCCTAGAAACGCGTTGTTAGATGTTTCATAAGTTCGTCAAACTAGTACAAAGCTCATTGAGACACTTATAAGCACTCATGTTGCATGAAACTTGTATTAGAGTCTTAGAAACGCGTTGTTAGATGTTTCATAAGATCGTTAAACTTGTACAAAGCTCATTGAGACACTTATAAGCACTCATGTTGAATGAAACTTGGTTTAGAGTCCTAGAAACCGCGTTGTTAGATGTTTCATAAGTTCGTCAAACTAGTACAAAACTCATTGAGACACTTATAAGCACTCAGGTTGCATGAAACTTTGTTTAGAGTCCTAGAAACGCATTGTTACATGTTTAATAATTTCGTCAAACTAGTACAAAGCTCATTGAGACACTTATAAGCACTCATGTTGCATGAAACTTGGTTTAGAGTCCTAGAAATCGCGTTGTTAGATGTTTCATAAGTTCGTCAAACTTGTACAAAGCTCATTGAGCCACTTATAAGCACTCATGTCGCATGAAACTTGGTTTAGAGTCATAGAAACACGTTGTTAGATGTTTCATAAGTTCGTCAAACAAGTACAAAACTCATTGAGACACTTATAAGCACTCATGTTGCATGAAACTTGGTTTAGAGTCCTAGAAACGCGTTGTTCTATGTTTCATAAGTTCGTTAAACTTGTACAAAGCTCATTGAGATACTTATATGCACTCATGTTGAATGCAACTTTGTTAAGACTCCTAGAAACGCGTTGTTAGATTTTTCATAAGTTCGTCAAACTAGTAGAAAGCTCATTGAGACACTTATAAGCACTCATGTCGCATGAAACTTGGTTTAGAGTCCTAGAAACGCGTTGTTAGATGTTTCATAAGTTCGTCAAACTTGTAGAAAGCTCATTGAGACACTTATAAGCACTCATGTTGCATGAAACTTAGTTTAGAGTCCTAGAAACGCGTTGTTAGATGTTTCATAAGATCGTTAAACTTGTACAAAGCTCATTGAGACACTTATAAGCACTCATGTTGCATGAAACTTGGTTTAGAGTCCTAGAAACCGCGTTGTTAGATGTTTCATAAGTTCGTCAAACTTGTACAAAGCTCATTGAGACACTTATAAGCACTCATGTTGCATGAAACTTGGTTTAGAGTCCTAGAAACCGAGTTGTTAGATGTTTCATTAGTTTGTCAAACTAGTACAAGGCTCATTGAGCCACCTATAAGCTCTCATGTCGCATGAAACTTGGTTTAGAGTCCTAGAAACGCGTTGTTAGATGTTTCATAAGTTCGTCAAACTAGTACAAAGCTCATTGAGACACTTATAAGCACTCATGTTGCATGAAACTTGGTTTACAGTCCTAGAAACGCGTTGTTATATGTTTCATAATTCGTTAAACTTGTACAAAGCTCATTGAGACACTTATATGCACTCATAAGTTCGTTAAACTTGTACAAAGCTCATTGAGACACTTATAAGCACTCATGTTGCATGAAACTTGGTTTAGAGTCCTAGAAACGCGTTGTTAGTTGTTTCATAAGTTCGTCAAACTAGTACAAAGCTCATTGAGACACTTATAAGCACTCAGGTCGCATGAAACTTGGTTTAGAGTCCTAGAAACGCATTGTTAGATGTTTCATAAGATCGTTAAACTTGTAAAAAGCTCATTGAGACACTTATAAGCACTCATGTTGCATGAAACTTGGTTTAGAGTCCTAGAAACCGCGTTGTTAGATGTTTCATAAGATCGTTAAACTTGTACAAAGCTCATTGAGACACTTATAAGCACTCATGTTGCATGAAACTTGGTTTAGAGTCCTAGAAACCGCGTTGTTAGATGTTTCATAAGTTCGTCAAACTTGTACAAAGCTCATTGAGACACTTATAAGCACTCATGTTGAATAAAACTTGGTTTAGAGTCCTAGAAACCGCGTTGTTAGATGTTTCATAAGTTCGTTAAACTTGTACAAAGCTCATTGAGACACTTATAAGCACTCATGTTGCATGAAACTTGGTTTAGAGTCCTAGAAACCGCGTTGTTAGATGTTTCATAAGTTCGTCAAACTTGTACAAAGCTCATTGAGACACTTATAAGAACTCATGTTGCATGAAACTTGGTTTAGAGTCCTAGAAACGCGTTGTTAGATGTTTCATAAGTTCGTCAAACTAGTACAAAGCTCATTGAGACACTTATAAGCACTCATGTTGCATGAAACTTGGTTTAGAGTCCTAGAAACGCATTGTTAGATGTTTCATAAGATCGTTAAACTTGTAAAAAGCTCATTGAGACACTTATAAGCACTCATGTTCCATGAAACTTGGTTTAGAGTCCTAGAAACCGCGTTGTTAGATGTTTCATAAGATCGTTAAACTTGTACAAAGCTCATTGAGACACTTATAAGCACTCATGTTGCATGAAACTTGGTTTAGAGTCATAGAAACCGCGTTGTTAGATGTTTCATAAGTTCGTCAAACTAGTACAAAGCTCATTGAGACACTTATAAGCACTCATGTTGCATGAAACTTGGTTTAGAGTCCTAGAAACGCATTGTTAGATGTTTCATAAGATCGTTAAACTTGTAAAAAGCTCATTGAGACACTTATAAGCACTCATGTTGCATGAAACTTGGTTTAGAGTCCTAGAAACCGCGTTGTTAGATGTTTCATAAGTTTGTCAAACTTGCAAATAAGGTCATTGAGACACTTATAAGCACTCATGTTGCATGAAACTTGGTTTAGAGTCCTAGAAACCGCGTTGTTAGATGTTTCATAAGTTCGTCAAACTAGTACAAAGCTCATTGAGACACTCATAAGCACTCATGTTTCATGAAACTTTGTTTAGAGTCCTAGAAACGCATTGTTACATGTTTCATAATTTCGTCAAACTAGTACAATGTTCATTGAGAAACTTATAAGCACTCATGTTGCATGAAACTTGGTTTAGAGTCCTAGAAACGCGTTGTTAGATGTTTCATAAGTTCGTTAAACTTGTACAACGCTCATTGAGACACTTATATGCACTCATGTTGAATGCAACTTTGTTAAGACTCCTAGAAACACGTTGTTAGATGTTTCATAAGTTCGTCAAACTAGTACAAAGCTCATTTAGACACTTATAAGCACTCATGTTGCATGAAATTTGGTTTAGAGTCCTAGAAACGCGTTGTTAGATGTTTCATAAGTTCGTCAAACTAGTACAAAGCTCATTGAGACACTTATAAGCACTCATGTTGCATGAAACTTGGTTTAGAGTCCTAGAAACCACGTTGTTAGATGTTTCATAAGATCGTCAAACTTGTACAAAGCTCATTGAGACACTTATAAGCACTCATGTTGCATGAAACTTGGTTTAGAGTCCTAGAAACCGCGTTGTTAGATGTTTCATAAGTTCGTCAAACTAGTACAAAGCTCATTGAGCCACTTATAAGCACTCATGTCGCATGAAACTTGGTTTAGAGTCCTTGAAACGCGTTGTTAGATGTTTCATAAGTTCGTCAAACAAGTACAAAGCTCATTGAGACACTTATAAGTACTCATGTTGCATGAAACTTGGTTTAGAGTCCTAGAAACGCGTTGTTAGATGATTCATAAGTTCGTCAAACGTAACTAGTACAAAGCTCATTGAGCCACTTATAAGAACTCATGTCGCATGAAACTTGGTTTAGAGTCCTAGAAACGCGTTGTTAGATGTTTCATAAGATTGTTAAACTTGTACAAAGCTCATTGAAACACTTATAAGCACTTATGTTGCATGAAACTTGGTTTAGAGTCCTTGAAAGGCGTTGTTAGATGTTTCATAAGTTCGTCAAACTAGTACAAAGCTCATTGACACACATATAAGCACTCATGTGGGATGAAACTGGTACAAAGCTAATTGAGACACTTATAAGCACTCATGTTGCATGA
The DNA here is from genome assembly GCA_963556525.1 of Cochlearia excelsa. Classification (NCBI taxonomy): domain Eukaryota; kingdom Viridiplantae; phylum Streptophyta; class Magnoliopsida; order Brassicales; family Brassicaceae; genus Cochlearia; species Cochlearia excelsa. The sequence continues at coordinate 360,120 of CAUVZT010000026.1, read as the reverse complement.
AACTTGGTTTAGAGTCCTAGAAACGCGTTGTTAGATGTTTCATAAGTTCGTCAAACTAGTACAAAGCTCATTGAGACACTTATAAGCACTCATGTTGCATGAAACTTGTATTAGAGTCTTAGAAACGCGTTGTTAGATGTTTCATAAGATCGTTAAACTTGTACAAAGCTCATTGAGACACTTATAAGCACTCATGTTGAATGAAACTTGGTTTAGAGTCCTAGAAACCGCGTTGTTAGATGTTTCATAAGTTCGTCAAACTAGTAAAAAACTCATTGAGACACTTATAAGCACTCATGTTGCATGAAACTTTGTTTAGAGTCCTAGAAATGCATTGTTACATGTTTAATAATTTCGTCAAACTAGTACAAAGCTCATTGAGACACTTATAAGCACTCATGTTGCATGAAACTTGGTTTAGAGTCCTAGAAATCGCGTTGTTAGATGTTTCATAAGTTCGTCAAACTTGTACAAAGCTCATTGAGCCCCTTATAAGCACTCATGTCGCATGAAACTTGGTTTAGAGTCATAGAAACACGTTGTTAGATGTTTCATAAGTTCGTCAAACAAGTACAAAGCTCATTGAGACACTTATAAGCACTCATGTTGCATGAAACTTGGTTTAGAGTCCTAGAAACGCGTTGTTATATGTTTCATAATTCGTTAAACTTGTACAAAGCTCATTGAGACACTTATATGCACTCATAAGTTCGTTAAACTTGTACAAAGCTCATTGAGACACTTATAAGCACTCATGTTGCATGAAACTTGGTTTAGAGTCCTAGAAACGCGTTGTTAGATGTTTCATAAGTTCGTCAAACTAGTAGAAAGCTCATTGAGACACTTATAAGCACTCATGTTGCATGAAACTTGGTTTAGAGTCCTAGAAACGCATTGTTAGAAGTTTCATAAGATCGTTAAACTTGTAAAAAGCTCATTGAGACACTTATAAGCACTCATGTTGCATGAAACTTGGTTTAGAGTCCTAGAAACCGCGTTGTTAGATGTTTCATAAGATCGTTAAACTTGTACAAAGCTCATTGAGACACTTATAAGCACTCATGTTGCATGAAACTTGGTTTAGAGTCCTAGAAACCGCGTTGTTAGATGTTTCATAAGTTCGTCAAACTTGCACAAAGCTCATTGAGACACTTATAAGCACTCATGTTGCATGAAACTTGGTTTAGAGTCCTAGAAACCGCGTTGTTAGATGTTTCATAAGTTCGTCAAACTAGTACAAAGCTCATTGAGACACTCATAAGCACTCATGTTGCATGAAACTTTGTTTAGAGTCCTAGAAACGCATTGTTACATGTTTCATAATTTCGTTAAACTAGTACAATGTTCATTGAGAAACTTATAAGCACTCATGTTGCATGAAACTTGGTTTAGAGTCCTAAAAACGCGTTGTTAGATGTTTCTTAAGTTCGTTAAACTTGTACAAAGCTCATTGAGACACTTATATGCACTTATGTTGAATGCAACTTTGTTAAGACTCCTAGAAACGGATTGTTAGATGTTTCATAAGTTCGTCAAACTACTACAAAACTAATTGAGACACTTATAAGCACTCATGTTGCATGAAACTTGGTTTAGAGTCCTAGAAACCGCGTTGTTAGATGTTTCATAAGTTCGTCAAACTAGTACAAAACTCATTGAGACACTTATAAGCACTCATGTTGCATGAAACTTTGTTTAGAGTCCTAGAAACGCATTGTTACATGTTTAATAATTTCGTCAAACTAGTACAAAGCTCATTGAGACACTTATAAGCACTCATGTTGCATGAAACTTGGTTTAGAGTCCTAGAAATCGCGTTGTTAGATGTTTCATAAGTTCGTCAAACTTGTACAAAGCTCATTGAGCCACTTATAAGCACTCATGTCGCATGAAACTTGGTTTAGAGTCATAGAAACACGTTGTTAGATGTTTCATAAGTTCGTCAAACAAGTACAAAGTTCATTGAGACACTTATAAGCACTCATGTTGCATGAAACTTGGTTTAGAGTCCTAGAAACGCGTTGTTCTATGTTTCATAAGTTCGTTAAACTTGTACAAAGCTCATTGGGATACTTATATGCACTCATGTTGAATGCAACTTTGTTAAGACTCCTAGAAACGCGTTGTTAGATGTTTCAAAAGTTCGTCAAACTAGTAGAAAGCTCATTGAGACACTTATAAGCACTCATGTCGCATGAAACTTGGTTTACAGTCCTAGAAACGCGTTGTTAGATGTTTCATAAGTTCGTCAAACTTGTAGAAAGCTCATTGAGACACTTATAAGCACTCATGTTGCATGAAACTTGGTTTAGAGTCCTAGAAACGCGTTGTTAGATGTTTCATAAGATCGTTAAACTTGTACAAAGCTCATTGAGACACTTATAAGCACTCATGTTGCATGAAACTTGGTTTAGAGTCCTAGAAACCGCGTTGTTAGATGTTTCATAAGTTCGTCAAACTTGTACAAAGCTCATTGAGACACTTATAAGCACTCATGTTGAATAAAACTTGGTTTAGAGTCCTAGAAACCGCGTTGTTAGATGTTTCATAAGTTCGTTAAACTTGTACAAAGCTCATTGAGACACTTATAAGCACTCATGTTGCATGAAACTTGGTTTAGAGTCCTAGAAACCGCGTTGTTAGATGTTTCATAAGTTCGTCAAACTTGTACAAAGCTCATTGAGACACTTATAAGAACTCATGTTGCATGAAACTTGGTTTAGAGTCCTAGAAACCGCTTTGTTAGATGTTTCATTAGTTTGTCAAACGAGTACAAGGCTCATTGAGCCACCTATAAGCTCTCATGTCGCATGAAACTTGGTTTAGAGTCCTAGAAACGCGTTGTTAGATGTTTCATAAGTTCGTCAAACAAGTACAAAGCTCATTGAGACACTTATAAGCACTCATGTTGCATGAAACTTGGTTTAGAGTCCTAGAAACGCGTTGTTATATGTTTCATAATTTGTTAAACTTGTACAAAGCTCATTGAGACACTTATATGCACTCATAAGTTCGTTAAACTTGTACAAAGCTCATTGAGACACTTATAAGCACTCATGTTGCATGAAACTTGGTTTAGAGTCCTAGAAACGCGTTGTTAGATGTTTCATAAGTTCGTCAAACTAGTACAAAGCTCATTGAGACACTTATAAGCACTCATGTTGCATGAAACTTGGTTTAGAGTCCTAGAAACGCATTGTTAGATGTTTCATAAGATCGTTAAACTTTTAAAAAGCTCATTGAGACACTTATAAGCACTCATGTTGCATGAAACTTGGTTTAGAGTCCTAGAAACCGCGTTGTTAGATGTTTCATAAGTTCGTCAAACTTGTACAAAGCTCATTGAGACACTTATAAGCACTCATGTTGCATGAAACTTGGTTTAGAGTCCTAGAAACCGCGTTGTTAGATGTTTCATAAGTTCGTCAAACTTGTACAAAGCTCATTGAGACACTTATAAGCACTCATGTTGAATAAAACTTGGTTTAGAGTCCTAGAAACCGCGTTGTTAGATGTTTCATAAGTTCGTTAAACTTGTACAAAGCTCATTGAGACACTTATAAGCACTCATGTTGCATGAAACTTGGTTTAGAGTCCTAGAAACCGCGTTGTTAGATGTTTCATAAGTTCGTCAAACTTGTACAAAGCTCATTGAGACACTTATAAGAACTCATGTTGCATGAAACTTGGTTTAGAGTCCTAGAAACCGCTTTGTTAGATGTTTCATTAGTTTGTCAAACGAGTACAAGGCTCATTGAGCCACCTATAAGCTCTCATGTCGCATGAAACTTGGTTTAGAGTCCTAGAAACGCGTTGTTAGATGTTTCATAAGTTCGTCAAACAAGTACAAAGCTCATTGAGACACTTATAAGCACTCATGTTGCATGAAACTTGGTTTAGAGTCCTAGAAACGCGTTGTTATATGTTTCATAATTTGTTAAACTTGTACAAAGCTCATTGAGACACTTATATGCACTCATAAGTTCGTTAAACTTGTACAAAGCTCATTGAGACACTTATAAGCACTCATGTTGCATGAAACTTGGTTTAGAGTCCTAGAAACGCGTTGTTAGATGTTTCATAAGTTCGTCAAACTAGTACAAAGCTCATTGAGACACTTATAAGCACTCATGTTGCATGAAACTTGGTTTAGAGTCCTAGAAACGCATTGTTAGATGTTTCATAAGATCGTTAAACTTTTAAAAAGCTCATTGAGACACTTATAAGCACTCATGTTGCATGAAACTTGGTTTAGAGTCCTAGAAACCGCGTTGTTAGATGTTTCATAAGATCGTTAAACTTGTACAAAGCTCATTGAGACACTTATAAGCACTCATGTTGCATGAAACTTGGTTTAGAATCCTAGAAACCGCGTTGTTAGATGTTTCATAAGTTCGTCAAACTAGTACAAAGCTCATTGAGACACTTATAAGCACTCATGTTGCATGAAACTTGGTTTAGAGTCCTAGAAACGCATTGTTAGATGTTTCATAAGATCGTTAAACTTGTAAAAAGCTCATTGAGACACTTATAAGCACTCATGTTGCATGAAACTTGGTTTAGAGTCCTAGAAACCGCGTTGTTAGATGTTTCATAAGTTCGTCAAACTTGCACAAAGCTCATTGAGACACTTATAAGCACTCATGTTGCATGAAACTTGGTTTAGAGTCCCAGAAACCGCGTTGTTAGATGTTTCATAAGTTCGTCAAACTAGTACAAAGCTCATTGAGACACTCATAAGCACTCATGTTGCATGAAACTTTGTTTAGAGTCCTAGAAACGCATTGTTACATGTTTCATAATTTCGTCAAACTAGTACAATGTTCATTGAGAAACTTATAAGCACTCATGTTGCATGAAACTTGGTTTAGAGTCCTAAAAACGTGTTGTTAGATGTTTCTTAAGTTCGTTAAACTTGTACAAAGCTCATTGAGACACTTATATGCACTTATGTTGAATGCAACTTTGTTAAGACTCCTAGAAACGCATTGTTAGATGTTTCATAAGTTCGTCAAACTACTACAAAACTAATTGAGACACTTATAAGCACTCATGTTGCATGAAACTTGGTTTAGAGAACTAGAAACGTGTTGTTAGATGTTTCATAAGTTCGTCAAACTAGTACAAAGCTCATTGAGACACTTATAAGCACTCATGTTGCATGAAACTTGGTTTAGAGTCCTAGAAACGCGTTGTTAGATGTTTCATAAGTTCGTCAAACTAGTACAAAGCTCATTGAGCTACTTATAAGCAATCATGTTGCATGAAACTTGGTTTAGAGTCCTAGAAACGCGTTGTTAGATGTTTCATAAGTTCGTCAAACAAGTACAAAGCTCATTGAGACACTTATAAGCACTCATGTTGCATGAAACTTGGTTTAGAGTCCTAGAAACGCGTTGTTAGATGTTTCATAAGTTCGTTAAACTTGTACAACGCTCATTGAGACACTTATATGCACTCATGTTGAATGCAACTTTGTTAAGACTCCTAGAAACGCGTTGTTAGATGTTTCATAAGTTCGTCAAACTAGTACAAAGCTCATTTAGACACTTATAAGCACTCATGTTGCATTAAATTTGGTTTAGAGTCCTAGAAACGCGTTGTTAGATGTTTCATAAGTTCGTCAAACTAGTACAAAGCTCATTGAGACACTTATAAGCACTCATGTTGCATGAAACTTGGTTTAGAGTCCTAGAAACCACAATGTTAGATGTTTCATAAGATCGTCAAACTTGTACAAAGCTCATTGAGACACTTATAAGCACTCATGTTGCATTAAACTTGGTTTAGAGTCCTAGAAACCGCGTTGTTAGATGTTTCATAAGTTCGTCAAACTAGTACAAAGCTCATTGAGCCACTTATAAGCACTCATGTCGCATGAAATTTGGTTTAGAGTCCTAGAAACGCGTTGTTAGATGTTTCATAAGTTCGTCAAACAAGTACAAAGCTCATTGAGACACTTATAAGTACTCATGTTGCATGAAACTTGGTTTAGAGTCCTAGAAACGCGTTGTTAGATGATTCATAAGTTCGTCAAACTAGTACAAAGCTCATTGAGCCACTTATAAGAACTCATGTCGCATGAAACTTGGTTTAGAGTCCTAGAAACGCGTTGTTAGATGTTTCATAAGATTGTTAAACTTGTACAAAGCTCATTGAAACACTTATAAGCACTTATGTTGCATGAAACTTGGTTTAGAGTCCTTGAAAGGCGTTGTTAGATGTTTCATAAGTTCGTTAAACTAGTACAAAGCTCATTGACACACATATAAGCACTCATGTTGGATGAAACTTGTACAAAGCTCATTGAGACACTTATAAGCACTCATGTTGCATGAAACTTGGTTTAGAGTCCTAGAAACGCGTTGTTAGATGTTTCATAAGTTCGTCAAACTAGTACAAAGCTCATTGAGACACTTATAAGCACTCATGTTGCATGAAACTTGTATTAGAGTCTTAGAAACGCGTTGTTAGATGTTTCATAAGATCGTTAAACTTGTACAAAGCTCATTGAGACACTTATAAGCACTCATGTTGAATGAAACTTGGTTTAGAGTCCTAGAAACCGCGTTGTTAGATGTTTCATAAGTTCGTCAAACTAGTACAAAACTCATTGAGACACTTATAAGCACTCATGTTGCATGAAACTTTGTTTAGAGTCCTAGAAACGCATTGTTACATGTTTAATAATTTCGTCAAACTAGTACAAACTCATTGAGACACTTATAAGCACTCATGTTGCATGAAACTTGGTTTAGAGTCCTAGAAATCGCGTTGTTAGATGTTTCATAAGTTCGTCAAACTTGTACAAAGCTCATTGAGCCACTTATAAGCACTCATGTCGCATGAAACTTGGTTTAGAGTCATAGAAACACGTTGTTAGATGTTTCATAAGTTCGTCAAACAAGTACAAAGCTCATTGAGACACTTATAAGCACTCATGTTGCATGAAACTTGGTTTAGAGTCCTAGAAACGCGTTGTTATATGTTTCATAATTCGTTAAACTTGTACAAAGCTCATTGAGACACTTATATGCACTCATAAGTTCGTTAAACTTGTACAAAGCTCATTGAGACACTTATAAGCACTCATGTTGCATGAAACTTGGTTTAGAGTCCTAGAAACGCGTTGTTAGATGTTTCATAAGTTCGTCAAACTAGTAGAAAGCTCATTGAGACACTTATAAGCACTCATGTTGCATGAAACTTGGTTTAGAGTCCTAGAAACGCATTGTTAGATGTTTCATAAGATCGTTAAACTTGTAAAAAGCTCATTGAGACACTTATAAGCACTCATGTTGCATGAAACTTGGTTTAGAGTCCTAGAAACCGCGTTGTTAGATGTTTCATAAGTTCGTCAAACTTGCACAAAGCTCATTGAGACACTTATAGGCACTCATGTTGCATGAAACTTGGTTTAGAGTCCTAGAAACCGCGTTGTTAGATGTTTCATAAGTTCGTCAAACTAGTACAAAGCTCATTGAGACACTTATAAGAACTCATGTCGCATGAAACTTGGTTTAGAGTCCTAGAAACGCGTTGTTAGATGTTTCTTAAGTTCGTTAAACTTGTACAAAGCTCATTGAGACACTTATATGCACTTATGTTGAATGCAACTTTGTTAAGACTCCTAGAAACGGATTGTTAGATGTTTCATAAGTTCGTCAAACTACTACAAAACTAATTGAGACACTTATAAGCACTCATGTTGCATGAAACTTGGTTTAGAGTCCTAGAAACCGCGTTGTTAGATGTTTCATAAGTTCGTCAAACTAGTACAAAACTCATTGAGACACTTATAAGCACTCATGTTGCATGAAACTTTGTTTAGAGTCCTAGAAACGCATTGTTACATGTTTAATAATTTCGTCAAACTAGTACAAAGCTCATTGAGACACTTATAAGCACTCATGTTGCATGAAACTTGGTTTAGAGTCCTAGAAATCGCGTTGTTAGATGTTTCATAAGTTCGTCAAACTTGTACAAAGCTCATTGAGCCACTTATAAGCACTCATGTCGCATGAAACTTGGTTTAGAGTCATAGAAACACGTTGTTAGATGTTTCATAAGTTCGTCAAACAAGTACAAAGTTCATTGAGACACTTATAAGCACTCATGTTGCATGAAACTTGGTTTAGAGTCCTAGAAACGCGTTGTTCTATGTTTCATAATTTCGTTAAACTTGTACAAAGCTCATTGGGATACTTATATGCACTCATGTTGAATGCAACTTTGTTAAGACTCCTAGAAACGCGTTGTTAGATGTTTCAAAAGTTCGTCAAACTAGTAGAAAGCTCATTGAGACACTTATAAGCACTCATGTCGCATGAAACTTGGTTTACAGTCCTAGAAACGCGTTGTTAGATGTTTCATAAGTTCGTCAAACTTGTAGAAAGCTCATTGAGACACTTATAAGCACTCATGTTGCATGAAACTTGGTTTAGAGTCCTAGAAACGCGTTGTTAGATGTTTCATAAGATCGTTAAACTTGTACAAAGCTCATTGAGACACTTATAAGCACTCATGTTGCATGAAACTTGGTTTAGAGTCCTAGAAACCGCGTTGTTAGATGTTTCATAAGTTCGTCAAACTTGTACAAAGCTCATTGAGACACTTATAAGCACTCATGTTGAATAAAACTTGGTTTAGAGTCCTAGAAACCGCGTTGTTAGATGTTTCATAAGTTCGTTAAACTTGTACAAAGCTCATTGAGACACTTATAAGCACTCATGTTGCATGAAACTTGGTTTAGAGTCCTAGAAACCGCGTTGTTAGATGTTTCATAAGTTCGTCAAACTTGTACAAGCTCATTGAGACACTTATAAGAACTCATGTTGCATGAAACTTGGTTTAGAGTCCTAGAAACCGCTTTGTTAGATGTTTCATTAGTTTGTCAAACGAGTACAAGGCTCATTGAGCCACCTATAAGCTCTCATGTCGCATGAAACTTGGTTTAGAGTCCTAGAAACGCGTTGTTAGATGTTTCATAAGTTCGTCAAACAAGTACAAAGCTCATTGAGACACTTATAAGCACTCATGTTGCATGAAACTTGGTTTAGAGTCCTAGAAACGCGTTGTTATATGTTTCATAATTTGTTAAACTTGTACAAAGCTCATTGAGACACTTATATGCACTCATAAGTTCGTTAAACTTGTACAAAGCTCATTGAGACACTTATAAGCACTCATGTTGCATGAAACTTGGTTTAGAGTCCTAGAAACGCGTTGTTAGATGTTTCATAAGTTCGTCAAACTAGTACAAAGCTCATTGAGACACTTATAAGCACTCATGTTGCATGAAACTTGGTTTAGAGTCCTAGAAACGCATTGTTAGATGTTTCATAAGATCGTTAAACTTTTAAAAAGCTCATTGAGACACTTATAAGCACTCATGTTGCATGAAACTTGGTTTAGAGTCCTAGAAACCGCGTTGTTAGATGTTTCATAAGATCGTTAAACTTGTACAAAGCTCATTGAGACACTTATAAGCACTCATGTTGCATGAAACTTGGTTTAGAATCCTAGAAACCGCGTTGTTAGATGTTTCATAAGTTCGTCAAACTAGTACAAAGCTCATTGAGACACTTATAAGCACTCATGTTGCATGAAACTTGGTTTAGAGTCCTAGAAACGCATTGTTAGATGTTTCATAAGATCGTTAAACTTGTAAAAAGCTCATTGAGACACTTATAAGCACTCATGTTGCATGAAACTTGGTTTAGAGTCCTAGAAACCGCGTTGTTAGATGTTTCATAAGTTCGTCAAACTTGCACAAAGCTCATTGAGACACTTATAAGCACTCATGTTGCATGAAACTTGGTTTAGAGTCCCAGAAACCGCGTTGTTAGATGTTTCATAAGTTCGTCAAACTAGTACAAAGCTCATTGAGACACTCATAAGCACTCATGTTGCATGAAACTTTGTTTAGAGTCCTAGAAACGCATTGTTACATGTTTCATAATTTCGTCAAACTAGTACAATGTTCATTGAGAAACTTATAAGCACTCATGTTGCATGAAACTTGGTTTAGAGTCCTAAAAACGTGTTGTTAGATGTTTCTTAAGTTCGTTAAACTTGTACAAAGCTCATTGAGACACTTATATGCACTTATGTTGAATGCAACTTTGTTAAGACTCCTAGAAACGCATTGTTAGATGTTTCATAAGTTCGTCAAACTACTACAAAACTAATTGAGACACTTATAAGCACTCATGTTGCATGAAACTTGGTTTAGAGAACTAGAAACGTGTTGTTAGATGTTTCATAAGTTCGTCAAACTAGTACAAAGCTCATTGAGACACTTATAAGCACTCATGTTGCATGAAACTTGGTTTAGAGTCCTAGAAACGCATTGTTAGATGTTTCATAAGATCGTTAAACTTGTAAAAAGCTCATTGAGACACTTATAAGCACTCATGTTGCATGAAACTTGGTTTAGAGTCCTAGAAACCGCGTTGTTAGATGTTTCATAAGTTCGTCAAACTTGCACAAAGCTCATTGAGACACTTATAAGCACTCATGTTGCATGAAACTTGGTTTAGAGTCCTAGAAACCGCGTTGTTAGATGTTTCATAAGTTCGTCAAACTAGTACAAAGCTCATTGAGACACTTATAAGAACTCATGTCGCATGAAACTTGGTTTAGAGTCCTAGAAACGCGTTGTTAGATGTTTCATAAGATTGTTAAACTTGTACAAAGCTCATTGAAACACTTATAAGCACTTATGTTGCATGAAACTTGGTTTAGAGTCCTTGAAAGGCGTTGTTAGATGTTTCATAAGTTCGTTAAACTAGTACAAAGCTCATTGACACACATATAAGCACTCATGTTGGATGAAACTTGTACAAAGCTCATTGAGACACTTATAAGCACTCATGTTGCATGAAACTTGGTTTAGAGTCCTAGAAACGCGTTGTTAGATGTTTCATAAGTTCGTCAAACTAGTACAAAGCTCATTGAGACACTTATAAGCACTCATGTTGCATGAAACTTGTATTAGAGTCTTAGAAACGCGTTGTTAGATGTTTCATAAGATCGTTAAACTTGTACAAAGCTCATTGAGACACTTATAAGCACTCATGTTGAATGAAACTTGGTTTAGAGTCCTAGAAACTGCGTTGTTAGATGTTTCATAAGTTCGTCAAACTAGTACAAAACTCATTGAGACACTTATAAGCACTCATGTTGCATGAAACTTTGTTTAGAGTCCTAGAAACGCATTGTTACATGTTTAATAATTTCGTCAAACTAGTACAAACTCATTGAGACACTTATAAGCACTCATGTTGCATGAAACTTGGTTTAGAGTCCTAGAAATCGCGTTGTTAGATGTTTCATAAGTTCGTCAAACTTGTACAAAGCTCATTGAGCCACTTATAAGCACTCATGTCGCATGAAACTTGGTTTAGAGTCATAGAAACACGTTGTTAGATGTTTCATAAGTTCGTCAAACAAGTACAAAGCTCATTGAGACACTTATAAGCACTCATGTTGCATGAAACTTGGTTTAGAGTCCTAGAAACGCGTTGTTATATGTTTCATAATTTGTAAACTTGTACAAAGCTCATTGAGACACTTATATGCACTCATAAGTTCGTTAAACTTGTACAAAGCTCATTGAGACACTTATAAGCACTCATGTTGCATGAAACTTGGTTTAGAGTCCTAGAAACGCGTTGTTAGATGTTTCATAAGTTCGTCAAACTAGTAGAAAGCTCATTGAGACACTTATAAGCACTCATGTTGCATGAAACTTGGTTTAGAGTCCTAGAAACGCATTGTTAGATGTTTCATAAGATCGTTAAACTTGTAAAAAGCTCATTGAGACACTTATAAGCACTCATGTTGCATGAAACTTGGTTTAGAGTCCTAGAAACCGCGTTGTTAGATGTTTCATAAGTTCGTCAAACTTGCACAAAGCTCATTGAGACACTTATAAGCACTCATGTTGCATGAAACTTGGTTTAGAGTCCTAGAAACCGCGTTGTTAGATGTTTCATAAGTTCGTCAAACTAGTACAAAGCTCATTGAGACACTCATAAGCACTCATGTTGCATGAAACTTTGTTTAGAGTCCTAGAAACGCATTGTTACATGTTTCATAATTTCGTAAAACTAGTACAATGTTCATTGAGAAACTTATAAGCACTCATGTTGCATGAAACTTGGTTTAGAGTCCTAAAAACGCGTTCTTAGATGTTTCTTAAGTTCGTTAAACTTGTACAAAGCTCATTGAGACACTTATATGCACTTATGTTGAATGCAACTTTGTTAAGACTCCTAGAAACGCATTGTTAGATGTTTCATAAGTTCGTCAAACTACTATAAAACTAATTGAGACACTTATAAGCACTCATGTTTCATGAAACTTGGTTTAGAGAACTAGAAACGTGTTGTTAGATGTTTCATAAGTTCGTCAAACTAGTACAAAGCTCATTGAGACACTTATAAGCACTCATGTTGCATGAAACTTGGTTTAGAGTCCTAGAAACGCGTTGTTAGATGTTTCATAAGTTCGTCAAACTAGTACAAAGCTCATTGAGCTACTTATAAGCACTCATGTTGCATGAAACTTGGTTTAGAGTCCTAGAAACGCGTTGTTAGATGTTTCATAAGTTCGTCAAACAAGTACAAAGCTCATTGAGACACTTATAAGCACTCATGTTGCATGAAACTTGGTTTAGAGTCCTAGAAACGCGTTGTTAGATGTTTCATAAGTTCGTTAAACTTGTACAACGCTCATTGAGACACTTATATGCACTCATGTTGAATGCAACTTTGTTAAGACTCCTAGAAACGCGTTGTTAGATGTTTCATAAGTTCGTCAAACTAGTACAAAGCTCATTTAGACACTTATAAGCACTCATGTTGCATGAAATTTGGTTTAGAGTCCTAGAAACGCGTTGTTAGATGTTTCATAAGTTCGTCAAACTAGTACAAAGCTCATTGAGACACTTATAAGCACTCATGTTGCATGAAACTTGGTTTAGAGTCCTAGAAACCACGTTGTTAGATGTTTCATAAGATCGTCAAACTTGTACAAAGCTCATTGAGACACTTATAAGCACTCATGTTGCATGAAACTTGGTTTAGAGTCCTAGAAACCGCGTTGTTAGATGTTTCATAAGTTCGTCAAACTAGTACAAAGCTCATTGAGCCACTTATAAGCACTCATGTCGCATGAAACTTGGTTTAGAGTCCTAGAAACGCGTTGTTAGATGTTTCATAAGTTCGTCAAACAAGTACAAAGCTCATTGAGACACTTATAAGTACTCATGTTGCATGAAACTTGGTTTAGAGTCCTAGAAACGCGTTGTTAGATGATTCATAAGTTCGTCAAACTAGTACAAAGCTCATTGAGCCACTTATAAGAACTCATGTCGCATGAAACTTGGTTTAGAGTCCTAGAAACGCGTTGTTAGATGTTTCATAAGATTGTTAAACTTGTACAAAGCTCATTGAAACACTTATAATCACTTATGTTGCATGAAACTTGGTTTAGAGTCCTTGAAAGGCGTTGTTAGATGTTTCATAAGTTCGTCAAACTAGTACAAAGCTCATTGACACACATATAAGCACTCATGTTGGATGAAACTTGTACAAAGCTCATTGAGACACTTATAAGCACTCATGTTGCATGAAACTTGGTTTAGAGTCCTAGAAACGCGTTGTTAGATGTTTCATAAGTTCGCCAAACTAGTACAAAGCTCATTGAGACACTTATAAGCACTCATGTTGCATGAAACTTGTATTAGAGTCTTAGAAATGCGTTGTTAGATGTTTCATAAGATCGTTAAACTTGTACAAAGCTCATTGAGCCACTTATAAGCACTCATGTCGCATGAAACTTGGTTTAGAGTCATAGAAACACGTTGTTAGATGTTTCATAAGTTCGTCAAACAAGTACAAAGCTCATTGAGACACTTATAAGCACTCATGTTGCATGAAACTTGGTTTAGAGTCCTAGAAACGCGTTGTTATATGTTTCATAATTCGTTAAACTTGTACAAAGCTCATTGAGACACTTATATGCACTCATAAGTTCGTTAAACTTGTACAAAGCTCATTGAGACACTTATAAGCACTCATGTTGCATGAAACTTGGTTTAGAGTCCTAGAAACGCGTTGTTAGATGTTTCATAAGTTCGTCAAACTAGTAGAAAGCTCATTGAGACACTTATAAGCACTCATGTTGCATGAAACTTGGTTTAGAGTCCTAGAAACGCATTGTTAGATGTTTCATAAGATCGTTAAACTTGTAAAAAGCTCATTGAGACACTTATAAGCACTCATGTTGCATGAAACTTGGTTTAGAGTCCTAGAAACCGCGTTGTTAGATGTTTCATAAGTTCGTCAAACTTGCACAAAGCTCATTGAGACACTTATAAGCACTCATGTTGCATGAAACTTGGTTTAGAGTCCTAGAAACCGCGTTGTTAGATGTTTCATAAGTTCGTCAAACTAGTACAAAGCTCATTGAGACACTCATAAGCACTCATGTTGCATGAAACTTTGTTTAGAGTCCTAGAAACGCATTGTTACATGTTTCATAATTTCGTAAAACTAGTATAATGTTCATTGAGAAACTTATAAGCACTCATGTTGCATGAAACTTGGTTTAGAGTCCTAAAAACGCGTTCTTAGATGTTTCTTAAGTTCGTTAAACTTGTACAAAGCTCATTGAGACACTTATATGCACTTATGTTGAATGCAACTTTGTTAAGACTCCTAGAAACGCATTGTTAGATGTTTCATAAGTTCGTCAAACTACTATAAAACTAATTGAGACACTTATAAGCACTCATGTTGCATGAAACTTGGTTTAGAGAACTAGAAACGTGTTGTTAGATGTTTCATAAGTTCGTCAAACTAGTACAAAGCTCATTGAGACACTTATAAGCACTCATGTTGCATGAAACTTGGTTTAGAGTCCTAGAAATGTGTTGTTAGATGTTTCATAAGTTTGTCAAACTTGTACAAAGCTCATTGAGACACATATAAGCACTCATGTTGCATGAAACTTGGTTTAGAGTCCTAGAAACGCGTTGTTAGATGTTTCATAAGTTCGTCAAACTAGTACAAAGCTCATTGAGACACTTATAAGCACTCATGTTGCATGAAACTTGGTTTAGAGTCCTAGAAACGTGTTGTTAGATGTTTCATAAGATCGTTAAACTTGCACTACAAGAAAACAGGGTAATTTCCTACCACATTTCCGACCGTAAAAATGTGGTCGGAAATTTCCGACCACTTTCCGACCGATTTCCGACTACATGGATATTGGTCGGAAATCGGTCGGAAATTTCCGACCAAATTCCGACACAAATATTTGTGTCGGAATTTGGTCGGAAATCGGTCGGATTTCCGTCGGAATTTATTTCGGTCTTAAATCCGTCGAAAATTTCCTACCGATTTCCGACCGATTTCCTACCACAATTGATCCGTTGCACAACGGTAACGAAACGTTAAAATATCGGTCGGAAATTGGTCGGAAAACTAATTGGTCGGAAATTGGTAGGAAATTCGTAGAAAATTTCCTACCAATTTCCGACCAATTTCCGACGGAAAACTTTTCCGACCGATTTCCGACCGATATTTGAACGTTTCGTTACCGTTGTGCAACGGATCAATTGTGGTCGGAAATCGGTCGGAAATCGGTAGGAAATTTTTCTTATATATATCACACCCTCACTTCTTCTTTCTCATAATTTCTCTTATCAATCTCCATTTACCACAAAATTCAATACAAATTAACAATTTCTCTTATCAATCTCCATTTACCACAAAATTCAATAAAAATTATTATAATGAGTTATTTTAGATCGTGGATGGATGGAAATCATAAAGATCCGGCGACGGGATTACTTTCGGAAGAATTTGCGGAGGGGCTTAAACAATTTATGGAGTTTGCCGCAATTCAAGAAAGAACCGTAGCAACAGTAAAATGTATTGTCCTTGTAAAAATTGCGATAATCGTAGAAATGTTTTGGTAAAAGTAGTATGGAAGCATTTATATAATGTTGGTTTTACGCCGGGGTATAAAATATGGTATTCTCATGGGGAAAATGATTTGATGGTAAATTATCCTAGTAGTAGTAATGTACAATATTATGATAATAATTTAGTTGTCCCTCCGGTAGAAGAACCTATATTTGTAGATAGGACCGTGCAAATGGTAAATGATATTTTTCGCGAAACTATGCCGTCGTTTGTTGGAGATCATCATGAGCCTACATTGGAGGAGCCAAATGTGGAAGCGCAGAAATTCTTTGACATGTTGGATGCCGCTAAAAACCCGTTATATGGTGGGTGTAGAGAAGGTCATTCACCTCTTTCACCGCGACAAGAATGATGTCTATCAAAACGGATTACAATCTTTCAGAAGATTGTGTGGATGCGTGGGCTGGTCTGATCAAAGACATTTTGCCCGAAGATAATATGGCACCAGGGACGTATTATGAAATCGAGAAGTTGGTATCTGGTCTAGGATTACCGTATCAGATTATCGATGTGTGCGTCGATAACTGTATGTTATATTGGAGAAGAGATGAAAACCGCTCGGCATGCCGGTCTCGTAAGAAACCACGATATAAAGAAACTGGTGGAAGAGTGTCCATACCTTATAAGAGAATGTGTTATTTGCCGTTAACGGATAGACTGAAGAGGTTATATCAGTCGGAGCGCACAGCAAGTTCGATGAGATGGCATGCGGAACATGAGATGTTAAATGGAGAGATAGCACATCCTTCAGATGCTCAAGCATGGAAACATTTTCAAAATGTGTATCCTAGTTTCGCAAGTGAGAGTCGCAATGTGTATTTGGGATTAAGTACTGATGGTTTCAACCCTTTTGGGAAACATGGGAGACAATATTCTTTATGGCCGGTGATCGTCACGCCTTACAACCTGCCTCCGTCATTGTGCATGGTTAGGGAGTTTTTGTTCCTATCTATTCTTGTTCCTGGGCCAGAGCATCCGAAGAGAGCACTAGACATATTTATGCAGCCGTTGATACATGAGTTGAAGATTTTATGGGAGAGTGGAGTTGAAACGTACGACATATCAATGCAACAAAACTTCATGATGCGAGCGTACTAATGTGGACTATTAGCGATTTTCCGGCATATGGTATGTTATCCGGATGGACCACACATGGACGGTTATCTTGTCCTTATTGTCAAGATAACACCGATGCTTTCCAATTGAAGAACGGACGTAAATCATGTTGGTTTGATTGTCATCGACGATTTTTACCAAACGATCATCCATACCGTCGGAGCACTACTTTGTTTACGAAGAAGAAGAAAATCTATGAAGGACCTCCCGAAGAAGTAAGCGGTGAACATATACTAACTCAACTTAGAGATTTTGGAGCTGAGAAGACAGTACGTTGTGGTGGTAACGGACATCAAGTTGTGGATGGATATGGTGAACATCATAACGGCACAAAAAGAGCATATTTTGGGATTTGCCTTATTGGAAGGATCATTTACTTCGGCACAACCTAGATGTTATGCACATCGAGAAGAACTTCTTTGACAACATCATGTTCACCATTATGAACGTGAAAGGGAAGACGAAAGACAACTTGAAGTCCAGATTAGACTTGCCGACTATTTGTTCTCGGAAGGAACTTCATGTCACCAGTCAAGGAAGATATCCCCAACCTGCTTTTCGGTTAAACGCTTCAAGCAAAGCATGAATTCTTTAGCTGGATAATGGACAGTGTTAAGTTTCCGGATGGTTACTCTTCTAACCTTAGAAACTGTGTTGATCGTGGAGAAGGTAAGTTTTCAGGGATGAAGAGTCATGATTGTCATGTTGTTATGCAACGTATTCTTCCATTTGCATTCGACGGGCTTCTTCCGCAAAAAGTCCATGAAGCGATTGCGGGAATAGGAGCTTTTTTCGAGACATTTCTGCGAGATCCCTTTCCGCCGAAGAAATCCGAAATCTTGACGAGAAGATCCCTGTGATATTGTGCAACCTAGAGAAGATATTTCCGCCTTCTTTCTTCGACGTTATGGAACATTTGCCAATTCACTTGCCTCGGGAAGTAGAACTCGGTGGTCCTGTTCAATATCGGTGGATGTATCCTTTCGAGCGATACATGTACCATTTGAAGAAAAAAGTGAAGAATTTAGCGAGGGTTGAAGGTTCAATTATTGCCCAAAGCATAAACGAAGAGAGATCTAACTTAGTGGGTACTACTTTCCACCACAAACCCAAACAAAGAGTGGAAAACAAAAACGACATGATGATGGAGGAGTGCATGCTTGTTATCCTGTATATGTACCAGAACTTTTTAGACAGGTTGGGCGTTTAAGTGGAAAGGGTAAAAGGCGAAGACTCAGCGAGGTTGAGCATGCTAATGTGCACATGTATATTTTGACCAACTGCGAAGATTTGGTGCCGTACGAGGAGATTTACATGGCGCAAAAACGATTTGAACATTCGGAAGCAACAGACGATGAATTAAATGAAGTCAAAGAAAGAGAATTTGCAGAATGGTTAAAGTTATATGTATACGGCAGGCAGCGCGAAGGAGAGTTAATTCCAACATGGTTAGAAGAGGTGGTGAACGGTCCACAATATATTGCTGTTTCACACCCGATGTACTGCACGCGTGGATACGCTTTTAAAATATTTCGTGAGGGAAATTCAAGGTCGACGGCAAACCAAGGGGTGTCAGCGGTAGCCGGAGATTTGGTTTACTACGGGGTATTACATGAGATATTAGAAGTGCATTATAGCGGGATGCTCGATCTAAGATGTGTTACGTTATATTGTGATTGGTATAGCCCCGTTGCAGGACATGGTGTACGTACAGACGAGTTTGGTGTTACTACAATACATTCTCGGAGGAGGTTACAAAAATATTATCCGTTCATTCTTGGATCGCATGCCAACCAAGTATCATACATGACTTATCCGCGACCACACAGCAGACAGGATCCTTGGATAGTTGTTACAGAAATAAACCCGAGGGGAAGAGTTCATGGTAGTTCTTCAGAGGTCGATCCTCCTTTGCAAGCGACAACAGTTGGGCATTTGGGAGAAGTGGATGTTTCATTACAAGTGGATTTGGTTGTAGATTTAACAGAAGATGCTGATTTTGTTGTACATGAAGAGTCCGAAGAAGAGGTTGGAGAATTTGAGGAGGGATCCGATTCGTCACCGAAGACTCAACCGAATCCGAATGAAATGTTTCAAAAAAAGTTCAAATTTTTTGAAAATATTTTTAAAACACTTTTCAAAGAGTTTTCAAATTAAGAGTTTTGAAATAGTTTTTAAAGATTTTACAATAAGTTTTCAACAAGTTTTTTAAAGAGTTTTAAATTCTTTAACACTTTTTCAAAGAGTTTTCAAAGATTATATTTATCAAATAGTTTTCAACGAATTTTCAAATATTATACAATTTTTCAAAGAGTTTTCAAAGAGTTTTAAAAAAAGTTTTCAAAGAGTTTTAAATTCTTTTACACTTTTTGAAAGAGTTTTCAAAGACTTTTCAATTAAATAGTTTTCAACGAGTTTTCAAAAATTTTACACTTTTTCAAAGAGTTTTAAGTGAAAAGAGTTTTCAACGAGTTTTCAAAAATTTTACACGTTTTCAAATTTTTAAATTTTTTTTTTATTTTTTTACATTGCGGTCGGAATTCGGTCGGAAATCGGTCGAAACTCGATTACCTCGTACCAACTCGATTACCTCGTACAAAATTAATTTTTTTTTTTTAATTTTTAAAAAAACGGTCGGAAATCCGTCGATAGCCGCCAAAACTAAATTACCTCGTACTAAATCGAAACCCCAAATTCGGTCGGAATTCGGTAGGAAATTTCCGACCGAATTCCTACCGTTTTTTGATATGTGGTCGGAATTCGGTAGGAAATTTCCGACCGAATTCCGACCGTTATAGGGTTTCATTTCAAAATGATGTTTTTTTTTGTCGAATCAATGAAATACCTTTATACAATACGTTTTAGTAAAAAAATAAACTCTACAAATGTCTAAAATGATCATAAAATGCAAAATAGTTTTAATTTTTATAAATATATGTTTCATTACAACTTAGTTAAGTAACTTTCATATGTTTTTTCAAAATTTTGGTATTTTCATAAAAATATTTGAAAACGTGAAACATATTATACTTATATATTGTTATGTTCAAGAAATCTTATATAAACACTCCATTAAACCTATTCGAAATTCGTTTTTATGCGAAACACTAAATATACACTAAATCACGAACTTCGGTCGGAAATCGGTCGGAAATTCCTAACGATTTCCGACCGTAGTTCTTGAAATTTATCCGAAACCGCTAAGTGTTCGGATGATAAAATGACATGCATTTTCCGTCGGAATTCGGTCGGAAATTCCTACCGAATTCCGACCACATTTAAATTTTTATATAATTAATTAATTGTGGTCGGAAATCGGTAGGAATTTCCGACCAATTTCCGACCACAATTAATTAATTATATAAAAATTTAAATGCATGTCATTTAATCCATGCGATCACTTATCAGTTTCGACCGAATTCCGACCATTATAGGGTTTCATTTAAAAATGATGTTTTTTTTTGTCGAATCAATGAAATACCTTTATATAATACGTTTTAGAAATAAAATAAACTCTACAAAATGTCTAAAATGATCATAAAATGCAAAATAGTTTTAATTTTTATAAATATATGTTTCATTACAAGTTAGTTATGTAACTTTCATATGTTTTTTCAAAATTTTGGTATTTTCATAAAAACATTTGAAAACGTGAAACATATTATACTTATATATTGTTATGTTCAAGAAATCTTATATAAACACTCCATTAAACCTATTCGAAATACGTTTTTATTCGACCGTAGTTCTTGAAATTTACCCGAAACTGCTAAGTGTTCGCAAGGTAGGAAATTAAATTTTAAAATAATTAATTTATCGTGGTCGGAAATTGGTAGGAATTTCCAACCAATTTCCGACCACAATTAAATAATTAAAATAATTAATTATTGTGGTCGGAAATCGGTAGGAAATTCCGACGGAATTCCGACCACAATTAAATTTTAATATAATTAATTATTGTGGTCGGAAATCGGTCGGAATTTCCTACCGAATTCCGACCACAATAATTTTGAGCGCTCTTTTTTCGCCAAATTTTTTTCAGTTTGGCGGTCAAAATTCATTGTGGTCGGAAATCGGTAGGAAATTCCGACCGATTTCCGACCACAATAATTAATTATATTAAAATTTAATTGTGGTCGGAATTCGGTCGGAAATTCCTACCGATTTCCGACCACAATGAATTTTGACCGCTCTTTTTCCGCCAAATTTTTCACTTTGGCGGTCAATTTTCATTTCCTACCGATTTCCGACCGAAATTTCGGTCGGAAATTTTCGTATATATACCCCCCTTCCCCTTTCATTTTTTCACAACTCAAACAACATCTCTCTACATCTCTCTAAAAAAAACACTTCCGAAATTTTACACAATCTCTCCAAATCTCTCCAAAAATGTAATTTTATTCTTATAAATCATTTTTTTAAAATATTATTTATATTTGTTTTTTTAATTAATACTAATTTGTTTTTTTTATATATTTTTAATTAGGTCTAATGATGGTATTGGATCCTCACAATCCGTGAGAATGTATGTTCAAGATTTGGTCCAGCAGGAAGGACGGGAGAGACTTATTCGGCTCGATCCCAACTTTGAAGCCATTCCCAGTAACCGAGTCACTTGGTAAATATTTACAAACATTTAAATTTACAAAAAAATAATACCTAAAAATATTAATTATTAGTTATAAAATAATTTAAGGTTTAGACATGAGGGAAAAATCCCAAAAGCTATTCTTAAATGCATCCACGGAATGTTACCCGCTCCGTATCCAAAATACCGAGATTTCCCAGCCGAACTTCGGGAAATATGGTTCCGTTCTTTTGCGGTTAGTAAATAAATTTTTTTATTTACTCAAAAAATTATTAAATAAATAAAAAAAACTTATGAAATTTATTTATAAACTTTAAATTTCCAGCAAGAGTTTAATTGGGAACCACAACTCACTAGTCAAATTCAAGAAGAATTTGACAAGGCTTGTGCGACTTCCTACTCGAATCATATGTTCGAGTGGAAGGAAAAATGGCGTTTGGGTGGGGAAAACCTTCGTTCCTAAACCCTTCTGTTTGGGACGGGTTTAAAAACTATTGGACGACGGAAGCGGCCGGAAAAAAAGCCAAGCGAAACGCCACAAACCGCAGAGGTGGGGACGGGTCCATCGAGAAGGCGCCTCCAACTCACAATGCCGGCGCAAACACTTTCGAACAAATCTCGGATGTCATGGTATATTTTAAACCAACTAAATATATACAAATTATAATAATTATGATTAATCATACTAACATTTAAATTTTAATTCCGTAATAGAGAGTCCGAGAGGGTGGTCACGAACCTCATTGGTTGAAGGTTATGGAGACCACCCATACCAACAAAAAGACGGGTGAAATTATACCAAAGGTTCGTAACGTCGTCGAACGGGTGCAAACGAAAGTCACCCGAGTTAACTCAATCTTCCGACGAATCAACCGGTTCCAACACCCTAACCAATTCGGAAATAAACCGGTTGGTTCTCGAGGTAATATTTTATATTTAAATAGTTTTTTTAAAAAAATATAATTATATTAATAATTTAAATTTCCGATCGTAGGAGACTCCTATGTATCGAGGTAAACCTTACGGTTTAGGGACCCTTCCTGAATCCCAAGAGACGTCTTTGCCTTACGTACCAAACACCGATCCATCGCTTCTTCTCGAGATCTCTGAGCTGAAAGATGCGCTTCGAAATGCGAATAAAGAAAAAGATGAAGCAATTGAGAAGATCCGGCAAGAAACAAGCGCTCAAATCCGAAGATGAATGAATGAGTATTTGATGAACCGTTTCCCCGATTATCCTCCAGGATCTGGTTCGGGGTCGGGAACAGGAATTTAGTTTTTATTTTCATTATTTGTTTTTTTTCTCTTTTTTGTAATTTTTTTTAATTTTCGTTTTTTAATTTTCGTTTTTTGTAATTTTCGTTTTTTGTAATTTTTTTTTAATATTCGTATTTTTAATAAATTTTTTTTTATTATAAAATTTACTTCCGTCGGAAATGTAATATTTATTTCCGTCGGATTTCCGTCGGAAATTTAATATATTTTTTTAAAAACAATTATTTGTTTCCGTCGGAATACCGTCGGAAATGTAATTTAATTTTTTTTTAAATTTATTTATTTCCGTCGGATATCCGTCGGAAATCCGTAGGAAATATAATTTAATTTTTTTTAAAATAAATTAATTTCCGTTGGAAATCCTACGGAAATGTGGTCGAAATGTGGTCGGAAAATGTGGTCAGAATTTGGTCGGAAAATGTGGTCGGAAATGTGGTCGGAAATTTCCGACCACATTTCCGTAGGATAGTGGTCGGAAATTTCCGACCACATTTTGGTAGGAGAGTGGTCGGAAATTTCCGACCATAATTGTGGTCGGAAATTTCCGACCATAATTGTGGTCGGAAATTTCCGACCACTTTCCGACCAAAACCGGTTTCCGACCATCTGAAACCGACGACGCAATTTTGGTCGGAAATCCGTCGGAAATAGACATTTCCGACCGATTTCCGACCAAAACTACGGTCGGAAATTGCCTGCATTCTTGTAGTGTTGTACAAAGCTCGTTGAGACACTTATAAGCACTCATGTTGCATGAAACTTGATTTAGAGTCCTAGGAAGGCGTTATTAGATGTTTCATAAGTTCGCCAAACTAGTACAAAGCTCATTGAGACACTTATAAGCACTCATGGTTCATGAAACTTGGTTTAGAGTATTAGAAATCGCGTTGTTAGATGTTTCATAAGTTCGTCAAACAAGTACATAGCTTATTCGGACACTTATAAGCAAATCATGTTGCATGAAACTTGGTTTAGAGTCCTAGAAACGTGTTGTTAGATGTTTCATAAGTTCGTCAAACTTGTAAAAAGCTCATCGAGACACTTATATGCACTCATGTTGCATGAAACTTGGTTTAGAGTCCTAGAAACCGCGTTGTTAGATGTTTCATAAGTTCATCAAACTAGTACAAAGCTCATTGAGACACTTATAAGCACTCATGGTTCATGAAACTTGGTTTAGAGTCCTAGAAATGCATTGTTAGATGTTTCATAAGTTCGTCAAACTAGTACAAAGCTCATTGAGACACTTATAAGCACTCATGTTGCATGAAACTTGGTTTAGAGTCCTAGAAACGCGTTGTTAGTTCTTTCATAAGTTCGTCAAACTTGTACAAAGCTCATTGAGACACTTATAAACACTCATGTTGCATGAAATTTAGTTTGGAGTCCTAGAAACCGCGTTGTTAGATGTATCATTAGTTCGTCAAACTAGTACAAAGCTCATTGAGACACGGATGTAAAAGAGACCAAGGCATTGCCGGACAAGTCCGGTCCATCAAGGCAAAGCCGAACACAAAAGAAACCAAGCCATTGCCCGGACAAGTCCGGTCCATCAAGGCAAAGCCGAATGCAAAAGAAACCAAGACATTGCCCGGATAACAAGGCAATGCCGAAGTCAAACTCGAGCTCGGCTAAGGCAAAGACGAAGTCAAAAGATTGCCGAAGTCACAAGTGTAAAAGAGACCAAGGCATCGTCCAGACAAGTCTTGTCCATCAAGACGATGACCTAGCGTGTGACCATTGCCGAAGTTACAAGCCGCCGAAGTCACTAGCCGGCTTAGTTACCGTTGCAAAGGGAAACAAGAAGACCGTTGCCAAGAGAGCCGTTGGGCGAGTCACATGTGCTATTTAAGAGCGCGTGCATCCAACTCGTCCTGACTTGTCACGGGTTGCCTTAAGGAAGGCGCGACTACACAAGGGATAGCGACAGGTGGCGCGGCTAACCGAGCAAGACTAGGACGTTTTTAGAATATTCCTTTATGCTATTTTGGGATCCTTTGTTGTTGTCTATTTATATCTTACCCTTTGTAAACAAACAAGTTAACATTTTTCAATCTAATGAAACCGAATCTCTCACTACTCTCTCTCTCTCTTGTTCTTGATGTTCTTCATAGAACTCAAGAACACAAACTCTTAAAACACACTTAAATCTATCAAAATCTAACATTAGAGTCCTAGAAACGCGTTGTTAGATGTTTCATAAGTTCGTTAAACTTGTACAAAGCTCATTGAGACACTTATATGCACTCATGTTGAATGCAACTTTGTTAAGACTCCTAGAAACGCGTTGTTATATGTTTCATACGTTCGTCAAACTAGTACAAAGCGCATTGAGACACTTATAAGCACTCATGTTGTATGAAACTCTGTTTAGAGTCCTAGAAACGCGTTGTTAGATGTTTCATAAGTTCGTCAAACTAATACAAAGCTCATTGAGACACGTATAAGCACTCATGTTGCATGAAACTTGGTTTAGAGTCCTAGAAACCGCGTTGTTAGATGTTTCATAAGTTCGTCAAACTAGTACAAAGCTCATTGAGACAATCATAAGCACTCATGTAGCATGAAACTTTGTTTAGAGTCCTAGAAACGCGTTGTTACCTGTTTCATAATTTCGTCAAACTAGTACAAAGCTCATTGAGACACTTATAAGCACTCATGTTGCATGAAACTTGGTTTAGAGTCCTAGGAACGCGTTGTTAGATGTTTCTTAAGTTCATTAAACTTGTACAAAGCTCATTGAGACACTTATATGCACTTATGTTGAATGCAACTTTGTTAAGACTCCTAGAAACGCGTTGTTAGATGTTTCATAAGTTCGTCAAACTAGTACAAAACTCATTGAGACACTTATAAGCACTCATGTTCCATGAAACTTGGTTTAGAATCCTAGAAATGTGTTGTTAGATGTTTCATAAGTTCGTCAAACTAGTACAAAGCTCATTGAGACACTTATAAGCACTCATGTTGCATGAAACTTGGTTTAGAGTCCTAGAAACGCGTTGTTAGATGTTTTATAAGTTCGTCAAACTAGTACAAAGCTCATTGAGCCACTTATAAGCACTCATGTTGCATGAAACTTGGTTTAGAGTCCTAGAAACGCGTTGTTAGATGTTTCGTAAGTTCGTCAAATAAGTACAAAGCTCATTGAGACACTTATAAGCACTCATGTTGCATGAAACTTGGTTAAGAGTCCTAGAAACGGGTTGTTAGATGTTTCATAAGTTCGTTAAACTTGTACAAAGCTCATTGAGACACTTATATGCACTCATGTTGAATGCAACTTTGTTAAGACTCCTAGAAACGCGTTGTTAGATGTTTCATAAGTTTGTCAAACTAGTACAAAGCTCATTGAGACACTTATAAGCACTCATATTGCATGAAACTTGGTTTAGAGTCCTAGAAACGCGTTGTTAGATGTTTCATAAGTTCGTCAAACAAGTACAAAGCTCATTGAGACACTTATAAGCACTCATGTTGCATGAAACTTGGTTTAAAGTCCTAGAAACGCGTTGTTAGATGTTTCTTAAGTTCGTTAAACTTGTACAAAGCTCATTTAGACACTTATATGCACTTATGTTGAATGCAACTTTGTTAAGACTCCTAGAAACGCGTTGTTAGTTCTTTCATAAGTTCGTCAAACTTGTACAAAGCTCATTGAGACACTTATAAGCACTCATGTTGCATGAAGTTTAGTTTGGAGTCCTAGAAACCGCGTTGTTAGATGTTTCATAAGTTCGTCAAACTAGTACAAAGCTCATTGAGACACTTATAAGCACTCATGTTGCATGAAACTTGGTTTAGAGTCCTAGAAACGCGTTGTTAAATGTTTTATAAGTTCGTCAAACTAGTACAAAGCTCATTGAGCCACTTATAAGCACTCATTTTGCATGAAACTTGGTTTAGAGTCCTAGAAACGCGTTGTTAGATGTTTCGTAAGTTCGTCAAATAAGTACAAAGCTCATTGAGACACTTATAAGCACTCATGTTGCATGAAACTTGGTTAAGAGTCCTAGAAACGCGTTGTTAGATGTTTCATAAGTTCGTTAAACTTGTACAAAGCTCATTGAGACACTTATATGCACTCATGTTGAATGCAACTTTGTTAAGACTCCTAGAAACGTGTTGTTAGATGTTTCATAAGTTTGTCAAACTAGTACAAAGCTCATTGAGACACTTATAAGCACTCATATTGCATGAAACTTGGTTTAGAGTCCTAGAAACGCGTTGTTAGATGTTTCATAAGTTCGTCAAACAAGTACAAAGCTCATTGAGACACTTATAAGCACTCATGTTGCATGAAACTTGGTTTAAAGTCCTAGAAACGCGTTGTTAGATGTTTCTTAAGTTCGTTAAACTTGTACAAAGCTCATTTAGACACTTATATGCACTTATGTTGAATGCAACTTTGTTAAGACTCCTAGAAACGCGTTGTTAGTTCTTTCATAAGTTCGTCAAACTTGTACAAAGCTCATTGAGACACTTATAAGCACTCATGTTGCATGAAATTTAGTTTGGAGTCCTAGAAACCGCGTTGTTAGATGTTTCATAAGTTCGTCAAACTAGTACAAAGCTCATTGAGACACTTATAAGCACTCATGTTGCATGAAACTTGGTTTATAGTCCTAGAAACGCGTTGTTAGATGTTTCATAAGTTTGTCAAACTTGTACAAAGCTCATTGAGACACATATAAGCACTCATGTTGCATGAAACTTGGTTTAGAGTCCTATAAACGCGTTGTTAGATGTTTCTTAAGTTCATCAAACTAGTACAAAGCTCATTGAGACACTTATAAGAACTCATGTTGCATGAAACTTGGTTTAGAGTCCTAGAAACGTGTTGTTAGATGTTTCATAAGATCGTTAAACTTGTACAAAGCTCATTGAGACACTTATAAGCACTCATGTTGCATGAAACTTGGTTTAGAGTCCTAGAAACGCGTTGTTAGATGTTTCATAAGTTCGTCAAACAAGTACAAAGCTCATTGAGAACCTTATAAGCACTCATGTTGCATGAAACTTGGTTTAGAGTTCTAGAAACGCGTTGTTAGATGTTTCATAAGTTCGTTAAACTTGTACAAAGCTCATTCAGACACTTATATGCACTCATGTTGAATGCAACTTTGTTAAGACTCCTAGAAACGCGTTGTTAGATGTTTCATAAGTTTTTCAAACTAGTACAAAGCTCATTGAGACACTTATAAGCACTCATATTGCATGAAACTTGGTTTAGAGTCCTAGAAACGCGTTGTTAGATGTTTCATAAGTTCGTCAAACAAGTACAAAGCTCATTGAGACACTTATAAGCACTCATGTTGCATGAAACTTGGTTTAAAGTCCTAGAAACGCGTTGTTAGATGTTTCTTAAGTTCGTTAAACTTGTACAAAGCTCATTTAGACACTTATATGCACTTATGTTGAATGCAACTTTGTTAAGACTCCTAGAAACGCGTTGTTAGTTCTTTCATAAGTTCATCAAACTTGTACAAAGCTCATTTAGACACTTATAAGCACTCATGTTGCATGAAATTTAGTTTGGAGTCCTAGAAACCGCGTTGTTAGATGTTTCATAAGTTCGTCAAACTAGTACAAAGCTCATTGAGACACTTATAAGCACTCATGTTGCATGAAACTTGGTTTATAGTCCTAGAAATGCGTTGTTAGATGTTTCATAAGTTTGTCAAACTTGTACAAAGCTCATTGAGACACATATAAGCACTCATGTTGCATGAAACTTGGTTTAGAGTCCTAGAAACGCGTTGTTAGATGTTTCTTAAGTTCATCAAACTAGTACAAAGCTCATTGAGACACTTATAAGCACTCATGTTGCATGAAACTTGGTTTAGAGTCCTAGAAACGCGTTGTTAGATGTTTCATAAGATCGTTAAACTTGTACAAAGCTCATTGAGACACTTATAAGCACTCATGTTGCATGAAACTTGGTTTAGAGTCCTAGAAACGCGTTGTTAGATGTTTCATAAGTTCGTCAAATAAGTACAAAGCTCATTGAGACACTTATAAGCACTCATGTTGCATGAAACTTGGTTTAGAGTCCTAGAAACGCGTTGTTAGATGTTTCATAAGATCGTTAAACTTGTACAAAGCTCATTGAGACACTTATAAGCAGTCATGTTGCATGAAACTTGGTTTAAAGTCCTAGAAACCGCGTTGTTAGTTGTTTCATAAGTTCGTCAAACAAGTACAAAACTTATTGAGACACTTATAAGCACTCATGTTGCATGAAACTTGGTTTAGAGTCCTAGAAACGCGTTGTTAGATGTTTCTTAAATTCGTTAAACTTGTACAAAGCTAATTGAGACACTTATATGCACTTATGTTGAATGCAACTTTGTTAAGACTCCTAGAAACGTGTTGTTAGTTCTTTCATAAGTTTGTCAAACTTGTACAAGGCTCATTGAGACACTTCTAAACACTCATGTTGCATGAAATTTAGTTTGGAGTCCTAGAAACCGCGTTGTTAGATGTTTCATAAGTTCGTCAATCTAGTACAAAGCTCATTGAGACACTTATAAGCACTCACGTTTGCATGAAACTTGGTTTAGAGTCCTCGAAACGCGTTGTTAGATGTTTCATAAGTTTGTCAAACTTGTACAAAGCTCATTGAGACACTTATAAGCACTCATGTTGCATGAAACTTGGTTTAGAGTCCTAGAAACGCGTTGTTAGATGTTTCATAAGTTCGTCAAACTAGTACAAAGCTCATTGAGACACTTATAAGCACTCATGTTGCATGAAACTTGGTTTAGAGTCCTAGAAACGCGTTGTTAGATGTTTCTTAAGTTCATCAAACTAGTACAAAGCTCATTGAGACACTTATAAGCACTCATCTTGCATGAAACTTGGTTTAGAGTCCTATAAACGCGTTGTTAGATGTTTCTTAAGTTCGTTAAACTTGTACAAAGCTCATTGAGACACTTATATGCACTTATGTTGAATGCAACTTTGTTAAGACTCCTAGAAACGCGTTGTTAGTTCTTTCATAAGTTTGTCAAACTTGTACAAAGCTCATTGAGACACTTATAAGCACTCATGTTGCATGAAATTTAGTTTGGAGTCCTAGAAACCGCGTTGTTAGATGTTTCATAAGTTCGTCAATCTAGTACAAAGATCATTGAGACACTTATAAGCACTCACGTTTGCATGAAACTTGGTTTAGAGTCCTCGAAACGTGTTGTTAGATGTTTCATAAGTTTGTCAAACTTGTACAAAGCTCATTGAGACACATATAAGCACTCATGTTGCATAAAACTTGGTTTAGAGTCTAGAAACGTGTTGTTAGATGTTTCATAAGTTCGTCAAACTAGTACAAAGCTCATTGAGACACTTATAAGCACTCATGTTGCATGAAACTTGGTTTAGAGTCCTAGAAACCCGTTGTTAGATGTTTCATAAGATCGTTAAACTTGTACAAAGCTCGTTGAGACACTTATAAGCACTCATGTTGCATGAAATTTAGTTTGGAGTCCTAGAAACCGCGTTGTTAGATGTATCATTAGTTCGTCAAACTAGTACAAAGCTCATTGAGACACAAATAAGCACTCACGTTGCATGAAACTTGGTTTAGAGTCCTAGAAACGCGTTGTTAGATGTTTAATAAGTTCGTTAAACTTGTACAAAGCTCATTGAGACACTTATATGCACTCATGTTGAATGCAACTTTGTTAAGACTCCTAGAAACGCGTTGTTATATGTTTCATAAGTTCGTCAAACTAGTACAAAGCTCATTGAGACACTTATAAGCACTCATGTTGTATGAAACTCTGTTTAGAGTCCTAGAAACGCGTTGTTAGATATTTCATAAGTTCGTCAAACTAGTACAAAGCTCATTGAGACACTTATAAGTACTCATGTTGCATGAAACTTGGTTTAGAGTCCTAGAAATGTGTTGTTAGATGTTTCATAAGTTTGTCAAACTTGTACAAAGCTCATTGAGACACATATAAGCACTCATGTTGCATGAAACTTGGTTTAGAGTCCTAGAAACGCGTTGTTAGATGTTTCATAAGTTCGTCAAACTAGTACAAAGCTCATTGAGACACTTATAAGCACTCATGTTGCAGGAAACTTGGTTTAGAGTCCTAGAAACGCGTTGTTAGATGTTTCATAAGATCGTTAAACTTGTACAAAGCTCGTTGAGACACTTATAAGCACTCATGTTGCATGAAACTTGATTTAGAGTCCTAGGAAGGCATTATTAGATGTTTCATAAGTTCGCCAAACTAGTACAAAGCTCATTAAGACACTTATAAGCACTCATGGTTCATGAAACTTGGTTTAGAGTATTAGAAATCGCGTTGTTAGATGTTTCATAAATTCGTCAAACAAGTACATAGCTTATTCAGACACTTATAAGCAGTCATGTTGCATGAAACTTGGTTTAGAGTCCTAGAAACGTGTTGTTAGATGTTTCATAAGTTCGTCAAACTTGTAAAAAGCTCATCGAGACACTTATATGCACTCATGTTGCATGAAACTTGGTTTAGAGTCCTAGAAACCGCGTTGTTAGATGTTTCATAATTTCATCAAACTAGTACAAAGCTCATTGAGACACTTATAAGCACTCATGGTTCATGAAACTTGGTTTAGAGTCCTAGAAATGCATTGTTAGATGTTTCATAAGTTCGTCAAACTAGTACAAAGCTCATTGAGACACTTATAAGAACTCATGTTGCATGAAACTTGGTTTAGAGTCCTAGAAACGCGTTGTTAGTTCTTTCATAAGTTCGTCAAACTTGTACAAAGCTCATTGAGACACTTATAAACACTCATGTTGCATGAAATTTAGTTTGGAGTCCTAGAAACCGCGTTGTTAGATGTATCATTAGTTCTTCAAACTAGTACAAAGTTCATTGAGACACAGTTGTAAAAGAGACCAAGGCATTGCCCGGACAAGTCCGGTCCATCAAGGCAAAGCCGAACACAAAAGAAACCAAGGCATTGCCCGGACAAGTCCGGTCCATCAAGGCAAAGCCGAATGCAAAAGAAACCAAGACATTGCCCGGATAACAAGGCAATGCCGAAGTCAAACTCGAGCTCGGCTAAGGCAAAGACGAAGTCACAAGATTGCCGAAGTCACAAGTGTAAAAGAGACCAAGGCATCGTCCGGACAAGTCTTGTCCATCAAGACGATGACCTAGCGTGTGACCATTGCCGAAGTCACAAGCTGCCGAAGTCACTAGCTGGCTTAGTTACCGTTGCAAAGGGAAACAAGAAGACCGTTGCCAAGAGAGCCATTGGGCAGAGTCACATGTGCTATTTAAGAGCGCGTGCATCCAACTCGTCCTGACTTGTCACGGGTTTCCTTAAGGAAGGCGCGACTACACAAGGGATAGCGACGTGTGGCGCGGCTAACCGAGCAAGACTAGGACGTTTTTAGCATATTCCTTTATGCTATTTTGGGATCCTTTGTTGTTGTCTATTTATATCTTACCCTTTGTAAACAAATAAGTTAACATTTTTCAATCTATTGAAACCGAATCTCTCACTACTCTCTCTCTCTTGTTCTTGATGTTCTTCATAGAACTCAAGAACACAAACTCTTAAAACACACTTAAATCTATCAAAATCTAACATGGTATCAGAGCAACCTTGCTCCCGAACCTATTCGCTTCCGCACAAAACTCTCGGCCACTCTCGGCCACAAATCTCTCGATTCCAAATTTCTCGATACGGACATTCTCTACACCGAGCACTCTCGATACCGGGCATTCTCGATACCGGGCATTCTCGATACCGAGCACTCTCGATACGGGCATCCTCGATAACTATTCTCGGTAACCACTACCATGGAAGACAAGGAACACAAGAAGATCCCTTGTCCGATTACTCTCAAAGGCATCAACTATCTTCTATGGGCAAGAACCATGAAGATAGCCCTTTGTGGTCGCGGCTTGTGGAACCATATTTTCACACGTCAAGACGCTCCTATTGATTTCAACTTCGGAAACGAGGAGCTCACCACAGATGATGAGAAATGGTTTCAACTAGACCAAAAGGTCCTTGGAATCATCCAAGGATCCCTTGAACCATAAATCTTAGAAGCCTACTCTTATTGTGAAAGCGCCAAAGAGTTGTGGGATACCCTACAAACCGTCTATGGCAACATCTCCAATCTAAGCCGAGTGTACGAAGTCAAGAAGGAAATCAATGACCTTAATCAAGAAGACACCGAGTTCACCAAACACTTTGGGAGGTTTAGATCACTATGGGCCGAGCTAGGGATGCTCCGACCAAGCACCGTGGAACCTAGAGTCTTAAACGAACGAAGAGAACAAGACAAAGTCTTTGGCTTGCTCCTCACTCTCAACGGTAGCTACAAGGACATCATCAAGCATCTCCTACGCTCGGACACCTTACCAAACCTTGAAGAGGTATGCTCTCAATTACAAAGGGAACAAGGGTCCATTGACTTATTCGATGGCAAGAAGGAGTTGGTCTCGGCCAACAAGGTAGCATTCAAACCCACTTCAAGGACCTATGAGGAAAGGAGATCATTACTTTGTGATCATTGCAAGAAGAAGGGGCACACCAAGGAAAAATGTTGGGTTCTTCACCCACACCTCAAGCCGGCTAAGTTCAAGGACGCCAAAGCTCACTTCTCAAATGATGACTCCATAAGCAATCCGAGTACAAGTGGGTCTAATCCGAGCACCAAGGAAGAAGAGAGCTCGGCCATTGTCCCATTCACGGATGATTTTGTGAGAAGATCCGACCTTGATGCCCTCTTAAAAGCCCTTAAAGGCTCTGGTATTGGTAAAACCCCCTTTTACTTCCTTAGTGCTAACATCCTTGGTAAAGAACTTAATAAACCTATTGTCATTGATTCCGGTGCTTCTCATCACATGATTAGTAACCTAGACTTGATTAGTGACATAGAACCGGCTCTAGGGAATGTAATCATTGCAAATGGGAGTAAAATACCTATAGAAGGATTAGGAAACCTTAAGTTATTTGATAGAGAATCTAAGGCCCTTTACATGCCTAGTTTTACATCCAATCTTATATCCGTTAAAAGAATAGCTTGTGATTTAAATTGCAATGTTTTATTCGGTCCTAATGATGTTATTTTTCAGGATCTTAAGAGTAAAAGGATTGTGGGAAAAGGGATCACAAGAGGCGATCTCTATGTCCTAGAGAAGGATTCCTCTAATGCTTTGTTTTGTCATGCTTTTAAAACTGTTTTATCCGAAGCCAACAATGTTATTTGGCATTTTAGACTTGGTCATCCTCATTTAAATGCTTTGAAAACCATTTTGCCTAATGTTAAGTTTAATCATGAAACTTGTGAAGCATGCATCTTAGGTAAACATTGCCGAACTGTTTTTCAAAAATCAAACATGACTTATAAACCTTTTGAACTTGTGCATTCAGATGTGTGGTCATCACCTTGTAAATCTAGGGATAAGTACTCTTATTTTGTCACATTCATAGATGAAAGCTCTACAAACTAAAGATAGGTTATTAGAAGCTTTTCAAAACTTTCAAAACTATGTGACTAACCATTATAATGTCAAGATTAAGACTTTTAGGTCCGATAATGGTGGAGAGTACACAAGTAGAGCCTTTAAAGAACACATAGCCAAGCATGGTATCCTCCATCAAACCACATGCCCATATACACCACAACAAAATGGGGTAGCCGAGAGGAAAAACCGGCACTTGATGGAAGTGACGCGGTCCATGATGTTCCACATGAACATACCGAAGAGGTTTTGGTCCGATGGGGTTCTCACGGCATGCTATCTTATCAACCGAACACCAACACAAGTCTTGAAG
This sequence comes from Cochlearia excelsa, assembly GCA_963556525.1. Lineage (NCBI taxonomy): Eukaryota > Viridiplantae > Streptophyta > Magnoliopsida > Brassicales > Brassicaceae > Cochlearia > Cochlearia excelsa. Next base: position 325,347 of record CAUVZT010000026.1, on the reverse strand, counting down.
AATGAATCTCCATTCAAGGTATTGAATAAGACTAATCCTTTTATTAACCATCTAAGAGTGTTTGGTTGTGTGTGTTATGTGTTTGTACCTAGTGAGCAAAGGAACAAGCTAGAAGCTAAAAGCACCAAGGCTATGTTCATTGGCTACTCAAACACACAAAAGGGGTACAAATGCTATGTACCCGAAACAAGAAGGGTATTAGTATCAAGGGAGGTCAAGTTTCTAGAAGGACAAAGCTACTACAAGGAAAACAATTGGGAAAGTGTGAAGGACTTACCCGAAGTTGTTACGGATAGAGCTACAAGCCTTAGAAACTTGATGAGGAATCTTGGTATGGAGATTGACGAAGATACAAAAAATGAGGAACCAACTCAAGAGACCCACCTTGACCATGAGGGGGAGAACAATGAGCAAGCCGGTACTCAAGAACCAACTATGTCCGGGGAGAGTCAAATGGTCAAGAAGAACCCCAAGCCTCAACCGAGACTAATGCTCAACAACAAAGTGATCAAGAAGTTCATGACCAAGGTGTGTTCCAAGAAGAAGAGCCGATGGTTCTAAGAAGGAGCACTAGAGTCAAGAAGCATCCATCCAATTGGGTCAACACAAGGGTGTAATTTAACAACAAGGCCGAGGCACATCCTACTCAAGCCGTGTGTTCTCTTGCAAGCTTTCCAAAGGAACATAAAGCCTTTACCACCTCCATGGATAAACAAGTTATTCCAAGGACTTATGAAGAGGCAATGAAGGAGGAAGTTTGGGTTAAAGCGGTGGAAGCCGAGAACAAGGCCATGGAAGATAATGAAACCTTCTATGAAACCAACCTACCAAAAGGAAAGAAGGCCGTGAGCTCAAGGTATGTCTTCACCATCAAATATCTAAGTAATGGAGAGATAGAGAGACACAAGGCAAGATTGGTAGCAAGAGGCTTTACTCAAACTTATGGAGAGGACTACCTAGACACATTTGCCCCGGTTGCAAAACTCCACACGGTTCGGGTAATCCTATCACTTGCCACTAACCTATCATGGGATCTCTTTCAAATGGATGTGAAAAATGCCTTCCTACAACGAGAGCTTGAAGAAGAAGTCTACATGACTCCACCACCCGACCTAGAAATCACTCCCGGGAAAGTCCTACGGTTAAGGAAAGCCATCTACGGTCTCAAGCAATCACCAAGAGCTTGGTATCACAAGCTTAGTTCAACATTGATGGCAAAAGGATTCAAGAGATCACAAGCCGAGCATACTCTCTTTACCCTACAAAACCAAGAAGGTATAGTAGTGGTACTAGTGTATGTAGACGACATCATCATCTCCGGAAACAACAAGGGAGGTATTCAAGAAACCAAATCTTTTCTCAAATCTAAATTTGACATTAAGGACCTCGGAACTCTTAAGTACTTCCTTGGGATTGAAGTGTGTAGATCTAAAGAAGGTCTATTTCTTTCCCAAAGGAAGTACACCCATGATCTTTTAAGTGTTGTCAATATGATAGGTACAAAGGTGGCTAAGACTCCTCTTGAAGACGGCTACAAGACCATTCAAGAAGGAAGTGAGGATGATCAACCGTACCGAGACCCAATGCTCTATAGACGGCTAGTGGGTAAACTCATATACTTGACGATCACTAGACCGGACCTATGCTTTGCCGTGAACCAAGTCTCTCAACACATGCAAAAGCCGAAGCAACACCATTGGAACATGATCATGAGGATCTTGGGATACCTTAAAGGAACCTCAAGTTTGGGTATTTGGATGGGTTGCAACAAGAACACGGAGGTCATTGGGTATTGTGACGCGGATTATGCCGGGGACTTAGAGAGTATACGGTCAACCACCGGCTATTGCAATTTCATTGGTGGAAACCTTGTCACATGGAAGACAAAGAAGCAAAAGATAGTATCTTGCTCAACCGCCGAAGCCGAGTATAGAGCCATGAGAAAGTTGACTCAAGAACTCATGTGGCTAAAGAACTTGCTAGGGGATTTAGGTCTCAAGATTGAAGCACCGATGACCATGCATTGTGATAATCAAGCGGCCATCCACATAGCAACAAACTCGGTCTTCCATGAGAGGACTAAACACATAGAGGTGGATTGTCACAAGGTTAGAGAGCAAATGGTCAAGGGCACTATCCTACCTTGCTACACGAAGAGTCAAGATCAACTCGCGGACATCTTCACCAAGTCCGCAAGCTTGAAAGTTTGTGAGTCCATCCTACCTAGACTTGGACTCACAAGGGCTACCAAAGCCTAAGTCTCCAACCGCATAAGCTTGTACTCTTTTCCCTTAGGTGAGTTTTATCCCAAGTGGTTTTCTCACCAAGGTTTTTAATGAGGCAAGGTTATGCGGGTTCCAAGCTTATCCATTACATGAGGCTAAGCTTGCGGGGGAGTGTAAAAGAGACCAAGGCATTGCCCGGACAAGTCCGGTCCATCAAGGCAAAGCCGAACACAAAAGAAACCAAGGCATTGCCCGGACAAGTCCGGTCCATCAAGGCAAAGCCGACACAAACGAAACCAAGGCATTGCCCGGACAAGTCCGGTCCATCAAGGCAAAGCCGAATGCAAAAGAAACCAAGGCATTGCCTGGATAACAAGGCAATGCCGAAGTCAAACTCGAGCTCGGCTAAGGCAAAGACGAAGTCACAAGATTGCCGAAGTCACAAGTGTAAACGAGACCAAGGCATCGTCCGGACAAGTTTTGTCCATCAAGACGATGACCTAGCGTGTGACCATTGCCGAAGTCACAAGCTGCCAAAGTCACTAGCTAGCTTAGTTACCGTTGCAAAGGGAAACAAGAAGACCGTTGCCAAGAGAGCCGTTGGGCAGAGTCACATGTGCTCCTTAAGGGCGCGTGCATCCAACTCGTCCTGACTTGTCACGGGTTGCCTTAAGGAAGGCGCGGCTACACAAGGGATAGAGACGTGTGGCGCGGCTAACAGAGCAAGACTAGGACGTTTTTAGCATATTCCTTTATGCTATTTTGGGATCCTTTGTTGTTGTCTATTTATATCTTACCCTTTGTAAACAAAAAAGTTAACATTTTTCAATCTAATGAAACCGAATCTCTCACTACTCTCTCTCTCTTGTTCTTGATGTTCTTCATAGAACTCAAAAACACAAACTCTTAAAACACACTTAAATCTATCAAAATCTAACATTAGAGTCCTAGAAACGCGTTGTTAGATGTTTCATAAGTTCGTTAAACTTGTACAAAGCTCATTGAGACACTTATATGCACTCATGTTGAATGCAACTTTGTTAAGACTCCTAGAAACGCGTTGTTATATGTTTCATAAGTTCATCAAACTAGTACAAAGCGCATTGAGACACTTATAAGCACTCATGTTGTATGAAACTCTGTTTAGAGTCCTAGAAACGCGTTGTTAGATGTTTCATAAGTTCGTCAAACTAGTACAAAGCTCATTGAGACACTTATAAGCACTCATGTTGCATGAAACTTGGTTTAGAGTCCTAGAAACCGCGTTGTTAGATGTTTCATAAGTTCGTCAAACTAGTACAAAGCTCATTGAGACACTCATAAGCACTCATGTTGCATGAAACTTTGTTTAGAGTCCTAGAAACGCGTTGTTACCTGTTTCATAATTACGTCAAACTAGTACAAAGCTCATTGAGACACTTATAAGTACTCATGTTGCATGAAACTTGGTTTAGAGTCCTAGAAACGCGTTGTTAGATGTTTCTTAAGTTCGTTAAACGTGTACAAAGCTCATTGAGACACTTATATGCACTTATGTTGAATGCAACTTTGTTAAGACTCCTAGAAACGCGTTGTTAGATGTTTCATAAGTTCGTCAAACTAGTACAAAACTCATTGAGACACTTATAAGCACTCATGTTCCATGAAACTTGGTTTAGAATCCTAGAAATGTGTTGTTAGATGTTTCATAAGTTCGTCAAACTAGTACAAAGCTCATTGAGACACTTATAAGCACTCATGTTGCATGAAACTTGGTTTAGAGTCCTAGAAACGCGTTGTTAGATGTTTTATAAGTTCGTCAAACTAGTACAAAGCTCATTGAGCCACTTATAAGCACTCATGTTGCATAAAACTTGGTTTAGAGTCCTAGAAACGCGTTGTTAGATGTTTCATAAGTTCGTCAAATAAGTACAAAGCTCATTGAGACACTTATAAGCACTCATGTTGCATGAAACTTGGTTAAGAGTCCTAGAAACGCGTTGTTAGATGTTTCATAAGTTCGTTAAACTTGTACAAAGCTCATTGAGACACTTATATGCACTCATGTTGAATGCAACTTTGTTAAGACTCCTAGAAACGCGTTGTTAGATGTTTCATAAGTTTGTCAAACTAGTACAAAGCTCATTGAGACACTTATAAGCACTCATGTTGCATGAAACTTGGTTTAGAGTCCTAGAAACGCGTTGTTAGATGTTTCATAAGTTCGTCAAACAAGTACAAAGCTCATTGAGACACTTATAAGCACTCATGTTGCATGAAACTTGGTTTAAAGTCCTAGAAACGCGTTGTTAGATGTTTCTTAAGTTCGTTAAACTTGTACAAAGCTCATTTAGACACTTATATGCACTTATGTTGAATGCAACTTTGTTAAGACTCCTAGAAACGCGTTGTTAGTTCTTTCATAAGTTCGTCAAACTTGTACAAAGCTCATTGAGACACTTATAAGCACTCATGTTGCATGAAATTTATAAGTGACTCCTAGAAACCGTGTTGTTAGATGTTTCATAAGTTCGTCAAACTAGTACAAAGCTCATTGAGACACTTATAAGCACTCATGTTGCATGAAACTTGGTTTATAGTCCTAGAAACGCGTTGTTAGATGTTTCATAAGTTTTTCAAACTTGTACAAAGCTCATTGAGACACATATAAGCACTCATGTTGCATGAAACTTGGTTTAGAGTCCTAGAAACGCGTTGTTAGATGTTTCTTAAGTTCATCAAACTAGTACAAAGCTCATTGAGACACTTATAAGCACTCATGTTGCATGAAACTTGGTTTAAAGTCCTAGAAACGCGTTGTTAGATGTTTCATAAGTTCGTCAAATAAGTACAAAGCTCATTGAGACACTTATAAGCACTCATGTTGCATGAAACTTGGTTTAGAGTCCTAGAAACGCGTTGTTAGATGTTTCATAAGTTCGTCAAATAAGTACAAAGCTCATTGAGACACTTATAATCACTCATGTTGCATGAAACTTGGTTTAGAGTCCTAGAAACGCGTTGTTAGATGTTTCATAAGTTCGTTAAACTTGTACAAAGCTCATTGAGACACTTATATGCACTCATGTTGAATGCAACTTTGTTAAGACTCCTAGAAACGCGTTGTTAGATGTTTCATAAGTTTGTGAAACTAGTACAAAGCTCATTGAGACACATATAAGCACTCATATTGCATGAAACTTGGTTTACAGTCCTAGAAACGCGGTTGTTAGATGTTTCATAAGTTCGTCAAACAAGTACAAAGCTCATTGAGACACTTATAAGCACTCATGTTGCATGAAACTTGGTTTAGAGTCCTAGAAACGCGTTGTTAGATGTTTCATAAGTTCGTCAAACTAGTACAAAGCTCATTGAGACACTTATAAGCACTCATGTTGCATGAAACTTGGTTTAGAGTCCTAGAAACGTGTTGTTAGATGTTTCATAAGTTCGTCAAACTAGTACAAAGCTCATTGAGACACTTATAAGCACTCATATTGCATGAAACTTGGTTTAGAGTCCTAGAAAGATGTTTCTTAAGTTCATCAAACTAGTACAAAGCTCATTGAGACACTTATAAGCACTCATGTTGCATGAAACTTGGTTTAGAGTCCTAGAAACCGCGTTGTTAGTTGTTTCATAAGTTCGTCAAACAAGTACAAAGCTCATTGAGACACTTATAAGCACTCATGTTGCATGAAACTTGGTTTAGAGTCCTAGAAACGCGTTGTTAGATGTTTCTTAAGTTCGTTAAACTTGTACAAAGCTCATTGAGACACTTATATGCACTTATGTTGAATGCAACTTTGTTAAGACTCCTAGAAACGCGGTTGTTAGTTCTTTCATAAGTTTGTCAAACTTGTACAAAGCTCATTGAGACACTTATAAGCACTCATGTTGCATGAAATTTAGTTTGGAGTCCTAGAAACCGCGTTGTTAGATGTTTCATAAGTTCGTCAATCTAGTACAAAGCTCATTGAGACACTTATAAGCACTCACGTTTGCATGAAACTTGGTTTAGAGTCCTCGAAACGCGTTGTTAGATGTTTCATAAGTTTGTCAAACTTGTACAAAGCTCATTGAGACACTTATAAGCACTCATGTTGCATGAAACTTGGTTTAGAGTCCTAGAAACGTGTTGTTAGATGTTTCATAAGTTCGTCAAACTAGTACAAAGCTCATTGACACACTTATAAGCACTCATGTTGCATGAAACTTGGTTTAGAGTCCTAGAAACGCGTTGTTAGATGTTTCATAAGTTCGTCAAACTAGTACAAAGCTCATTGAGACACTTATAAGCACTCATGTTGCATGAAACTTGGTTTAGAGTCCTAGAAAGGCGTTATTAGATGTTTCATAAGTTCGTCAAACTAGTACAAAGCTCATTGAGACACTTATAAGCACTCATGTTGCATGAAACTTGGTTTAGAGTCCTAGAAAGGTGTTATTAGATGTTTCATAAGTTCGACAAACTAGTACAAAGCTCATTGAGACACTTATAAGCACTCATGGTTCATGAAACTTGGTTTAGAGTATTAGAAATCGCGTTATAGATGTTTCATAAGTTCGTCAAACAAGTACAAAGCTCATTCAGACACTTATAAGCAGTCATGTTTGCATGAAACTTGGTTTAGAGTCCTCGAAACGCGTTGTTAGATGTTTCATAAGTTTGTCAAACTTGTACAAAGCTCATTGAGACACATATAAGCACTCATGTTGCATGAAACTTGGTTTAGAGTCCTAGAAACGCGTTGTTAGATGTTTCATAAGTTCGTCAAACTAGTACAAAGCTCATTGAGACACTTATAAGCACTCATGTTGCATGAAACTTGGTTTAGAGTCCTGGAAACGCGTTGTTAGATGTTTCATAAGATCGTTAAACTTGTACAAAGCTCATTGAGACACTTATAAGCACTCATGTTGCATGAAACTTGGTTTAGAGTCCTAGAAAGGCGTTATTAGATGTTTCATAAGTTCGCCAAACTAGTACAAAGCTCATTGAGACACATATAAGCACTCATGTTGCATGAAACTTGGTTTAAAGTCCTAGAAACGCGTTGTTAGATGTTTCATAAGTTCGTCAAACTAGTACAAAGCTCATTGAGACACTTATAAGCACTCATGTTGCATGAAACTTGGTTTAGAGTCCTAGAAACGCGTTGTTAGATGTTTCATAAGTTCGTCAAACTAGTACAAAGCTCATTGAGACACTTATAAGCACTCATGTTGCATGAAACTTGGTTTAGAGTCCTAGAAACGCGTTGTTAGATGTTTCATAAGTTTGTCAAACTTGTACAAAGCTCATTGAGACACATATAAGCACTCATGTTGCATGAAACTTGGTTTAGAGTCCTAGAAACGCGTTGTTAGTTGTTTCATAAGTTCGTCAAACAAGTACAAAGCTCATTGAGACACTTATAAGCACTCATGTTGCATGAAACTTGGTTTAGAGTCCTAGAAACGCGTTGTTAGATGTTTCTTAAGTTCGTTAAACTTTTACAAAGCTCATTGAGGCACTTATATGCACTTATGTTGAATGCAACTTTGTTAAGACTCCTAGAAACGAGTTGTTAGTTCTTTCATAAGTTTGTCAAACTTGTACAACGCTCATTGAGACACTTATAAGCACTCATGTTGCATGAAATTTAGTTTGGAGTCCTAGAAACCGCGTTGTTAGATGTTTCATAAGTTCGTCAATCTAGTACAAAGCTCATTGAGACACTTATAAGCACTCATGTTTGCATGAAACTTGGTTTAGAGTCCTCGAAACGCGTTGTTAGATGTTTTATAAGTTCGTCAAACTAGTACAAAGCTCATTGAGCCACTTATAAGCACTCATGTTGCATAAAACTTGGTTTAGAGTCCTAGAAACGCGTTGTTAGATGTTTCATAAGTTCGTCAAATAAGTACAAAGCTCATTGAGACACTTATAAGCACTCATGTTGCATGAAACTTGGTTAAGAGTCCTAGAAACGCTTTGTTAGATGTTTCATAAGTTCGTTAAACTTGTACAAAGCTCATTGAGACACTTATATGCACTCATGTTGAATGCAACTTTGTTAAGACTCCTAGAAACGCGTTGTTAGATGTTTCATAAGTTTGTCAAACTAGTACAAAGCTCATTGAGACACTTATAAGCACTCATGTTGCATGAAACTTGGTTTAGAGTCCTAGAAACGCGTTGTTAGATGTTTCATAAGTTCGTCAAACAAGTACAAAGCTCATTGAGACACTTATAAGCACTCATGTTGCATGAAACTTGGTTTAAAGTCCTAGAAACGCGTTGTTAGATGTTTCTTAAGTTCGTTAAACTTGTACAAAGCTCATTTAGACACTTATATGCACTTATGTTGAATGCAACTTTGTTAAGACTCCTAGAAACGCGTTGTTAGTTCTTTCATAAGTTCGTCAAACTTGTACAAAGCTCATTGAGACACTTATAAGCACTCATGTTGCATGAAATTTATAAGTGACTCCTAGAAACCGTGTTGTTAGATGTTTCATAAGTTCGTCAAACTAGTACAAAGCTCATTGAGACACTTATAAGCACTCATGTTGCATGAAACTTGGTTTATAGTCCTAGAAACGCGTTGTTAGATGTTTCATAAGTTTTTCAAACTTGTACAAAGCTCATTGAGACACATATAAGCACTCATGTTGCATGAAACTTGGTTTAGAGTCCTAGAAACGCGTTGTTAGATGTTTCTTAAGTTCATCAAACTAGTACAAAGCTCATTGAGACACTTATAAGCACTCATGTTGCATGAAACTTGGTTTAGAGTCCTAGAAACGCGTTGTTAGATGTTTCATAAGTTCGTCAAATAAGTACAAAGCTCATTGAGACACTTATAAGCACTCATGTTGCATGAAACTTGGTTTAGAGTCCTAGAAACGCGTTGTTAGATGTTTCATAAGTTCGTCAAATAAGTACAAAGCTCATTGAGACACTTATAATCACTCATGTTGCATGAAACTTGGTTTAGAGTCCTAGAAACGCGTTGTTAGATGTTTCATAAGTTCGTTAAACTTGTACAAAGCTCATTGAGACACTTATATGCACTCATGTTGAATGCAACTTTGTTAAGACTCCTAGAAACGCGTTGTTAGATGTTTCATAAGTTTGTGAAACTAGTACAAAGCTCATTGAGACACATATAAGCACTCATATTGCATGAAACTTGGTTTACAGTCCTAGAAACGCGGTTGTTAGATGTTTCATAAGTTCGTCAAACAAGTACAAAGCTCATTGAGACACTTATAAGCACTCATGTTGCATGAAACTTGGTTTAGAGTCCTAGAAACGCGTTGTTAGATGTTTCATAAGTTCGTCAAACTAGTACAAAGCTCATTGAGACACTTATAAGCACTCATGTTGCATGAAACTTGGTTTAGAGTCCTAGAAACGTGTTGTTAGATGTTTCATAAGTTCGTCAAACTAGTACAAAGCTCATTGAGACACTTATAAGCACTCATATTGCATGAAACTTGGTTTAGAGTCCTAGAAAGATGTTTCTTAAGTTCATCAAACTAGTACAAAGCTCATTGAGACACTTATAAGCACTCATGTTGCATGAAACTTGGTTTAGAGTCCTAGAAACCGCGTTGTTAGTTGTTTCATAAGTTCGTCAAACAAGTACAAAGCTCATTGAGACACTTATAAGCACTCATGTTGCATGAAACTTGGTTTAGAGTCCTAGAAACGCGTTGTTAGATGTTTCTTAAGTTCGTTAAACTTGTACAAAGCTCATTGAGACACTTATATGCACTTATGTTGAATGCAACTTTGTTAAGACTCCTAGAAACGCGTTGTTAGTTCTTTCATAAGTTTGTCAAACTTGTACAAAGCTCATTGAGACACTTATAAGCACTCATGTTGCATGAAATTTAGTTTGGAGTCCTAGAAACCGCGTTGTTAGATGTTTCATAAGTTCGTCAATCTAGTACAAAGCTCATTGAGACACTTATAAGCACTCACGTTTGCATGAAACTTGGTTTAGAGTCCTCGAAACGCGTTGTTAGATGTTTCATAAGTTTGTCAAACTTGTACAAAGCTCATTGAGACACTTATAAGCACTCATGTTGCATGAAACTTGGTTTAGAGTCCTAGAAACGCGTTGTTAGATGTTTCATAAGTTCGTCAAACTAGTACAAAGCTCATTGACACACTTATAAGCACTCATGTTGCATGAAACTTGGTTTAGAGTCCTAGAAACGCGTTGTTAGATGTTTCATAAGTTCGTCAAACTAGTACAAAGCTCATTGAGACACTTATAAGCACTCATGTTGCATGAAACTTGGTTTAGAGTCCTAGAAAGGCGTTATTAGATGTTTCATAAGTTCGTCAAACTAGTACAAAGCTCATTGAGACACTTATAAGCACTCATGTTGCATGAAACTTGGTTTAGAGTCCTAGAAAGGTGTTATTAGATGTTTCATAAGTTCGACAAACTAGTACAAAGCTCATTGAGACACTTATAAGCACTCATGGTTCATGAAACTTGGTTTAGAGTATTAGAAATCGCGTTTTAGATGTTTCATAAGTTCGTCAAACAAGTACAAAGCTCATTCAGACACTTATAAGCAGTCATGTTTGCATGAAACTTGGTTTAGAGTCCTCGAAACGCGTTGTTAGATGTTTCATAAGTTTGTCAAACTTGTACAAAGCTCATTGAGACACATATAAGCACTCATGTTGCATGAAACTTGGTTTAGAGTCCTAGAAACGCGTTGTTAGATGTTTCATAAGTTCGTCAAACTAGTACAAAGCTCATTGAGACACTTATAAGCACTCATGTTGCATGAAACTTGGTTTAGAGTCCTGGAAACGCGTTGTTAGATGTTTCATAAGATCGTTAAACTTGTACAAAGCTCATTGAGACACTTATAAGCACTCATGTTGCATGAAACTTGGTTTAGAGTCCTAGAAAGGCGTTATTAGATGTTTCATAAGTTCGCCAAACTAGTACAAAGCTCATTGAGACACATATAAGCACTCATGTTGCATGAAACTTGGTTTAAAGTCCTAGAAACGCGTTGTTAGATGTTTCATAAGTTCGTCAAACTAGTACAAAGCTCATTGAGACACTTATAAGCACTCATGTTGCATGAAACTTGGTTTAGAGTCCTAGAAACGCGTTGTTAGATGTTTCATAAGTTCGTCAAACTAGTACAAAGCTCATTGAGACACTTATAAGCACTCATGTTGCATGAAACTTGGTTTAGAGTCCTAGAAACGCGTTGTTAGATGTTTCATAAGTTTGTCAAACTTGTACAAAGCTCATTGAGACACATATAAGCACTCATGTTGCATGAAACTTGGTTTAGAGTCCTAGAAACGCGTTGTTAGTTGTTTCATAAGTTCGTCAAACAAGTACAAAGCTCATTGAGACACTTATAAGCACTCATGTTGCATGAAACTTGGTTTAGAGTCCTAGAAACGCGTTGTTAGATGTTTCTTAAGTTCGTTAAACTTTTACAAAGCTCATTGAGGCACTTATATGCACTTATGTTGAATGCAACTTTGTTAAGACTCCTAGAAACGAGTTGTTAGTTCTTTCATAAGTTTGTCAAACTTGTACAACGCTCATTGAGACACTTATAAGCACTCATGTTGCATGAAATTTAGTTTGGAGTCCTAGAAACCGCGTTGTTAGATGTTTCATAAGTTCGTCAATCTAGTACAAAGCTCATTGAGACACTTATAAGCACTCATGTTTGCATGAAACTTGGTTTAGAGTCCTCGAAACGCGTTGTTAGATGTTTCATAAGTTTGTCAAACTTGTACAAAGCTCATTGAGACACTTATATGCACTCATGTTGCATGAAACTTGGTTTAGAGTCCTAGAAACGCGTTGTTAGATGTTTCATAAGTTCGTCAAACTAGTACAAAGCTCATTGAGACAATTATAAGCACTCATGTTGCATGAAACTTGGTTTAGAGTCCTAGAAACGTGTTGTTAGATGTTTCATAAGTTCGTCAAACTAGTACAAAGCTCATTGAGACACTTATAAGCACTCATGTTGCATGAAACTTGGTTTAAAGTCCTAGAAACGCGTTGTTAGATGTTTCATAAGATCGTTAAACTTGTACAAAGCTCATTGAGACACTTATAAGCACTCATGTTGCATGAAACTTGGTTTAGAGTCCTAGAAAGGCGTTATTAGATGTTTCATAAGTTCGCCAAACTAGTACAAAGCTCATTGAGACACATATAAGCACTCATGTTGCATGAAACTTGGTTTAGAGTCCTAGAAACGCGTTGTTAGATGTTTCATAAGTTCGTCAAACTAGTACAAAGCTCATTGAGACACTTACAAGCACTCATGTTGCATGAAACTTGGTTTAGAGTTCTAGAAACGCGTTGTTAGATGTTTCATAAGTTCGTCAAACTAGTACAAAGCTCATTGAGACACTTATAAGCACTCATGTTGCATGAAACTTGGTTTAGAGTCCTAGAAACGCGTTGTTATATGTTTCATAAGTTTGTCAAACTTGTACAAAGCTCATTGAGACACATATAAGCACTCATGTTGCATGAAACTTGGTTTAAAGTCCTAGAAACGCGTTGTTAGATGTTTCTTTAGTTCATCAAACTAGTACAAAGCTCATTGAGACACTTATAAGCACTCATGTTGCATGAAACATGGTTTAGAGTCCTAGAAACCGCGTTGTTAGTTGTTTCATAAATTCGTCAAACAAGTACAAAGCTCATTGAGACACTTATAAGCACTCATGTTGCATGAAACTTGGTTTAGAGTCCTAGAAATGCGTTGTTAGATGTTTCTTAAGTTCGTTAAACTTGTACAAAGCTCATTGAGACACTTATATGCACTTATGTTGAATGCAACTTTGTTAAGACTCCTAGAAACGAGTTGTTAGTTCTTTCATAAGTTTGTCAAACTTGTACAACGCTCATTGAGAAACTTATAAGCACTCATGTTCCATGAAATTTAGTTTGGAGTCCTAGAAACCGCGTTGTTAGATGTTTCATAAGTTCGTCAATCTAGTACAAAGCTCATTGAGACACTTATAAGCACTCATGTTTGCATGAAACTTGGTTTAGAGTCCTCGAAACGCGTTGTTAGATGTTTCATAAGTTTGTCAAACTTGTACAAAGCTAATTGAGACACTTATAAGCACTCATGTTGCATGAAACTTGGTTTAGAGTCCTAGAAACGCGTTGTTAGATGTTTCATAAGTTCGTAAAACTAGTACAAAGCTCATTGAGACAATTATAATCACTCAAGTTGCATGAAACTTGGTTTAGAGTCCTAGAAACGCGTTGTTAGATGTTTCATAAGTTCGTCAAAATAGTACAAAGCTCATTGAAACACTTATAAGCACTCATGTTGCATGAAACTTGGTTTAGAGTCCTAGAAAGGCGTTATTAGGTGTTTCATAAGTTCGCCAAACTAGTACAAAGCTCATTGAGACACTTATAAGCACTCATGTTGCATGAAAATTGGTTTAGAGTTCTAGAAAGGCGTTATTAGATGTTTCATAAGTTCGCCAAACTAGTACAAAGCTCATTGAGACACTTATAAGCACTCATGGTTCATGAAACTTGGTTTCGAGTATTAGAAATCGCGTTTTAGATGTTTCATAAGTTCGTCAAACAAGTACAAAGCTCATTCATACACTTATAAGTAGTCATTTTGCATGAAACTTGGTTTAGAGTCCTAGAAACGTGTTGTTAGATGTTTCATAAGTTCGTCAAACTTGTAAAAAGCTCATCGAGACACTTATATGCACTCATGTTGCATGAAACTTTGTTTAGAGTCCTAGAAACGCGTTGTTAGATGTTTCTTAAGTTCGTTAAACTTGTACAAAGCTCATTGAGACACTTATATGCACTTATGTTGAATGCAACTTTGTTAAGACTCCTAGAAACGCGTTGTTAGTTCTTTCATAAGTTCGTCAAACTTGTACAAAGCTCATTGAGACACTTATAAGCACTCATGTTGCATGAAATTTAGTTTGGAGTCCTAAAAACCGCGTTGTTAGATGTTTCATAAGTTCGTCAATCTAGTACAAAGCTCATTGACACACTTATAAGCACTCATGTTTGCATGAAAATTGGTTTAGAGTCCTCGAAACGCGTTGTTAGATGTTTCATAAGTTTGTCAAACTTGTACAAAGCTCATTGAGACACATATAAGCACTTATGTTGCATGAAACTTGGTTTTGAGTCTTAGAAACGCGTTGTTAGATGTTTCATAAGTTCGTCAAACTAGTACAAAGCCCATTGAGACACTTATAAGCACTCATGTTGCATGAAACTTGGTTTAGAGTCCTAGAAACGCGTTGTTAGATGTTTCATAAGATCGTTAAACTTGTACAAAGCTCATTGAGACACTTATAAGCACTCATGTTGCATGAAACTTGGTTTAGAGTCCTAGAAAGGCGTTATTAGATGTTTCATAAGTTCTCCAAACTAGTACAAAGCTCATTGAGACACTTATAAGCACTCATGGTTCATGAAACTTGGTTTAGAGTATTAGAAATCGCGTTGTTAGATGTTTCATAAGTTCGTCAAACAAGTACAAAGCTCATTCAGACACTTATAAGCAGTCATGTTGCTTGTAACTTGGTTTAGAGTCCTAGAAACGTGTTGTTAGATGTTTCATAAGTTCGTCAAACTTGTAAAAAGCTCATCGAGACACTTATATGCACTCATGTTGCATGAAACTTGGTTTAGAGTCCTAGAAACACGTTGTTAGATGTTTCTTAAGTTCATTAAACTTGTACAAAGCTCACTGAGACACTTATATGCACTTATGTTGAATGCAACTTTGTTAAGACTCCTCGAAACGCGTTGTTAGTTCTTTCATAAGTTCGTCAAACTTGTACAAAGCTCATTGAGACACTTATAAGCACTCATGTTGCATGAAATTTAGTTTGGAGTCTTAGAAACCGCGTTGTTAGATGTTTCATAAGTTCGTCAATCTAGTACAAAGCTCATTGAGACACTTATAAGCACTCATGTTTGCATGAAACTTGGTTTAGAGTCCTCGAAACGCGTTGTTAGATGTTTCATAAGTTTGTCAAACTTGTACAAAGCTCATTGAGACACATATAAGCACTCATGTTGCATGAAACTTGGTTTAGAGTCCTAGAAACGCGTTGTTAGATGTTTCATAAGTTCGTCAAACTAGTACAAAGCTCATTGAGACACTTATAAGCACTCATGTTGCATGAAACTTGGTTTAGAGTCCTAGAAACGCGTTGTTAGATGTTTCATAAGATCGTTAAACTTGTACAAAGCTCATTGAGACACTTATAAGCACTAATGTTGCATGAAACTTGGTTTAGAGTCCTAGAAAGGCGTTATTAGAGGTTTCATAAGTTCGCCAAACTAGTACAAAGCTAATTGAGACACATATAAGCACTCATGTTGCATGAAACTTGGTTTAGAATCCTAGAAACGTGTTGTTAGATGTTTCATAAGTTCGTCAAACTTGTAAAAAGCTCATCGAGACACTTATATGCACTCATGTTGCATGAAACTTTGTTTAGAGTCCTAGATACGCGTTGTTAGATGTTTCTTAACTTCGTTAAACTTGTACAAAGCTCATTGAGACACTTATATGCACTTATGTTGAATGCAACTTTGTTAAGACTCCTAGAAACGCGTTGTTAGTTCTTTCAGAAGTTTGTCAAACTTGTACAAAGCTCATTGAGACACTTATAAGCACTCATGTTGCATGAAATTTAGTTTGGAGTCCTAGAAACCGCGTTGTTAGATGTTTCATAAGTTCGTCAATCTAGTACAAAGCTCATTGACACACTTATAAGCACTCATGTTTGCATGAAAATTGGTTTAGAGTCCTCGAAACGCGTTGTTAGATGTTTCATAAGTTTGTCAAACTTGTACAAAGCTCATTGAAACACATATAAGCACTCATGTTGCATGAAACTTGGTTTTGAGTCTTAGAAACGCGTTGTTAGATGTTTCATAAGTTCGTCAAACTAGTACAAAGCTCATTGAGACACTTATAAGCACTCATGTTGCATGAAACTTGGTTTAGAGTCCTAGAAACACGTTGTTAGATGTTTCATAAGTTTGTCAAACTTGTACAAAGCTCATTTAGACACATATAAGCACTCATGTTGCATGAAACTTGGTTTAGAGTCCTAGAAACGCGTTGTTAGTTGTTTCATAAGTTCGTCAAACAAGTACAAAGCTCATTGAGACACTTATAAGCACTCATGTTGCATGAAACTTGGTTTAGAGTCCTAGAAACGCGTTGTTAGTTGTTTCTTAAGTTCGTTAAACTTGTACAAAGCTCATTGAGACACTTATATGCACTTATGTTGAATGCAACTTTGTTAAGACTCCTAGAAACGAGTTGTTAGTTCTTTCATAAGTTTGTCAAACTTGTACAACGCTCATTGAGACACTTATAAGCACTCATGTTGCATGAAATTTAGTTTGGAGTCCTAGAAACCGCGTTGTTAGATGTTTCATAAGTTCGTCAATCTAGTACAAAGCTCATTGAGACACTTATAAGCACTCATGTTTGCATGAAACTTGGTTTAGAGTCCTCGAAACGCGTTGTTAGATGTTTCATAAGTTTGTCAAACTTGTACAAAGCTCATTGAGACACTTATAAGCACTCATGTTGCATGAAACTTGGTTTAGAGTCCTAGAAACGCGTTGTTAGATGTTTCATAAGTTCGTCAAAGTAGTACAAAGCTCATTGAGACAATTATAAGAACTCATGTTGCATGAAACTTGGTTTAGAGTCCTAGAAACGTGTTGTTAGATGTTTCATAAGTTCGTCAAACTAGTACAAAGCTCATTGAGACACTTATAAGCACTCATGTTGCATGAAACTTGGTTTAGAGTCCTGGAAACGCGTTGTTAGATGTTTCATAAGATCGTTAAACTTGTACAAAGCTCATTGAGACACTTATAAGCACTCATGTTGCATGAAACTTGGTTTAGAGTCCTAGAAAGGCGTTATTAGATGTTTCATAAGTTCGCCAAACTAGTACAAAGCTCATTGAGACACATATAAGCACTCATGTTGCATGAAACTTGGTTTAGAGTCCTAGAAACGCGTTGTTAGATGTTTCATAAGTTCGTCAAACTAGTACAAAGCTCATTGAGACACTTATAAGCACTCATGTTGCATGAAACTTGGTTTAGAGTTCTAGAAACGCGTTGTTAGATGTTTCATAAGTTCGTCAAACTAGTACAAAGCTCATTGAGACACTTATAAGCACTCATGTTGCATGAAACTTGGTTTAGAGTCCTAGAAACGCGTTGTTAGATGTTTCATAAGTTTGTCAAACTTGTACAAAGCTCATTGAGACACATATAAGCACTCATGTTGCATGAAACTTGGTTTAGAGTCCTAGAAACGCGTTGTTAGATGTTTCTTAATTTCATCAAACTAGTACAAAGCTCATTGAGACACTTATAAGCACTCATGTTGCATGAAACTTGGTTTAGAGTCCTAGAAACCGTGTTGTTAGTTGTTTCATAAGTTCGTCAAACAAGTACAAAGCTCATTGAGACACTTATAAGCACTCATGTTGCATGAAACTTGGTTTAGAGTCCTAGAAATGCGTTGTTAGATGTTTCTTAAGTTCGTTAAACTTGTACAAAGCTCATTGAGACACTTATATGCACTTATGTTGAATGCAACTTTGTTAAGACTCCTAGAAACGAGTTGTTAGTTCTTTCATAACTTTGTCAAACTTGTACAACGCTCATTGAGACACTTATAAGCACTCATGTTCCATGAAATTTAGTTTGGAGTCCTAGAAACCGCGTTGTTAGATGTTTCATAAGTTCGTCAATCTAGTACAAAGCTCATTGAGACACTTATAAGCACTCATGTTTGCATGAAACTTGGTTTAGAGTCCTCGAAACGCGTTGTTAGATGTTTCATAAGTTTGTCAAACTTGTACAAAGCTCATTGAGACACTTATAAGCACTCATGTTGCATGAAACTTGGTTTAGAGTCCTAGAAACGCGTTGTTAGATGTTTCATAAGTTCGTCAAACTAGTACAAAGCTCATTGAGACAATTATAAGCACTCAAGTTGCATGAAACTTGGTTTAGAGTCCTAGAAACGCGTTGTTAGATGTTTCATAAGTTCGTCAAAATAGTACAAAGCTCATTGAAACACTTATAAGCACTCATGTTGCATGAAACTTGGTTTAGAGTCCTAGAAAGGCGTTATTAGGTGTTTCATAAGTTCGCCAAACTAGTACAAAGCTCATTGAGACACTTATAAGCACTCAAGTTGCATGAAACTTGGTTTAGAGTCCTAGAAAGGCGTTATTAGATGTTTCATAAGTTCGCCAAACTAGTACAAAGCTCATTGAGACACTTATAAGCACTCATGGTTCATGAAACTTGGTTTCGAGTATTAGAAATCGCGTTTTAGATGTTTCATAAGTTCGTCAAACAAGTACAAAGCTCATTCATACACTTATAAGTAGTCATGTTGCATGAAACTTGGTTTAGAGTCCTAGAAACGTGTTGTTAGATGTTTCATAAGTTCGTCAAACTTGTAAAAAGCTCATCGAGACACTTATATGCACTCATGTTGCATGAAACTTTGTTTAGAGTCCTAGAAACGCGTTGTTAGATGTTTCTTAAGTTCGTTAAACTTGTACAAAGATCATTGAGACACTTATATGCACTTATGTTGAATGCAACTTTGTTAAGACTCCTAGAAACGTGTTGTTAGTTCTTTCATAAGTTCGTCAAACTTGTACAAAGCTCATTGAGACACTTATAAGCACTCATGTTGCATGAAATTTAGTTTGGAGTCCTAGAAACCGCGTTGTTAGATGTTTCATAAGTTCGTCAATCTAGTACAAAGCTCATTGACACACTTATAAGCACTCATGTTTGCATGAAAATTGGTTTAGAGTCCTCGAAACGCGTTGTTAGATGTTTCATAAGTTTGTCAAACTTGTACAAAGCTCATTGAGACACATATAAGCACTCATGTTGCATGAAACTTGGTTTTGAGTCTTAGAAACGCGTTGTTAGATGTTTCATAAGTTCGTCAAACTAGTACAAAGCTCATTGAGACACTTATAAGCACTCATGTTGCATGAAACTTGGTTTAGAGTCCTAGAAACGCGTTGTTAGATGTTTCATAAGATCGTTAAACTTGTACAAAGCTCATTGAGACACTTATAAGCACTCATGTTGCATGAAACTTGGTTTAGAGTCCTAGAAAGGCGTTATTAGATGTTTCATAAGTTCTCCAAACTAGTACAAAGCTCATTGAGACACTTATAAGCACTCATGGTTCATGAAACTTGGTTTAGAGTATTAGAAATCGCGTTGTTAGATGTTTCATAAGTTCGTCAAACAAGTACAAAGCTCATTCAGACACTTATAAGCAGTCATGTTGCTTGTAACTTGGTTTAGAGTCCTAGAAACGTGTTGTTAGATGTTTCATAAGTTCGTCAAACTTGTAAAAAGCTCATCGAGACACTTATATGCACTCATGTTGCATGAAACTTGGTTTAGAGTCCTAGAAACACGTTGTTAGAT
The DNA here is from genome assembly GCA_963556525.1 of Cochlearia excelsa. Taxonomy (NCBI): domain Eukaryota; kingdom Viridiplantae; phylum Streptophyta; class Magnoliopsida; order Brassicales; family Brassicaceae; genus Cochlearia; species Cochlearia excelsa. The sequence continues at coordinate 305,615 of CAUVZT010000026.1, read as the reverse complement.
GTTTCTTAAGTTCATTAAACTTGTACAAAGCTCACTGAGACAGTTATATGCACTTATGTTGAATGCAACTTTGTTAAGACTCCTCGAAACGCGTTGTTAGTTCTTTCATAAGTTCGTCAAACTTGTACAAAGCTCATTGAGACACTTATAAGCACTCATGTTGCATGAAATTTAGTTTGGAGTCTTAGAAACCGCGTTGTTAGATGTTTCATAAGTTCGTCAATCTAGTACAAAGCTCATTGAGACACTTATAAGCACTCATGTTTGCATGAAACTTGGTTTAGAGTCCTCGAAACGCGTTGTTAGATGTTTCATAAGTTTTTCAAACTTGTACAAAGCTCATTGAGACACATATAAGCACTCATGTTGCATGAAACTTGGTTTTGAGTCCTAGAAACGCGTTGTTAGATGTTTCATAAGTTCGTCAAACTAGTACAAAGCTCATTGAGACACTTATAAGCACTCATGTTGAATGAAACTTGGTTTAGAGTCCTAGAAACGCGTTGTTAGATGTTTCATAAGATCGTTAAACTTGTACAAAGCTCATTGAGACACTTATAAGCACTAATGTTGCATGAAACTTGGTTTAGAGTCCTAGAAAGGCGTTATTAGATGTTTCATAAGTTCGCCAAACTAGTACAAAGCTAATTGAGACACATATAAGCACTCATGTTGCATGAAACTTGGTTTAGAGTCCTAGAAACGTGTTGTTAGATGTTTCATAAGTTCGTCAAACTTGTAAAAAGCTCATCGAGACACTTATATGCACTCATGTTGCATGAAACTTTGTTTAGAGTCCTAGAAACGCGTTGTTAGATGTTTCTTAACTTCGTTAAACTTGTACAAAGCTCATTGAGACACTTATATGCACCTATGTTGAATGCAACTTTGTTAAGACTCCTAGAAACGCGTTGTTAGTTCTTTCAGAAGTTCGTCAAACTTGTACAAAGCTCATTGAGACACTTATAAGCACTCATGTTGCATGAAATTTAGTTTGGAGTCCTAGAAACCGCGTTGTTAGATGTTTCATAAGTTCGTCAATCTAGTACAAAGCTCATTGACACAATTATAAGCACTCATGTTTGCATGAAAATTGGTTTAGAGTCCTCGAAACGCGTTGTTAGATGTTTCATAAGTTTGTCAAACTTGTACAAAGCTCATTGAAACACATATAAGCACTCATGTTGCATGAAACTTGGTTTTGAGTCTGAGAAACGCGTTGTTAGATGTTTCATAAGTTCGTCAAACTAGTACAAAGCTCATTGAGACACTTATAAGCACTCATGTTGCATGAAACTTGGTTTAGAGTCCTAGAAACGCGTTGTTAGATGTTTCATAAGATCGTTAGACTTGTACAAAGCTCATTGAGACACTTATAAGCACTCATGTTGCTTTTAACTTGGTTTAGAGTCCTAGAAAGGCGTTATTAGATGTTTCATAACTTCGCCAAACTAGTACAAAGCTCATTGAGACACTTATAAGCACTCATGGTTCATGAAATTTGGTTTAGAGTATTAGAAATCGCGTTGTTAGTTGTTTCATAAGTTCGTCAAACAAGTACAAAGCTCATTCAGACACTTATAAGCAGTCATGTTGCATGAAACTTGGTTTAGAGTCCTAGAAACGTGTTGTTAGATGTTTCATAAGTTCGTCAAACTTGTAAAAAGCTCATCGAGACACTTATATGCACTCATGTTGCATGAAACTTGGTTTAGAGTCCTAGAAACCGCGTTGTTAGATGTTTCATAAGTTCGTCAAACTAGTACAAAGCTCATTGAGACACTTATAAGCACTCATGGTTCATCAAACTTGGTTTAGAGTCCTAGAAATGCATTGTTAGATGTTTCATAAGTTCGTCAAACTAGTAGAAAGCTCATTGAGACACTTATAAGCACTCATGTTGCATAAAACTTGGTTTAGAGTCCTAGAAACGCGTTGTTAGTTCTTTCATAATTTCGTCAAACTTGTACAAAGCTCATTGAGACACTTATAAACACTCATGTTGCATGAAATTTAGTTTGGCGTCCTAGAAACCGCGTTGTTAGATGTATCATTAGTTCGTCAAACTAGTACAAAGCTCATTGAGACACATATAAGCACTTATGTTGCATGAAACTTGGTTTAGAGTCCTAGAAACGCGTTGTTAGATGTTTCATAAGTTCGTTAAACTTGTACAAAGCTCATTGAGACACTTATATGCACTCATGTTGAATGCAACTTTGTTAAGACTTCTAGAAACGCGTTGTTATATGTTTCATAAGTTCGTCAAAATAGTACAAAGTTCATTGAGACACTTATAAGCACCGATGTTGCATGAAACTCTGTTTATAGTCCTAGAAACGCGTTGTTAGATGTTTCATAAGTTCGTCAAACTAGTACAAAGCTCATTGAGACACTTATAAGCACTCATGTTGCATGAAACTTGGTTTAGAGTCCTAGAAACCGCGTTGTTACCTGTTTCATAATTTCGTCAAACTAGTACAAAGCTCATTGAGACACTTATAAGCACTCATGTTGCATGAAACATGGTTTAGAGTCTTAGAAACGCGTTTTTTAGATGTTTCTTAAGTTCGTTAAACTTGTACAAATCTCATTGAGACACTTATATGCACTTATGTTGAATGCAACTTTGTTAAGACTCCTAGAAACGTGTTATTAGATGTTTCATAAGTTCGTCAAACTAGTACAAAGCTCATTGAGACACTTATAAGCACTCATGTTGCATGAAACCTGGTTTAGAGTCCTAGAAACGTGTTGTTATATGTTTCATAAGTTCGTCAAACTAGTACAAAGCTCATTGAGACACTTATAAGCACTCATGTTGCATGAAACTTGGTTTAGAGTCCTAGAAACGCGTTGTTAGATGTTTCATAAGTTCGTCAAACTAGTACAAAGCTCATTGAGCCACTTATAAGCACTCATGTTGCATGAAACTTGGTTTAGAGTCCTAGAAACGCGTTGTTAGATGTTTCATAAGTTTGTTAAACTTGTACAAAGCTCATTGAAACACTTATATGCACTCATGTTGAATGCAACTTTGTTAAGACTCCTAGAAACGCGTTGTTAGATGTTTCATAAGTTCGTCAAACTAGTCCAAAGCTCATTGAGACACTTATAAGCACTCATGTTGCATTAAACTTGGTTTAGAGTCCTAGAAACGCGTTGTTAGATGTTTCATAAGTTCGTCAAAGAAGTACAAAGCTCATTGATACACTTATAAGCACTCATGTTGCATGAAACTTGGTTTAGAGTCCTAGAAACGCGTTGTTAGATGTTTCTTAAGTTCGTTAAACTTGTACAAAGCTCATTTAGACACTTATATGCACTTAAGTTGAATACAACTTTGTTAAGACTCCTTGAAACGTGTTGTTAGTTCTTTCATAAGTTCGTCAAACTTGTACAAAGCTCATTGAGACACTTATAAGCACTCATGTTGCATGAAATTTTGTTTGGAGTCTTAGAAACCGCGTTGTTAGATGTTTCATAAGTTCGTCAAACTAGTACAAAGCTCATTGAGACACTTATAAGCACTCATGTTGCATGAAACTTGGTTTAGAGTCCTAGAAACGCGTTGTTAGATGTTTCATAAGTTTTTCAAACTTGTACAAAGCTCATTGAGACACATATAAGCACGCATGTTGCATGAAACTTGGTTTAGAGTTTTAGAAACGCGTTGTTAGATGTTTCTTAAGTTCGTCAAACTAGTAAAAAGCTCATTGAGACACTTATAAGCACTCATGTTGCATGAAACTTGGTTTAGAGACCTTGAAACGCGTTGTTAGATGTTTCATAAGATCGTTAAACTTGTACAAAGCTCATCGAGACACTTATAAGCACTCATGTTGCATGAAACTTGGTTTAGAGTCCTAGAAACCGCGTTGTTAGATGTTTCATAAGTTCGTCAAACTAGTACAAAGCTCATTGAGCCACTTATAAGCACTCATGTTGCATGAAACTTGGTTTAGAGTCCTAGAAACGGGTTGTTAGATGTTTTATAAGTTCGTCAAACAAGTACAAAGCTCATTGAAACACTTATAAGCACTCATGTTGCATGAAACTTGGTTTAGAGTCCTAGAAACGCGTTGTTAGATGTTTCTTAAGTTCGTTAAACTTGTACAAAGCTCATTGAGACACTTATATGCACTTATGTTGAATGCAACTTTGTTAAAACTCCTAGAAACGCGTTGTTAGTTCTTTCATAAGTCCGTCAAACTTGTACAAAGTTCATTGAGAAACTTATAAGCACTCATTTTTCATGAAACTTGGTTTAGAGTCCTAGAAACCGCATTGTTAGATGTTTCATAAGTTCGTCAAACTAGTACAAAGCTCATTGAGACACTTATAAGCACTCATGTTGCATGAAACTTGGTTTAGAGTCCTAGAAACGCGTTGTTAGATGTTTCATAAGTTCGTTAAACTTGTACAAAGCTCATTGAGACACTTATATGCACTTATGTTGAATGCAACTTTGTTAAGACTCCTAGAAACGCGTTGTTAGTTCTTTCATAAGTCCGTCAAACTTGTACAAAGTTCATTGAGAAACTTATAAGCACTCATGTTGCATGAAACTTGGTTTAGAGTCCTAGAAACCGCGTTGTTAGATGTTTCATAAGTTCGTCAAACTAGTACAAAGCTCATTGAGACACTTATAAGCACTCATGTTGCATGAAACTTGGTTTAGAGACCTAGAAACGCGTTGTTAGATGTTTCATAAGATCGTTAAACTTGTACAAAGCTCATTGAGACACTTATAAGCACTCATGTTGCATGAAACTTGGTTTTGAGTCCTAGAAACCGCGTTGTTAGATGTTTCATAAGTTCGTCAAACTAGTACAAAGCTCATTGAGACACTTATAAGCACTCATGTTGCATGAAACTTGGTTTAGAGTCCTAGATACGCGTTGTTAGATGTTTCATAAGTTCGGCAAACTAGTACAAAGCTCATTGAGCCACTTATAAGCACTCATGTTGCATGAAACTTGGTTTAGAGTCCTAGAAACGCGTTGTTAGATGTTTCATAAGTTCGTCAAAGAAGTACAAAGCTCATTGAGACACTTATATGCACTCATGTTGAATGCAACTTTGTTAAGACTCCTAGAAACGCGTTGTTAGATGTTTCATAAGTTCGTCAAACTAGTCCAAAGCTCATCGAGACACTTATAAGCACTCATGTTGCATGAAACTTGGTTTAGAGTCCTAGAAACGCGTTGTTAGATGTTTCATAAGTTCGTCAAAGAAGTACAAAGCTCATTGAGACACTGCTAAGCACTCATGTTGCATGAAACTTGGTTTAGAGTCCTAGAAACGCGTTGTTAGATGTTTCTTAAGTTCGTTAAACTTGTACAAAGCTCATTTAGACACTTATATGCACTTAAGTTGAATACAACTTTGTTAAGACTCCTTGAAATGTGTTGTTAGTTCTTTCATAAGTTCGTCAAACTTGTACAAAGCTCATTGAGACACTTATAAGCACTCATGTTGCATGAAATTTTGTTTGGAGTCTTAGAAACCGCGTTGTTAGATGTTTCATAAGTTCGTCAAACTAGTACAAAGCTCATTGAGACACTTATAAGCACTCATGTTGCATGAAACTTGGTTTAGAGTCCTAGAAACGCGTTGTTAGATGTTTCATAAGTTTTTCAAACTTGTGTACAAAGCTCATTGAGACACATATAAGCACGCATGTTGCATGAAACTTGGTTTAGAGTTTTAGAAACGCGTTGTTAGATGTTTCTTAAGTTCGTCAAACTAGTAAAAAGCTCATTGAGACACTTATAAGCACTCATGTTGCATGAAACTTGGTTTAGAGACCTAGAAACGCGTTGTTAGATGTTTCATAAGATCGTTAAACTTGTACAAAGCTTATTGAGACACTTATAAGCACTCATGTTGCATGAAACTTGGTTTAGAGTCCTAGAAACCGCGTTGTTAGATGTTTCATAAGTTCGTCAAACTAGTACAAAGCTCATTGAGCCACTTATAAGCACTCATGTTGCATGAAACTTGGTTTAGAGTCCTAGAAACGGGTTGTTAGATGTTTTATAAGTTCGTCAAACAAGTACAAAGCTCATTGAAACACTTATAAGCACTCATGTTGCATGAAACTTGGTTTAGAGTCCTAGAAACGCGTTGTTAGATGTTTCTTAAGTTCGTTAAACTTGTACAAAGCTCATTGAGACACTTATATGCACTTATGTTGAATGCAACTTTGTTAAGACTCCTAGAAACGCGTTGTTAGTTCTTTCATAAGTCCGTCAAACTTGTACAAAGTTCATTGAGAAACTTATAAGCACTCATTTTGCATGAAACTTGGTTTAGAGTCCTAGAAACCGCGTTGTTAGATGTTTCATAAGTTCGTCAAACTAGTACAAAGCTCATTGAGACACTTATAAGCACTCATGTTGCATGAAACTTGGTTTAGAGTCCTAGAAACGCGTTGTTAGATGTTTCATAAGTTCGTTAAACTTGTACAAAGCTCATTGAGACACTTATATGCACTTATGTTGAATGCAACTTTGTTAAGACTCCTAGAAACGCGTTGTTAGTTCTTTCATAAGTCCGTCAAACTTGTACAAAGTTCATTGAGAAACTTATAAGCACTCATGTTGCATGAAACTTGGTTTAGAGTCCTAGAAACGCGTTGTTAGATGTTTCATAAGTTCGTCAAAGAAGTACAAAGCTCATTGAGACACTTCTAAGCACTCATGTTGCATGAAACTTGGTTTAGAGTCCTAGAAACGCTTTGTTAGATGTTTCTTAAGTTCGTTAAACTTGTACAAAGCTCATTTAGACACTTATAAGCACTCATGGTTCATGAAACTTGGTTTAGAGTCCTAGAAATGCGTTGTTAGATGTTTCATAAGTTCGTTAAACTAGTACAAAGCTCATTGAGACACTTATAAGCACTCATGCTGCATGAAACTTGGTTTAGCGTCCTAGAAACGCGTTGTTAGTTCTTTCATAAGTTCGTCAAACTTGTACAAAGCTTATTGAGACACTTATAAACACTCATGTTGCATGAAATTTAGTTTGGAGTCCTAGAAACCGCGTAGTTAGTTGTATCATAAGTTCGTCAAACTAGTACAAAGCTCATTGGGACACATATAAGCACTCATGTTGCATGAAACTTGGTTTAGAGTCCTAGAAACGCGTTGTTAGATGTTTCATAAGTTCGTCAAACTACTACAAAGCTCATTTAGACACTTATAAGCACTCATGTTGCATGAAACTTGGTTTAGAGTCCTAGACGCGTTGTTAGATGTTTCATAAGTTCGTCAAACTAGTACAAAGCTCATTGAGACACTTATAAGCACTCATGTTTCATGAAACTTGGTTTAGAGTCCTAGAAACGCGTTGTTAGATGTTTCATAAGATCGTTAAACTTGTACAAAGCTCATTGAGACACTTATAAGCACTCATGTTGCATGAAACTTGGTTTAGAGTCCTAGAGACCGCGTTGTAAGATGTTTCATAAGTTCGTCAAACTTGTACAAAGCTCATTGAGACACATATAAGCACTCATGTTGCATGAAACTTGGTTTAGAGTCCTAGAAACCGCGTTGTTAGATGTTTCATAAGTTCGTCAAACTAGTACAAAACTCATTGATCCACTTATAAGCACTCATGTCGCATGAAACTTGGTTTAGAGTCCTAGAAACGCGTTGTTAGATGTTTCATAATTTCGTCAAACAAGTACAAAGCTCATTGAGACACTTATAAGCACTCATGTTGCATGAAACTTGGTTTAGAGTCCTAGAAACCGCGTTGTTAGATGTTTCATAAGTTCGTCAAACTAGTACAAAGCTCATTGACCCACTTATAAGCACTCATGTCGCATGAAACTTGGTTTAGAGTCCTAGAATGGCGTTGTTAGATGTTTCATAAGTTCTTCAAACAAGTACAAAGCTCATTGAGACACTTATAATCACTCATGTTGCATGGAACTTGGTTTAGAGTCCTAGAAACGCGTTGTTATATGTTTCATAAGTTCGTTAAACTTGTACAAAGCTCATTGAGACACTTATATGCATTCATGTTGAATGCAACTTTGTTAAGACTCCTAGAAACGCGTTGTTAGATGTTTCATATGTTCGTCAAACTAGTAGAAAGCTCATTGAGACACTTATAAGCACTCATGTTGCATTAACCTTCGTTTAGAGTTCTAGAAACGAGTTGTTAGATGTTTCATAAATTCGTCAAACTAGTACAAAGTTCATTGAGACACTTATAAGCACTCATGTTGCATGAAACTTTGTTTAGAGTCCTAGAAACGCGTTGTTAGATGTTTCATAAGATCGTTAAACTTGTACAAAGCTCATTGAGACACTTATAAGCACTCATCTTGCATGAAAGTTAGTTTAGAGTCCTAGAAACGCGTTGTTAGATGTTTCATAAGTTCGTCAAACTTGTACAAAGCTCATTGAGACACTTATATGCACTCATGTTCAATGAAACATGGTTAAGACTCCTAGAAACGCGTTGTTAGATGTTTCATAAGTTCGTCAAACTAGTACAAAGCTCATTGAGACACTTATAAGCACTCATGTTGCATGAAACTTGGTTTAGAGTCCTAGAAACGCGTTGTTGGATTTTTCATAAGTTCGTCAAACTAGTGCAAAGCTCATTGAGCCACTTTTAAGTACTCATGTTGCATGAAACTTGGTTTAGAGTCCTAGAAACGCGTTGTTAGATGTTTCATAAGTTCGTTAAACTTGTACAAATCTCATTGAGGAACTTATAAGCAATCATGTAGCATGAAACTTGGTTTAGAGTCCTAGAAAAGCGTTGTTAGTTGTTTCATAAGTTCGTCAAACTTGTACAAAGCTCATTGAGACAGTTATAAGCACTCATGTTGCATGAAACTTGGTTTAGAGTCCTAGCAACCACGTTGTTAGATGTTTCATAAGTTCGTCAAACTTGTACAAAGCTCATTGAGACACTTATAAGCACTCATGTTGCATGAAACTTGGTTTAAAGTCCTAGAAACGCGTTGTTAGATGTTTCATAAGTTCATCAAACTAGTACAAAGCTCATTGAGACACTTATAAGCACTCAGGTTGCATGAAACTTGGTTTAGAGTCCTAGAAACGAGTTTTTAGATTTTTCATAAGTTCGTCAAACTTGTACAAAGCTCATGGAGATACTTATAACCACTCATGTTGCATGAAACTTGGTTTAGAGTCCTAGAAAGGCGTTATTAGATGTTTCATAAGTTCACCAAACTAGTACAAAGCTCATTGAGACACTTATAAGCACTCATGGTTCATGAAACTTGGTTTAGAGTCTTAGAAATCGCGTTGTTAGATGTTTCATAAGTTTGTCAAACAAGTACATAAGCTCATTGAGACACTTATAAGCAGTCATGTTGCATGAAACTTTGTTTAGAGTCCTAGAAACGCGTTGTTAGATGTTTCATAAGTTCGTCAAACTTGTACAAAGCTCATTGAGACACTTATATGCACTCATGTTGCATGGAACTTGGTTTAGAGTCCTCGAAACACGTTGTTAGATGTTTCATAAGTTTGTTAAACTTGTACAAAACTCATTGAGACACTTATATGCACTCATGTTGAATGCAACTTTGTTAAGACTCCTAGAAACGCGTTGTTAGATGTTTCATAAGTTCGTCAAACTAGTACAAAGCTCATTTAGACACTTATAAGCACTCATGTTGCATGAAACTTGGTTTAGAGTCCTAGACACGTTGTTAGATGTTTCATAAGTTCATCAAACTAGTACAAAGCTCTTTGAGACACTTATAAGCACTCATGTTTCATGAAACTTGGTTTAGAGTCCTAGAAACGCGTTGTTAGATGTTTCATAAGTTCGTCAAACTTGTACAAAGCTCATTGAGACACTTATAGGCACTCATGTTGCATGAAACTTAGTTTAGAATCCTAGAAACCGCGTTGTTAGATGTTTCATAAGTTCATCAAACTAGTACAAAGCTCATTGAGACACTAATAAGCACTCGTGTTCAATGAAACATGGTTAAGACTCCTAGAAACGCGTTGTTAGATGTTTCATAAGTTCGTCAAACTAGTACAAAGCTCATTGAGACACTTATAAGCACTCATGTTGCATGAAACTTGGTTTAGAGTCCTAGAAACGCGTTGTTAGATTTTTCATAAGTTCGTCAAACTAGTGCAAAGCTCATTGAGCCACTTATAAGTACTCATGTTGCATGAAACTTGGTTTAGAGTCCTAGAAACGCGTTGTTAGATGTTTCATAAGTTCGTTAAACTTGTACAAATCTCATTGAGGAACTTATAAGCAATCATGTAGCATGAAACTTGGTTTAGAGTCCTAGAAAGGCGTTGTTAGTTGTTTCATAAGTTCGTCAAACTTGTACAAAGCTCATTGAGACAGTTATAAGCACTCATGTTGCATGAAACTTGGTTTAGAGTCCTAGCAACCACGTTGTTAGATGTTTCATAAGTTCGTCAAACTTGTACAAAGCTCATTGAGACACTTATAAGCACTCATGTTGCATGAAACTTGGTTTAAAGTCCTAGAAACGCGTTGTTAGATGTTTCATAAGTTCATCAAACTAGTACAAAGCTCATTGAGACACTTATAAGCACTCAGGTTGCATGAAACTTGGTTTAGAGTCCTAGAAACGAGTTTTTAGATTTTTCATAAGTTCGTCAAACTTGTACAAAGCTCATGGAGATACTTATAACCACTCATGTTGCATGAAACTTGGTTTAGAGTCCTAGAAAGGCGTTATTAGATGTTTCATAAGTTCACCAAACTAGTACAAAGCTCATTGAGACACTTATAAGCACTCATGGTTCATGAAACTTGGTTTAGAGTCTTAGAAATCGCGTTGTTAGATGTTTCATAAGTTTGTCAAACAAGTACATAAGCTCATTGAGACACTTATAAGCAGTCATGTTGCATGAAACTTTGTTTAGAGTCCTAGAAACGCGTTGTTAGATGTTTCATAAGTTCGTCAAACTTGTACAAAGCTCATTGAGACACTTATATGCACTCATGTTGCATGGAACTTGGTTTAGAGTCCTCGAAACACGTTGTTAGATGTTTCATAAGTTTGTTAAACTTGTACAAAACTCATTGAGACACTTATATGCACTCATGTTGAATGCAACTTTGTTAAGACTCCTAGAAACGCGTTGTTAGATGTTTCATAAGTTCGTCAAACTAGTACAAAGCTCATTTAGACACTTATAAGCACTCATGTGGCATGAAACTTGGTTTAGAGTCCTAGACACGTTGTTAGATGTTTCATAAGTTCATCAAACTAGTACAAAGCTCTTTGAGACACTTATAAGCACTCATGTTTCATGAAACTTGGTTTAGAGTCCTAGAAACGCGTTGTTAGATGTTTCATAAGATCGTTAAACTTGTACAAAGCTCATTGAGACACTTATAAGCACTCATGTTGCATGAAACTTGGTTTAGAGTCCTAGAAACCGCGTTATTAGATGTTTCATAAGTTCGTCAAACTTGTACAAAGCTCATTAAGACACTTATAGGCACTCATGTTGCATGAAACTTAGTTTAGAATCCTAGAAACCGCGTTGTTAGATGTTTCATAAGTTCATCAAACTAGTACAAAGCTCATTGAGACACTAATAAGCACTCGTGTTGCATGAAACTTGGTTTAGAGTCCTAGAAACGAGTTGTTAGATGTTTCATAAGTTCGTCAAACTTGTACAAAGCTCATTGGGACACTTATAAGCACTCATGTTACATGAAACTTGGTTTAGAGTCCTAGAAAGGCGTTATTAGATGTTTCATAAGTTCGCCAAACTAGTACAAAGTTCATTGAGACAATTATAAGCACTCATGGTTCATGAAACTTGGTTTAGAGTCTTAGAAATCGCGTTGTTAGATGTTTCTTAAGTTCTTTAAACTTGTACAAAGCTCATTTAGACACTTATATGCACTTAAGTTGAATACAACTTTGTTAAGACTCCTAGAAACGTGTTGTTAGTTCTTTCATAAGTTCTCCAAACTTGTACAAAGCTCATTGAGACACTTATAAGCACTCATGTTGCATGAAATTTTGTTTGGAGTCTTAGAAACCGCGTTGTTAGATGTTTCATAAGTTCGTCAAACTAGTACAAAGCTCATTGAGACACTTATAAGCACTCATGTTGCATGAAACTTGGTTTAGGGTCCTAGAAACGCGTTGTTAGATGTTTCATAAGTTTGTCAAACTTGTACAAAGCTCATTGAGACACATATCAGCACGCATGTTGCATGAAACTTGGTTTATAGTTTTAGAAACGCGTTGTTAGATGTTTCTTAAGTTCGTCAAACTAGTAAAAAGCTCATTGAGACACTTATAAGCACTCATGTTGCATGAAACTTGGTTTAGAGACCTAGAAACGCGTTGTTAGATGTTTCATAAGATCGTTAAACTTGTACAAAGCTCATTGAGACACTTATAAGCACTCATGTTGCATGAAACTTGGTTTAGAGTCCTAGAAACCGCGTTGTTAGATGTTTCATAAGTTCGTCAAACTAGTAAAAAGCTCATTGAGCCACTTATAAGCACTCATGTTGCATGAAACTTGGTTTAGAGTCCTAGAAACTGGTTGTTAGATGTTTCATAAGTTCGTCAAACAAGTACAAAGCTCATTGAAACACTTATAAGCACTCATGTTGCATGAAACTTGGTTTAGAGTCCTAGAAACGCGTTGTTAGATGTTTCTTAAGTTCGTTAAACTTGTTCAAAGCTCATTGAGACAGTTATATGCACTTATGTTGAATGCAACTTTGTTAAGACTCCTAGAAACGCGTTGTTAGTTCTTTCATAAGTTCGTCAAACTTGTACAAAGGTCATTGAGAAACTTATAAGCACTCATGTTGCATGAAATTTAGTTTGGAGTCGTAGAAACCGCGTTGTTAGATGTTTCATAAGTTCGTCAATCTAGTACAAAGCTCATTGAGACACTTATAAGCACTCATGTTTGCATGAAACTTGGTTTAGAGTCCTAGAAACGCGTTGTTAGATGTTTCATAAGTTCGTCAAACTAGTACAAAGCTCATTGAGACACATATAAGCACTCATGTTGCATGAAACTTGGTTTAGAGTCCTAGAAACGCGTTGTTAGATGTTTCATAAGTTTGTCAAACTCGTACAAAGCTTATTGAGACACTTATAAGCACTCATGTTGCATGAAACTTGGTTTAGAGTCCTAGAAACGCGTTGTTAGATGTTTCATAATATCGTTAAACTTGTACAAAGCTCATTGAGACACTTATAAGCACTCATGTTGCATGAAACTTGGTTTAGAGTCCTAGAAAGGCGTTATTAGATGTTTCATAAGTTCCCCAAACTAGTACAAAGCTCATTGAGACACTTATAAGCACTCATGGTTAATGAAACTTGGTTTAGAGTATTAGAAATCGCGTTGTTAGATGTTTCATAAGTTCTTCAAACAAGAACAAAGCTCATGCAGACACTTATAAGCAGTCATGTTAGATGAAACTTGGTTTAGAGTCCTAGAAACGTGTTGTTAGATGTTTCATAAGTTCGTCAAACTTGTAAAAAGCTCATCGAGACACTTATATGCACTCATGTTGCATGAAACTTTGTTTAGAGTCCTAGAAACCGCGTTGTTAGATGTTTCATAAGTTCGTCAAACTAGTACAAAGCTCATTGAGACACTTATAAGCACTCATGGTTCATGAAACTTGGTTTAGAGTCCTAGAAACCGCGTTGTTAGATGTTTCATAAGTTCGTCAAACTAGTACAAAGCTCATTGATCCACTAATAAGCACTCATGTCGCATGAAACTTGGTTTAGAGTCCTAGAAACGCGTTGTTAGATGTTTCATAATTTCGTCAAACAAGTACAAAGCTCATTGAGACACATATAAGCACTCATGTTGCATGAAACTTGGTTTAGAGTCCTAGAAACCGCGTTGTTAGATGTTTCATAAGTTCGTCAAACTAGTACAAAGCTCATTGAGCCACTTATAAGCACTCATGTCGCATGAAACTTGGTTTAGAGTCCTAGAATGGCGTTGTTAGATGTTTCATAAGTTCTTCAAACAAGTACAAAGCTCATTGAGACACTTATAAGCACTCATGTTGCATGAAACTTGGTTTAGAGTCCTAGAAACGCGTTGTTATATGTTTCATAAGTTCGTTAAACTTGTACAAAGCTCATTGAGACACTTATATGCACTCATGTTGAATGCAACTTTGTTAAGACTCCTAGAAACGCGTTGTTAGATGTTTCATATGTTCGTCAAACTAGTAGAAAGCTCATTGAGACACTTATAAGCACTCATGTTGCATTAACCTTGGTTAAGAGTTCTAGAAACGCGTTGTTAGATGTTTCATATGTTCGTCAAACTAGTAGAAATCTCATTGAGACACTTATAAGCACTCATGTTGCATGAAACTTGGTTTAGAGTCCTAGAAACCGCGTTGTTAGATGTTTCATAAGTTTATCAAACTAGTACAAAGCTCATTGAGCCACTTATAAGCACTCATGTTGCATGAAACTTTGTTTAGAGTCCTAGAAACTGGTTGTTAGATGTTTCATAAGTTCGTCAAACAAGTACAAAGCTCATTGAAACAGTTATAAGCACTCATGTTGCATGAAACTTGGTTTAGAGTCCTAGAAACGCGTTGTTAGATGTTTCTTAAGTTCGTTAAACTTGTTCAAAGCTCATTGAGACAGTTATATGCACTTATGTTGAATGCAACTTTGTTAAGACTCCTAGAAACGCGTTGTTAGTTCTTTCATAAGTTCGTCAAACTTGTACAAAGGTCATTGAGAAACTTATAAGCACTCATGTTGCATGAAATTTAGTTTGGAGTCGTAGAAACCGCGTTGTTAGATGTTTCATAAGTTCGTCAATCTAGTACAAAGCTCATTGAGACACTTATAAGCACTCATGTTTGCATGAAACTTGGTTTAGAGTCCTAGAAACGCGTTGTTAGATGTTTCATAAGTTTGTCAAACTTGTACAAAGCTCATTGAGACACATATAAGCACTCATGTTGCATGAAACTTGGTTTAGAGTCCTAGAAACGCGTTGTTAGATGTTTCATAAGTTTGTCAAACTCGTACAAAGCTCATTGAGACACTTATAAGCACTCATGTTGCATGAAACTTGGTTTAGAGTCCTAGAAACGCGTTGTTAGATGTTTCATAATATCGTTAAACTTGTACAAAGCTCATTGAGACACTTATAAGCACTCATGTTGCATGAAAGTTGGTTTAGAGTCATAGAAAGGCGTTATTAGATGTTTCATAAGTTCACCAAACTAGTACAAAGCTCATTGAGACACTTATAAGCACTCATTGTTCATGAAACTTGGTTTAGAGTGTTAGAAATCGCGTTGTTAGATGTTTCATAAGTTTGTCAAACAAGTACATAAGCTCATTGAGACACTTATAAGCAGTCATGTTGCATGAAACTTGGTTTAGAGTCCTAGAAACGCGTTGTTAGATGTTTCATAAGTTCGTCAAACTTGTACAAAGCTCATTGAGACACTTATATGCACTCATGTTGCATGAAACTTGGTTTAGAGTCCTAGAAACACGTTGTTAGATGTTTCATAAGTTTGTTAAACTTTTACAAAACTCATTGTGACACTTATATGCACTCATGTTGAATGCAACTTTGTTAACACTCCTAGAAATGCGTTGTTAGATGTTTCATAAGTTCGTCAAACTAGTACAAAGCTCATTTAGACACTTATAAGCACTCATGTTGCATGAAACTTGGTTTAGAGTCCTAGATGCGTTGTTAGATGTTTCATAAGTTCGTTAAACTAGTACAAAGCTCTTTGAGACACTTATAAGCACTCATGTTTCATGAAACTTGGTTTAGAGTCCTAGAAACGCGTTGTTAGATGTTTCATAAGATCGTTAAACTTGTACAAAGCTCATTGAGACACTTATAAGCACTTATGTTGCATGAAACTTGGTTTAGAGTCCTAGAAACCGCGTTATTAGATGTTTCATAAGTTCGTCAAACTTGTACAAATCTCATTAAGACACTTATAAGCACTCATGTTGCATGAAACTTGGTTTAGAATCCTAGAAACCGCGTTGTTAGATGTTTCATAAGTTCATCAAACTAGTATAAAGCTCATTGAGACACTTATAAGCACTCGTGTTGCATGAAACTTGGTTTAGAGTCCTAGAAACGAGTTGTTAGATGTTTCATAAGCTCGTCAAACTTGTACAAAGCTCATTGGGACACTTATAAGCACTCATGTTGCATTAAACTTGGTTTAGAGTCATAAAAAGGCGTTATTAGATGTTTCATAAGTTCGCCAAACTAGTACAAAGTTCATTGAGACACTTATAAGCACTCATGGTTCACGAAACTTGGTTTAGAGTCTTAGAAATCGCGTTGTTAGATGTTTCATAAGTTTGTCAAACAAGTACATAAGCTCATTGAGACACTTATAAGCAGTCATGTTGCATGAAACTTGGTTTAGAGTCCTAGAAACGCGTTGTTAGATGTTTCATAAGTTCGTCAAACTTGTACAAAGCTCATTGAGACACTTATATGCACTCATGTTGCATGAAACTTGGTTTAGAGTCCTAGAAACACGTTGTTAGATGTTTCATTAGTTTGTTAAACTTGTACAAAACTCATTGAGACACTTATATGCACTCATGTTGAATGCAACTTTGTTAAGACTCCTAGAAACGCGTTGTAAGATGTTTCATAAGTTCCTCAAACTAGTAAAAAGCTCATTGAGACACTTATAAGCACTCATGTTTCATGAAACTTGGTTTAGAGTCCTAGAAACGCGTTGTTAGATGTTTCATAAGATCGTTAAACTTGTACAAAGCTCATTGAGACATTTATATGCAGTCATGTTGCATGAAACTTGGTTTAGAGTCCTAGAAACGCGTTGTTAGATGTTTCATAAGTTCGTCAAACTTGTACAAAGCTCATTGAGACACTTATAAGAACTCATGTTGCATGAAACTTGGTTTAGAGTCCTAGAAACGCGTTGTTAGATGTTTCATAAGTTCGTCAAACTAGTACAAAGCTCATTGAGCCACTTATAAGCACTCATGTTGCATGAAACTTGGTTTAGAATCCTAGAAACCGCGTTATTAGATGTTTCATAAGTTCGTCAAACTTGTACAAAGCTCATTAAGACACTTATAAGCACTAATGTTGCATGAAACTTGGTTTAGAATCCTAGAAACCGCGTTGTTAGATGTTTCAAAAGTTCATCAAACTAGTACAAAACTCATTGAGACACTTATAAGCACTCGTGTTGCCCGAAACTTGGTTTAGGGTCCTAGAAACCGCGTTATTAGATGTTTCATAAGTTCTTCAAACTTGTACAAAGCTCATTAAGACACTTATAAGCACTAATGTTGCATGAAACTTGGTTTAGAATCCTAGAAACCGCGTTGTTAGATGTTTCAAAAGTTCATCAAACTAGTACAAAACTCATTGAGACACTTATAAGCACTCGTGTTGCCTGAAACTTGGTTTAGGGTCCTAGAAACGAGTTGTTAGATGTTTCATAAGTTCGTCAAACTAGTACAAAGCTCATTTAGACACTTAGAAGAACTCATGTTGCATGAAACTTGGTTTAGAGTCCTAGAAACGCGTTGTTAGATGTTTCATAAGTTCGTCAAACTAGTACAAAGCTCATTGAGCCACTTATAAGCACTCATGTTGCATGAAACTTGGTTTAGAGTCCTAGAAACCACATTGTTAGATGTTTCATAAGTTCGTCAAACTAGTACAAAGCTCATTGAGCCACTTATAAGCACTCATGTCGCATGAAACTTGGTTTAGAGTCCTAGAAACGCGTTGTTAGATGTTTCATAAGTTTGTCAAACTCGTACAAAGCTCATTGAGACACTTATAAGCACTCATGTTGCATGAAACTTGGTTTAGAGTCCTAGAAACGCGTTGTTAGATGTTTCATAATATCGTTAAACTTGTACAAAGCTCATTGAGACACTTATAAGCACTCATGTTGCATGAAAGTTGGTTTAGAGTCATAGAAAGGCGTTATTAGATGTTTCATAAGTTCACCAAACTAGTACAAAGCTCATTGAGACACTTATAAGCACTCATTGTTCATGAAACTTGGTTTAGAGTGTTAGAAATCGCGTTGTTAGATGTTTCATAAGTTTGTCAAACAAGTACATAAGCTCATTGAGACACTTATAAGCAGTCATGTTGCATGAAACTTGGTTTAGAGTCCTAGAAACGCGTTGTTAGATGTTTCATAAGTTCGTCAAACTTGTACAAAGCTCATTGAGACACTTATATGCACTCATGTTGCATGAAACTTGGTTTAGAGTCCTAGAAACACGTTGTTAGATGTTTCATAAGTTTGTTAAACTTTTACAAAACTCATTGTGACACTTATATGCACTCATGTTGAATGCAACTTTGTTAACACTCCTAGAAATGCGTTGTTAGATGTTTCATAAGTTCGTCAAACTAGTACAAAGCTCATTTAGACACTTATAAGCACTCATGTTGCATGAAACTTGGTTTAGAGTCCTAGATGCGTTGTTAGATGTTTCATAAGTTCGTTAAACTAGTACAAAGCTCTTTGAGACACTTATAAGCACTCATGTTTCATGAAACTTGGTTTAGAGTCCTAGAAACGCGTTGTTAGATGTTTCATAAGATCGTTAAACTTGTACAAAGCTCATTGAGACACTTATAAGCACTTATGTTGCATGAAACTTGGTTTAGAGTCCTAGAAACCGCGTTATTAGATGTTTCATAAGTTCGTCAAACTTGTACAAATCTCATTAAGACACTTATAAGCACTCATGTTGCATGAAACTTGGTTTAGAATCCTAGAAACCGCGTTGTTAGATGTTTCATAAGTTCATCAAACTAGTATAAAGCTCATTGAGACACTTATAAGCACTCGTGTTGCATGAAACTTGGTTTAGAGTCCTAGAAACGAGTTGTTAGATGTTTCATAAGCTCGTCAAACTTGTACAAAGCTCATTGGGACACTTATAAGCACTCATGTTGCATTAAACTTGGTTTAGAGTCATAAAAAGGCGTTATTAGATGTTTCATAAGTTCGCCAAACTAGTACAAAGTTCATTGAGACACTTATAAGCACTCATGGTTCACGAAACTTGGTTTAGAGTCTTAGAAATCGCGTTGTTAGATGTTTCATAAGTTTGTCAAACAAGTACATAAGCTCATTGAGACACTTATAAGCAGTCATGTTGCATGAAACTTGGTTTAGAGTCCTAGAAACGCGTTGTTAGATGTTTCATAAGTTCGTCAAACTTGTACAAAGCTCATTGAGACACTTATATGCACTCATGTTGCATGAAACTTGGTTTAGAGTCCTAGAAACACGTTGTTAGATGTTTCATTAGTTTGTTAAACTTGTACAAAACTCATTGAGACACTTATATGCACTCATGTTGAATGCAACTTTGTTAAGACTCCTAGAAACGCGTTGTAAGATGTTTCATAAGTTCCTCAAACTAGTAAAAAGCTCATTGAGACACTTATAAGCACTCATGTTTCATGAAACTTGGTTTAGAGTCCTAGAAACGCGTTGTTAGATGTTTCATAAGATCGTTAAACTTGTACAAAGCTCATTGAGACATTTATATGCAGTCATGTTGCATGAAACTTGGTTTAGAGTCCTAGAAACGCGTTGTTAGATGTTTCATAAGTTCGTCAAACTTGTACAAAGCTCATTGAGACACTTATAAGAACTCATGTTGCATGAAACTTGGTTTAGAGTCCTAGAAACGCGTTGTTAGATGTTTCATAAGTTCGTCAAACTAGTACAAAGCTCATTGAGCCACTTATAAGCACTCATGTTGCATGAAACTTGGTTTAGAATCCTAGAAACCGCGTTATTAGATGTTTCATAAGTTCGTCAAACTTGTACAAAGCTCATTAAGACACTTATAAGCACTAATGTTGCATGAAACTTGGTTTAGAATCCTAGAAACCGCGTTGTTAGATGTTTCAAAAGTTCATCAAACTAGTACAAAACTCATTGAGACACTTATAAGCACTCGTGTTGCCTGAAACTTGGTTTAGGGTCCTAGAAACCGCGTTATTAGATGTTTCATAAGTTCTTCAAACTTGTACAAAGCTCATTAAGACACTTATAAGCACTAATGTTGCATGAAACTTGGTTTAGAATCCTAGAAACCGCGTTGTTAGATGTTTCAAAAGTTCATCAAACTAGTACAAAACTCATTGAGACACTTATAAGCACTCGTGTTGCCTGAAACTTGGTTTAGGGTCCTAGAAACGAGTTGTTAGATGTTTCATAAGTTCGTCAAACTAGTACAAAGCTCATTTAGACACTTAGAAGAACTCATGTTGCATGAAACTTGGTTTAGAGTCCTAGAAACGCGTTGTTAGATGTTTCATAAGTTCGTCAAACTAGTACAAAGCTCATTGAGCCACTTATAAGCACTCATGTTGCATGAAACTTGGTTTAGAGTCCTAGAAACCACATTGTTAGATGTTTCATAAGTTCGTCAAACTAGTACAAAGCTCATTGAGCCACTTATAAGCACTCATGTCGCATGAAACTTGGTTTAGAGTCCTAGAAACGCGTTGTTAGATGTTTCATAAGTTCGTCAAACAAGTACAAAGCTCATTGAGACACTTTTAAGCACTCATGTTGCATGAAACTTGCTTTAGAGTCCTAGAAACCGCGTTGTTAGATGTTTCATAAGTTCGTAAAACTAGTACAAAGCTCATTGAGACACTTATAAGCACTCATGTTGCATGAAACTTGCTTTAGAGTCCTAGAAACGAGTTGTTAGATGTTTCATAAGCTCGTCAAACTTGTACAAAGCTCATTGGGACACTTATAAGCACTCATGTTGCATTAAACTTGGTTTAGAGTACTAAAAAGGCGTTATTAGATGTTTCATAAGTTCGCCAAACTAGTACAAAGTTCATTGAGACACTTATAAGCACTCATGGTTCACGAAACTTGGTTTAGAGTCTTAGAAATCGCGTTGTTAGATGTTTCATAAGTTTGTCAAACAAGTACATAAGCTCATTGAGACATTTATAATCACTCATGTTGCATGAAACTTGGTTTAGAGTCCTAGAAACCGCGTTGTTCGATGTTTCATAAGTTCGTCAAACTAATACAAAGCTCATTGAGACACTTATAAGCACTCATGTTGCATGAAACTTTGTTTAGAGTCCTAGAAACGCATTGTTACATGTTTCATAATTTCGTCAAACTAGTACAAAGCTCATTGAGACACTTATAAGCACTCATGTTGCATGAAACTTGGTTTAGAGTCCTAGAAACGCGTTGTTAGATGTTTCTTAAGTTCGTTAAACTTGTACAAAGCTCATTGAGACACTTATATGCACTTATGTTGAATGCAATTTTGTTAAGACTCCTAGAAACGCGTTGTTAGATGTTTCATAAGTTCGTCAAACTAGTACAAAACTCTTTGAGACACTTATAAGCACTCATGTTGCATGAAACTTGGTTTAGAGTCCTAGAAACGCGTTGTTAGATGTTTCATAAGTTCGTCAAACTAGTACAAAGCTCATTGAGACACTTATAAGAACTCATGTTGCATGAAACTTGGTTTAGAGTCCTAGAAACGCGTTGTTAGATGTTTCATAAGTTCGTCAAACTAGTACAAAGCTCATTGAGCCACTTATAAGCACTCATGTTGCATGAAACATGGTTTAGAGTCCTAGAAACGCGTTGTTAGATGTTTCATATGTTCGTCAAAAAAGTACAAAGCTCATTGAGACACTTATAAGCACTCATGTTGCATGAAACTTGGTTTAGAGTCCTAGAAACGCGTTGTTAGATGTTTCATAAGTTCGTTAAACCTGTACAAAGCTTATAGAGACACTTATATGCACTCATGTTGAATGCAACTTTGTTAAGACTCCTAGAAACGCGTTGTTAGATGTTTCATAAGTTCGTCAAACTAGTACAAAGCTCATTGAGACACTTATAAGCACTCATGTTGCATGAAACTTGGTTTAGAGTCCTAGAAACGCGTTGTTAGATGTTTCATAAATTTGTCAAACTAGTACAAAGCTCATTGAGACACTTATAAGCACTGATGTTGCATGAAACTTGCTTTAGAGTCCTAGAAACCGCGTTGTTTGATGTTTCATAAGTTCGTCAAACTAGTACAAAGCTCATTGAGACAGTTATAAGCACTCATGTTGCATGAAACTTGCTTTAGAGTCCTAGAAACGCGTTGATAGATGTTTCATAAGTTCGTCAAACTAGTACAAATCTCATTGAGACACTTATAAGCACTCATGTTGCATGAAACTTGGTTTAGAGTCCTAGAAACGCGTTGTTAGATGTTTCATAAGATCGTTAAGCTTGTACAAAGCTCATTGAGACACTTATAAGCACTCATGTTGCATGAAACTTGGTTCAGAGTCCTAGAAACCGCGTTGTTTGATGTTTCATAAGTTCGTCAATCTTCTACAAAGCTCATTGAGACACTTATAAGCACTCATGTTGCATGAAACTTGGTTTAGAGTCCTAGAAACCACATTGTTAGATGTTTCATAAGTTCGTCAAACTAGTACAATGCTCATTGAGCCACTTATAAGCACTCATGTCGCATGAAACTTGGTTTAGAGTCCTAGAAACGCGTTGTTAGATGTTTCATAAGTTCGTCAAACTTGTACAAAGCTCATTGAGGAACTTATAAGCAATCATGTAACATGAAATTTGGTTTAGATTCCTAGAAAGGCGTTGTTAGTTGTTTCATAAGTTCGTCAAACTTGTACAGAGCTCATTGAGACACTTATAAGCCCTCATGTTTCATGAAACTTGGTTTAGAGTCCTAGCAACCACGTTGTTAGATGTTTCATAAGTTCTTCAAACTTGTAAAAAGCAATCATGTTGCATGAAACTTGGTTTAGAGTCCCAGAAATGCGTTGTTAGATGTTTTATAAGTTTGTCAAACTAGTACAAAGCTCATTGAGACACTTATAATCACTCATGTTGCATGAAAGTTGGTTTAGAGTCCTACAAACGCGTTGTTAGATATTTCATAAGTTCGTCAAACTAGTACAAAGCTCATTGAGATACTTATAAGCACTCATGTTGCATGAAACTTGGTTTAGAGTCCTAGAAACGCGTTGTTAGATGTTTCATAAGATCGTCAAACTTGTACAAAGCTCATTGAGACACTTATAAGCACGCATGTTGCATGAAACTTGGTTTAGAGTCATAGAAATGCGTTGTTAGATGTTTCATAAGTTCGTCAAACTAGTACAAAGCTCATTGAGACACTTATAAGCACTCATGTTGCATGAAACTTGGTTTAGAGTCCTAGAAACGCGTTGTTAGATGTTTCATAAGTTTATCAAACTAGTACAAAGCTCATTGAGACACTTATATGCACTCATGTTGAATTAAACTTGGTTAAGACTCCTAGAAACGCGTTGTTAGATATTTCATAAGTTCGTCAAACTAGTAAAAAGTTCATTGAGACACTTATAAGCACTCATGTTGCATGAAACTTGGTTAAGAGTCCT
Source organism: Cochlearia excelsa (assembly GCA_963556525.1). Classification (NCBI taxonomy): domain Eukaryota; kingdom Viridiplantae; phylum Streptophyta; class Magnoliopsida; order Brassicales; family Brassicaceae; genus Cochlearia; species Cochlearia excelsa. Next base: position 282,129 of record CAUVZT010000026.1, on the reverse strand, counting down.
AGAAACGCGTTGTTAGATTTTTCATAAGTTCGTCAAACTAGTGCAAAGCTCATTGAGCCACTTATAAGCACTCATGTTGTATGAAATTTGGTTTAGAATCTTAGAAACGCGTTGTTAGATGTTTCATAAGTTCGTCAAACAAGTACAAAGCTCATTGAGGAACTTATAAGCAATCATGTAGCATGAAACTTGGTTTAGATTCCTAGAAAGGCGTTGTTAGTTGTTTCATAAGTTCGTCAAACTTGTACAAAGCTCATTGAGACACTTATAAGCACTCATGTTTCATGAAACTTGGTTTAGAGTCCTAGCAACCACGTTGTTAGATGTTTCATAAGTTCTTCAAACTTGTAAAAAGCAATCATGTTGCATGAAACTTGGTTTAGAGTCCTAGAAACGCGTTGTTAGATGTTTCATAAGTTCGTCAAACTTGTACAAAGCTCATTGAGGAACTTATAAGCAATCATGTAGCATGAAACTTGGTTTAGATTCCTAGAAAGGCCGTTGTTAGTTGTTTCATAAGTTCGTCAAACTTGTACAAAGCTCATTGAGACACTTATAAGCCCTCATGTTTCATGAAACTTGGTTTAGAGTCCCAGAAATGCCTTGTTAGATGTTTTATAAGTTTGTCAAACTAGTACAAAGCTCATTGAGACACTTATAATCACTCATGTTGCATGAAAGTTGGTTTAGAGTCCTAGAAACGCGTTGTTAGATATTTCATAAGATCGTCAAACTAGTACAAAGCTCATTGAGACACTTATAAGCACTCATGTTGCATGAAACTTGGTTTAGAGTCCTAGAAACGCGTTGTTAGATGTTTCATAAGTTTATCAAACTAGTACAAAGCTCATTGAGACACTTATATGCACTCATGTTGAATTAAACTTGGTTAAGACTCCTAGAAACGCGTTGTTAGATATTTCATAAGTTCGTCAAACTAGTACAAAGTTCATTGAGACACTTATAAGCACTCATGTTGCATGAAACTTGGTTAAGAGTCCTAGAAACGCGTTGTTAGATTTTTCATAAGTTCGTCAAACTAGTGCAAAGCTCATTGAGCCACTTATAAGCACTCATGTTGTATGAAATTTGGTTTAGAATCTTAGAAACGCGTTGTTAGATGTTTCATAAGTTCGTCAAACAAGTACAAAGCTCATTGAGGAACTTATAAGCAATCATGTAGCATGAAACTTGGTTTAGATTCCTAGAAAGGCGTTGTTAGTTGTTTCATAAGTTCGTCAAACTTGTACAAAGCTCATTGAGACACTTATAAGCACTCATGTTTCATGAAACTTGGTTTAGAGTCCTAGCAACCACGTTGTTAGATGTTTCATAAGTTCTTCAAACTTGTAAAAAGCTCATTGAGACACTTATAAGCACTCATGTTGCATGAAACTTGGTTTAAATGCCTAGAAATGCGTTGTTAGATGTTTTATAAGTTCATCAAACTAGTACAAAGCTCATTGAGACACTTATAAGCACTCATGTTGCATGAAACTTAGTTTAGAGTCCTAGAAACGAGTTGTTAGATGTTTCATAAGTTCGTCAAACTTGTACAAAGCTCATTGAGACACTTATAAGCACTCATGTTGCATGAAACTTGGTTTAGAGTCCTATAAAGGCGTTATTAGATGTTTCATAAGTTCTCCAAACTAATACAAAGCTCATTGAGACACTTATAAGCACTCATGGTTCATGAAAATTGCTTTAGAGTCTTAGAAACGCGTTGTTAGATGTTTCTTAAGTTCGTCAAACAAGTACAAAGCTCATTGAGACACTTATAAGCAGTCATGTTGCATGAAACTTTGTTTAGAGTCCTAGAAACGCGTTGTTAGATGTTTCATAAGTTCGTCAAACTTGTACAAAGCTCATTGAGACACTTATATGCACTAATGTTGCATGAAACTTGGTTTAGAGTCCTAGAAACGCTTTGTTAGATGTTTCATAAGATCGTTAAACTTGTACAAAGCTTATTGAGACACTTATAAGCACTCATGTTGCATGAAACTTGGTTTAGAGTCCTAGAAACGCGTTGTTAGATGATTCATAAGTTCGTCAAACTTGTACAAAGCTCATTGAGGAACTTATAAGCAATCATGTTGCATGAAACTTGGTTTAGAGTCCAAGAAAGGCGTTGTTAGTTGTTTGATAAGTTCGTCAAACTAGTACAAAGCTCATTGAGACACTTATAAGCACTCATGTTGCATGAAACTTGGTTTAGAGTCCTAGAAACACGTTGTTAGATGTTTCATAATTTCGTCAAACTAGTACAAAGCTTATTGAGACACTTATAAGCACTCATGTTACATGAAACTTGGTTTAGAGTCCCATAAATGCGTTGTTAGATGTTTTATAAGTTTGTCAAACTAGTACAAAGCTCATTGAGACACTTATAATCACTCATGTTGCATGAAAGTTGGTTTAGAGTCCTACAAACGCGTTGTTAGATATTTCATAAGTTCGTCAAACTAGTACAAAGCTCATTGAGATACTTATAAGCACTCATGTTGCATGAAACTTGGTTTAGAGTCCTAGAAACGCGTTGTTAGATGTTTCATAAGATCGTCAAACTTGTACAAAGCTCATTGAGACACTTATAAGCACTCATGTTGCATGAAACTTGGTTTAGAGTCATAGAAATGCGTTGTTAGATGTTTCATAAGTTCGTCAAACTAGTACAAAGCTCATTGAGACACTTATAAGCACTCATGTTGCATGAAACTTGGTTTAGAGTCCTAGAAACGCGTTGTTAGATGTTTCATAAGTTTATCAAACTGTACAAAGCTCATTGAGACACTTATATGCACTCATGTTGAATTAAACTTGGTTAAGACTCCTAGAAACGCGTTGTTAGATATTTCATAAGTTCGTCAAACTAGTACAAAGTTCATTGAGACACTTATAAGCACTCATGTTGCATGAAACTTGGTTAAGAGTCCTAGAAACGCGTTGTTAGATTTTTCATAAGTTCGTCAAACTAGTGCAAAGCTCATTGAGCCACTTATAAGCACTCATGTTGTATGAAATTTGGTTTAGAATCTTAGAAACGCGTTTTTAGATGTTTCATAAGTTCGTCAAACAAGTACAAAGCTCATTGAGGAACTTATAAGCAATCATGTAGCATGAAACTTGGTTTAGATTCCTAGAAAGGCGTTGTTAGTTGTTTCATAAGTTCGTCAAACTTGTACAAAGCTCATTGAGACACTTATAAGCACTCATGTTTCATGAAACTTGGTTTAGAGTCCTAGCAACCACGTTGTTAGATGTTTCATAAGTTCTTCAAACTTGTAAAAAGCTCATTGAGACACTTATAAGCACTCATGTTGCATGAAACTTGGTTTAAATGCCTAGAAATGCGTTGTTAGATGTTTTATAAGTTCATCAAACTAGTACAAAGCTCATTGAGACACTTATAAGCACTCATGTTGCATGAAACTTAGTTTAGAGTCCTAGAAACGAGTTGTTAGATGTTTCATAAGTTCGTCAAACTTGTACAAAGCTCATTGAGACACTTATAAGCACTCATGTTGCATGAAACTTGGTTTAGAGTCCTAGAAATGCGTTGTTAGATGTTTCATAAGTTCGTCAAACTAGTACAAAGCTCATTGAGACACTTATAAGCACTCATGTTGCATGAAACTTGGTTTAGAGTCCTAGAAACGCGTTGTTAGATGTTTCATAAGTTTATCAAACTAGTACAAAGCTCATTGAGACACTTATAAGCACTCATGTTGCATGAAACTTGATTAAGAGTCCTAGAAACGCGTTGTTAGATTTTTCATACAATCATGTGCACTCATGTTGAATTAAACTTGGTTAAGACTCCTAGAAACGCGTTGTTAGATGTTTCATATGTTCGTCAAACTAGTACAAAGCTCATTGAGACACTTATAAGCACTCATGTTGCATGAAACTTGGTTAAGAGTCCTAGAAACGCGTTGTTAGATTTTTCATAAGTTCGTAAAACTAGTGCAAAGCTCATTGAGCCACTTATAAGCACTCATGTTGCATGAAATTTGGTTTAGAATCTTAGAAACGCGTTGTTAGATGTTTCATAAGTTCGTCAAACAAGTACAAAGCTCATTGAGGAACTTATAAGCAATCATGTAGCATGAAACTTGGTTTAGATTCCTAGAAAGGCGTTGTTAGTTGTTTCATAAGTTCGTCAAACTTGTACAAAGCTCATTGAGACACTTATAAGCACTCATGTTTCATGAAACTTGGTTTAGAGTCCTAGCAACCACGTTGTTAGATGTTTCATAAGTTCTTCAAACTTGTAAAAAGCTCATTGAGACACTTATAAGCACTCATGTTGCATGAAACTTGGTTTAAATGCCTAGAAATGCGTTGTTAGATGTTTTATAAGTTCATCAAACTAGTACAAAGCTCATTGAGACACTTATAAGCACTCATGTTGCATGAAACTTAGTTTAGAGTCCTAGAAACGAGTTGTTAGATGTTTCATAAGTTCGTCAAACTTGTACAAAGCTCATTGAGGCACTTATAAGCACTCATGTTGCATGAAACTTGGTTTAGAGTCCTATAAAGGGGTTATTAGATGTTTCATAAGTTCTCCAAACTAGTACAAAGCTCATTGAGACACTTATAAGCACTCATGGTTCATGAAAATTGGTTTAGAGTCTTAGAAACGCGTTGTTAGATGTTTCTTAAGTTCGTCAAACAAGTACAAAGCTCATTGAGACACTTATAAGCAGTCATGTTGCATGAAACTTGGTTTAGAGTCCTAGAAACGCGTTGTTAATTGTTTCATAAGTTCGTCAAACTTGTACAAAGCTCATTGAGACACTTATATTCACTAATGTTGCATGAAACTTGGTTTAGAGTCCTAGAAACGCTTTGTTAGATGTTTCATAAGATCGTTAAACTTGTACAAAGCTCATTGAGACACTTATAAGCACTCATGTTGCATGAAACTTGGTTTAGAGTCCTAGAAACGCGTTTATAGATGTTTCATAAGTTCGTCAAACTTGTACAAAGCTCGTTGAGGAACTTATAAGCAATCATGTTGTATGAAACTTGGTTTAGAGTCCAAGAAAGGCGTTGTTAGTTGTTTGATAAGTTCGTCAAACTAGTACAAAGCTCATTGAGACACTTATAAGCACTCATGTTGCATGAAACTTGGTTTAGAGTCCTAGAAACACGTTGTTAGATGTTTCATAATTTCGTCAAACTAGTACAAAGCTTATTGAGACACTTATAAGCACTCATGTTGCATGAAACTTGGTTTAGAGTCCCAGAAATGCGTTGTTAGATGTTTTATAAGTTCGTCAAACTAGTACAAAGCTCATTGAGACACTTATAATCACTCATGTTGCATAAAAGTTGGTTTAGAGTCCTAGAAACGCGTTGTTAGATATTTCATAAGTTCGTCAAACTAGTACAAAGCTCATTGAGATACTTATAAGCACTCATGTTGCATGAAACTTGGTTTAGAGTACGTCCTAGAAACGCGTTGTTAGATGTTTCATAAGATCGTCAAACTTGTACAAAGCTCATTGAGACACTTATAAGCACTCATGTTGCATGAAAATTGGTTTAGAGTCCTAGAAATGCGTTGTTAGATGTTTCATAAGTTCGTCAAACTAGTACAAAGCTCACTGAGACACTTATAAGCACTCATGTTGCATGAAACTTGGTTTAGAGTCCTAGAAACGTGTTGTTAGATGTTTCATAAGTTTATCAAACTAGTACAAAGCTCATTGAGACACTTATATGCACTCATGTTGAATTAAACTTGGTTAAGACTCCTAGAAACGCGTTGTTAGATGTTTCATAAGTTCGTTTCAAACTAGTACAAAGCTTATTGAGACACTCATAACACTCATGTACATGAAGCTTGGTTTAGAGTCCTAGACAACGCGTTGTTAGATTTTTCATAAGTTCGTCAAACTCATGTTGCATGAGCTCACTTGAGCCACTTATAGAGAACTCATAGTTGCATGAAACGCGTTGTTAGATTTTTCATAAGTTCGTCAAACTAGTGCAAAGCTCATTGAGCCACTTATAAGAACTCATGTTGCATGAAACTTAGTTTAGAGTCCTAGAAACGAGTTGTTAGATGTTTCATAAGTTCGTCAAACTTGTACAAAGCTCATTGAGGCACTTATAAGCACTCATGTTGCATGAAACTTGGTTTAGAGTCCTATAAAGGGGGTTATTAGATGTTTCATAAGTTCTCCAAACTAGTACAAAGCTCATTGAGACACTTATAAGCACTCATGGTTCATGAAAATTGGTTTAGAGTCTTAGAAACGCGTTGTTAGATGTTTCTTAAGTTCGTCAAACAAGTACAAAGCTCATTGAGACACTTATAAGCAGTCATGTTGCATGAAACTTGGTTTAGAGTCCTAGAAACGCGTTGTTAATTGTTTCATAAGTTCGTCAAACTTGTACAAAGCTCATTGAGACACTTATATTCACTAATGTTGCATGAAACTTGGTTTAGAGTCCTAGAAACGCTTTGTTAGATGTTTCATAAGATCGTTAAACTTGTACAAAGCTCATTGAGACACTTATAAGCACTCATGTTGCATGAAACTTGGTTTAGAGTCCTAGAAACGCGTTTATAGATGTTTCATAAGTTCGTCAAACTTGTACAAAGCTCGTTGAGGAACTTATAAGCAATCATGTTGTATGAAACTTGGTTTAGAGTCCAAGAAAGGCGTTGTTAGTTGTTTGATAAGTTCGTCAAACTAGTACAAAGCTCATTGAGACACTTATAAGCACTCATGTTGCATGAAACTTGGTTTAGAGTCCTAGAAACACGTTGTTAGATGTTTCATAATTTCGTCAAACTAGTACAAAGCTTATTGAGACACTTATAAGCACTCATGTTGCATGAAACTTGGTTTAGAGTCCCGTAAATGCGTTGTTAGATGTTTTATAAGTTCGTCAAACTAGTACAAAGCTCATTGAGACACTTATAATCACTCATGTTGCATAAAAGTTGGTTTAGAGTCCTAGAAACGCGTTGTTAGATATTTCATAAGTTCGTCAAACTAGTACAAAGCTCATTGAGATACTTATAAGCACTCATGTTGCATGAAACTTGGTTTAGAGTACGTCCTAGAAACGCGTTGTTAGATGTTTCATAAGATCGTCAAACTTGTACAAAGCTCATTGAGACACTTATAAGCACTCATGTTGCATGAAAATTGGTTTAGAGTCCTAGAAATGCGTTGTTAGATGTTTCATAAGTTCGTCAAACTAGTACAAAGCTCACTGAGACACTTATAAGCACTCATGTTGCATGAAACTTGGTTTAGAGTCCTAGAAACGTGTTGTTAGATGTTTCATAAGTTTATCAAACTAGTACAAAGCTCATTGAGACACTTATATGCACTCATGTTGAATTAAACTTGGTTAAGACTCCTAGAAACGCGTTGTTAGATGTTTCATAAGTTCGTCAAACTAGTACAAAGCTTATTGAGACACTTATAAGCACTCATGTTGCATGAAACTTGGTTTAGAGTCCTAGAAACGCGTTGTTAGATTTTTCATAAGTTCGTCAAACTAGTGCAAAGCTCATTGAGCCACTTATAAGAACTCATGTTGCATGAAACTTGGTTTAGAATATTAGAAACGCGTTGTTAGATGTTTCATAAGTTCGTCAAACAAGTACAAAGCTCATTGAGACACTTATAAACACTCATGTTGCATGAAACTTGGTTTAGATTCCTAGAAAGGCGTTGTTAGTTGTTTCATAAGTTCGTCAAACTTGTACAAAGCTCATTGAGACACTTATAAGCACTCATGTTTCATGAAACTTTGTTTAGAGTCCTAGCAACCACGTTGTTAGATGTTTCATAAGTTCATCAAACTAGTACAAAGCTCATTGAGAGACTTATAAGCACTCATGTTGCATGAAACTTAGTTTAGAGTCCTAGAAACGCGTTGTAAGATGTTTCATAAGTTCGTCAAACTTGTACAAAACTCATTGAGGAACTTATAAGCACTCATGTTGCATGAAACTTGGTTTAGAGTCCAAGAAAGGCGTTATTAGATGTTTCATAAGTTCGCCAAACTAGTACAAAGCTCATTGAGACACTTATAAGCACTCATGTTGCATGAAACTTGGTTTAGAGTCCTAGAAAGGCGTTATTAGATGTTTCATAAGTTCGCCAAACTAGTACAAAGCTCATTGAGACACTTATAAGCACTCATGGTTCATGAAAATTGGTTTAGAGTCTTAGAAACGCGTTGTTAGATGTTTCTTAAGTTCGTCAAACAAGTACAAAGCTCATTGAGACACTTATAAGCAGTCATGTTGCATGAAACTTGGTTTAGAGTCCTAGAAACGCATTGTTAGATGTTTTATAAGTTCGTCAAACTTGTACAAAGCTCATTGAGACACTTATATGCACTCATGTTGCATGAAACTTGGTTTAGAGTCCTAGAAACGCGTTGTTAGATGTTTCATAAGATCGTTAAACTTGTACAAAGCTCATTGAGACACTTATAAGCACTCATGTTGCATGAAACTTGGTTTAGAGACCTAGAAATGCGTTGTTAGATGTTTCATAAGGTCGTCAAACTAGTACAAAGCTCACTGAGACACTTATAAGCACTCATGTTGCATGAAACTTGGTTTAGAGTCCTAGAAACGCGCTGTTAGCTGTTTCATAAGTTCGTCAAACTTGTACAAAGCTCATTGAGACACTTATATGCACTCATGTTGAATTAAACTTGGTTAAGACACCTAGAAACGCGTTGTTAGATGTTTCATAAGTTCGTCAAACTAGTACAAAGCTCATTGAGACACTTATAAGCACTCATGTTGCATGAAATTTGGTTTAGAATCTTAGAAACGCGTTGTTAGATGTTTCATAAGTTCGTCAAACAAGTACAAAGCTCATTGAGGAACTTATAAGCAATCATGTAGCATGAAACTTGGTTTAGATTCCTAGAAAGGCGTTGTTAGTTGTTTCATAAGTTCGTCAAACTTGTACAAAGCTCATTGAGACACTTATAAGCACTCATGTTTCATGAAACTTTGTTTAGAGTCCTAGCAACCACGTTGTTAGATGTTTCATAAGTTCTTGAAACTTGTAAAAATCTCATTGAGACACTTATAAGCACTCATGTTGCATGAAACTTGGTTTAAATGCCTAGAAATGCGTTGTTAGATGTTTTATAAGTTCATCAAACTAGTACAAAGCTCATTGAGACACTTATAAGCACTCATGTTGCATGAAACTTAGTTTAGAGTCCTAGAAACGAGTTGTTAGATGTTTCATAAGTTCGTCAAACTTGTACAAAGCTCATTGAGACACTTATAAGCACTCATGTTGCATGAAACTTGGTTTAGAGTCCTATAAAGGCGTTATTAGATGTTTCATAAGTTCTCCAAACTAGTACAAAGCTCATTGAGACACTTATAAGCACTCATGGTTCATGAAAATTGGTTTAGAGTCTTAGAAACGCGTTGTTAGATGTTTCTTAAGTTCGTCAAACAAGTACAAAGCTCATTGAGACACTTATAAGCAGTCATGTTGCATGAAACTTGGTTTAGAGTCCTAGAAACGCGTTGTTAGATGTTTCATAAGTTCGTCAAACTTGTACAAAGCTCATTGAGACACTTATATGCACTAATGTTGCATGAAACTTGGTTTAGAGTCCTAGAAACGCTTTGTTAGATGTTTCATAAGATCGTTAAACTTGTACAAAGCTCATTGAGACACTTATAAGCACTCATGTTGCATGAAACTTGGTTTAGAGTCCTAGAAACGCGTTGTTAGATGTTTCATAAGTTCGTCAAACTTGTACAAAGCTCATTGAGGAACTTATAAGCAATCATGTTGCATGAAACTTGGTTTAGAGTCCAAGAAAGGCGTTGTTAGTTGTTTGATAAGTTTGTCAAACTAGTACAAAGCTCATTGAGACACTTATAAGCACTCATGTTGCATGAAACTTGGTTTAGAGTCCTAGAAACACGTTGTTAGATGTTTCATAATTTCGTCAAACTAGTACAAAGCTTATTGAGACACTTATAAGCACTCATGTTGCATGAAACTTGGTTTAGAGTCCCAGAAATGCGTTGTTAGATGTTTTATAAGTTCGTCAAACTAGTACAAAGCTCATTGAGACACTTATAATCACTCATGTTGCATAAAAGTTGGTTTAGAGTCCTAGAAACGCGTTGTTAGATATTTCATAAGTTCGTCAAACTAGTACAAAGCTCATTGAGATACTTATAAGCACTCATGTTGCATGAAACTTGGTTTAGAGTCCTAGAAACGCGTTGTTAGATGTTTCATAAGATCGTAAAACTTGTACAAAGCTCATTGAGACACTTATAAGCACTCATGTTGCATGAAACTTGGTTTAGAGTCCTAGAAATGCGTTGTTAGATGTTTCATAAGTTCGTCAAACTAGTACAAAGCTCATTGAGACACTTATAAGCACTCATGTTGCATGAAACTTGGTTTAGAGTCCTAGAAACGCGTTGTTAGATGTTTCATAAGTTTATCAAACTAGTACAAAGCTCATTGAGACACTTATATGCACTCATGTTGAATTAAACTTGGTTAAGACTCCTAGAAACGCGTTGTTAGATGTTTCATAAGTTCGTCAAACTAGTACAAAGCTTATTGAGACACTTATAAGCACTCATGTTGCATGAAACTTGGTTTAGAGTCCTAGAAACGCGTTGTTAGATTTTTCATAAGTTCGTCAAACTAGTGCAAAGCTCATTGAGCCACTTATAAGCACTCATATTGCATGAAACTTGGTTTAGAATCTTAGAAACGCGTTGTTAGATGTTTCATAAGTTCGTCAAACAAGTACAAAGCTCATTGAGACACTTATAAGCACTCATGTTGCATGAAACTTGGTTTAGATTCCTAGAAAGGCGTTGTTAATTAGTTGTTTCATAAGTTCGTCAAACTTGTACAAAGCTCATTGAGACACTTATAAGCACTCATGTTTCATGAAACTTTGTTTAGAGTCCTAGCAACCACGTTGTTAGATGTTTCATAAGTTCATTAAACTAGTACAAAGCTCATTGAGACACTTATAAGCACTCATGTTGCATGAAACTTAGTTTAGAGTCCTAGAAACGCGTTGTTAGATATTTCATAAGTTCGTCAAACTTGTACAAAGCTCATTGAGGAACTTATAAGCACTCATGTTGCATGAAACTTGGTTTAGAGTCCAAGAAAGGCGTTATTAGATGTTTCATAAGTTCGCCAAACTAGTACAAAGCTCATTGAGACACTTATAAGCACTCATGTTGCATGAAACTTGGTTTAGAGTCCCTAGAAACACGTTGTTAGATGTTTCATAATTTCGTCAAACTAGTACAAAGCTTATTGAGACACTTATAAGCACTCATGTTGCATGAAACTTGGTTTAGAGTCCCAGAAGAAATGCATTGTTAGATGTTTTATAAGTTCGTCAAACTAGTACAAAGCTCATTGAGACACTTATAATCACTCATGTTGCATGAAACTTGTTTTAGAGAGTCCTAGAAACGCATTGTTAGATTTTTCATAAGTTCGTCAAACTAGTACAAAGCTCATTGAGATACTTATAAGCAGTCATGTTGCATGAAACTTTGTTTAGAGTCCTAGAAACGCGTTGTTAGATGTTTCATAAGATCGTTAAACTTTTACAAAGCTCATTGAGACACTTATAAGCACTCATGTTGCATGAAACTTGGTTTAGAGTCCTAGAAATGCGTTGTTAGATGTTTCATAAGGTCGTCAAACTAGTACAAAGCTCACTGAGACACTTATAAGCACTCATGTTGCATGAAACTTGGTTTAGAGTCCTAGAAACGTGTTGTTAGCTGTTTCATAAGTTCGTCAAACTTGTACAAAGATCATTGAGACACTTATATGCACTCATGTTGAATTAAACTTGGTTAAGACACCTAGAAACGCGTTGTTAGATGTTTCATAAGTTCGTCAAACTAATACAAAGCTCATTGAGCCACTTATAAGCACTCATGTTGCATGAAACTTGGTTTAGAATCTTAGAAACGCGTTGTTAGATGTTTCATAAGTTCGTCAAACAAGTACAAAGCTCATTGAGGAACTTATAAGCAATCATGTAGCATGAAACTTGGTTTAGATTCCTAGAAAGGCGTTGTTAGTTGTTTCATAAGTTCGTCAAACATGTACAAAGCTCACCGAGACAATTATAAGCACTCATGTTTCATGAAACTTGGTTTAGAGTCCCTAGCAACCATGTTGTTAGATGTTTCATAAGTTCTTCAAACTTGTACAAAGCTCATTGAGACACTTATAAGCACTCATGTTGCATGAAACTTGGTTTGAATGCCTAGAAATGCGTTGTTAGATGTTTTATAAGTTCATCAAACTAGTACAAAGATCATTGAGAAATTTATAAGCACTCATGTTGCATGAAAATTAGTTTAGAGTCCTAGAAACGAGTTGTTAGATGTTTCATAAGTTCGTCAAACTTGTACAAAGCTCATTGAGACACTTATAAGCACTCATGTTGCATGAAACTTGGTTTAGAGTCCTAGAAAGGCGTTATTAGATGTTTCATAAGTTCGCCAAACTAGTACAAAGCTCATTGAGACACTTATAAGCACTCATGGTTCATGAAAATTGGTTTAGAGTCTTAGAAACGCGTTGTTAGATGTTTCTTAAGTTCGTCAAACAAGTACAAAGCTCATTGAGACACTTATAAGCAGTCATGTTGCATGAAACTTGGTTTAGAGTCCTAGAAACGCATTGTTAGATGTTTTATAAGTTCGTCAAACTTGTACAAAGCTCATTGAGACACTTATATGCACTCATGTTGCATGAAACTTGGTTTAGAGTCCTAGAAACGCGTTGTTAGATGTTTCATAAGATCGTTAAACTTGTACAAAGCTCATTGAGACACTTATAAGCACTCATGTTGCATGAAACTTGGTTTAGAGTCCTAGAAACGCGTTGTTAGATGTTTCATAAGTTCGTCAAACTTGTACAAAGCTCATTGAGACACTTATAAGCACTCATGTTGCATGAAACTTGGTTTAGAGTCCTAGAAACACGTTGTTAGATATTTCATAATTTCGTCAAACTAGTACAAAGCTTATTGAGACACTTATAAGCACTCATGTTGCATGAAACTTGGTTTAGAGTCCCAGAAATGCGTTGTTAGATGTTTTATAAGTTCGTCAAAATAGTACAAAGCTCATTGAGACACTTATAATCACTCATGTTGCATGAAACTTGGTTTAGAGTCGTAGAAACGCGTTGTTAGATATTTCATAAGTTCGTTAAACTAGTACAAAACTCATTGAGATACTTATAAGCACTCATGTTGCATGAAACTTGGTTTAGAGTCCTAGAAACGCGTTGTTAGATGTTTCATAAGATCGTTAAACTTGTACAAAGCTCATTGAGACACTTATAAGCACTCATGTTGCATGAAACTTGGTTTAGAGTCCTAGAAATGCGTTGTTAGATGTTTCATAAGTTCGTCAAACTAGTACAAAGCTCACTGAGACACTTATAAGCACTCATGTTGCATGAAACTTGGTTTAGAGTCCTAGAAACGCGTTGTTAGCTGTTTCATAAGTTCGTCAAACTTGTACAAAGCTCATTGAGACACTTATATGCACTCATGTTGAATTAAACTTGGTTAAGACTCCTAGAAACGCGTTGTTAGATGTTTCATAAGTTCGTCAAACTAGTACAAAGCTCATTGAGACACTTATAAGCACTCATGTTGCATGAAACTTGGTTTAGAGTTCAGAAACGCGTTGTTTGATTTTTCATAAGTTCGTCAAACTAGTGCAAAGCTTATTGAGTCACTTATAAGCACTCATGTTGCATGAAACTTGGTTTAGAATCTTAGAAACACGTTGTTAGATGTTTCATAAGTTCGTCAAACAAGTACAAAGCTCATTGAGGAACTTCTAAGCAATCATATAGCATGAAACTTGGTTTAGATTCCTAGAAAGGCCTTGTTAGTTGTTTCATAAGTTCGTCAAACTTGTACAAAGCTCATTGAGACACTTATAAGCACTCATGTTGCATGAAACTTGGTTTAGAGTCCTAGAAACACGTTGTTAGATATTTCATAATTTCGTCAAACTAGTACAAAGCTTATTGAGACACTTATAAGTACTCATGTTGCATGAAACTTGGTTTAGAGTCCCAGAAATGCGTTGTTAGATGTTTTATAAGTTCGTCAAAATAGTACAAAGCTCATTGAGACACTTATAATCACTCATGTTGCATGAAACTTGGTTTAGAGTCCTAGAAACGCGTTGTTAGATATTTCATAAGTTCGTCAAACTAGTACAAAGCTCATTGAGATACTTATAAGCACTCATGTTGCATGAAACTTGGTTTAGAGTCCTAGAAACGCGTTGTTAGATGTTTCATAAGATCGTTAAACTTGTACAAAGCTCATTGAGACACTTATAAGCACTCATGTTGCATGAAACTTGGTTTAGAGTCCTAGATATGCGTTGTTAGATGTTTCATAAGTTCGTCAAACTAGTACAAAGCTCATTGAGACAATTATAAGCGCTCATGTTGCATGAAACTTGGTTTAGAGTCCTAGAAACGCGTTGTTAGCTGTTTCATAAGTTCGTCAAACTTGTACAAAGCTCATTGAGACACTTATATGCACTCATGTTGAATTAAACTTGGTTAAGACTCCTAGAAACGCGTTGTTAGATGTTTCATAAGTTCGTCAAACTAGTACAAAGCTCATTGAGACACTTATAAGCACTCATGTTGCATGAAACTTGGTTTACAGTACTAGAAACGCGTTGTTAGATTTTTCATAAGTTCGTCAAACTAGTGAAAAGCTCATTGAGCCACTTATAAGCACTCATGTTGCATGAAACTTGGTTTAGAATCTTAGAAACACGTTGTTAGATGTTTCATAAGTTCGTCAAACAAGTACAAAGCTCATTGAGGAACTTCTAAGCAATCATGTAGCATGAAACTTGGTTTAGATTCCTAGAAAGGCGTTGTTAGTTGTTTCATAAGTTCGTCAAACTAGTACAAAGCTAATTGAGACACTTATAAGCACTCATGTTGCATGAAACTTGGTTTAGAGTCTTAGAAACACGTTGTTAGATGTTTCATAATTTCGTCAAACTAGTACAAAGCTTATTGAGACACTTATAAGCACTCATGTTGCATGAAACTTGGTTTTAGAGTCCCGAAATGCGTTGTTAGATGTTTTATAAGTTCGTCAAACTAGTACAAAGCTCATTGAGACACTTATAATCACTCATGTTGCATGAAACTTGGTTTAGAGTCCTAGAAACGCATTGTTAGATATTTCATAAGTTCGTCAAACTAGTACAAAGCTCATTGAGATACTTATAAGCACTCATGTTATTTGAAACTTGGTTTAGAGTCCTAGAAACGCGTTGTTAGATGTTTCATAAGATTGTTAAACTTGTACAAAGCTCATTGAGACAATTATAAGCACTCATGTTGCATGAAACTTGGTTTAGAGTCCTAGAAACGCGTTGTTAGCTGTTTCATAGGTTCGTCAAACTTGTACAAAGCTCATTGAGACACTTATATGCACTCATGTTGAATTAAACTTGGTTAAGACTCCTAGAAACGCGTTGTTAGATGTTTCATAAGTTCGTCAAACTAGTACAAAGCTCATTGAGACACTTATAAGCACTCATGTTTCATGAAACTTGGTTTAGAGTCCTAGAAACGCGTTGTTAGATTTTTCATAAGTTCGTCAAACTAGTGCAAAGCTCATTGAGACACTTATAAGCACTCATGTTGCATGAAACTTGGTTTAAATGCCTAGAAATGCGTTGTTAGATGTTTTATAAGTTCATCAAACTAGTACAAAGCTCATTGAGACACTTATAAGCACTCATGTTGCATGAAACTTGGTTTAGAGTCCTAGAAATGCATTGTTAGATGTTTCATAAATTCGTCAAACTAGTAAAGCTCACCGAGACAATTATAAGCACTCATGTTGCATGAAACTTGGTTTAGAGTCCTAGAAACGCGTTGTTAGCTGTTTCATAGGTTCGTCAAACTTGTACAAAGCTCATTGAGACACTTATATGCACTCATGTTGAATTAAACTTGGTTAAGACTCCTAGAAACGCGTTGTTAGATGTTTCATAAAGTTCGTCAAACTAGTACAAAGCTCATTGAGACACTTATAAGCACTCATGTTTCATGAAACTTGGTTTAGAGTCCTAGAAACGCGTTGTTAGATTTTTCATAAGTTCGTCAAACTAGTGCAAAGCTCATTGAGACACTTATAAGCACTCATGTTGCATGAAACTTGGTTTAAATGCCTAGAAATGCGTTGTTAGATGTTTTATAAGTTCATCAAACTAGTACAAAGCTCATTGAGACACTTATAAGCACTCATTTTGCATGAAACTTAGTTTAGAGTCCTAGAAACGAGTTGTTAGATGTTTCATAAGTTCGTCAAACTTGTACAAAGCTCATTGAGACACTTATAAGCACTCATGTTGCATGAAACTTGGTTTAGAGTCCTAGAAAGGCATTATTAGATGTTTCATAAGTTCGCCAAACTAGTACAAAACTCATTGAGACACTTATAAGCACTCATAGTTCATGAAAATTGGTTTAGAGTCTTAGAAACGCGTTGTTAGATGTTTCTTAAGTTCGCCAAACAAGTACAAAGCTCATTGAGACACTTATAAGCAGTCATGTTGCATGAAACTTGGTTTAGAGTCCTAGAGATGCGTTGTTAGATGTTTCACAAGTTCGTCAAACTTGTACAAAGCTCATTGAGACACTTATATGCACTCATGTTGCATGAAACTTGGTTTAGAGTTCTAGAAACGCGTTGTTAGATGTTTCATAAGATCGTTAAACTTGTACAAAGCTCATTGAGACACTTATAAGCACTCATGTTGCATGAAACTTGGTTTAGAGTCCTAGAAACGCGTTGTTAGATGTTTCATAAGTTCGTCAAACTTGTACAAAGCTCATTGAGGAACTTATAAGCAATCATGTTGCATGAAACTTGGTTTAGAGTCCAAGAAAGGCGTTGTTAGTTGTTTCATAAGTTTGTCAAACTTGTACAAAGCTCATTGAGACATTTATAAGCACTCATGTTTCGTGAAACTTGGTTTAGATTCCTAGCAACCACGTTGTTAGATGTTTCATAAGTTCGTTAAACTTGTACAAAACTCATTGAGACACTTATATGCACTCATGTTGAATGCAACTTTGTTAAGACTCCTAGAAACGCGTTGTTAGATGTTTCATAAGTTCGTAAAACTAGTACAAAGCTCATTGAGACACTTATAAGCACTCATGTTGCATGAAACTTGGTTTAGAGTCCTAGCAACCACATTGTTAAACTAAGTTTGTCAAACTAGTACAAACTTATTGAGACACTTATAAGTACTCATGTTGCATGAAACTTGGTTTAGAGTCCTAGAAATGCGTTGTTAGATGTTTTATAAGTTCGTCAAACTTGTACAAAGCTCATTGAGACACTTATAAGCACTCATGTTGCATGAAACTTGGTTTAGAGTCCAAGAAATGCGTTATTAGATGTTTCATAAGTTCGACAAACTAGTACAAAGCTCATTGAGACACTTATAAGCACTCATGGTTCATAAAAATTGGTTTAGAGTCTTAGAAACGCGTTGTTAGATGTTTCTTAAGTTCGTAAAACAAGTACAAAGCTCATTGAGACATTTATAAGCAGTCATGTTGCATGAAACTTGGTTTAGAGTCCTAGAAACGCATTGTTAGATGTTTTATAAGTTCGTCAAACTTGTACAAAGCTCATTGAGACACTTATATGCACTCATGTTGCATGAAACTTGGTTTAGAGTCCTCAATAAGCGTTGTTAGATGTTTCATCAGTTCGTCAAACTAGTACAAAGCTCATTGAGACACTTATAAGCACTCATGTTGCATGAAACTTGGTTTAGAGTCCTAGAAACGCGTTGTTAGATTTTTCATAAGTTCGTCAAACTAGTGCAAAGCTTATTGAGCCACTTATAAGCACTCATGTTGCATGAAACTTGGTTTAGAATCTTAGAAACACGTTGTTAGATGTTTCATAAGTTCGTCAAACAAGTACAAAGTTCATTGAGGAACTTCTAAGCAATCATGTAGCATGAAACTTGGTTTAGATTCCTAGAAAGGCGTTGTTAGTTGTTTCATAAGTTCGTCAAACTTGTACAAAGCTCATTGAGACACTTATAAGCACTCATGTTGCATGAAACTTGGTTTAGAGTCCTAGAAACACGTTGTTATATATTTCATAATTTCGTCAAACTAGTACAAAGCTTATTGAGACACTTATAAGCACTCATGTTGCATGAAACTTGGTTTAGAGTCCCAGAAATGCGTTGTTAGATGTTTTATAAGTTCGTCAAAATAGTACAAAGCTCATTGAGACACTTATAATCACTCATGTTGCATGAAACTTGGTTTAGAGTCCTAGAAACGCGTTGTTAGATATTTCATAAGTTCGTCAAACTTGTACAAAGCTCATTGAGATACTTATAAGCACTCATGTTGCATGAAACTTGGTTTAGAGTCCTAGAAACGCGTTGTTAGATGTTTCATAAGATCGTTAAACTTGTACAAAGCTCATTGAGACACTTATAAGCACTCATGTTGCATGAAACTTGGTTTAGAGTCCTAGAAATGCGTTGTTAGATGTTTCATAAGTTCGTCAAACTAGTACAAAGCTCATTGAGACACTTATAAGCACTCATGTTGCATGAAACTTGGTTTAGAGTCCTAGAAACGCGTTGTTAGCTGTTTCATAAGTTCGTCAAACTTGTACAAAGCTCATTGAGACAATTATATGCACTCATGTTGAATTAAACTTGGTTAAGACTCCTAGAAACGCGTTGTTAGATGTTTCATAAGTTCGTCAAACTAGTACAAAGCTCATTGAGACACTTATAAGCACTTATGTTGCATGAAACTTGGTTTAGAGTCCTAGAAATGCGTTGTTAGATTTTTCATAAGTTCGTCAAACTAGTGCAAAGCTCATTGAGCCACTTATAAGCACTCATGTTGCATGAAACTTGGTTTAGAATCTTAGAAACACGTTGTTAGATGTTTCATAAGTTCGTCAAACAAGTACAAAGCTTATTGAGGAACTTCTAAGCAATCATGTAGCATGAAACTTGGTTTAGATTCCTAGAAAGGCGTTGTTAGTTGTTTCATAAGTTTGTCAAACTAGTACAAAGCTCATTGAGACACTTATAAGCACTCATGTTGCATGAAACTTGGTTTAGAGTCCTAGAAACACGTTGTTAGATGTTTCATAATTTCGTCAAACTAGTACAAAGCTTATTGAGACACTTATAAGCACTCATGTTGCATGAAACTTGGTTTAGAGTCCCTAAAATGCGTTGTTAGATGTTTTATAAGTTCGTCAAACTAGTACAAAGCTCATTGAGACACTTATAATCACTCATGTTGCATGGAACTTGGTTTAGAGTCCTAGAAACGCGTTGTTAGATTTTTCATAAGTTCGTCAAACTAGTGCAAAGCTCATTGAGCCACTTATAAGCACTCATGTTGCATGAAACTTGGTTTAGAATCTTAGAAACGCGTTGTTAGATGTTTCATAAGTTCGTCAAACAAGTACAAAGCTCATTGAGACACTTATAAGCACTCATGTTGCATGAAACTTGGTTTAGATTCCTAGAAAGGCGTTGTTAGTTGTTTCATAAGTTCGTCAAACTTGTACAAAGCTCATTGAGACACTTATAAGCACTCATGTTTCATGAAACTTTGTTTAGAGTCCTAGCAACCACGTTGTTAGATGTTTCATAAGTTCATTAAACTAGTACAAAGCTCATTGAGACACTTATAAGCACTCATGTTGCATGAAACTTAGTTTAGAGTCCTAGAAACGCGTTGTTAGATATTTCATAAGTTCGTCAAACTTGTACAAAGCTCATTGAGGAACTTATAAGCACTCATGTTGCATGAAACTTGGTTTAGAGTCCAAGAAAGGCGTTATTAGATGTTTCATAAGTTCGCCAAACTAGTACAAAGCTCATTGAGACACTTATAAGCACTCATGTTGCATGAAACTTGGTTTAGAGTCCTAGAAACACGTTGTTAGATGTTTCATAATTTCGTCAAACTAGTACAAAGCTTATTGAGACACTTATAAGCACTCATGTTGCATGAAACTTGGTTTAGAGTCCCAGAAATGCATTGTTAGATGTTTTATAAGTTCGTCAAACTAGTACAAAGCTCATTGAGACACTTATAATCACTCATGTTGCATGAAACTTGTTTTAGAGTCCTAGAAACGCATTGTTAGATTTTTCATAAGTTCGTCAAACTAGTACAAAGCTCATTGAGATACTTATAAGCAGTCATGTTGCATGAAACTTTGTTTAGAGTCCTAGAAACGCGTTGTTAGATGTTTCATAAGATCGTTAAACTTTTACAAAGCTCATTGAGACACTTATAAGCACTCATGTTGCATGAAACTTGGTTTAGAGTCCTAGAAATGCGTTGTTAGATGTTTCATAAGGTCGTCAAACTAGTACAAAGCTCATTGAGACACTTATAAGCACTCATGTTGCATGAAACTTGGTTTAGAGTCCTAGAAACGTGTTGTTAGCTGTTTCATAAGTTCGTCAAACTTGTACAAAGATCATTGAGACACTTATATGCACTCATGTTGAATTAAACTTGGTTAAGACACCTAGAAACGCGTTGTTAGATGTTTCATAAGTTCGTCAAACTAATACAAAGCTCATTGAGCCACTTATAAGCACTCATGTTGCATGAAACTTGGTTTAGAATCTTAGAAACGCGTTGTTAGATGTTTCATAAGTTCGTCAAACAAGTACAAAGCTCATTGAGGAACTTATAAGCAATCATGTAGCATGAAACTTGGTTTAGATTCCTAGAAAGGCGTTGTTAGTTGTTTCATAAGTTCGTCAAACATGTACAAAGCTCACTGAGACAATTATAAGCACTCATGTTTCATGAAACTTGGTTTAGAGTCCTAGCAACCATGTTGTTAGATGTTTCATAAGTTCTTCAAACTTGTACAAAGCTCATTGAGACACTTATAAGCACTCATGTTGCATGAAACTTGGTTTGAATGCCTAGAAATGCGTTGTTAGATGTTTTATAAGTTCATCAAACTAGTACAAAGATCATTGAGACATTTATAAGCACTCATGTTGCATGAAAATTAGTTTAGAGTCCTAGAAACGAGTTGTTAGATGTTTCATAAGTTCGTCAAACTTGTACAAAGCTCATTGAGACACTTATAAGCACTCATGTTGCATGAAACTTGGTTTAGAGTCCTAGAAAGGCGTTATTAGTTGTTTCATAAGTTCGCCAAACTAGTACAAAGCTCATTGAGACACTTATAAGCACTCATGGTTCATGAAAATTGGTTTAGAGTCTTAGAAACGCGTTGTTAGATGTTTCTTAAGTTCGTCAAACAAGTACAAAGCTCATTGAGACACTTATTGTTAGATGTTTTATAAGTTCGTCAAACTTGTTGCAAAGCTCATTGAAACTTGGTTTAGAGTCCTAGATGTTGCAAAACGCATTGGTTTAGATGTCCTAAGTTCGTCAAACGCGTTGTTAGATGTTTCAAAACTCATTGTTAAACAAAACTCATTGAACCACATTTATATGTTGCATGTTGCATGAAACTTGGTTTAGAGTCCTAGAAACACGTTGTTAGATATTTCATAATTTCGTCAAACTAGTACAAAGCTTATTGAGACACTTATAAGCACTCATGTTGCATGAAACTTGGTTTAGAGTCCCAGAAATGCGTTGTTAGATGTTTTATAAGTTCGTCAAAATAGTACAAAGCTCATTGAGACACTTATAATCACTCATGTTGCATGAAACTTGGTTTAGAGTCGTAGAAACGCGTTGTTAGATATTTCATAAGTTCGTCAAACTAGTACAAAAGTCATTGAGATACTTATAAGCACTCATGTTGCATGAAACTTGGTTTAGAGTCCTAGAAACGCGTTGTTAGATGTTTCATAAGATCGTTAAACTTGTACAAAGCTCATTGAGACACTTATAAGCACTCATGTTGCATGAAACTTGGTTTAGAGTCCTAGAAATGCGTTGTTAGATGTTTCATAAGTTCGTCAAACTAGTACAAAGCTCACTGAGACACTTATAAGCACTCATGTTGCATGAAACTTGGTTTAGAGTCCTAGAAACGTGTTGTTAGCTGTTTCATAAGTTCGTCAAACTTGTACAAAGCTCATTGAGACACTTATATGCACTCATATTGAATTAAACTTGGTTAAGACTCCTAGAAACGCGTTGTTAGATGTTTCATAAGTTCGTCAAACTAGTACAAAGCTCATTGAGACACTTATAAGCACTCATGTTGCATGAAACTTGGTTTAGAGTTCAGAAACGCGTTGTTTGATTTTTCATAAGTTCGTCAAACTAGTGCAAAGCTTATTGAGCCACTTATAAGCACTCATGTTGCATGAAACTTGGTTTAGAATCTTAGAAACACGTTGTTAGATGTTTCATAAGTTCGTCAAACAAGTACAAAGCTCATTGAGGAACTTCTAAGCAATCATATAGCATGAAACTTGGTTTAGATTCCTAGAAAGGCCTTGTTAGTTGTTTCATAAGTTCGTCAAACTTGTACAAAGCTCATTGAGACACTTATAAGCACTCATGTTGCATGAAACTTGGTTTAGAGTCCTAGAAACACGTTGTTAGATATTTCATAATTTCGTCAAACTAGTACAAAGCTTATTGAGACACTTATAAGTACTCATGTTGCATGAAACTTGGTTTAGAGTCCCAGAAATGCGTTGTTAGATGTTTTATAAGTTCGTCAAACTAGTACAAAGCTCATTGAGACACTTATAATCACTCATGTTGCATGAAACTTGGTTTAGAGTCCTAGAAACGCATTGTTAGATATTTCATAAGTTCGTCAAACTAGTACAAAGCTCATTGAGATACTTATAAGCACTCATGTTATTTGAAACTTGGTTTAGAGTCCTAGAAACGCGTTGTTAGATGTTTCATAAGATTGTTAAACTTGTACAAAGCTCATTGAGACAATTATAAGCACTCATGTTGCATGAAACTTGGTTTAGAGTCCTAGAAACGCGTTGTTAGCTGTTTCATAGGTTCGTCAAACTTGTACAAAGCTCATTGAGACACTTATATGCACTCATGTTGAATTAAACTTGGTTAAGACTCCTAGAAACGCGTTGTTAGATGTTTCATAAGTTCGTCAAACTAGTACAAAGCTCATTGAGACACTTATAAGCACTCATGTTTCATGAAACTTGGTTTAGAGTCCTAGAAACGCGTTGTTAGATTTTTCATAAGTTCGTCAAACTAGTGCAAAGCTCATTGAGACACTTATAAGCACTCATGTTGCATGAAACTTGGTTTAAATGCCTAGAAATGCGTTGTTAGATGTTTTATAAGTTCATCAAACTAGTACAAAGCTCATTGAGACACTTATAAGCACTCATGTTGCATGAAACTTGGTTTAGAGTCCTAGAAATGCATTGTTAGATGTTTCATAAATTCGTCAAACTAGTAAAGCTCACTGAGACAATTATAAGCACTCATGTTGCATGAAACTTGGTTTAGAGTCCTAGAAACGCGTTGTTAGCTGTTTCATAGGTTCGTCAAACTTGTACAAAGCTCATTGAGACACTTATATGCACTCATGTTGAATTAAACTTGGTTAAGACTCCTAGAAACGCGTTGTTAGATGTTTCATAAGTTCGTCAAACTAGTACAAAGCTCATTGAGACACTTATAAGCACTCATGTTGCATGAAACTTAGTTTAGAGTCCTAGAAACCGAGTTGTTAGATGTTTCATAAGTTCGTCAATCTAGTACAAAGCTTATTGCGACACTTATAAGCACTCATGTTGCATGAAACTTTGTTTAGAGTCCTAGCAACCACGTTCTTAGATGTTTCATAAGTTCGTCAAACCATTACAAAGCTCATTGAGACACTTATAAGCACTCATGTTGCATGAAACTTGGTTTAGAGTCCTAGAAACCGCGTTGTTAGATGTTTCATAAGTTCGTCAATCTAGTACAACGCTCATTAAGACAATTATACGCACTCATGTTGCATGAAACTTGGTTTAGAGTCCTAGAAACGCGTTGTTAGATTTTTCATAAGTTCGTCAAACTAGTGCAAAGCTCATTGAGACACTTATAAGCACTCATGTTGCATGAAACTTGGTTTAAATGCCTAGAAATGCGTTGTTAGATGTTTTATAAGTTCATCAAACTAGTACAAAGCTCATTGAGACACTTATAAGCACTCATTTTGCATGAAACTTAGTTTAGAGTCCTAGAAACGAGTTGTTAGATGTTTCATAAGTTCGTCAAACTTGTACAAAGCTCATTGAGACACTTATAAGCACTCATGTTGCATGAAACTTGGTTTAGAGTCCTAGAAAGGCATTATTAGATGTTTCATAAGTTCGCCAAACTAGTACAAAACTCATTGAGACACTTATAAGCACTCATAGTTCATGAAAATTGGTTTAGAGTCTTAGAAACGCGTTGTTAGATGTTTCTTAAGTTCGCCAAACAAGTACAAAGCTCATTGAGACACTTATAAGCAGTCATGTTGCATGAAACTTGGTTTAGAGTCCTAGAGATGCGTTGTTAGATGTTTCACAAGTTCGTCAAACTTGTACAAAGCTCATTGAGACACTTATATGCACTCATGTTGCATGAAACTTGGTTTAGAGTTCTAGAAACGCGTTGTTAGATGTTTCATAAGATCGTTAAACTTGTACAAAGCTCATTGAGACACTTATAAGCACTCATGTTGCATGAAACTTGGTTTAGAGTCCTAGAAACGCGTTGTTAGATGTTTCATAAGTTCGTCAAACTTGTACAAAGCTCATTGAGGAACTTATAAGCAATCATGTTGCATGAAACTTGGTTTAGAGTCCAAGAAAGGCGTTGTTAGTTGTTTCATAAGTTTGTCAAACTTGTACAAAGCTCATTGAGACATTTATAAGCACTCATGTTTCATGAAACTTGGTTTAGATTCCTAGCAACCACGTTGTTAGAAGTTTCATAAGTTCGTTAAACTTGTACAAAACTCATTGAGACACTTATATGCACTCATGTTGAATGCAACTTTGTTAAGACTCCTAGAAACGCGTTGTTAGATGTTTCATAAGTTCGTAAAACTAGTACAAAGCTCATTGAGACACTTATAAGCACTCATGTTGCATGAAACTTGGTTTAGAGTCCTAGCAACCACATTGTTAAACTAAGTTTGTCAAACTAGTACAAACTTATTGAGACACTTATAAGTACTCATGTTGCATGAAACTTGGTTTAGAGTCCTAGAAATGCGTTGTTAGATGTTTTATAAGTTCGTCAAACTTGTACAAAGCTCATTGAGACACTTATAAGCACTCATGTTGCATGAAACTTGGTTTAGAGTCCAAGAAATGCGTTATTAGATGTTTCATAAGTTCGCCAAACTAGTACAAAGCTCATTGAGACACTTATAAGCACTCATGGTTCATAAAAATTGGTTTAGAGTCTTAGAAACGCGTTGTTAGATGTTTCTTAAGTTCGTAAAACAAGTACAAAGCTCATTGAGACATTTATAAGCAGTCATGTTGCATGAAACTTGGTTTAGAGTCCTAGAAACGCATTGTTAGATGTTTTATAAGTTCGTCAAACTTGTACAAAGCTCATTGAGACACTTATATGCACTCATGTTGCATGAAACTTGGTTTAGAGTCCTCAATAAGCGTTGTTAGATGTTTCATCAGTTCGTCAAACTAGTACAAAGCTCATTGAGACACTTATAAGCACTCATGTTGCATGAAACTTGGTTTAGAGTCCTAGAAACGCGTTGTTAGATTTTTCATAAGTTCGTCAAACTAGTGCAAAGCTTATTGAGCCACTTATAAGCACTCATGTTGCATGAAACTTGGTTTAGAATCTTAGAAACACGTTGTTAGATGTTTCATAAGTTCGTCAAACAAGTACAAAGTTCATTGAGGAACTTCTAAGCAATCATGTAGCATGAAACTTGGTTTAGATTCCTAGAAAGGCATTGTTAGTTGTTTCATAAGTTCGTCAAACTTGTACAAAGCTCATTGAGACACTTATAAGCACTCATGTTGCATGAAACTTGGTTTAGAGTCCTAGAAACACGTTGTTATATATTTCATAATTTCGTCAAACTAGTGCAAAGCTTATTGAGACACTTATAAGCACTCATGTTGCATGAAACTTGGTTAGAGTCCCAGAAATGCGTTGTTAGATGTTTTATAAGTTCGTCAAAATAGTACAAAGCTCATTGAGACACTTATAATCACTCATGTTGCATGAAACTTGGTTTAGAGTCCTAGAAACGCGTTGTTAGATATTTCATAAGTTCGTCAAACTTGTACAAAGCTCATTGAGATACTTATAAGCACTCATGTTGCATGAAACTTGGTTTAGAGTCCTAGAAACGCGTTGTTAGATGTTTCATAAGATCGTTAAACTTGTACAAATCTCATTGAGACACTTACAAGCACTCATGTTGCATGAAACTTGGTTTAGAGTCCTAGAAATGCGTTGTTAGATGTTTCATAAGTTCGTCAAACTAGTACAAAGCTCATTGAGACACTTATAAGCACTCATGTTGCATGAAACTTGGTTTAGAGTCCTAGAAACGCGTTGTTAGCTGTTTCATAAGTTCGTCAAACTTGTACAAAGCTCATTGAGACAATTATATGCACTCATGTTGAATTAAACTTGGTTAAGACTCCTAGAAACGCGTTGTTAGATGTTTCATAAGTTCGTCAAACTAGTACAAAGCTCATTGAGACACTTATAAGCACTTATGTTGCATGAAACTTGGTTTAGAGTCCTAGAAATGCGTTGTTAGATTTTTCATAAGTTCGTCAAACTAGTGCAAAGCTCATTGAGCCACTTATAAGCACTCATGTTGCATGAAACTTGGTTTAGAATCTTAGAAACACGTTGTTAGATGTTTCATAAGTTCGTCAAACAAGTACAAAGCTCATTGAGGAACTTCTAAGCAATCATGTAGCATGAAACTTGGTTTAGATTCCTAGAAAGGCGTTGTTAGTTGTTTCATAAGTTTGTCAAACTAGTACAAAGCTCATTGAGACACTTATAAGCACTCATGTTGCATGAAACTTGGTTTAGAGTCCTAGAAACACGTTGTTAGATGTTTCATAATTTCGTCAAACTAGTACAAAGCTTATTGAGACACTTATAAGCACTCATGTTGCATGAAACTTGGTTTAGAGTCCCTAAAATGCGTTGTTAGATGTTTTATAAGTTCGTCAAACTAGTACAAAGCTCATTGAGACACTTATAATCACTCATGTTGCATGAAACTTGGTTTAGAGTCCTAGAAACGCATTGTTAGATATTTCATAAGTTCGTCAAACTAGTACAAAGCTCATTGAGATACTTATAAGCACTCATGTTGCATGAAACTTGGTTTAGAGTCCTAGAAACGCGTTGTTAGATGTTTCATAAGATTGTTAAACTTGTACAAAGCTCATTGAGACACTTATAAGCACTCATGTTGCATGAAACTTGGTTTAAAGTCCTAGAAATGCATTGTTAGATGTTTCATAAATTCGTCAAACTAGGACAAAGCTCACCGAGACAATTATAAGCACTCGTGTTGCATGAAACTTGGTTTAGAGTCCTAGAAACGCGTTGTTAGCTGTTTCATAGGTTCGTCAAACTTGTACAAAGCTCATTGAGACACTTATATGCACTCATGTTGAATTAAACTTGGTTAAGACTCCTAGAAACGCGTTGTTAGATGTTTCATAAGTTCGTCAAACTAGTACAAAGCTCATTGAGACACTTATAAGCACTCATGTTTCATGAAACTTGGTTTAGAGTCCTAGAAACGCGTTGTTAGATTTTTCATAAGTTCGTCAAACTAGTGCAAAGCTCATTGAGACACTTATAAGCACTCATGTTGCATGAAACTTGGTTTAAATGCCTAGAAATGCGTTATTATATGTTTTATAAGTTCATCAAACTAGTACAAAGCTCATTGAGGAACTTCTAAGCAATCATGTAGCATGAAACTTGGTTTAGATTCATAGAAAGGCGTTGTTAGTTGTTTCATAAGTTCGTCAAACTTGTACAAAGCTCATTGAGACACTTATAAGCACTCATGTTGCATGAAACTTGGTTTAGAGTCCTAGAAACACGTTGTTAGATATTTCATAATTTCGTCAAACTAGTACAAAGCTTATTGAGACACTTATAAGCACTCATGTTGCATGAAACTTGGTTTAGAGTCCCAGAAATGCGTTGTTAGATGTTTTATAAGTTCGTCAAACTAGTACAAAGCTCATTGAGACACTTATAATCACTCATGTTGCATGAAACTTGGTTTAGAGTCCTAGAAACGCATTGTTAGATATTTCATAAGTTCGTCAAACTAGTTCAAAGCTCATTGAGATACTTATAAGCACTCATGTTGCATGAAACTTGGTTTAGAGTCCTAGAAACGCGTTGTTAGATGTTTCATAAGATTGTTAAACTTGTACAAAGCTCATTGAGACACTTATATGCACTCATGTTGAATTAAACTTGGTTAAGACTCCTAGAAACGCGTTGTTAGATGTTTCATAAGTTCGTCAAACTAGTACAAAGCTCATTGAGACACTTATAAGCACTCATGTTTCATGAAACTTGGTTTAGAGTCCTAGAAACGCGTTGTTAGATTTTTCATAAGTTCGTCAAACTAGTGCAAAGCTCATTGAGACACTTATAAGCACTCATGTTGCATGAAACTTGGTTTAAATGCCTAGAAATGCGTTGTTAGATGTTTTATAAATTCATCAAACTAGTACAAAGCTCATTGAGACACTTATAAGCACTCATGTTGCATGAAACTTAGTTTAGAGTCCTAGAAACGAGTTGTTAGATGTTTCATAAGTTCGTCAAACTTGTACAAAGCTCATTGAGACACTTATAAGCACTCATGTTGCATGAAACTTGGTTTAGAGTCCTAGAAAGGCGTTATTAGATGTTTCATAAGTTCGCCAAACTAGTACAAAACTCATTGAGACACTTATAAGCACTCATAGTTCATGAAAATTGGTTTAGAGTCTTAGAAACGCGTTGTTAGATGTTTCTTAAGTTCGCCAAACAAGTACAAAGCTCATTGAGACACTTATAAGCAGTCATGTTGCATGAAACTTGGTTTAGAGTCCTAGAAACGCGTTGTTAGATGTTTCATAAGTTCGTCAAACTTGTACAAAGCTCATTGAGACACTTATATGCACTCATGTTGCATGAAACTTGGTTTAGAGTCCTAGAAACGCGTTGTTAGATGTTTCATAAGATCGTTAAACTTGTACAAAGCTCATTGAGACACTTATAAGCACTCATGTTGCATGAAACTTGGTTTAGAGTCCTAGAAACGCGTTGTTAGATGTTTCATAAGTTCGTCAAACTTGTACAAAGCTCATTGAGTGATGCGATCGTAACCAAGCCATCGGACGAGGAAACCGCGAACGATCCGATATCGACCACTCGAGCACTCGACACCGACGAAATGCCGACATCGACCACTCGACCACTCGACACCGACGAAATGCCAATATCGACCACTCGACCACCCGATACCGAGAAGTTGCCAAGTACCCGAACATCGAATGCCGAGGAAATGTCGGACGTACAAGAAGGAGTTATCACTCGGGCCAGAGCTAAGGAGCTAGCAAGGAAAGCTCACACGATGATCAAGGAAGAGAAGATTGGAGAAGCCGACACGAGAAGCTACTTCAACATCTTCACCACGGCTACTTGAGGAAGACCAAGCTATGGTAGCTAAGCGGACTAAGTGACTCGCTTGGTACTCTTTCCCACTGGGTTTTAACGAGGCCAAGAAGACCACTACGTCGTCCATTAGCCACCATAGCTTGAAGAGTGTGTTAAAGCAAGGCACTTCCACTACTTGCTTATCTATCCGCAATTTCCTTTTCTTTAGATTTCCATTTTCTTGTGCGATTTCCATTTCTCTTTTTGCGATTTCCTTTTTCTTGTTAAACGCGTGAAGCCCTAAAGGAAGCGACTTGTGCTTGCCTATATAAAGCTTATCGCCGCACAACTTTTATATTATCGAACAACCTATAAAGAAAACTTAACCTAAGGTCCTTGTCGCCTTTCTTGATCTTGTGAAGAGATCGGCTCCCTCTTGATCTTGTGAAGAGATCCGTTCTTCTCCTTGCGCAGCCGCCGTTGGAGAGAACTTCTACCTCTTGTTAAACTCCTCATCGTTTAACAAGTCTCCGTGGTCACTTACACTTCCTCTCCCCTTCCCCATCGACGTTCCATCCGCATCAATCCACTATCTTCCACATCCGTCCACCCTATCCATCCCCGCGAAGGTTCAGCCTCGTTTGGAGAGTAGATCCCTCAAGGACGATCGTATCATGTGGTATCAGAGCCGCCTCTGAACCAAGGCTGAGTCGCTTCTATCTCTTCCTTTCTTCTTTGTCGTTTATGCTTAACTTGTAGATCTATACCGTTTGTTTCATCTTACTTGCTTGCTTGAGTGATTGTCCGCAACCTGTTGTTGATTTCGTTGCTTGCTTGAATACTACTAGTAACTTGTTGAATCATTGTTAGGTCGTTCTTGTTTGTTCGTTGTGTTCTTGCTTGGCGGCGTTGTTTAAAAACCTTGATCTTTAAAAACCTAATCGCATCTTTCGAAACATGTATTTGTGATTTCCTTTTTCCGTAAAACGTGCGTTTCACTTAAGCAAGACGATTTCCTTTTTGAAAAAACCGCGTGACAAATTTCCTTTTGACAAAACCGCGTGACAAGTTTCCTTTTTGTTAAAACCGCGTGAGACGATTTCCTTTTGTCGTGTGTATTGTTTACTTTGTTAGCGTGTTTCTGTTTGGGCATTGCTTAGGACAGTTTATTGTGAACGCCTTACTTTGGGATATTTTTGCGTGTACCAGGTACCATGGCGCTCTCACCCGAGGCGTTAGACGACCTTCAGAAGCTCATCGCTACCCAAGTTGCCGAGGCCATGGCTCAGCTCCTACCACAACAAATCTCCCAGCAGCTCACCTTGGAACGTGAGAAGCAAGCCAGGGAAGCCAAGGAAGTATCCTCGGAGTCCGAGAGTGGTCACACACCAACTCCCTCCGAAGCTATCCGCCTTGCCAAGGGAAAAGGCCCCGCCGGTAGTTCCAGAGTGCAGGCCGTCCGTCACGTCTTTCCCCGAGACAATACCGAGAAGGAGACCCGGTTACCTAGAGATAGAGCCGAATCTTTTAGACCGGCACCTTTCGCTCCTAGACGCGCTCCACACTTCGACCACAGCCGTCGGACAGAAACCGTTGGGGACCATAGGATCCACATCCACTCCGACGAAGATTACTATGAGCTAGGCGCATCGGATCGCAGCCATAGAAGCCGTAGGCGGGACAGGGAGGCAAGGGATCCTGTTAGGCAACAACTTAGACACATCAAGGCTAAGTTCCCTCCCTTCCAAGGTAAGAACGATCCCGAGGTCTACCTAGATTGGGAAAGGAAGATGGAGTCTAGCTTCATCTACCATGACACTTACCCGGTCAACAAGGTAAAGATTGCCGTGTCGAATTCGGTGACTATGCTCTCTGTGGTGGGATCGGCTATGCACCACCGAAGCCGACACAACGAGCCGGCTATCACCACTTGGGCACAACTTACCACGCACATGAGGAAGCGTTTTGTTCCCAACCATTACCACCGTGAGACTCTCCACAAACTCGGAAACTCACCCAAGGGTCAAGCTCCGTCAGAGACTACTACCAAGAGATGGAAACTCTGCTGGTCCGAGCTGGCCTAGAAGAAGACGACGAGGTCTCCATGGCCCGGTTCATTGGAGGACTTGCTCGGGACATTCAAGACAAGCTGGAACTCCAATCTTACGAAGATCTTGAGGAGTTAGTGCACAAGGCCGAGCTGATTGAGAGCCAAAACAAGCGCCGGTATACTAGGCCAAGCTACCCGTCCAATGCAACCAAGCCGCGAGATGCCCAGCCGACCAAGCCCGAATACCGCCGAGAGTTCAAGCCACCACCTAGCGGCGTGAAAGAAGAGCCCAAGACGGCCTTCAAGGATAGGAATGGAGCATCCTTGAGCCATGTCAGGTGTTACAAGTGTCAAGGCATGGGTCATTACGCTAGGGATTGTGTCAACAAAAAAGTCTACATGCTGCTTGATAACGGAGACATCCTCCCACCGGATACAGACTCTGAATCTGACCCTCATGAAGAAGAGGAAGAAGAGTCCGCCGCGGTTGGAGAAATGCTTGTAGCCCACAGAGCCTTAAGTGTCCAGAACCAGGCCGAGGAGCTACAACAAAGGGACAACTTGTTCCACACCCGGTGCATCGTCAAGGAAAGGGTGTGCAGCCTAATCATAGATGGAGGGAGTTGCACCAACGCTGCAAGTGAGCATATGGTCGAGAAACTTCACCTCCAAACCACCCCACATCCGAGACCATATAAGCTGCAATGGCTGAATGAAGGAGGAGCCCTGACGGTTACTCACCAAGTCAAGGTAGCCTTTGCCATAGGAAAGTATGAGGATGACATACTCTGTGATGTCTTGCCCATGGGCTCGAGCCACCTCCTGCTGGGTAGGCCGTGGCAATCAGACCGCAAGGTTCTTCATGATGGATACACCAACAAGCACTCCTTTGAGTTCAAGGGCCGCAAAATCACCCTTCTCCCTCTCACCCCTAGCGAAGTCTACCAAGACCAACTCTACATCAAACTAAAGAACGAGAAGGATAAGGAGATACCGCCTAATACCAACCTTCTCATCCATTCTAGTGAAGTTTTCAAAGACCTAAACTCTGAACTACCTATTTTAATGCTTATATATAGAGAAACGCTTGTTAGTTTAACCGAGTTGGCACAGGATCTTCCTAGTGGTATGTCTCAGCTTTTGCAGGATTTTAAGGACGTGTTCCCGGAGGATGCCCCACCAGGACTGCCACCTATCCGAGGGATTGAGAATCAGATAGACTTGGTGCCCGGAGCTGCCTTGCCAAACCGGCCAGCTTACCGCACCAACCCAGCTGAGACCAAAGAACTCCAAAACCAAGTGGAGGAGTTGATGAAGAAGGGTCACATCCGTGAGAGTATGAGTCCATGTGCCGTCCCGGTCTTACTGGTGCCAAAGAAAGATGGAACGTGGCGCATGTGTGTTGATTGCCGAGCCATCAACAACATCACGGTTAAGTATCGCCACCCTATCCCTAGACTGGATGATATGTTAAATGAATTGTGTGGTTCTAACGTGTTCTCTAAGATCAATCTTAAGAGTGGTTATCATCAGATTAGGATGAAGGAAGGTGACGAATGGAAGACCGCCTTTAAGACTAAGCAAGGATTGTACGAATGGCTTGTAATGCCCTTCGGTTTAACTAATGCTCCTAGTACCTTTATGCGGTTAATGAATCATGTGTTGAGATCCTTTATAGGTGTCTTTGTAGTTGTTTACTTTGATGACATACTGATTTATAGCAGGGACATGGAGGCCCATCTCACTCACATCCAGATGGTGCTAGAAGTACTTCGGAAGGAGCGCTTGTTTGCTAACCTCAGCAAGTGTACCTTTTGCACTAACCGAGTTATTTTCTTAGGTTTTGTTGTGAGTGCAGACGGCGTACAGGTTGACGAGGACAAGATAAAGGTCATCCGAGACTGGCCGAGCCCTAAGAACGTCGGAGAAGTTAGGAGTTTTCACGGCCTAGCCGGCTTCTACCGCCGGTTTGTCAAGGACTTCAGCACCATAGCCGCACCACTCACCGAAGTCATCAAGAAGGAAGTAGGGTTCAAGTGGGAAGCCGTCCAAGAGCAAGCCTTTCAGGCTCTTAAAGAGAAGCTTATCAATTCCCCTCTACTTGCTTTACCCGATTTTATGAAAACTTTTGAAATTGAGTGTGATGCGTACGGTGTAGGCATTGGAGCTGTTCTAATGCGGGACAAAAGACCCATTGCTTATTTCGGTGAAAAGTTAGGAGGCTCAACGGTCAACTATCCAACATATGACAAGGAGCTATACGCGCTGGTGAGAGCTCTACAAACATGGCAGCACTATCTGTGGCCCAAGGAGTTCGTCATACACACGGACCATGAATCCTTGAAACATCTAAAGGGGCAACGAAACTGAACCGGAGGCATGGACGTTGGATAGAATTCATCGAGACCTTCCCATATGTCATTAAGTACAAGAAAGGTAAGGACAATGTAGTCGCCGATGCATTGTCCGGAGGTACACTCTTCTTAGTACTTTGACATCTAAACTTATTGGATTTGAGAGATTGAAAGAATTATATGAGATCGACAATGAGTTTAGTGAGGCGTATAGGAAGTGTGCAAAATTCTCTTGTGATGGTTACTATAGGCACGATGGATATCTCTTTTATAACCATAAGTTGTGTGTGCCTAATGTTTCGTTAGAGAGTTGTTAGTCAGGGAATCCCATGGGGGTGGACTTGCCGGGCACTTTGGAGTTACTAAGACTCTTCACAGCCTACAACAACACTTTTACTGGCCGAGCATGAGGAAGGACGTGGAGAAAGTCTGTGCTAGGTGTGCCATATGCAAACAGGCTAAGAGTAAAGTCCAGCCGCACGGTTTGTATCTCCCTTTGCCTATTCCTGAGCATCCGTGGACAGATATATCGATGGACTTTGTGATAGGATTGCCTAGGACTAAGACTGGTAGAGACTCGATCTTTGTGGTTGTTGATAGGTTTTCTAAGATGGCTCACTTTATTGCTTGTCATAAGACCGATGATGCTTGTTAATGTCGCTAACTTTGTTCTTTAGAGAAGTCGTTAGGTTGCATGGTATGCCTCTTGTTATTGTGTCTGACAGGGATACGAAGTTCCTTAGCCATTTTTGGAGAACCTTGTGGGCAAAGCTAGGAACCAAGCTGACCTTTTCCACCACTTGCCACCCACAGATCGATGGTCGGACGGAGGTAGTCAACCGGTCCTTGAGCACCTTGCTAAGGACGATGGTAAGAAGCAATCTCAAGTCGTGGGAGGATTGTCTACCCCACGTTGAGTTTGCTTATAATCATTCTCAACACTCCTCTACCTTGTTCTCTCCTTTTGAAATTGTTTATGGGTTTAACCCGTCTTCACCACTAGATTTAATCTCTTTGCCTTTGAGTGAACGTTGCAGTTTAGACGGAAAAAAGAAAGCCGAGCAAGTGAGGAGAATCCATGAGAAGGCCAGGATAAACATCGAGCACAAGACGCGGCTATACGCAAAGAAAGCCAACAAGGGTCGCAAGGAGGTTATCTTTAAAGAAGGCGACCTGGTTTGGGTTCACCTAAGGAAGGAGAGGTTCCCCGCCGAAAGGAAGTCCAAGCTGATGCCGAGAGTAGATGGCCCGTTCAAAGTCTTGAAGCGGATCAACGACAACGCCTACAAAATTGATCTTCAAGGGAAGTACACAATCTCTGATTCGTTTAATGTGTCTGACTTAGCTCATTTTATTGCAGATTCTGATTTGAGGTCAAATCCTTTTCAAGTGGGGGAGGATGATGCGATCGTAACCAAGCCATCGGACGAGGAAACCGCGAACGATCCGATATCGACCACTCGAGCACTCGACACCGACGAAATGCCGACATCGACCACTCGACCACTCGACACCGACGAAATGCCAATATCGACCACTCGACCACCCGATACCGAGAAGTTGCCAAGTACCCGAACATCGAATGCCGAGGAAATGTCGGACGTACAAGAAGGAGTTATCACTCGGGCCAGAGCTAAGGAGCTAGCAAGGAAAGCTCACACGATGATCAAGGAAGAGAAGATTGGAGAAGCCGACACGAGAAGCTACTTCAACATCTTCACCACGGCTACTTGAGGAAGACCAAGCTATGGTAGCTAAGCGGACTAAGTGACTCGCTTGGTACTCTTTCCCCACCGGGTTTTAACGAGGCCAAGAAGACCACTACGTCGTCCATTAGCCACCATAGCTTGAAGAGTGTGTCAAAGCAAGGCACTTCCACTACTTGCTTATCTATCCGCAATTTCCTTTTCTTTAGATTTCCATTTTCTTGTGCGATTTCCATTTCTCTTTTTGCGATTTCCTTTTTCTTGTTAAACGCGTGAAGCCCTAAAAGGAAGCGACTTGTGCTTGCCTATATAAAGCTTCTCGCCGCACAACTTTTATATTATCGAACAACCTATAAAGAAAACTTAACCTAAGGTCCTTGTCGCCTTTCTTGATCTTGTGAAGAGATCGGCTCCCTCTTGATCTTGTGAAGAGATCCGTTCTTCTCCTTGCGCAGCCGCCGTTGGAGAGAACTTCGTTGGACCTCTTGAACTTAAACTCCTCATCGTTTAACAAGTCTCCGTGGTCACTTACACTTCCTCTCCCCTTCCCCATCGACGTTCCATCCGCATCAATCCACTATCTTCCACATCCGTCCACCCTATCCATCCCCGCGAAGGTTCAGCCTCGTTTGGAGAGTAGATCCCTCAAGGACGATCGTATCATTGAGGAACTTATAAGCAATCATGTTGCATGAAACTTGGTTTAGAGTCCAAGAAAGGCGTTGTTAGTAGTTTCATAAGTTTGTCAAACTTGTACAAAGCTCATTGAGACATTTATAAGCACTCATGTTTCATGAAACTTGGTTTAGAGTCCTAGCAACCACGTTGTTAGATGTTTCATAAGTTCGTTAAACTTGTACAAAACTCATTGAGACACTTATATGCACTCATGTTGAATGCAACTTTGTTAAGACTCCTAGAAACGCGTTGTTAGATGTTTCATAAGTTCGTAAAACTAGTACAAAGCTCATTGAGACACTTATAAGCACTCATGTTGCATGAAACTTGGTTTAAAGTCCTAGCAACCACGTTGTTAAACAAAGTTTGTCAAACTAGTACAAACTTATTGAGACACTTATAAGCACTCATGTTGCATGAAACTTGGTTTAGAGTCCTAGAAATGCGTTGTTAGATGTTTTATAAGTTCGTCAAACTTGTACAAAGCTCATTGAGACACTTATAAGCACTCATGTTGCATGAAACTTGGTTTAGAGTCCTAGAAATGCGTTATTAGATGTTTCATAAGTTCGCCAAACTAGTACAAAGCTCATTGAGACACTTATAAGCACTCATGGTTCATAAAAATTGGTTTAGAGTCTTAGAAACGCGTTGTTAGATGTTTCTTAAGTTCGTCAAACAAGTACAAAGCTCATTGAGACACTTATAAGCAGTCATGTTGCATGAAACTTGGTTTAGAGTCCTAGAAACGCATTGTTAGATGTTTTATAAGTTCGTCAAACTTGTACAAAGCTCATTGAGACACTTATATGCACTCATGTTGCATGAAACTTTGTTTAGAGTCCTAGAAACGCGTTGTTAGATGTTTCATAAGATCGTTAAACTTGTACAAAGCTCATTGAGACACTTATAAGCACTCATGTTGCATGAAACTTGGTTTAGAGTCCTAGAAACGCGTTGTTAGATGTTTCATAAGTTCGTCAAACATGTACAAAGCTCATTTAGGAACTTATAAGCAATCATGTTGCATGAAACTTGGTTTAGAGTCCAAGAAAGGCGTTGTTAG
Organism: Cochlearia excelsa; assembly: GCA_963556525.1. Classification (NCBI taxonomy): domain Eukaryota; kingdom Viridiplantae; phylum Streptophyta; class Magnoliopsida; order Brassicales; family Brassicaceae; genus Cochlearia; species Cochlearia excelsa. The sequence continues at coordinate 244,540 of CAUVZT010000026.1, read as the reverse complement.
TTGTTTCATAAGATCGTCAAACTAGTACAAAGCTCATTGAGACACTTATAAGCACTCATGTTGCATGAAACTTGGTTTAGAGTCCTAGAAACACGTTGTTAGATATTTCATAATTTCGTCAAACTAGTACAAAGCTTATTGAGACACTTATAAGCACTCATGTTGCATGAAACTTGGTTTAGAGTCCCAGAAATGCGTTGTTAGATGTTTTATAAGTTCATCAAAATAGTACAAAGCTCATTGAGACACTTATAATCACTCATGTTGCATGAAACTTGGTTTAGAGTCCTAGAAACGCGTTGTTAGATATTTCATAAGTTCGTCAAACTAGTACAAAGCTCATTGAGATACTTATAAGCACTCATGTTGCATGAAACTTGGTTTAGAGTCCTAGAAACGCGTTGTTAGATGTTTCATAATATCGTTAAACTTGTACAAAGCTCATTGAGACACTTATAAGCACTCATGTTGCATGAAACTTGGTTTAGAGTCCTAGAAATGTGTTGTTAGATGTTTCATAAGTTCGTCAAACTAGTACAAAGCTCACTGAGACACTTTTAAGCACTCATGTTGCATGAAACTTGGTTTAGAGTCCTAGAAACGCGTTGTTAGCTGTTTCATAAGTTCGTCAAACTTGTACAAAGCTCATTGAGACACTTATATGCACTCATGTTGAATTAAACTTGGTTAAGACTCCTAGAAACGCGTTGTTAGATGTTTCATAAGTTCGTCAAACTAGTACAAAGCTCATTGAGACACTTATAAGCACTCATGTTGCATGAAACTTGGTTTAGAGTCCTAGAAACGCGTTGTTAGATTTTTCATAAGTTCGTCAAACTAGTGCAAAGCTCATTGAGCCACTTATAAGCACTCATATTGCATGAAACTTGGTTTAGAATCTTAGAAACACGTTGGTAGATGTTTCATAAGTTCGTCAAACAAGTACAAAGCTCATTGAGGAACTTCTAAGCAATCATGTAGCATGAAACTTGGTTTAGATTCCTAGAAAGGCGTTGTTAGTTGTTTCATAAGTTCGTCAAACTTGTACAAAGCTCATTGAGACACTTATAAGCACCCATGTTTCATGAAACTTGGTTTAGAGTCCTAGCAACCACGTTTTAGATGTTTCATAAGTTCATCAAATTAGTACAAAGCTCATTGAGACAGTTATAAGCACTCATGTTGCATGAAACTTAGTTTAGAGTCCAAGAAAGGCGTTATTAGATGTTTCATAAGTTCGCCAAACTAGTACAAAGCTCATTGAGACACTTATAAGCACTCATGTTGCATGAAACTTGGTTTAGAGTCCTAGAAACACGTTGTTAGATGTTTCATAATTTCGTCAAACTAGTACAAAGCTTATTGAGACACTTATAAGCACTCATGTTGCATGAAACTTGGTTTAGAGTCCCAGAAATGCGTTGTTAGATGTTTTATAAGTTCGTCAAACTAGTACAAAGCTCATTGAGACACTTATAATCACTCATGTTGCATGAAACTTGGTTTAGAGTCCTAGAAACGCATTGTTAGATATTTCATAAGTTCGTCAAACTAGTACAAAGCTCATTGAGATAATTATAAGCACTCATGTTGCATGAAACTTGGTTTAGAGTCCTAGAAACGTGTTGTTAGATGTTTCATAAGATTGTTAAACTTGTACAAAGCTCATTGAGACACTTATAAGCACTCATGTTGCATGAAACTTGGTTTAGAGTCCTAGAAATGCATTGTTAGATGTTTCATAAATTCGTCAAACTAGTACAAAGCTCACTGAGACACTTATAAGCACTCATGTTGCATGAAACTTGGTTTAGAGTCCTAGAAACGCGTTGTTAGCTGTTTCATAGGTTCGTAAAACTTGTACAAAGCTCATTGAGACACTTATATGCACTCATGTTGAATTAAACTTGGTTAAGACTTCTAGAAACGCGTTGTTAGATGTTTCATAAGTTCGTCAAACTAGTACAAAGCTCATTGAGACACTTATAAGCACTCATGTTGCATGAAACTTGGTTTAGAGTCCTAGAAACGCGTTGTTAGATTTTTCATAAGTTCGTCAAACTAGTGCAAAGCTCATTGAGACACTTATAAGCACTCATGTTGCATGAAACTTGGTTTAAATGCCTAGAAATGCGTTGTTAGATATTTTATAAGTTCATCAAACTAGTACAAATCTCATTGAGACACTTATAAGCACTCATGTTGCATGAAACTTAGTTTAGAGTCCTAGAAACGAGTTGTTAGATGTTTCATAAGTTTGTCAAACTTGTACAAAGCTCATTGAGACACTTATAAGCACTCATGTTGCATGAAACTTGGTTTAGAGTCCTAGAAAGTCGTTATTAGATGTTTCATAAGTTCGCCAAACTAGTACAAAACTCATTGAGACACGTATAAGCACTCTTAGTTCATGAAAATTGGTTTAGAGTCTTAGAAACGCGTTGTTAGATGTTTCTTAAGTTCGCCAAACAAGTACAAAGCTCATTGAGACACTTATAAGCAGTCATGTTGCATGAAACTTGGTTTAGAGTCCTAGAAACGCGTTGTTAGATGTTTCATAAGTTCGTCAAACTTGTACAAAGCTCATTGAGACACTTATATGCACTCATGTTGCATGAAACTTGGTTTAGAGTCCTAGAAGCGCGTTGTTAGATGTTTCATAAGATCGTTAAACTTGTACAAAGCTCATTGAGACACTTATAAGCACTCATGTTGCATGAAACTTGGTTTAGAGTCCTAGAAACGCGTTGTTAGATGTTTCATAAGTTCGTCAAACTTGTACAAAGCTCATTGAGGAACTTATAAGCAGTCATGTTGCATGAAACTTGGTTTAGAGTCCAAGAAAGGCGTTGTTAGTTGTTTCATAAGTTTGTCAAACTTGTACAAAGCTCATTGAGACATTTATAAGCACTCATGTTTCATGAAACTTGGTTTAGAGTCCTAGCAACCACGTTGTTAGATGTTTCATAAGTTCGTTAAACTTGTACAAAACTCATTGAGACACTTATATGCACTCATGTTGAATGCAACTTTGTTAAGACTCCTAGAAACGCGTTGTTAGATGTTTCATAAGTTCGTAAAACTAGTACAAAGCTCATTGAGACACTTATAAGCACTCATGTTGCATGAAACTTGGTTTAGAGTCCTAGCAACCACGTTGTTAAACTAAGTTTGTCAAACTAGTACAAACTTATTGAGACACTTATAAGCACTCATGTTGCATGAAACTTGGTTTAGAGTCCTAGAAATGCGTTGTTAGATGTTTTATAAGTTCGTCAAACTAGTACAAAGCTCATTGGGACACTTATAATCACTCATGTTGCATGAAACTTGGTTTAGAGTCCTAGAAACGCGTTGTTAGACATTTCATAAGTTCGTCAAACTAGTACAAAGCTCATTGAGACACTTATAAGCACTCATGTTGCATGAAACTTGGTTTAGAGTCCTAGAAACGCGTTGTTAGATGTTTCATAAGATCGTCAAACTTGTACAAAGCTCATTGAGACACTTATAAGCACTCATGTTGCATGAAACTTGGTTTAGAGTCCTAGAAACGCGTTGTTAGATGTTTCATAAGTTCGTCAAACTAGTACAAAGCTCACTGAGACACTTATAAGCACTCATGTTGCATGAAACTTGGTTTAGAGTCCTAGAAACGCGTTGTTAGATTTTTCATAAGTTCGTCAAACTAGTGCAAAGCTCATTGAGCCACTTATAAGCACTCATGTTGCATGAAACTTGGTTTAGAGTCCTAGAAAGGCATTATTAGATGTTTCATAAGTTCGCCAAACTAGTACGAAGCTCATTGAGACACTTATAAGCACTCATGGTTCATGAAACTTGGTTTAGAGTCTTAGAAATTGCGTTTTTAGATGTTTCATAAGTTCGTCAAACTAGTACAAAGCTCATTGAGCCACTTATAAGCACTCATGTTGCATTAAACTTGGTTTAGATTCCTAGAAACGCGTTGTTAGATGATTCATAAGTTCGTCAAACAAGTACAAAGCTCATTGAGACACTTATAAGTATTCATGTTGCATGAAACTTGGTTTAGAGTCCTAGAAACGCGTTGTTAGATGTTTCATAAGTTCATCAAACAAATACAAAGCTCATTGAGACACTTGTAAGCACTCATGTTGCATGAAACGTGGTTTAGAGTCCTAGAAACGAGTTGTTAGATGTTTCATAAGTTCGTCAAACTTGTACAAAAATCATTGAGGAACTTATAAGCACTCATGTAGCATGAAACTTGGTTTAGAGTCTTAGAAAGGCGTTGTTAGTTGTTTCATAAGTTCGTCAAACTTGTACAAAGCTCATTGAGACACTTATAAGCACTCATGTAGCATGAAACTTGGTTTAGAGTCCTAGCAAACACGTTGTTAGATGTTTCAAAAGTTTGACAAACTAGTACAAAGCTCATTGAGACACTTATAAGAACTCATGGTTCATGAAACTTGGTTTAGAGTCTTAGAAATCGCGTTGTTAGATGTTTCATAAGTTCGTCAAACTAGTACAAAGCTCATTGAGCCACTTATAAGAACTCATGTTGCATGAAACTTGGTTTAGATTCCTAGAAACGCGTTGTTAGATGTTTCATAAGTTCGTCAAACTTGTACAAAGCTCATTGAGACACTTATATGCACTGATGTTGCATGAAACTTGGTTTAGATTCCTAGAAACGCGTTGTTAGATGTTTCAAAAGTTCGTCAAACAAGTACAAAGCTCATTGAGAAACTTATAAGCAGTCATGTTGCATGAAACTTGGTTTAGAGTCCTAGAAACGCGTTGTTAGATGTTTCATAAGTTCGTCAAACAAGTACAAAGCTCATTGAGACACTTATAAGCACTCATGTTGCATGAAACTTGGTTTAGAGTCCTAGAAAGGAGTTGTTAGTTGTTTCATAAGTTCGTCAAACTTGTACAAAGATCATTGAGCCACTTATAAGCACTCATGTTGCATGAAACTTGGTTTAGAGTCCTAGCAACCACGTTGTTAGCTGTTTCAAAAGTTTGACAAACTAGTACAAACCTCATTGAGATACTTATAAGAACTCATCTTGCATGAAACTACGTTTAGAGTCCTAGAAACGCGTTGTTAGATGTTTCATAAGTTCGTCAAACTTGTACAAAGCTCATTGAGACACTTATATGCACTAATGTTGAGTGAAACTTGGTTAAGACTCCTAGAAACGCGTTTTTAGATGTTTGATAAGTTCGTCAAACTAGTACAAAGCTCATTGAGACACTTATAAGCAGTCATGTTGCATGAAACTTGGTTTAGAGTCCTAGAAACGAGTTGTTAGATGTTTCATAAGTTCGTCAAACTTGTACAAAGCTCATTGAGGAACTTATAAGCACTCATGTAGCATGAAACTTGGTTTAGAGTCCTAGAAAGGCGTTGTTAGTTGTTTCATAAGTTCGTCAAACTTGTACAAAGCTCATTGAGACACTTATAAGCACTCATGTTGCATGAAACTTGGTTAAAAGTCCTAGAAAGGCGTTGTTAGATGTTTCATAAGTTAGTCAAACTTGGTTTAGAGTCCTAGAAACCCCGTTGTTAGATGTTTCAAAAGTTTGATAAACTAGTACAAACCTCATTGAGATACTTATAAGAACTCATGTTGCATGAAACTAGGTTTAGAGTCCTAGAAATGCGTTGTTAGAGGTTTCATAAGTTCGTCAAACTTCTACAAAGCTCATTGAGACACTTATATGCACTCATGTTGAATGAAACTTGGTAAAGACTCCTAGAAACGCGTTGTTAGATGTTTCATAAGTTCGTCAAACTAGTACAAAGATCATTGAGACACTTATAAGCACTCATGTTGCATGAAACTTGGTTTAGAGTCCTAGAAACGAGTTGTTAGATGTTTCATAAGTTTATTAAACTTGTACAAAGCTCATTGAGACACTTATACGCACTCATGTTGCATGAAACTTGGTTTAGAGTCCTAGAAATGCGTTGTTAGATGTTTCATAAGTTAGTCAAATTTGTATAAAGCTCATTGAGACACTTATAAGCACTCATGTTGCATGAAACTTGGTTTAGAGTCATAGCAACCATGTTGTTAGATGTTTCAAAAGTTTGACAAACTAGTACAAACCTCAGTGAGATACTTATAAGAACTCACGATGCATGAAACTAGGTTTAGAGTCCTAGAAATGCGTTGTTAGATGTTTCATAAGTTCGTCAAACTTGTACAAAGCTCATTGAGACACTTATATGCACTCATGTTGCATGAAACTAGGTTTAGAGTCCTAGCAACCACGTTGTTAAATGTTTCATAAGTTCGTCAAACTTGTACAAAGCTCATTGAGACACTTATAAGCACTCATGTTGCATGAAACTTGGTTTAAAGTCCTAGAAACACGTTGTTAGATGTTTCATAAGTTCGTCAAACCAGTACAAAGCTCATTGAGACACTTATAAGCACTCATGTTGCATAAAACTTGGTTTAGAGTCCTAGAAACGAGTTGTTAGATGTTTCATAAGTTCGTCAAACTAGTACAAAGATCATTGAGACAATTATAAGCACTCATGTTCCATGAAACTAGGTTTAGAGTCCTAGCAACCACGTTGTTAGATGTTTCATAAGTTCGTCAAACTTGTACAAAGCTCATTGAGACACTTATAAGCACTCATGTTGCATGAAACTTGGTTTAAAGTCCTAGAAACACGTTGTTAGATGTTTCATAAGTTCCTCAAACTAGTACAAAGCTCATTGAGACACTTATAAGCACTCATGTTGCATAAAACTTGGTTTAGAGTCCTAGAAACGAGTTGTTAGATGTTTCATAAGTTCCTTAAACTTGTACAAAGCTCATTGAGACACTTATATGCACTCATGTTGCATGAAACTTGGTTTAGAGGCCTAGAAACACGTTGTTAGATGTTTCATAAGTTCGTCAAACTAGTACAAAGCTCATTGAGACACTTATAAGCACTCATGTTGCATAAAACTTGGTTTAGAGTCCTATAAAAGCGTTGTTAGATGTTTCATAAGTTCGTCAAACTAGTACAAAGCTCATTGAGACAATTATAAGCACTCATGTTGCATGAAACTTGGTTTAGAGTCCTAGAAACGCGTTGTTAGATGTTTCATAAGTTCGTCAAACTTGTACAAAGCTCATTGAGACACTTATATGCACTCATGTTGAGTGCAACTTGGTTAAGACTCCTAGAAACGCATTTTTAGATGTTTGATAAGTTCGTCAAACTAGTACAAAGCTCATTGAGACACTTATAAGCAGTCATGTTGCATGAAACTTGGTTTAGAGTCCTAGAAACGCGTTGTTAGATGTTTCATAAGTTCGTCAAACTAGTACAAAGCTCGTAGAGACATATATAAGCACGCATGTTGCATGAAACTTGGTTAAGACTCCTAGAAACGCGTTTTTAGATGTTTGATAAGTTCGTCAAACTAGTACAAAGCTCATTGAGACACTTATAACCACTCATGTTGCATGAAACTTGGTTTAGAGTCCTAGAAACGAGTTGTTAGATGTTTCATAAGTTCATTGAGGAACTTATAAGCACTCATGTAGCATGAAACTTGGTTTAGAGTCCTAGAAAGGCGTTGTTAGTTGTTTCATAAGTTTGTCAAACTTGTACAAAGCTCATTGAGACACTTATAAGCACTCATGTTGCATGAAACTTGGTTTAGAGTCGTAGCAACCACGTTGTTAGATGTTTCAAAAGTTTGACAAACTAGTACAAACCTCATTTAGATACTTATAAGAACTCATGTTGCATTAAACTAGGTTTAGAGTCCTAGAAATGCGTTGTTAGATGTTTCATAAGTTCGTCAAACTTGTACAAAGCTCATTGAGACACTTATATGCACTCATGTTGAATGAAACTTGGTTAAGACTCCTAGAAACGCGTTTTTAGATGTTTGTTAAGTTCGTCAAACTAGTATAAAGCTCATTGAGACACTTATAAGACCTCATGTTGCATGAAACTTGGTGTAGAATCCTAGAAACGCGTTGTTAGATGTTTCATAAGTTCGTCAAACAAGTAGAAAGCTCATTGAGACACTTATAAGCACTCATGTTGGATGAAACTTGGTTTAGAGTCCTAGAAACGCGTTATTAGATGTTTCATAAGTTCGTCAAACTTGTACAAAGTTCATTGAGACACTTATATGCACTGATGTTGCATGAAACTTGGTTAAGACTCCTAGAAACGCGTTGTTAGATGTTTCATAAGTTCGTCAAACTAGTACAAAGATCATTGAGAAAATTATAAGCACTCATGTTACATGAAACTTGGTTTAGAGTCCTAGCAACCACGTTGTTAGATGTTTCATAACTTCTTCAAACTTGTACAAAGCTCATTGAGACACTTATAAGCACTCATGTTGCATGAAACTTGGTTTAAAGTCCTAGAAACGTGTTGTTAGATGTTTCATAAGTTCGTCAAACTAGTACAAATCTCATTGAGACACTTATAAGCACTCATGTTGCATGAAACTTGGTTTAGAGTCCTAGAAACGAGTTGTTAGATGTTTCATAAGTTCCTTAAACTTGTACAAAGCTCATTGAGACACTTATATGCACTCATGTTGCATGAAACTTGGTTTAGAGTCCTAGAAACGCGTTGTTAGATGTTTCATAAGTTCGTCAAACTTGTACAAAGCTCATTGAGACACTTATATGCACCGATGTTGCATGAAACTTGGTTAAGACTCCTAGAAACGCGTTGTTAGATGTTTCATAAGTTCTTCAAACTAGTACAAAGCTCATTGAGAAAATTATAAGCACTCATGTTGCATGAAACTTGGTTTAGAGTCTTAGAAACGCGTTATTAGATATTTCATAAGTTCGTCAAACTAGTACAAAGCTCATTGAGACACTTATAAGCACTCATGTTGCATGAAACTTGGTTTAGAGTCCTAGAAACGCGTTGTTAGATGTTTCATAAGTTCGTCAAACTTGTACAAAGCTCATTGAGACACTTATAAGCACTCATGTTGCATGAAACTTGGTTTAGAGTCCTAGAAACGCGTTGTTAGATGTTTCATAAGTTCGTCAAACAAGTACAAAGCTCATTGAGACACTTATAAGCATTCATGTTGCATGAAACTTGGTTAAGACTCCTAGAAACGCGTTGTTAGATGTTTCATAAGTTCGTCAAACTAGTAAAAAGCTCATTGAGACACTTATAAGCACTCATGTTGCATGAAACTTGGTTTAGAGTCCTAGAAACGCGTTGTTAGATGTTTCATAAGTTCGTCAAACAAGTACAAAGCTCATTGAGACACTTATAAGCACTCATGTTGCATGAAACTTGGTTTAGAGTCCTAGAAACGAGTTGTTAGATGTTTCCTAAGTTCGTCAAACTTGTACAAAGCTCATTGAGACACTTATAAGCACTCATGTTGCATGAAACTTGGTTTAGAGTCCTAGAAAGACGTTATTAGATGTTTCATAAGTTCGCCAAACTAGTACAAAGCTCATTGAGACACTTATAAGCACTCATGGTTCATTAAACTTGGTTTAGAGTCTTAGAAATCGCGTTGTTAGATGTTTCATAAGTTCGTCAAACTAGTACAAAGCTCATTGAGCCACTTATAAGCACTCATGTTGCATGAAACTTGGTTTAGAGTCCTAGAAACGAGTTGTTAGATGTATCATAAGTTCGTCAAACTTGTACAAAGATCATTGAGGAACTTATAAGCACTCATGTAGCATGAAACTTGGATTAGAGTCCTAGAAAGGAGTTGTTAGTTGTTTCATAAGTTCGTCAAACTTGTACAAAGCTCATTGAGACACTTATAAGCACTCATGTTGCATGAAACTTGGTTTAGAGTCCTAGAAACGAGTTGTTAGATGTTTCCTAAGTTCGTCAAACTTGTACAAAGCTCATTGAGACACTTATAAGCACTCATGTTGCATGAAACTTGGTTTAGAGTCCTAGAAAGACGTTATTAGATGTTTCATAAGTTCGCCAAACTAGTACAAAGCTCATTGAGACACTTATAAGCACTCATGGTTCATTAAACTTGGTTTAGAGTCTTAGAAATCGCGTTGTTAGATGTTTCATAAGTTCGTCAAACTAGTACAAAGCTCATTGAGCCACTTATAAGAACTCATGTTGCATGAAACTTGGTTTAGATTCCTAGAAACGCGTTGTTAGATGTTTCATAAGTTCGTCAAACTTGTACAAAGCTCATTGAGACACTTATATGCACTGATGTTGCATGAAACTTGGTTTAGATTCCTAGAAAGGCGTTGTTAGATGTTTCAAAAGTTCGTCAAACAAGTACAAAGCTCATTGAGAAACTTATAAGCAGTCATGTTGCATGAAACTTGGTTTAGAGTCCTAGAAACGCGTTGTTAGATGTTTCATAAGTTCTTCAAACAAGTACAAAGCTCATTGAGACACTTATAAGCACTCATGTTGCATGAAACTTGGTTTAGAGTCCTAGAAACGAGTTGTTAGATGTATCATAAATTCGTCAAAGTTGTACAAAGATCATTGAGGAACTTATAAGCACTCATGTAGCATGAAACTTGGTTTAGAGTCCTAGAAAGGAGTTGTTAGTTGTTTCATAAGTTCGTCAAACTTGTACAAAGCTCATTGAGCCACTTATAAGCACTCATGTTGCATGAAACTTGGTTTAGAGTCCTAGCAACCACGTTGTTAGATGTTTCAAAAGTTTGACAAACTAGTACAAACCTCATTGAGATACTTATAAGAACTCATGTTGCATGAAACTACGTTTAGAGTCCTAGAAACGCGTTGTTAGATGTTTCATAAGTTCGTCAAACTTGTACAAAGCTCATTGAGACACTTATATGCACTAATGTTGAGTGAAACTTGGTTAAGACTCCTAGAAACGCGTTTTTAGATGTTTGATAAGTTCGTCAAACTAGTACAAAGCTCATTGAGACACTTATAAGCAGTCATGTTGCATGAAACTTGGTTTAGAGTCCTAGAAACGAGTTGTTAGATGTTTCATAAGTTCGTCAAACTTGTACAAAGCTCATTGAGGAACTTATAAGCACTCATGTAGCATGAAACTTGGTTTAGAGTCCTAGAAAGGCATTGTTAGTTGTTTCATAAGTTCGTCAAACTTGTACAAAGCTCATTGAGACACTTATAAGCACTCATGTTGCATGAAACTTGGTTAAAAGTCCTAGAAAGGCGTTGTTAGATGTTTCATAAGTTTCATAAGTTAGTCAAACTTGGTTTAGAGTCCTAGAAACCACTGTTGTTAGATGTTTCAAAAGTTTGATAAACTAGTACAAACCTCATTGAGATACTTATAAGAACTCATGTTGCATGAAACTAGGTTTAGAGTCCTAGAAATGCGTTGTTAGAGGTTTCATAAGTTCGTCAAACTTCTACAAAGCTCATTGAGACACATATATGCACTCATGTTGAATGAAACTTGGTTAAGACTCCTAGAAACGCGTTGTTAGATGTTTCATAAGTTCGTCAAACTAGTACAAAGATCATTGAGACACTTATAAGCACTCATGTTGCATGAAACTTGGTTTAGAGTCCTAGAAACGAGTTGTTAGATGTTTCATAAGTTTATTAAACTTGTACAAAGCTCATTGAGACACTTATACGCACTCATGTTGCATGAAACTTGGTTTAGAGTCCTAGAAAGGCGTTGTTAGATGTTTCATAAGTTAGTCAAATTTGTACAAAGCTCATTGAGACACTTATAAGCACTCATGTTGCATGAAACTTGGTTTAGAGTCATAGCAACCATGTTGTTAGATGTTTCAAAAGTTTGACAAACTAGTACAAACCTCGGTGAGATACTTATAAGAACTCACGATGCATGATACTAGGTTTAGAGTCCTAGAAATGCGTTGTTAGATGTTTCATAAGTTCGTCAAACTTGTACAAAGCTCATTGAGACACTTATATGCACTCATGTTGCATGAAACTAGGTTTAGAGTCCTAGCAACCACGTTGTTAAATGTTTCATAAGTTCGTCAAACTTGTACAAAGCTCATTGAGACACTTATAAGCACTCATGTTGCATGAAACTTGGTTTAAAGTCCTAGAAACACGTTGTTAGATGTTTCATAAGTTCGTCAAACCAGTACAAAGCTCATTGAGACACTTATAAGCACTCATGTTGCATAAAACTTGGTTTAGAGTCCTAGAAACGAGTTGTTAGATGTTTCATAAGTTCGTCAAACTAGTACAAAGATCATTGAGACAATTATAAGCACTCATGTTCCATGAAACTAGGTTTAGAGTCCTAGCAACCACGTTGTTAGATGTTTCATAAGTTCGTCAAACTTGTACAAAGCTCATTGAGACACTTATAAGCACTCATGTTGCATGAAACTTGGTTTAAAGTCCTAGAAACACGTTGTTAGATGTTTCATAAGTTCGTCAAACTAGTACAAAGCTCATTGAGACACTTATAAGCACTCATGTTGCATAAAACTTGGTTTAGAGTCCTAGAAACGAGTTGTTAGATGTTTCATAAGTTCCTTAAACTTGTACAAAGCTCATTGAGACACTTATATGCACTCATGTTGCATGAAACTTGGTTTAGAGGCCTAGAAACACGTTGTTAGATGTTTCATAAGTTCGTCAAACTAGTACAGAGCTCATTGAGACACTTATAAGCACTCATGTTGCATAAAACTTGGTTTAGAGTCCTAGAAACGCGTTGTTAGATGTTTCATAAGTTCGTCAAACTAGTACAAAGCTCATTGAGACAATTATAAGCACTCATGTTGCATGAAACTTGGTTTAGAGTCCTAGAAACGCGTTGTTAGATGTTTCATAAGTTCGTCAAACTTGTACAAAGCTCATTGAGACACTTATATGCACTCATGTTGAGTGAAACTTGGTTAAGACTCCTAGAAACGCGTTTTTAGATGTTTGATAAGTTCGTCAAACTAGTACAAAGCTCATTGAGACACTTATAAGCAGTCATGTTGCATGAAACTTGGTTTAGAGTCCTAGAAACGCGTTGTTAGATGTTTCATAAGTTCGTCAAACTAGTACAAAGATCATTGAGACACTTATAAGCACTCATGTTGCATGAAACTTGGTTTAGAGTCCTAGAAACGAGTTGTTAGATGTTTCATAAGTTTATTAAACTTGTACAAAGCTCATTGAGACACTTATACGCACTCATGTTGCATGAAACTTGGTTTAGAGTCCTAGAAAGGCGTTGTTAGATGTTTCATAAGTTAGTCAAATTTGTACAAAGCTCATTGAGACACTTATATGCACTCATGTTGAATGAAACTTGGTTAAGACTCCTAGAAACGCGTTGTTAGATGTTTCATAAGTTCGTCAAACTAGTACAAAGCTCATTGAGACACTTATAAGCACTCATGTTGCATGAAACTTGGTTAAAGTCCTAGAAACACGTTGTTAGATGTTTCATAAGTTCGTCAAACTAGTACAAAGCTCATTGAGACACTTATAAGCACTCATGTTGCATAAAACTTGGTTTAGAGTCCTAGAAACGAGTTGTTAGATGTTTCATAAGTTTATTAAACTTGTACAAAGCTCATTGAGACACTTATACGCACTCATGTTGCATGAAACTTGGTTTAGAGTCCTAGAAAGGCGTTGTTAGATGTTTCATAAGTTAGTCAAATTTGTACAAAGCTCATTGAGACACTTATAAGCACTCATGTTGCATGAAACTTGGTTTAGAGTCATAGCAACCATGTTGTTAGATGTTTCAAAAGTTTGACAAACTAGTACAAACCTCGGTGAGATACTTATAAGAACTCACGATGCATGATACTAGGTTTAGAGTCCTAGAAATGCGTTGTTAGATGTTTCATAAGTTCGTCAAACTTGTACAAAGCTCATTGAGACACTTATATGCACTCATGTTGCATGAAACTAGGTTTAGAGTCCTAGCAACCACGTTGTTAAATGTTTCATAAGTTCGTCAAACTTGTACAAAGCTCATTGAGACACTTATAAGCACTCATGTTGCATGAAACTTGGTTTAAAGTCCTAGAAACACGTTGTTAGATGTTTCATAAGTTCGTCAAACCAGTACAAAGCTCATTGAGACACTTATAAGCACTCATGTTGCATAAAACTTGGTTTAGAGTCCTAGAAACGAGTTGTTAGATGTTTCATAAGTTCGTCAAACTAGTACAAAGATCATTGAGACAATTATAAGCACTCATGTTCCATGAAACTAGGTTTAGAGTCCTAGCAACCACGTTGTTAGATGTTTCATAAGTTCGTCAAACTTGTACAAAGCTCATTGAGACACTTATATGCACTCATGTTGAATGAAACTTGGTTAAGACTCCTAGAAACGCGTTGTTAGATGTTTCATAAGTTCGTCAAACTAGTACAAAGATCATTGAGACACTTATAAGCACTCATGTTGCATGAAACTTGGTTTAGAGTCCTAGAAACGAGTTGTTAGATGTTTCATAAGTTTATTAAACTTGTACAAAGCTCATTGAGACACTTATACGCACTCATGTTGCATGAAACTTGGTTTAGAGTCCTAGAAAGGCGTTGTTAGATGTTTCATAAGTTAGTCAAATTTGTACAAAGCTCATTGAGACACTTATAAGCACTCATGTTGCATGAAACTTGGTTTAGAGTCATAGCAACCATGTTGTTAGATGTTTCAAAAGTTTGACAAACTAGTACAAACCTCGGTGAGATACTTATAAGAACTCACGATGCATGATACTAGGTTTAGAGTCCTAGAAATGCGTTGTTAGATGTTTCATAAGTTCGTCAAACTTGTACAAAGCTCATTGAGACACTTATATGCACTCATGTTGCATGAAACTAGGTTTAGAGTCCTAGCAACCACGTTGTTAAATGTTTCATAAGTTCGTCAAACTTGTACAAAGCTCATTGAGACACTTATAAGCACTCATGTTGCATGAAACTTGGTTTAAAGTCCTAGAAACACGTTGTTAGATGTTTCATAAGTTCGTCAAACCAGTACAAAGCTCATTGAGACACTTATAAGCACTCATGTTGCATAAAACTTGGTTTAGAGTCCTAGAAACGAGTTGTTAGATGTTTCATAAGTTCGTCAAACTAGTACAAAGATCATTGAGACAATTATAAGCACTCATGTTCCATGAAACTAGGTTTAGAGTCCTAGCAACCACGTTGTTAGATGTTTCATAAGTTCGTCAAACTTGTACAAAGCTCATTGAGACACTTATATGCACTCATGTTGAATGAAACTTGGTTAAGACTCCTAGAAACGCGTTGTTAGATGTTTCATAAGTTCGTCAAACTAGTACAAAGCTCATTGAGACACTTATAAGCACTCATGTTGCATGAAACTTGGTTTAAAGTCCTAGAAACACGTTGTTAGATGTTTCATAAGTTCGTCAAACTAGTACAAAGCTCATTGAGACACTTATAAGCACTCATGTTGCATAAAACTTGGTTTAGAGTCCTAGAAACGAGTTGTTAGATGTTTCATAAGTTCCTTAAACTTGTACAAAGCTCATTGAGACACTTATATGCACTCATGTTGCATGAAACTTGGTTTATAGTCCTAGAAACGCGTTGTTAGATGTTTCATAAGTTCGTCAAACTTGTACAAAGCTCATTGAGACACTTATATGCACTGATGTTGCATGAAACTTGGTTAAGACTCCTAGAAACGCGTTGTTAGATGTTTCATAAGTTCTTCAAACTAGTACAAAGCTCATTGAGAAAATTATAAGCACTCATGTTGCATGAAACTTGGTTTAGAGTCTTAGAAACGCGTTATTAGATATTTCATAAGTTCGTCAAACTAGTACAAAGCTCATTGAGACACTTATAAGCACTCATGTTGCATGAAACTTGGTTTAGAGTCCTAGAAACGCGTTGTTAGATGTTTCATAAGTTCGTCAAACTTGTACAAAGCTCATTGAGACACTTATAAGCACTCATGTTGCATGAAACTTGGTTTAGAGTCCTAGAAACGCGTTGTTAGATGTTTAATAAGTTCGTCAAACAAGTACAAAGCTCATTGAGACACTTATAAGCACTCATGTTGCATGAAACTTGGTTAAGACTCCTAGAAACGCGTTGTTAGATGTTTCATAAGTTCGTCAAACTAGTAAAAAGCTCATTGAGACACTTATAAGCACTCATGTTGCATGAAACTTGGTTTAGAGTCCTAGAAACGCGTTGTTAGATGTTTCATAAGTTCGTCAAACAAGTACAAAGCTCATTGAGACACTTATAAGCACTCATGTTGCATGAAACTTGGTTTAGAGTCCTAGAAACGAGTTGTTAGATGTTTCCTAAGTTCGTCAAACTTGTACAAAGCTCATTGAGACACTTATAAGCACTCATGTTGCATGAAACTTGGTTTAGAGTCCTAGAAAGACGTTATTAGATGTTTCATAAGTTCGCCAAACTAGTACAAAGCTCATTGAGACACTTATAAGCACTCATGGTTCATTAAACTTGGTTTAGAGTCTTAGAAATCGCGTTGTTAGATGTTTCATAAGTTCGTCAAACTAGTACAAAGCTCATTGAGCCACTTATAAGCACTCATGTTGCATGAAACTTGGTTTAGAGTCCTAGAAACGAGTTGTTAGATGTATCATAAGTTCGTCAAACTTGTACAAAGATCATTGAGGAACTTATAAGCACTCATGTAGCATGAAACTTGGATTAGAGTCCTAGAAAGGAGTTGTTAGTTGTTTCATAAGTTCGTCAAACTTGTACAAAGCTCATTGAGACACTTATAAGCACTCATGTTGCATGAAACTTGGTTTAGAGTCCTAGCAACCACGTTGTTAGATGTTTCAAAAGTTTGACAAACTAGTACAAACCTCATTGAGATACTTATAAGAACTCATGTTGCATGAAACTAGGTTTAGAGTCCTAGAAACGTGTTGTTAGATGTTTCATAAGTTCGCCAAACTTGTACAAAGCTCATTGAGACACTTATATGCACTAATGTTGAGTGAAACTTGGTTAAGACTCCTAGAAACGCGTTTTAAGATGTTTGATAAGTTCGTCAAACTAGTACAAAGCTCATTGAGACACTTATAAGCAGTCATGTTGCATGAAACTTGGTTTAGAGTCCTAGAAACGAGTTGTTAGATGTTTCATAAGTTCCTTAAACTTGTACAAAGCTCATTGAGACACTTATACGCACTCATGTTGCATGAAACTTGGTTTAGAGTCCTAGAAAGGCGTTGTTAGATGTTTCATAAGTTAGTCAAATTTGTACAAAGCTCATTGAGACACATATAAGCACTCATGTTGCATGAAACTTGGTTTAGAGTCCTAGCAACCACGTTTTTAGATGTTTCAAAAGTTTAACAAACTAGTACAAACCTCATTGAGATACTTATAAGAACTCCCGATGCATGAAACTAGGTTTAGAGTCCTAGAAATGCGTTGTTAGATGTTTCATAAGTTCGTCAAACTTGTACAAAGCTCATTGAGACACTTATATGCACTCATGTTGAATGAAACTTGGTTAAGACTCCTAGAAACGAGTTGTTAGATGTTTCCTAAGTTCGTCAAACTTGTACAAAGCTCATTGAGACACTTATAAGAACTCATGTTGCATAAAACTTGGTTTAGAGTCCTAGAAACGCGTTGTTAGATGTTTCATAAGATCGTCAAACAAGTACAAAGCTCATTGCGACACTTATAAGCACTCATGTTGGATGAAACTTGGTTTAGAGTCCTAGAAACGCGTTATTAGATGTTTCATAAGTTCGTCAAACTTGTACAAAGCTCATTAAGACACTTATATACGCTGATGTTGCATGAAACTTGGTTAAGAGTCCTAGAAAGGCGTTGTTAGATGTTTCATAAGTTAGTCAAATTTGTACAAAGCTCATTGAGACACTTATAAGCACTCTTGTTGCATGAAACTTGGTTTAGAGTCCTAGCAACCACGTTGTTAGATGTTTCAAAAGTTTGACAAACTACTACAAACCTCATTGAGATACTTATAAGAACTCACGATGCATGAAACTAGGTTTAGAGTCCTAGAAATGCGTTGTTAGATGTTTCATAAGTTCGTCAAACTTGTACAAAGCTCATTGAGACACTTATAAGCATTCATGTTGCATGAAACTTGGTTTAGAGTCCTAGAAACGCGTTGTTAGATGTTTCATAAGTTCGTCAAACAAGTACAAAGCTCATTGAGACACTTATAAGCACTCATGTTGGATGAAACTTGGTTTAGAGTCCTAGAAACGCGTTATTAGATGTTTCATAAGTTCGTCAAACTTGTACAAAACTCATTGAGACACTTATATACACTGATGTTGCATGAAACTTGGTTAAGACTCCTAGAAACGCGTTGTTAGATGTTTCATAAGTTCGTCAAACTAGTACAAAGATCATTGAGACAATTATAAGCACTCATGTTGCATGAAACTAGGTTTAGAGTCCTAGCAACCACGTTGTTAGATGTTTCATAAGTTCGTCAAACTTGTACGAAGCTCATTGAGACACTTATAAGCACTCATGTTGCATGAAACTTGGTTTAAAGTCCTAGAAACGCGTTGTTAGATGTTTCATAAGTTCGTCAAACTAGTACAAAGCTCATTGAGACACTTATAAGCACTCATGTTGCATGAAACTTGGTTTAGAGTCCTAGAAACGAGTTGTTAGTTGTTTCATAAGTTCCTTAAACTTGTACAAAGCTCATTGAGACACTTATATACACTCATGTTGCATGAAACTTGGTTTAGAGTCCTAGAAACGCGTTGTTAGAGGTTTCATAAGTTCGTCAAACTTGTACAAAGCTCATTGAGACACTTATATGCACTGATGTTGCATGAAACTTGGTTAAGACTCCTAGAAACGCGTTGTTAGATGTTTCATAAGTTCGTCAAACTAGTACAAAGCTCATTGTGACAATTATAAGCACTCATGTTGCATGAAACTTGGTTTAGAGTCCTAGAAACGCGTTGTAAGATGTTTCATAAGTTCGTCAAACTAGTACAAAGATCATTTAGACACTTATAAGCACTCATGTTGCATGAAACTTGGTTTAGAGTCCTAGAAACGAGTTGTTAGATGTTTCCTAAGTTCGTCAAACTTGTACAAAGCTCATTGAGACACTTATAAGCACTCATGTTGCATGAAACTTGGTTTAGAGTCCTAGAAACGCGTTGTTAGATGTTTCATAAGTTCGTCAAACAAGTACAAAGCTCATTGAGACACTTATAAGCACTCATGTTGCATGAAACTTGGTTAAGACTCCTAGAAACGCGTTGTTAGATGTTTCATAAGTTCGTCAAACTAGTAAAAAGCTCATTGAGACACTTATAAGCACTCATGTTGCATGAAACTTGGTTTAGAGTCCTAGAAACGCGTTGTTAGATGTTTCATAAGTTCTTCAAACTAGTACAAAGCTCATTGAGACACTTATAAGCACTCATGTTGCATGAAACTTGGTTTAGAGTCCTAGAAACGAGTTGTTAGATGTTTCATAAGTTCCTTAAACTTGTACAAAGCTCATTGAGACACTTATATACACTCATGTTGCATGAAACTTGGTTTAGAGTCCTAGAAACGCGTTGTTAGATGTTTCATAAGTTCGTCAAACTTGTACAAAGCTCATTGAGACACTTATATGCACTGATGTTGCATGAAACTTGGTTAAGCCTCCTAGAAACGCGTTGTTAGATGTTTCATAAGTTCGTCAAACTAGTACAAAGCTCATTGTGACAATTATAAGCACTCATGTTGCATGAAACTTGGTTTAGAGTCCTAGAAACGCGTTGTAAGATGTTTCATAAGTTCGTCAAACTAGTACAAAGATCATTTAGACACTTATAAGCACTCATGTTGCATGAAACTTGGTTTAGAGTCCTAGAAACGCGTTGTTAGATATTTCATAAGTTCCTTAAACTTGTACAAAGCTCATTGAGACACTTATACGCACTCATGTTGCATGAAACTTGTTTAGAGTCCAAGCAACCATGTTGTTAGATGTTTCATAAGTTCGTCAAACTTGTACAAATATCATTGAGACACTTATAAGCACTCATGTTGCATGAAACTTGGTTTAGAGTCCTAGAAACGCGTTGTTAGATATTTCATAAGTTCGTCAAACTAGTACAAAGCTCATTGAGACACTTATAAGCAGTCATGTTGCATGAAACTTGGTTTAGAGTCCTAGAAACGCGTTGTTAGATGTTTCATAAGTTCGTCAAACTTGTACAAAGCTCATTGAGACACTTATAAGCAGTCATGTTGCATGAAACTTGGTTTAGAGTCCTAGAAACGAGTTGTTAGATGTTTCATAAGTTCGTCAAACTTGTACAAAGCTCATTGAGGAACTTATAAGCACTCATGTAGCATGAAACTTGGTTTAGAGTCCTAGAAAGGCGTTGTTAGTTGTTTCATAAGTTCGTCAAACTTGTACAAAGCTCATTGAGACACTTATAAGCACTCATGTTGCATGAAACTTGGTTAAGAGTCCTAGAAAGGCGTTGTTAGATGTTTCATAAGTTAGTCAAAATTGGTTTAGAGTCCTAGAAACCACGTTGTTAGATGTTTCAAAAGTTTGACAAACTAGTACAAACCTCATTGAGATACTTATAAGAACTCATGTTGCATGAAACTAGGTTTAGAGTCCTAGAAATGCGTTGTTAGATGTTTCATAAGTTCGTCAAACTTGTACAAAGCTCATTGAGACACTTATATGCACTCATGTTGAATGAAACTTGGTTAAGACTCCTAGAAACGCGTTGTTAGATGTTTCATAAGTTTGACAAACTAGTACAAAGCTCATTGAGACACTTATAAGCACTCATGTTGCATGAAACTTGGTTTAGAGTCCTAGAAACGAGTTGTTAGATGTTTCATAAGTTCCTTAAACTTGTACAAAGCTCATTGAGACACTTATACGCACTCATGTTGCATGAAACTTGGTTTAGAGTCCTAGAAAGGCGTTGTTAGATGTTTCATAAGTTAGTCAAATTTGTACAAAGCTCATTGAGACACATATAAGCACTCATGTTGCATGAAACTTGGTTTAGAGTCCTAGCAACCACGTTTTTAGATGTTTCAAAAGTTTAACAAACTAGTACAAACCTCATTGAGATACTTATAAGAACTCCCGATGCATGAAACTAGGTTTAGAGTCCTAGAAATGCGTTGTTAGATGTTTCATAAGTTCGTCAAACTTGTACAAAGCTCATTGAGACACTTATATGCACTCATGTTGAATGAAACTTGGTTAAGACTCCTAGAAACGAGTTGTTAGATGTTTCCTAAGTTCGTCAAACTTGTACAAAGCTCATTGAGACACTTATAAGAACTCATGTTGCATGAAACTTGGTTTAGAGTCCTAGAAACGCGTTGTTAGATGTTTCATAAGATCTTCAAACAAGTACAAAGCTCATTGCGACACTTATAAGCACTCATGTTGGATGAAACTTGGTTTAGAGTCCTAGAAACGCGTTATTAGATGTTTCATAAGTTCGTCAAACTTGTACAAAGCTCATTAAGACACTTATATACGCTGATGTTGCATGAAACTTGGTTAAGACTCCTAGAAACGGGTTGTTAGATGTTTCATAAGTTCGTCAAACTAGTACAAAGATGATTGAGACAATTATAAGCACTCATGTTGCATGAAACTTGGTTTAGAGTCCTAGAAACGAGTTGTTAGATGTTTCATAAGTTCCTTAAACTTGTACAAAGCTCATTGAGACACTTATACGCACTCATATTGCATGAAACTTGGTTTAGAGTCCTAGAAAGGCGTTGTTAGATGTTTCATAAGTTAGTCAAATTTGTACAAAGCTCATTGAGACACTTATAAGCACTCTTGTTGCATGAAACTTGGTTTAGAGTCCTAGCAACCACGTTGTTAGATGTTTCAAAAGTTTGACAAACTACTACAAACCTCATTGAGATACTTATAAGAACTCACGATGCAGGAAACTAGGTTTAGAGTCCTAGAAATGCGTTGTTAGATGTTTCATAAGTTCGTCAAACTTGTACAAAGCTCATTGAGACACTTATAAGCATTCATGTTGCATGAAACTTGGTTTAGAATCCTAGAAACGCGTTGTTAGATGTTTCATAAGTTCGTCAAACAAGTACAAAGCTCATTGAGACACTTATAAGCACTCATGTTGGATGAAACTTGGTTTAGAGTCCTAGAAACGCGTTATTAGATGTTTCATAAGTTCGTCAAACTTGTACAAAGCTCATTGAGACACTTATATACACTGATGTTGCATGAAACTTGGTTAAGACTCCTAGAAACGCGTTGTTAGATGTTTCATAAGTTCGTCAAACTAGTACAAAGATCATTGAGACAATTATAAGCACTCATGTTGCATGAAACTAGGTTTAGAGTCCTAGCAACCACGTTGTTAGATGTTTCATAAGTTCGTCAAACTTGTACGAAGCTCATTGAGACACTTATAAGCACTCATGTTGCATGAAACTTGGTTTAAAGTCCTAGAAACGCGTTGTTAGATGTTTCATAAGTTCGTCAAACTAGTACAAAGCTCATTGAGACACTTATAAGCACTCATGTTGCATGAAACTTGGTTTAGAGTCCTAGAAACGAGTTGTTAGATGTTTCATAAGTTCCTTAAACTTGTACAAAGCTCATTGAGACACTTATATACACTCATGTTGCATGAAACTTGGTTTAGAGTCCTAGAAACGCGTTGTTAGATGTTTCATAAGTTCGTCAAACTTGTACAAAGCTCATTGAGACACTTATATGCCCGATGTTGCATGAAACTTGGTTAAGACTCCTAGAAACGCGTTGTTAGATGTTTCATAAGTTCGTCAAACTAGTACAAAGCTCATTGTGACAATTATAAGCACTCATGTTGCATGAAACTTAGTTTAGAGTCCTAGAAACGCGTTGTAAGATGTTTCATAAGTTCGTCAAACTAGTACAAAGATCATTTAGACACTTATAAGCACTCATGTTGCATGAAACTTGGTTTAGAGTCCTAGAAACGCGTTGTTAGATATTTCATAAGTTCCTTAAACTTGTACAAAGCTCATTGAGACACTTATACGCACTCATGTTGCATGAAACTTGTTTAGAGTCCAAGCAACCATGTTGTTAGATGTTTCATAAGTTCGTCAAACTTGTACAAATCTCATTGAGACACTTATAAGCACTCATGTTGCATGAAACTTGGTTTAGAGTCCTAGAAACGGGTTGTTAGATATTTCATAAGTTCGTCAAACTAGTACAAAGCTCATTGAGACACTTATAAGCAGTCATGTTGCATGAAACTTGGTTTAGAGTCCTAGAAACGCGTTGTTAGATGTTTCATAAGTTCGTCAAACTTGTACAAAGCTAATTGAGGAACTTATAAGCAATCATGTAGCATGAAACTTGGTTTAGAGTCCTAGAAAGGCGTTGTTAGTTGTTACATAAGTTCGTCAAACTTGTACAAAGCTCATTGAGACACTTATATGCACTGATGTTGCATGAAACTTGGTTAAGACTCCTAGAAACACGTTGTTAGATGTTTCATAAGTTCGTCAAACTAGTACAAAGATCATTGAGACAATTATAAGCACTCATGTTGCATGAAACTTGGTTTAGTGTCCTAGCAACCACGTTGTTAGATGTTTTATAAGTTTATCAAACTTGTACAAAGCTCATTGAGACACTTATAAGCACTCATGTTGCATGAAACTTGGTTTAGAGTCCTAGAAACGAGTTGTTAGATGTTTCATAAGTTCCTTAAACTTGTACAAAGCTCATTGAGACACTTATACGCACTCATGTTGCATGAAACTTGGTTTAGAGTCCTAAAAAGGCGTTGTTAGATGTTTCATAAGTTCGCCAAACTAGTACAAAGCTCATTGAGACACTTATAATCACTCATGGTTCATGAAAATTGGTTTAGAGTCCTAGAAACGCGTTGTTAGATGTTTCTTAAGTTCGTCAAACAAGTACAAAGCTCATTGAGACACTTATAAGCAGTCATGTTGCATGAAACTTGGTTTAGAGTCCTAGAAACGCGTTGTTAGATGTTTCATAAGTTCGTCAAACTTGTACAAAGCTCATTGAGACACTTATATGCACTCATGTTGCATGAAACTTGGTTTAGAGTCCTAGAAACGTGTTGTTAGATGTTTCATAAGATCGTTAAACTTGTACAAAGCTCATTGAGACACTTATAAGGACTCATGTTTCATGAAACTTGGTTTAGAGTCCTAGAAACGCGCTGTTAGATGTCTCCTAAGTTCGTCAAACTTTTACAAAGCTCATTGAGACACTTATATGCACTGATGTTGCATGAAAATTGGTTAACACTCCTAGAAACGCGTTGTTAGATGTTTCATAAGTTCGTCAAACTAGTACAAAGCTCATTGAGACACCTATAAGCACTCATGTTGCATGAAACTTGGTTTAGAGTCCTAGAAACGCGTTGTTAGATGTTTCATAAGTTCCTCAAACTAGTACAAAGCTCATTGAGATACTTATAAGAATTCATGTTGCATGAAACTAGGTTTAGAGTCCTAGAAACGCGTTGTTAGATGTTTCATAAGTTCGTCAAACTTGTAAAAAGCTCATTGAGACACTTATATGCACTCATGCTGAATGAAACTTGGTTAAGACTCCTAGAAACGCGTTTTTAGATGTTTCATAAGTTCGTCAAACTAGTACAAAGGTCATTGAGACACTTATAAGCACTCATGTTGGATGAAACTTGGTTTAGAGTCCTAGAAACGCGTTGTTAGATGTTTCATAAGTTCGTCAAACTAGTATAAAGCTCATTGAGACACTTATAAGCACTCATGTTGCATGAAATTTGGTTTAGAGACCTAGAAACGCGTTGTTAGATGTTTCATAAGTTCGTCAAACTAGTACAAAGATCATTGAGACACTTATAAGCACTCATGTTGAATGAAATTTGGTTTAGAGTCCTTGAAACCGCGTTGTTAGATGTTTTATAAGTTCGTAAAACTAGTACAAAGCTCATTGGACTCTTATAAGCACTCATGTTGAATGCAACTTTGTTAAGACTCCTAGAAACGCGTTGTTAGATGTTTCATAAGTTCGTCAAACTAGTACAAAGCTCATTGAGACACTTATAAGCACTCATGTTGCATGAAACTTGGTTTAGAGTCCTAGAAATGCGTTGTTAGATGTTTCATAAGTTCGTCAAACTAATACAAAGCTCATTGAGACACTTATAATCACTCATGTTGGATGAAACTTGGTTTAGAGTCCTAGATATGCGTTGTTAGATGTTTCATAAGTTCGTCAAACTAGTATAAAGCTCATTGAGACACTTATAAGCACTCATGTTGCATGAAACTTGGTTTAGAGTCCTAGATACGCGTTGTTAGATGTTTCATAAGTTCGTCAAACTTGTACAAAGCTCATTGAGACACTTATAAGCACTCATGTTGAATGAAACTTGGTTTAGAGTCCAAAAAAGGCGTTGTTAGATGTTTCATAAGTTCGTCAAACTAGTACAAAGGTCATTGAGTCACTTATAAGCACACATGTTGCATGAAACTTGGTTTAGAGTCCTAGAAACGAGTTGTTAGATGTTTCAAAAGTTCGTCAAACTAGTACAAAGCTCATTGAGATACTTATAAGAACTCATGTTGCATGAAACTAGGTTTAGAGTCCTCGAAACGCGTTGTTAGATGTTTCATAAGTTCGTCAAACTTGTACAAAGCTCATTAAGACACTTATATGCACTCATGTTAAATGAAACTTGGTTAAGACTCCTAGAAACGCGTTTTCAGATGTTTGATAAGTTCGTCAAACTAGTACGAAGCTCATTAAGACACTTATGCACTCATGTTGCATGAAACTTGGTTTAGAGTACTAGAAACGTGTTGCTAGATGTTTCATAAGTTCATCAAACTAGTATAAAGCTCATTGAGACACTTATAAGCACTCATGTTGCATGAAACTTGATTTAGAGTCCTAGAAACGCGTTGTTAGATGTTTCATAAGTTCGTCAAACTTGTACAAAGATCATTGAGACACTTATAAGCACTCATGTTGCATGAAACTTGGTTTAAAGTCCTAGAAACCACGTTGTTAGATGTTTCATAAGTTCTTCAAACTAGTACAAAGCTCATTGAGACACTTATAAGCACTCATGTTGCATGAAACTTGGTTTAGAGTCCTAGAAACCACGTTGTTAGATGTTTCATAAGTTCGTCAAACTAGTACAAAGCTCATTGAAACATTTATAAGCACTCATGTTGCATAAAACTTGGTTTAGAGTCCTAGAAACCGCGTTGTTAGATGTTTCATAAGTTCGTCAAACTAGTACAAGGCTCATTGAGCCACTTATAAGCACTCATGTTTCATGAAACTTGGTTAAGAATCCTAGAAACGCGTTGTTAGATGTTTCATAAGTTCGTCAAACTAGTACAAAGCTCATTGAGACACTTATAAGCACCCATGTTGCATGAAACTTGGTTTAGAGTCCTAGAAACGAGTTGTTAGATGTTTCATAAGTTCTTTAAACTTGTACAAAGCTCATTGAGACACTTATAAGCACTCATGTTGCATGAAACTTGGTTTAGAGTCCTAGAAACCGCGTTGTTAGATGTTTCATAAGTTCGTCAAACTTGTACAAAGCTCATTGAGCCACTTATAAGCACTCATGTTTCATGAAACTTGGTTTAGAATCCTAGAAACGCGTTGTTAGATGTTTCATAAGTTCGTCAAACAAGTACAAAGCTTATTGAGACACTTATAAGCACTCATGTTGCATGAAACTTGGTTTAAAGTCCTAGAAACGCGTTGTTAGATGTTTCATAAGTTCGTTAAACTTGTACAAAGCTCATTGAGACACATATATGCACTCATTTTGAATGCAACTTTGTTAAGACTCCTAGAAACGCGTTGTTAGATGTTTCATAAGTTCGTCAAACTAGTACAAAGCTCATTGGGACACTTATAAGCACTCATGTTTCATGAAACTTGGTTTAGAGTCCTAGAAACGAGTTGTTAGATGTTTCATAAGTTCGTTAAACTTGTACAAAGCTCATTGAGACACTTATAAGCACTCATGTTGGATGAAACTTGGTTTAGAGTCCTAGAAACGCGTTGTTAGATGTTTCATAAGTTCGTCAAACTAGTATAAAGCTCATTGAGACACTTATAAGCACTCATGTTGCATGAAACTTGGTTTAGAGTCCTAGAAACGCGTTGTTAGATGTTTCATAAGTTCGTCAAACTAGTACAAAGCTCATTGAGACACTTATAAGCACTCATGTTGAATGAAACTTGGTTTAGAGTCCTAGAAACCGCGTTGTTAGATGTTTTATAAGTTCGTAAAACGAGTACAAAGCTCATTGAGTCTCTTATAAGCACTCATGTTGAATGCAACTTGGTTTAGAGTCCTAGAAACGAGTTGTTAGATGTTTCATAATTTCGTTAAACTTGTACAAAGCTCATTGAGACACTTATAAGCACTCATGTTGCATGAAACTTGGTTTAGAGTCCTAGAAACCGCGTTGTTAGATATTTTATAAGTTCGTAAAACGAGTACAAAAGCTCATTGAGACTCTTATAAGCACTCATGTTGAATGCAACTTGGTTTAGAATCCTAGAAACCGCGTTATTAGATGTTTTATAAGTTCTAAAAAACTAGTACAAAGCTCATTGAGACTCTTATAAGCACTCATGTTGAATGCAACTTTGTTAAGACTCCTAGAAACGCGTTGTTAGTTTTTTCCTAAGTTCGTCAAACTAGTACAAAGCTCGTTGAGACACTTATAAGCACTCATGCTGCATGAAATTTGGTTTAGAGTCCTAGAAATGCGTTGTTAGATGTTTCATAAGTTCGTCAAACTAATACAAAGCTCATTGAGACACTTATAAGCACTCATGTTGGATAAAACTTGGTTTAGAGTCCTAGATACGCGTTGTTAGATGTTTCATAAGTTTGTCAAACTAGTATAAAGCTCATTGAGACACTTATAAGCACTCATGTTGCATGAAACTTGTTTTAGAGTCCTAGATACGCGTTGTTAGATGTTTCATAAGTTCGTCAAACTTGTACAAAGCTCATTGAGACACTTATAAGCACTCATGTTGAATGAAACTTGGTTTAGAGTCCAAAAAGGCGTTGTTAGATGTTTCATAAGTTCGTCAAACTAGTACAAAGGTCATTGAGTCACTTATAAACACACATGTTGCATGAAACTTGGTTAAGAGTCCTAGAAACGAGTTGTTAGATGTTTCAAAAGTTCGTCAAACTAGTACAAAGCTCATTGAGATACTTATAAGAACTCATGTTGCATGAAACTAGGTTGAGAGTCCTCGAAACGGGTTGTTAGATGTTTCATAAGTTCGTCAAACTTGTACAGAGCTCAGTAAGACACTTATATGCACTCATGTTAAATGAAACTTGGTTAAGACTCCTAGAAACGCGTTTTCATATGTTTGATAAGTTCGTCAAACTAGTACGAAAGCTCATTGAGACACTTATGCACTCATGTTGCATGAAACTTGGTTTAGAGTACTAGAAACGTGTTGCTAGATGTTTCATAAGTTCATCAAACTAGTATAAAGCTCATTGAGACACTTATAAGCACTCATGTTGCATGAAACTTGATTTAGAGTCCTAGAAACGCGTTGTTAGATGTTTCATAAGTTCGTCAAACTTGTACAAAGATCATTGAGACACTTATAAGCACTCATGTTGCATGAAACTTGGTTTAGAGTCCTAGAAACCACGTTGTTAGATGTTTCATAAGTTCGTCAAACTAGTACAAAGCTCATTGAGACACTTATAAGCACTCATGTTGCATGAAACTTGGTTTAGAGTCCTAGAAACCACGTTGTTAGATGTTTCATAAGTTCGTCAAACTAGTACAAAGCTCATTGAAACATTTATAAGCACTCATGTTGCATAAAACTTGGTTTAGAGTCCTAGAAACCGCGTTGTTAGATGTTTCATAAGTTCGTCAAACTTGTACAAGGCTCATTGAGCCACTTATAAGCACTCATGTTTCATGAAACTTGGTTAAGAATCCTAGAAACGCGTTGTTAGATGTTTCATAAGTTCATCAAACTAGTACAAAGCTCATTGAGACACTTATAAGCACCCATGTTGCATGAAACTTGGTTTAGAGTCCTAGAAACGAGTTGTTAGATGTTTCATAAGTTCTTTAAACTTGTACAAAGCTCATTGAGACACTTATAAGCACTCATGTTGCATGAAACTTGGTTTAGAGTCCTAGAAAGGCGTTGTTAGATGTTTCATAAGTTCGTCAAACAAGTAAAAAGCACATTGAGACACTTATAAGCACTCATGTTGCATGAAACTTGGTTTAGAGTCCTAGAAACCGCGTTGTTAGATGTTTCATAAGTTCGTTAAACTTGTACAAAGCTCATTGAGCCACTTATAAGCACTCATGTTGCATGAAACTTGGTTTAGAGTCCTAGAAACGCGTTGTTAGATGTTTCATAAGTTCGTCAAACAAGTACAAAGCTTATTGAGACACTTATAAGCACTCATGTTGCATGAAACTTGGTTTAGAGTCCTAGAAACGCGTTGTTAGATGTTTCATAAGTTCGTTAAACTTGTACAAAGCTCATTGAGACACATATATGCACTCATTTTGAATGCAACTTTGTTAAGACTCCTAGAAACGCGTTGTTAGATGTTTCATAAGTTCGTCAAACTAGTACAAAGCTCATTGGGACACTTATAAGCACTCATGTTTCATGAAACTTGGTTTAGAGTCCTAGAAACGAGTTGTTAGATGTTTCATAAGTTCGTTAAACTTGTACAAAGCTCATTGAGACACTTATAAGCACTCATGTTGGATGAAACTTGGTTTAGAGTCCTAGAAACGCGTTGTTAGATGTTTCATAAGTTCATCAAACTAGTATAAAGCTCATTGAGACACTTATAAGCACTCATGTTGCATGAAACTTGGTTTAGAGTCCTAGAAACGCGTTGTTAGATGTTTCATAAGTTCGTCAAACTAGTACAAAGCTCATTGAGACTCTTATAAGCACTCATGTTGAATGAAACTTGGTTTAGAGTCCTAGAAACCGCGTTGTTAGATGTTTTATAAGTTCGTAAAACGAGTACAAAGCTCATTGAGTCTCTTATAAGCACTCATGTTGAATGCAACTTGGTTTAGAGTCCTAGAAACGAGTTGTTAGATGTTTCATAATTTCGTTAAACTTGTACAAACTCATTGAGACACTTATAAGCACTCATGTTGCATGAAACTTAGTTTAGAGTCCTAGAAACCGCGTTGTTAGATGTTATATAAGTTCGTAAAACGAGTACAAAAGCTCATTGAGACTCTTATAAGCACTCATGTTGAATGCAACTTGGTTTAGAGTCCTAGAAACCGCGTTATTAGATGTTTTATAAGTTCGTAAAACTAGTACAAAAGCTCATTGAGACTCTTATAAGCACTCATGTTGAATGCAACTTGGTTTAGAGTCCTAGAAACCGCGTTATTAGATGTTTTATAAGTTCGTAAAACTAGTACAAAGCTCATTGAGACTCTTATAAGCACTCATGTTGAATGCAACTTTGTTAAGACTCCTAGAAACGCGTTGTTAGATGTTTCATAAGTTCGTCAAACTAGTACAAAGCTCGTTGAGACACTTATAAGCACTCATGCTGCATGAAACTTGGTTTAGAGTCCTAGAAATGCGTTGTTAGATGTTTCATAAGTTCGTCAAACTAATACAAAGCTCATTGAGACATTTATAAGCACTCATGTTGGATGAAACTTGGTTTAGAGTCCTAGAAACGCGTTGTTAGTTGTTTCATAAGTTCGTCAAACTAGTATAAAGCTCATTGAGACACTTATAAGCACTCATGTTGCATGAATTTTGGTTTAGAGTCCTAGAAACGCGTTGTTAGATGTTTCATAAGTTCGTCAAACTAGTACAAAGCCCATTGAGACACTTATAAGCACTCATGTTGAATGAAACTTGGTTTAGAGTCCTAGAAACGCGTTGTTAGATGTTTCATAAGTTCGTCAAACAAGTACAAAGCTCATTGAGACACTTATAAGCACTCATGTTGCATGAAACTTGGTTTAGAGTCCTAGAAACGCGTTGTTAGATGTTTCATAAGTTCGTCAAACTTGTACAAAGCTCATTGAGACACTTATATGCACTCATGTTGCATGAAACTTGGTTTAGATTCCTAGAAACGTGTTGTTAGATGTTGCATAAGATCGTTAAACTTGTACAAAGCTCATTGAGACACTTATAAGGACTCATGTTGCATTAAACTTGGTTTAGAGTCCTAGAAACGCGCTGTTAGATGTCTCATAAGTTCGTCAAACTAGTACAAAGCTCATTGAGACACTTATATGCACTGATGTTGCATGAAACTTGGTTAACACTCCTACAAACGCGTTGTTAGATGTTTCATAAGTTCGTCAAACTAGTACAAAGCTCATTGAGACACTTATAAGCACTCATGTTGCATGAAACTTGGTTTAGAGTCCTAGAAACGCGTTGTTAGTTGTTTCATAAGTTCGTCAAACTAGTACAAAGCTCATTGAGACAATTATAAGCACTCATGTTGCATGAAACTTGGTTTAGAGTCCTAGAAACGAGTTGTTAGATGTTTCCTAAGTTCGTCAAACTTGTACAAAGCTCATTGAGACACTTATAAGCACTCATGTTGCATGAAACTTGGTTTAGAGTCCTAGAAAGACGTTATTAGATGTTTCATAAGTTCGCCAAACTAGTACAAAGCTCATTGAGACACTTATAAGCACTCATGTTGCATGAAACTTGGTTTAGAGTCCTAGAAACGCGTTGTTAGATGTTTCATAAGTTCCTCAAACTAGTACAAAGCTCATTGAGATACTTATAAGAATTCATGTTGCATGAAACTAGGTTTAGAGTCCTAGAAAAGCGTTGTTAGATGTTTCATAAGTTCGTCAAACTTGTACAAAGCTCATTGAGACACTTATATGCACTCATGCTGAATGAAACTTGGTT
Organism: Cochlearia excelsa; assembly: GCA_963556525.1. Taxonomy (NCBI): domain Eukaryota; kingdom Viridiplantae; phylum Streptophyta; class Magnoliopsida; order Brassicales; family Brassicaceae; genus Cochlearia; species Cochlearia excelsa. Next base: position 212,654 of record CAUVZT010000026.1, on the reverse strand, counting down.
AAGACTCCTAGAAACGCGTTTTTAGATGTTTCATAAGTTCGTCAAACTAGTACAAAGGTCATTGAGACACTTATAAGCACTCATGTTGGATGAAACTTGGTTTAGAGTCCTAGAAACGCGTTGTTAGATGTTTCATAAGTTCGTCAAACTAGTATAAAGCTCATTGAGACACTTATAAGCACTCATGTTGCATGAAATTTGGTTTAGAGACCTAGAAACGCGTTGTTAGATGTTTCATAAGTTCGTCAAACTAGTACAAAGCTCATTGAGACACTTATAAGCACTCATGTTGAATGAAAATTGGTTTAGAGTCCTAGAAACCGCGTTGTTAGATGTTTTATAAGTTCGTAAAACTAGTACAAAGCTCATTGGACTCTTATAAGCACTCATGTTGAATGCAACTTTGTTAAGACTCCTAGAAACGCGTTGTTAGATGTTTCATAAGTTCGTCAAACTAGTACAAAGCTCATTGAGACACTTATAAGCACTCATGTTGCATGAAACTTGGTTTAGAGTCCTAGAAATGCGTTGTTAGATGTTTCATAAGTTCGTCAAACTAATACAAAGCTCATTGAGACACTTATAATCCCTCATGTTGGATGAAACTTGGTTTAGAGTCCTAGATACGCGTTGTTAGATGTTTCATAAGTTCGTCAAACTAGTATAAAGCTCATTGAGACACTTATAAGCACTCATGTTGCATGAAACTTGGTTTAGAGTCCTAGATACGCGTTGTTAGATGTTTCATAAGTTCGTTAAACTTGTACAAAGCTCATTGAGACACTTATAAGCACTCATGTTGAATGAAACTTGGTTTAGAGTCCAAAAAGGCGTTGTTAGATGTTTCATAAGTTCGTCAAACTAGTACAAAGGTCATTGAGTCACTTATAAGCACACATGTTGCATGAAACTTGGTTTAGAGTCCTAGAAACGAGTTGTTAGATGTTTCAAAAGTTCGTCAAACTAGTACAAAGCTCATTAAGACACTTATATGCACTCATGTTAAATGAAACTTGGTTAAGACTCCTAGAAACGCGTTTTCAGATGTTTGATAAGTTCGTCAAACTAGTACGAAGCTCATTGAGACACTTATGCACTCATGTTGCATGAAACTTGGTTTAGAGTCCTAGAAACCACGTTGTTAGATGTTTCATAAGTTCGTCAAACTAGTACAAAGCTCATTGAAACATTTATAAGCACTCATGTTGCATAAAACTTGGTTTAGAGTCCTAGAAACCGCGTTGTTAGATGTTTCATAAGTTCGTCAAACTAGTACAAGGCTCATTGAGCCACTTATAAGAACTCATGTTTCATGAAACTTGGTTAAGAATCCTAGAAACGCGTTGTTAGATGTTTCATAAGTTCGTCAAACTAGTACAAAGCTCATTGAGACACTTATAAGCACCCATGTTGCATGAAACTTGGTTTAGAGTCCTAGAAACGAGTTGTTAGATGTTTCATAAGTTCTTTAAACTTGAACAAAGCTCATTGAGACACTTATAAGCACTCATGTTGCATGAAACTTGGTTTAGAGTCCTAGAAAGGCGTTGTTAGATGTTTCATAAGTTCGTCAAACTAGTACAAAGCTCATTGAGAAACTTATAAGCACTCATGGTTCACGAAACTTGGTTTAAAATGTTAGAAACCGCGTTGTTAGATGTTTCATTAGTTCATAAAACTAATACAAAGCTCATTGAGCCACTTATAAGCACTCATGTTGCATGAAACTTGGTTTAGAGTCCTAGAAACGCGTTTTTAGATGTTTCATAAGTTCGTCAAACAAGTAAAAAGCACATTGAGACACTTATAAGCACTCATGTTGCATGAAACTTGGTTTAGAGTCCTAGAAACCGCGTTGTTAGATGTTTCATAAGTTCGTCAAACTTGTACAAAGCTCATTGAGCCACTTATAAGCACTCATGTTGCATGAAACTTGGTTTAGAGTCCTAGAAATGCGTTGTTAGATGTTTCATAAGTTCGTCAAACAAGTACAAAGCTTATTGAGACACTTATAAGCACTCATGTTGCATGAAACTTGGTTTAGAGTCCTAGAAACGCGTTGTTAGATGTTTCATAAGTTCGTTAAACTTGTACAAAGCTCATTGAGACACATATATGCACTCATTTTGAATGCAACTTTGTTAAGACTCCTAGAAACGCGTTGTTAGATGTTTCATAAGTTCGTCAAACTAGTACAAAGCTCATTGGCACACTTATAAGCACTCATGTTTCATGAAACTTGGTTTAGAGTCCTAGAAACGAGTTGTTAGATGTTTCATAAGTTCGTTAAACTTGTACAAAGCTCATTGAGACACTTATAAGCACTCATGTTGGATGAAACTTGGTATAGAGTCCTAGAAATGCGTTGTTAGATGTTTCATAAGTTCGTCAAACTAGTATAAAGCTCATTGAGACACTTATAAGCACTCATGTTGCATGAAACTTGGTTTAGAGTCCTAGAAACGCGTTGTTAGATGTTTCATAAGTTTGTCAAACTAGTACAAAGCTCATTGAGACACTTATAAGCACTCATGTTGAATGAAACTTGGTTTAGAGTCCTAGAAACCGCGTTGTTAGATGTTTTATAAGTTCGTAAAACGAGTACAAAGCTCATTGAGTCTCTTATAAGCACTCATGTTGAATGCAACTTGGTTTAGAGTCCTAGAAACGAGTTGTTAGATGTTTCATAAGTTCTTTAAACTTGTACAAAGCTCATTGAGACACTTATAAACACTCATGTTGCATGAAACTTGGTTTAGAGTCCTAGAAAGGCGTTGTTAGATGTTTCATAAGTTCGTCAAACTAGTACAAAGCTCATTGAGAAACTTATAAGCACTCATGGTTCACGAAACTTGGTTTAAAATGTTAGAAACCGCGTTGTTAGATGTTTCATTAGTTCATAAAATTAATACAAAGCTCATTGAGCCACTTATAAGCACTCATGTTGCATGAAACTTGGTTTAGAGTCCTAGAAACGCGTTTTTAGATGTTTCATAAGTTCGTCAAACAAGTAAAAAGCACATTGAGACACTTATAAGCACTCATGTTGCATGAAACTTGGTTTAGAGTCCTAGAAACCGCGTTGTTAGATGTTTCATAAGTTCGTCAAACTTGTACAAAGCTCATTGAGCCACTTATAAGCACTCATGTTGCATGAAACTTGGTTTAGAGTCCTAGAAACGCGTTGTTAGATGTTTCATAAGTTCGTCAAACAAGTACAAAGCTTATTGAGACACTTATAAGCACTCATGTTGCATGAAACTTGGTTTAGAGTCCTAGAAACGCGTTGTTAGATGTTTCATAAGTTCGTTAAACTTGTACAAAGCTCATTGAGACACATATATGCACTCATTTTGAATGCAACTTTGTTAAGACTCCTAGAAACGCGTTGTTAGATGTTTCATAAGTTCGTCAAACTAGTACAAAGCTCATTGGCACACTTATAAGCACTCATGTTTCATGAAACTTGGTTTAGAGTCCTAGAAACGAGTTGTTAGATGTTTCATAAGTTCGTTAAACTTGTACAAAGCTCATTGAGACACTTATAAGCACTCATGTTGGATGAAACTTGGTATAGAGTCCTAGAAACGCGTTGTTAGATGTTTCATAAGTTCGTCAAACTATTATAAAGCTCATTGAGACACTTATAAGCACTCATGTTGCATGAAACTTGGTTTAGAGTCCTAGAAACGCGTTGTTAGATGTTTCATAAGTTCGTCAAACTAGTACAAAGCTCATTGAGACACTTATAAGCACTCATGTTGAATGAAACTTGGTTTAGAGTCCTAGAAACCGCGTTGTTAGATGTTTTATAAGTTCGTAAAACGAGTACAAAAGCTCATTGAGACTCTTATAAGCACTCATGTTGAATGCAACTTGGTTTAGAGTCCTAGAAACCGCGTTATTAGATGTTTTATAAGTTCGTCAAACTAGTACAAAGCTCGTTGAGACACTTATAAGCACTCATGTTGAATGCAACTTGGTTTAGAGTCCTAGAAACGAGTTGTTAGATGTTTCATAATTTCGTTAAACTTGTACAAAGCTCATTGAGACACTTATAAGCACTTATGTTGCATGAAACTTGGTTTAGAGTCCTAGAAACCGCGTTGTTAGATGTTTTATAAGTTCGTAAAACGAGTACAAAAGCTCATTGAGACTCTTATAAGCACTCATGTTGAATGCAACTTGGTTTAGAGTCCTAGAAACCGCGTTATTAGATGTTTTATAAGTTCGTCAAACTAGTACAAAGCTCGTTGAGACTCTTATAAGCACTCATGTTGAATGCAACTTTGTTAAGACTCCTAGAAACGCGTTGTTAGATGTTTCATAAGTTCGTCAAACTAGTACAAAGCTCGTTGAGACACTTATAAGCACTCATGTTGAATGAAACTTGGTTAGAGTCCTAGAAACGCGTTGTTAGATGTTTCATAAGTTCGTCAAACAAGTACAAAGCTCATTGAGACACTTATAAGCACTCATGTTGCATGAAACTTGGTTTAGAGTCCTAGAAACGCGTTGTTAGATGTTTCATAAGTTCGTTAAACTTGTACAAAGCTCATTGAGACACTTATATGCACTCATGTTGAATGCAACTTTGTTAAGACTCCTAGAAACGTGTTGTTAGATGTTTCATAAGTTCGTCAAACTAGTACAAAGCTCATTGGGACACTTATAAGCACTCATGTTGCATGCAACTTGGTTTAGAGTCCTAGAAACGAGTTGTTAGATGTTTCATAAGTTCGTTAAACTTGTACAAAGCTCACCGAGACACTTATAAGCACTCATGTTCCATGAAACTTGGTTTAGAGTCCTAGAAACCGCGTTGTTAGATGTTTTATAAGTTCGTAAAACGAGTACAAAGCTCATTGAGACTCTTATAAGCACTCATGTTGAATGCAACTTGGTTTAGAGTCCTAGAAACCGCGTTGTTAGATGTTTTATAAGTTCGTAAAACTAGTACAAAGCTCATTGAGATACTTATAAGCACTCACGTTGAATGCAACTTTGTTAAGACTCCTAGAAACGCGTTGTTAGATGTTTCATAAGTTCGTCAAACTAGTACAAACCTCGTTGAGACACTTATAAGCACTCATGCTGCATGAAACTTGGTTTAGAGTCCTAGAAATGCGTTGTTAGATGTTTCATAAGTTCGTCAAACTAATACAAAGCTAATTGAGACACTTATAAGCACTCATGTTGGATGAAACTTGGTTTAGAGTCCTAGAAACGTGTTGTTAGATGTTCCATAAGTTCGTCAAACTAGTACAAAGCTCATTGAGACACTTATAAGCACTCATGTTGAATGAAACTTGGTTTAGAGTCCTAGAAACACTATGTTAGATGTTTCATAAGTTCGTCAAACAAGTACAAAGCTCATTGAGACACTTATAAGCACTCATGTTGCATGAAACTTGGTTTAGAGTCCTAGAAACGCGTTGTTAGATGTTTCATAAGTTCGTTAAACTTGTACAAAGCTCATTGAGACACTTATATGCACTCATGTTGAATGTAACTTTGTTAAGACTCCTAGAAACGCGTTGTTAGATGTTTCATAAGTTCGTCAAACTAGTACAAAGCTCATTGGGACACTTATAAGCACTCATGTTGCATGAAACTTGGTTTAGAGTCCTAGAAACGAGTTGTTAGATGTTTCATAAGTTCGTTAAACTTGTACAAAGCTCTTTGAGTCTCTTATAAGCACTCATGTTGAATGCAACTTGGTTTAGAGTCCTAGAAACGAGTTGTTAGATGTTTCCTAATTTCGTTAAACTTGTACAAAGCTCATTGAGACACTTATAAGCACTCATGTTGCATGAAACTTTGTTTAGAGTCCTAGAAACCGCGTTGTTAGATGTTTTATAAGTTCGTAAAACGAGTACAAAAGCTCATTGAGACTCTTATAAGCACTCATGTTGAATGCAACTTGGTTTAGAGTCCTAGAAATCGCGTTATTAGATGTTTTATAAGTTCGTAAAACTAGTACAAAGCTCATTGAGACTCTTATAAGCACTCATGTTGAATGCAACTTTGTTAAGACTCCTAGAAACGCGTTGTTAGATGTTTCATAAGTTCGTCAAACTAGTACAAAGCTCGTTGAGACACTTATAAGCACTCATGCTGCATGAAACTTGGTTTAGAGTCCTAGAAATGCGTTGTTAGATGTTTCATAAGTTCGTCAAACTAATACAAAGCTCATTGAGACATTTATAAGCACTCACGTTGGATGAAACTTGGTTTAGAGTCCTAGAAACGCGTTGTTAGTTGTTTCATAAGTTCGTCAAACTAGTATAAAGCTCATTGAGACACTTATAAGCACTCATGTTGCATGAATTTTGGTTTAGAGTCCTAGAAACGCGTTGTTAGATGTTTCATAAGTTCGTCAAACTAGTACAAAGCCCATTGAGACTCTTATAAGCACTCATGTTGAATGAAACTTGGTTTAGAGTCCTAGAAACGCGTTGTTAGATGTTTCATAAGTTCGTCAAACAAGTACAAAGCTCATTGAGACACTTATAAGCAGTCATGTTGCATGAAACTTGGTTTAGAGTCCTAGAAACGCGTTGTTAGATGTTTCATAAGTTTGTTAAACTTGTACAAAGCTCATTGAGACACTTATATGCACTCATGTTGAATGCAACTTTGTTAAGACTCCTAGAAACGCGTTGTTAGATGTTTCATAAGTTCGTCAAACTAGTACAAAGCTCATTGGGACACTTATAAGCACTCATGTTGCATGAAACTTGGTTTAGAGTCCTAGAAACGAATTGTTAAATGTTTCGAAGTTCGTTAAACTTGTACAAAGCTCACTGAGACACTTATAAGCACTCATGTTGCATGAAAATTGGTTTAGAGTCCTAGAAACCGCGTTGTTAGATGTTTTATAAGTTCGTAAAACGAGTACAAAGCTCATTGAGACTCTTATAAGCACTCTTGTTGAATGCAACTTGGTTTAGAGTCCTAGAAACCGCGTTGTTAGATGTTTTATAAGTTCGTAAAACTAGTACAAAGCTCATTGAGACTCTTATAAGCACTCATGTTGAATGCAACTTTGTTAAGACTCCTAGAAACGCGTTGTTAGATATTTCATAAGTTCGTCAAACTAGTACAAAGCTCATTGAGATACTTATAAGCACTCATGTTGAATGCAACTTTGTTAAGAATCCTAGAAACGCGTTGTTAGATGTTTCATAAGTTCGTCAAACTAGTACAAAGCTCGTTGAGACACTTATAAGCACTCATGCTGCATGAAACTTGGTTTAGAGTCCTAGAAATGTGTTGTTAGATGTTTCATAAGTTCGTCAAACTAATACAAAGCTAATTGAGACACTTATAAGCACTCATGTTGGATGAAACTTGGTTTAGAGTCCTAGAAACATGTTGTTAGATGTTTCATAAGTTCGTCAAACTAGTATAAAGCTCATTGAGACACTTATAAGCACTCATGTTGCATGAAACTTGGTTTAGAGTCCTAGAAACGCGTTGTTAGATGTTTCATAAGTTCGTCAAACTAGTACAAAGCTCATTGAGACACTTATAAGCACTCATGTTGAATGAAACTTGGTTTAGAGTCCTAGAAACCGCGTTGTTAGATGTTTTATAAGTTCGTAAAACGAGTACAAAGCTCATTGAGTCTCTTATAAGCACTCATGTTGAATGCAACTTGGTTTAGAGTCCTAGAAACGAGTTGTTAGATGTTTCATAAGTTCGTTAAACTTGTACAAAGCTCATTGAGACACTTATAAGCACTCATGTTGCATGAAACTTGGTTTAGAGTCCTAGAAACCGCGTTGTTAGATGTTTTATAAGTTCGTAAAACGAGTACAAAGCTCATTGAGACTCTTATAAGCACTCATGTTGAATGCAACTTGGTTTAGAGTCCTAGAAACCGCGTTGTTAGATGTTTTATAAGTTCGTAAAACTAGTACAAAGCTCATTGAGACTCTTATAAGCACTCATGTTGAATGCAACTTTGTTAAGACTCCTAGAAACGCGTTGTTAGATGTTTCATAAGTTCGTCAAACTAGTACAAAGCTCATTGGGACACTTATAAGCACTCATGTTGAATGCAACTTTGTTAAGACTCCTAGAAACGCGTTGTTAGATATTTCATAAGTTCGTCAAACTAGTACAAAGCTCATTGAGACACTTATAAGCACTCATATTGCATGAAACTTGGTTTAGAGTCCTAGAAACGCGTTGTTAGATGTTTCATAAGTTCGTCAAACTAGTACAAAGCTCATTGAGACAGTTATAAGCACTCATGTTGCATGAAACTTGGTTTAGAGTCCTAGAAACGAGTTGTTAAATGTTTCATAAGTTCGTTAAACTTGTACAAAGCTCATTTAAACACTTATAAGCACTCATGTTGAATGAAACTTGGTTTAGAGTCCTAGAAACCGCGTTGTTAGATGTTTTATAAGTTCGTAAAACTAGTACAAAGCTCATTGAGACTCTTATAAGCACTCATGTTGAATGCAACTTTGTTAAGACTCCTAGAAACGCATTGTTAGATGTTTCATAAGTTCGTCAAACTCGTACAAAGCTCGTTGAGACACTTATAAGCGCTCATGCTGCATGAAACTTGGTTTAGAGTCCTAGAAATGTGTTGTTAGATGTTTCATAAGTTCGTCAAACTAATACAAAGCTCATTGAGACACTTATAAGCACTCATGTTAGATGAAACTTGGTTTAGAGTCCTAGAAACGCGTTGTTAGATGTTTCATAAGTTCGTCAAACTAGTATAAATCTCATTGAGACACTTATAAGCACTCATGTTGCATGGAACTTGGTTTAGAGTCCTAGAAACGCGTTGTTAGATGTTTCATAAGTTCGTCAAACTAGTACAAAGATCATTGAGACACTTATAAGCACTCATGTTGAATGAAACTTGGTTTAGAGTCCTAGAAACCGCGTTGTTAGATGTTTTACAAGTTCGTAAAACGAGTACAAAGCTCATTGAGACTCTTATAAGCACTCATGTTGTATGCAACTTGGTTTAGAGTCCTAGAAACCGCGTTGTTAGATGTTTCATAAGTTCGTTAAACTTGTACAAAGCTCATTGAGACACTTATAAGCACTCATGTTGCATGAAACTTGGTTTAGAGTCCTAGAAACCGCGTTGTTAGATGTTTTATAAGTTCGTAAAACGAGTACAAAGCTCATTGAGACTCTTATAAGCACTCATGTTGAATGCAAATTGGTTTAGAGTCCTAGAAACCGCGTTGTTAGATGTTTTATAAGTTCGTAAAACTAGTACAAAGCTCATTGAGACTCTTATAAGCACTCATGTTGAATGCAACTTTGTTAAGACTCCTAGAAACGCGTTGTTAGATGTTTCATAAGTTCGACAAACTAGTACAAAGCTCGTTTAGACACTTATAAGCACTCATGCTGCATGAAACTTGGTTTAGAGTCCTAGAAATGCGTTGTTAGATGTTTCATAAGTTCGTCAAACTAATACAAAGCTCATTGAGACATTTATAAGCACTCATGTTGGTTGAAACTTGGTTTAGAGTCCTAGAAACGCGTTGTTAGATGTTTCATAAGTTCGTCAAACTAGTATAAAGCTCATTGAGACACTTATAAGCACTCATGTTTAATGCAACTTTGTTAAGACTCCTACAAACGCGTTGTTAGATGTTTCATAAGTTCGTCAAACTAGTACAAAGCTCATTGGGACACTCATAAGTACTCATGTTGAATGCAACTTTGTTAAGACTCCTAGAAACGCGTTGTTAGATATTTCATAAGTTCGTCAAACTAGTACAAAGCTCATTGAGACACTTATAAGCACTCATGTTGCATGAAACTTGGTTTAGAGTCCTAGAAACGCGTTGTTAGATGTTTCATAAGTTCGTCAAACTAGTACAAAGCTCATTGAGACAATTATAAGCACTCATGTTGCATGAAACTTGGTTTAGAGTCCTAGAAACGCGTTGTTAGATGTTTCATAAGTTCGTCAAACTAGTACAAAGCTCATTTAAACACTTATAAGCACTCTTGTTGAATGAAACTTGGTTTAGAGTCCTAGAAACCGCGTTGTTAGATGTTTTATAAGTTCGTAAAACTAGTACAAAGCTCATTGAGACTCTTATAAGCACTCATGTTGAATGCAACTTTGTTAAGACTCCTAGAAATGCATTGTTAGATGTTTCATAAGTTCGTCAAACTCGTACAAAGCTCGTTGAGACACTTATAAGCGCTCATGCTGCATGAAACTTGGTTTAGAGTCCTAGAAATGTGTTGTTAGATGTTTCATAAGTTCGTCAAACTAATACAAAGCTCATTGAGACACTTATAAGCACTCATGTTAGATGAAACTTGGTTTAGAGTCCTAGAAACGCGTTGTTAGATGTTTCATAAGTTCGTCAAACTAGTATAAATCTCATTGAGACACTTATAAGCACTCATGTTGCATGGAACTTGGTTTAGAGTCCTAGAAACGCGTTGTTAGATGTTTCATAAGTTCGTCAAACTAGTACAAAGATCATTGAGACACTTATAAGCACTCATGTTGAATGAAACTTGGTTTAGAGTCCTAGAAACCGCGTTGTTAGATGTTTTACAAGTTCGTAAAACGAGTACAAAGCTCATTGAGACTCTTATAAGCACTCATGTAGTATGCAACTTGGTTTAGAGTCCTAGAAACCGCGTTGTTAGATGTTTCATAAGTTCGTTAAACTTGTACAAAGCTCATTGAGACACTTATAAGCACTCATGTTGCATGAAACTTGGTTTAGAGTCCTAGAAACCGCGTTGTTAGATGTTTTATAAGTTCGTAAAACGAGTACAAAGCTCATTGAGACTCTTATAAGCACTCATGTTGAATGCAACTTGGTTTAGAGTCCTAGAAACCGCGTTGTTAGATGTTTTATAAGTTCGTAAAACTAGTACAAAGCTCATTGAGAATCTTATAAGCACTCATGTTGAATGCAACTTTGTTAAGACTCCTAGAAACGCGTTGTTAGATGTTTCATAAGTTCGTCAAACTAGTACAAAGCTCGTTTAGACACTTATAAGCACTCATGCTGCATGAAACTTGGTTTAGAGTCCTACAAATGCGTTGTTAGATGTTTCATAAGTTCGTCAAACTAATACAAAGCTCATTGAGACATTTATAAGCACTCATGTTGGTTGAAACTTGGTTTAGAGTCCTAGAAACGCGTTGTTAGATGTTTCATAAGTTCGTCAAACTAGTATAAAGCTCATTGAGACACTTATAAGCACTCATGTTTAATGCAACTTTGTTAAGACTCCTAGAAACGCGTTGTTAGATGTTTCATAAGTTCGTCAAACTAGTACAAAGCTCATTGGGACACTCATAAGTACTCATGTTGAATGCAACTTTGTTAAGACTCCTAGAAACGCGTTGTTAGATATTTCATAAGTTCGTCAAACTAGTACAAAGCTCATTGAGACACTTATAAGCACTCATGTTGCATGAAACTTGGTTTAGAGTCCTAGAAACGCGTTGTTAGATGTTTCATAAGTTCGTCAAACTAGTACAAAGCTCATTGAGACAGTTATAAGCACTCATGTTGCATGAAACTTGGTTTAGAGTCCTAGAAACGCGTTGTTAGATGTTTCATAAGTTCGTCAAACTAGTACAAAGATCATTTAAACACTTATAAGCACTCATGTTGAATGAAACTTGGTTTAGAGTCCTAGAAACCGCGTTGTTAGATGTTTTATAAGTTCGTAAAACTAGTACAAAGCTCATTGAGACTCTTATAAGCACTCATATTGAATGCAACTTTGTTAAGACTCCTAGAAACGCATTGTTAGATGTTTCATAAGTTCGTCAAACTCGGACAAAGCTCGTTGAGACACTTATAAGCGCTCATGCTGCATGAAACTTGGTTTAGAGTCCTAGAAATGTGTTGTTAGATGTTTCATAAGTTCGTCAAACTAATACAAAGCTCATTGAGACACTTATAAGCACTCATGTTATATGAAACTTGGTTTAGAGTCCTAGAAACGCGTTGTTAGATGTTTCATAAGTTCGTCAAACTAGTATAAATCTCATCGAGACACTTATAAGCACTCATGTTGCATGGAACTTGGTTTAGAGTCCTAGAAACGCGTTGTTAGATGTTTCATAAGTTCGTCAAACTAGTACAAAGATCATTGAGACACTTATAAGCACTCATGTTGAATCAAACTTGGTTTAGAGTCCTAGAAACCGCGTTGTTAGATGTTTTACAAGTTCGTAAAACGAGTACAAAGCTCATTGAGATTCTTATAAGCACTCATGTTGTATGCAACTTGGTTTAGAGTCCTAGAAACCGCGTTGTTAGATGTTTCATAAGTTCGTTAAACTTGTACAAAGCTCATTGAGACACTTATAAGCACTCATGTTGCATGAAACTTGGTTTAGAGTCCTAGAAACCGCGTTGTTAGATGTTTTATAAGTTCGTAAAACGAGTACAAAGCTCATTGAGACTCTTATAAGCACTCATGTTGAATGCAAATTGGTTTAGAGTCCTAGAAACCGCGTTGTTAGATGTTTTATAAGTTCGTAAAACTAGTACAAAGCTCATTGAGACTCTTATAAGCACTCATGTTGAATGCAACTTTGTTAAGACTCCTAGAAACGCGTTGTTAGATGTTTCATAAGTTCGTCAAACTAGTACAAAGCTCGTTTAGACACTTATAAGCACTCATGCTGCATGAAACTTGGTTTAGAGTCCTAGAAATGCGTTGTTAGATGTTTCATAAGTTCGTCAAACTAATACAAAGCTCATTGAGACATTTATAAGCACTCATGTTGGATGAAACTTGGTTTAGAGTCCTAGAAACGCGTTGTTAGATGTTTCATACGTTCGTCAAACTAGTATAAAGCTCATTGAGACACTTATAAGCACTCATGTTGAATGCAACTTTGTTAAGACTCCTAGAAACGCGTTGTTAGATGTTTCATAAGTTCGTCAAACTAGTACAAAGCTCATTGGGACACTTATAAGCACTCATGTTGAATGCAACTTTGTTAAGACTCCTAGAAACGCGTTGTTAGATATTTCACAAGTTCGTCAAACTAGTACAAAGCTCATTGAGACACTTATAGCACTCATGTTGCATGAAACTTGGTTTAGAGTCATAGAAACGCGTTGTTAGATGTTTCATAAGTTCGTCAAACTAGTACAAAGCTCATTGAGACAGTTATAAGCACTCATGTTGCATGAAACTTGGTTTAGAGTCCTAGAAACGCGTTGTTAGATGTTTCATAAGTTCGTCAAACTAGTACAAAGCTCATTTAAACACTTATAAGCACTCATGTTGAATGAAACTTGGTTTAGAGTCCTAGAAACCGCGTTGTTAGATGTTTTATAAGTTCGTAAAACTAGTACAAAGCTCATTGAGACTCTTATAAGCACTCATGTTGAATGCAACTTTGTTAAGACTCCTAGAAACGCATTGTTAGATGTTTCATAAGTTCGTCAAACTCGTACAAAGCTCGTTGAGACACTTATAAGCGCTCATGCTGCATGAAACTTGGTTTAGAGTCCTAGAAATGTGTTGTTAGATGTTTCATAAGTTCGTCAAACTAATACAAAGCTCATTGAGACACTTATAAGCACTCATGTTAGATGAAACTTGGTTTAGAGTCCTAGAAACGCGTTGTTAGATGTTTCATAAGTTCGTCAAACTAGTATAAATCTCATTGAGACACTTATAAGCACTCATGTTGCATGGAACTTGGTTTAGAGTCCTAGAAACGCGTTGTTAGATGTTTCATAAGTTCGTCAAACTAGTACAAAGATCATTGAGACACTTATAAGCACTCATGTTGAATGAAACTTGGTTTAGAGTCCTAGAAACCGCGTTGTTAGATGTTTTACAAGTTCGTAAAACGAGTACAAAGCTCATTGAGACTCTTATAAGCACTCATGTTGTATGCAACTTGGTTTAGAGTCCTAGAAACCGCGTTGTTAGATGTTTCATAAGTTCGTTAAACTTGTACAAAGCTCATTGAGACACTTATATGCACTCATGTTCAATGAAACTTGGTTAAGACTTCTAGAAACGCGTTGTTAGATGTTTCATAAGTTCGTCAAACCATTACAAAGCTCATTGAGACACTTATAAGCACTCATGTTGCATGAAATTGGTTTAGAGTCCTAGAAACGCGTTGTTAGATTTTTCATAAGTTCGTCAAACTAGTACAAAGCTCATTGAAACATTTATAAGCACTCATGTTGCATAAAACTTGGTTTAGAGTCCTAGAAACCGCGTTGTTAGATGTTTCATAAGTTCGTCAAACTAGTACAAGGCTCATTGAGCCACTTATAAGCACTCATGTTTCATGAAACTTGGTTTAGAGTCTTAGAAACGCGTTGATAGATGTTTCATAAGTTCGTCAAACTAGTACAAAGCTCATTGAGACACTTATAAGCACTCATGTTGCATTAAACTTGGTTAAGAATCCTAGAAACGCGTTGTTAGATGTTTCATAAGTTCGTCAAACTAGTACAAAGCTCATTGAGAGACTTATAAGCACCCATGTTGCATGAAACTTGGTTTAAAATCCTAGAAACGAGTTGTTAGATGTTTCATAAGTTCTTTAAACTTGTACAAAGCTCATTGAGACACTTATAAGCACTCATGTTGCATGAAACTTGGTTTAGAGTCCTAGAAAGGCGTTGTTAGATGTTTCATAAGTTCATCAAATTAGTACAAAGCTCATTGAGACACTTATAAGCACTCATGGTTCACGAAACTTTGTTTAAAGTGTTAGAAAACGTGTTGTTAGATGTTTCATAAGTTCATAAAACTAATACAAAGCTCATTGAGCCACTTATAAGCACTCATGTTGCATGAAACTTGGTTTAGAGTCCTAGAAACGCGTTTTTAGATGTTTCATAAGTTCGTCAAACAAGTAAAAAGCACATTGAGACACTTATAAGCACTCATGTTGCATGAAACTTGGTTTAGAGTCCTAGAAACCGCGTTGTTAGATGTTTCATAAGTTCGTCAAACTAGTACAAAGTTCATTGAGACACTTATAAGCACTCATGTTGCATGAAACTTGGTTTATAGTCCTAGAAACCCGTTGTTAGATGTTTCATAAGTTCGTTAAACTTGTACAAAGCTCATTGAGACACTTATATGCACTCATGTTGAATGCAACTTTGTTAAGACTCCTAGAAACGCGTTGTTAGATGTTTCATAAGTTCGTCAAACTTATACAAAGCTCATTGGGACACTTATAAGCACTCATGTTGCATGAAACTTGGTTTAGAGTCCTAGAAACGAGTTGTTAGATGTTTCATAAGTTCGTTAAACTTGTATAAAGCTCATTGAGACACTTATGAGCACTCATGTTGCATGAAACTTGGTTTAGAGTCCTAGAAACCGCGTTGTTAGATGTTTTATAAGTTCGTAAAACGAGTACAAAGCTCATTGAGACTCTTATAAGCACTCATGTTGAATGCAACTTGGTTTAGAGTCCTAGAAACCGCGTTGTTAGATGTTTCATAAGTTCGTAAAACTAGTACAAAGCTCATTGAGACTCTTATAAGCACTCATGTTGAATGCAACTTTGTTAAGACTCCTAGAAACGCGTTGTTAGATGTTTCATAAGTTCGTCAATCTAGTACAAAGCTCGTTGAGACACTTATAAGCACTCATGCTGCATGAAACTTGGTTTAGAGTCCTAGAAACGCGTTGTTAGATGTTTCATAAGTTCGTCAAACTAGTACAAAGCTCATTGAGACACTTATAAGCACTCATGTTGAATGAAACTTGGTTTAGAGTCCTAGAAACCGCGTTTTTAGATGTTTTATAAGTTCGTAAAACGAGTACAAAGCTCATTGAGTCTCTTATAAGCACTCATGTTGAATGCAACTTGGTTTAGAGTCCTAGAAACGAGTTGTTAGATGTTTCATAATTTCGTTAAACTTGTACAAAGCTCATTGAGACACTTATAAGCACTCATGTTGCATGAAACTTGGTTTAGAGTCCTAGAAACCGCGTTGTTATATTTTTTATAAGTTCGTAAAACGAGTACAAAAGCTCATTGAGACTCTTATAAGCACTCATGTTGAATGCAACTTGGTTTAGAGTCATAGAAACGAGTTGTTAGATGTTTCATAATTTCGTTAAACTTGTACAAAGCTCATTGAGACACATATAAGCACTCATGTTGCATGAAACTTGGTTTAGAGTCCTAGAAACCGCGTTGTTAGATGTTTTATATGTTCGTAAAACGAGTACAAAAGCTCATTGAGACTCTTATAAGCACTCATGCTGCATGAAACTTGGTTTAGAGTCCTATAAATGCGTTGTTAGATGGTTCATAAGTTCGTCAAACTAATACAAAGCTCATTGAGACATTTATAAGCACTCATGTTGGATGAAACTTGGTTTAGAGTCCTAGAAACGCGTTGTTAGTTGTTTCATAAGTTCGTCAAACTAGTATAAAGCTCATTGAGACACTTATAAGCACTCATGTTGCATGAATTTTGGTTTAGAGTCCTAGAAACGCGTTGTTAGATGTTTCATAAGTTCGTCAAACTAGTACAAAGCCCATTGAGACACTTATAAGCACTCATGTTGAATGAAACTTGGTTTAGAGTCCTAGAAACGCGTTGTTAGATGTTTCATAAGTTCGTCAAACAAGTACAAAGCTCATTGAGACACTTATAAGCACTCATGTTGCATGAAACTTGGTTTAGAGTCCTAGAAACGCGTTGTTAGATGTTTCATAAGTTCGTTAAACTTGTACAAAGCTCATTGAGACACTTATATGCACTCATGTTGCATGAAACTTGGTTTAGAGTCCTAGAAAGGCGTTGTTAGATGTTTCATAAGTTCGTCAAACTAGTACAAAGCTCATTGAGACACTTATAAGCACTCATGGTTCACGAAACTTTGTTTAAAGTGTTAGAAACCGTGTTGTTAGATGTTTCATAAGTTCATAAAACTAATACAAAGCTCATTGAGCCACTTATAAGCACTCATGTTGCATGAAACTTGGTTTAGAGTCCTAGAAACGCGTTTTTAGATGTTTCATAAGTTCGTCAAACAAGTAAAAAGCACATTGAGAAACTTATAAGCACTCATGTTGCATGAAACTTGGTTTAGAATCCTAGAAACCGCGTTGTTAGATGTTTCATAAGTTCGTCAAACTTGTACAAAGCTCATTGAGCCACTTATAAGCACTCATGTTGCATGAAACTTGGTTTAGAGTCCTAGAAAAGCGTTGTTAGATGTTTCATAAGTTCGTCAAACAAGTACAAAGCTCATTGAGACACTTATAAGCACACATGTTGCATGAAAGTTGGTTTATAGTCCTAGAAACCCGTTGTTAGATGTTTCATAAGTTCGTTAAACTTGTACAAAGCTCATTGAGACACTTATATGCACTCATGTTGAATGCAACTTTGTTAAGACTCCTAGAAACGCGTTGTTAGATGTTTCATAAGTTCGTCAAACTTATACAAAGCTCATTGGGACACTTATAAGCACTCATGTTGCATGAAACTTGGTTTAGAGTTCTAGAAACGAGTTGTTAGATGTTTCATAAGTTCGTTAAACTTGTACAAAGCTCATTGAGACACTTATAAGCACTCATGTTGCATGAAACTTGGTTTAGAGTCCTAGAAACCGCGTTGTTAGATGTTTTATAAGTTCGTAAAACGAGTACAAAGCTCATTGAGACTCTTATAAGCACTCATATTGAATGCAACTTGGTTTAGAGTCCTAGAAACCGCGTTGTTAGATGTTTCATAAGTTCGTCAAACTTGTACAAAGTTCATTGAGACACTTATAAGCACTCATGTTGCATGAAACTTGGTTTATAGTCCTAGAAACCCGTTGTTAGATGTTTCATAAGTTCGTTAAACTTGTACAAAGCTCATTGAGACACTTATATGCACTCATGTTGAATGCAACTTTGTTAAGACTCCTAGAAACGCGTTGTTAGATGTTTCATAAGTTCGTCAAACTTATACAAAGCTCATTGGGACACTTATAAGCATTCATGTTGCATGAAACTTGGTTTAGAGTCCTAGAAACGAGTTGTTAGATGTTTCATAAGTTCGTTAAACTTGTACAAAGCTCATTGAGACACTTATGAGCACTCATGTTGCATGAAACTTGGTTTAGAGTCCTAGAAACCGCGTTGTTAGATGTTTTATAAGTTCGTAAAACGAGTACAAAGCTCATTGAGACTCTTATAAGCACTCATGTTGAATGCAACTTGGTTTAGAGTCCTAGAAACCGCGTTGTTAGATGTTTCATAAGTTCGTAAAACTAGTACAAAGCTCATTGAGACTCTTATAAGCACTCATGTTGAATGCAACTTTGTTAAGACTCCTAGAAACGCGTTGTTAGATGTTTCATAAGTTCGTAAATCTAGTACAAAGCTCGTTGAGACACTTATAAGCACTCATGCTGCATGAAACTTGGTTTAGAGTCCTAGAAACGCGTTGTTAGATGTTTCATAAGTTCGTCAAACTAGTACAAAGCTCATTGAGACACTTATAAGCACTCATGTTGAATGAAACTTGGTTTAGAGTCCTAGAAACCGCGTTTTTAGATGTTTTATAAGTTCGTAAAACGAGTACAAAGCTCATTGAGTCTCTTATAAGCACTCATGTTGAATGCAACTTGGTTTAGAGTCCTAGAAACAAGTTGTTAGATGTTTCATAATTTCGTTAAACTTGTACAAAGCTCATTGAGACACTTATAAGCACTCATGTTGCATGAAACTTGGTTTAGAGTCCTAGAAACCGCGTTGTTATATTTTTTATAAGTTCGTAAAACGAGTACAAAAGCTCATTGAGACTCTTATAAGCACTCATGTTGAATGCAACTTGGTTTAGAGTCATAGAAACGAGTTGTTAGATGTTTCATAATTTCGTTAAACTTGTACAAAGCTCATTGAGACACATATAAGCACTCATGTTGCATGAAACTTGGTTTAGAGTCCTAGAAACCGCGTTGTTAGATGTTTTATATGTTCGTAAAACGAGTACAAAAGCTCATTGAGACTCTTATAAGCACTCATGCTGCATGAAACTTGGTTTAGAGTCCTATAAATGCGTTGTTAGATGGTTCATAAGTTCGTCAAACTAATACAAAGCTCATTGAGACATTTATAAGCACTCATGTTGGATGAAACTTGGTTTAGAGTCCTAGAAACGCGTTGTTAGTTGTTTCATAAGTTCGTCAAACTAGTATAAAGCTCATTGAGACACTTATAAGCACTCATGTTGCATGAATTTTGGTTTAGAGTCCTAGAAACGCGTTGTTAGATGTTTCATAAGTTCGTCAAACTAGTACAAAGCCCATTGAGACACTTATAAGCACTCATGTTGAATGAAACTTGGTTTAGAGTCCTAGAAACGCGTTGTTAGATGTTTCATAAGTTCGTCAAACAAGTACAAAGCTCATTGAGACACTTATAAGCACTCATGTTGCCTGAAACTTGGTTTAGAGTCCTAGAAACGCGTTGTTAGATGTTTCATAAGTTCGTTAAACTTGTACAAAGCTCATTGAGACACTTATATGCACTCATGTTGCATGAAACTTGGTTTAGAGTCCTAGAAAGGCGTTGTTAGATGTTTCATAAGTTCGTCAAACTAGTACAAAGCTCATTGAGACACTTATAAGCACTCATGGTTCACGAAACTTTGTTTAAAGTGTTAGAAACCGTGTTGTTAGATGTTTCATAAGTTCATAAAACTAATACAAAGCTCATTGAGCCACTTATAAGCACTCATGTTGCATGAAACTTGGTTTAGAGTCCTAGAAACGCGTTTTTAGATGTTTCATAAGTTCGTCAAACAAGTAAAAAGCACATTGAGAAACTTATAAGCACTCATGTTGCATGAAACTTGGTTTAGAATCCTAGAAACCGCGTTGTTAGATGTTTCATAAGTTCGTCAAACTTGTACAAAGCTCATTGAGCCACTTATAAGCACTCATGTTGCATGAAACTTGGTTTAGAGTCCTAGAAAAGCGTTGTTAGATGTTTCATAAGTTCGTCAAACAAGTACAAAGCTCATTGAGACACTTATAAGCACACATGTTGCATGAAAGTTGGTTTATAGTCCTAGAAACCCGTTGTTAGATGTTTCATAAGTTCGTTAAACTTGTACAAAGCTCATTGAGACACTTATATGCACTCATGTTGAATGCAACTTTGTTAAGACTCCTAGAAACGCGTTGTTAGATGTTTCATAAGTTCGTCAAACTTATACAAAGCTCATTGGGACACTTATAAGCACTCATGTTGCATGAAACTTGGTTTAGAGTTCTAGAAACGAGTTGTTAGATGTTTCATAAGTTCGTTAAACTTGTACAAAGCTCATTGAGACACTTATAAGCACTCATGTTGCATGAAACTTGGTTTAGAGTCCTAGAAACCGCGTTGTTAGATGTTTTATAAGTTCGTAAAACGAGTACAAAGCTCATTGAGACTCTTATAAGCACTCATATTGAATGCAACTTGGTTTAGAGTCCTAGAAACCGCGTTGTTAGATGTTTCATAAGTTCGTAAAACTAGTACAAAGCTCATTGAGACTCTTATAAGCACTCATGTTGAATGCAACTTTGTTAAGACTCCTAGAAACGCGTTGTTAGATGTTTCATAAGTTCGTCAATCTAGTACAAAGCTCGTTGAGACACTTATAAGCACTCATGTTGCATGAAACTTGGTTTAGAGTCCTAGAAACGCGTTGTTAGCTGTTTCATAAGTTCGTCAAACTAGTACAAAGCTCATTGAGACACTTATAATCACTCATGTTGAATGAAACTTGGTTTAGAGTCCTAGAAACCGCGTTGTTAGATGTTTTCTAAGTTCGTAAAACGAGTACAAAGCTCATTGAGTCTCTTATAAGCACTCATGTTGAATGCAACTTGGTTTAGAGTCCTAGAAACGAGTTGTTAGATGTTTCATAATTTCGTTAAACTTGTACAAAGCTCATTGAGACACTTATAAGCACTCATGTTGCATGAAACTTGGTTTAGAGTCCTAGAAACCGCGTTGTTAGATGTTTTATAAGTTCGTAAAACGAGTACAAAAGCTCATTGAGACTCTTATAAGCACTCATGTTGAATGCAACTTGGTTTAGAGTCCTAGAAACCGCGTTATTAGATGTTTTATAAGTTCGTAAAACTAGTACAAAGCTCATTGAGACTCTTATAAGCACCCATGTTGAATGCAACTTTGTTAAGACTCCTAGAAACGCGTTGTTAGATGTTTCATAAGTTCGTCAAACTAGTACAAAGCTCGTTGAGACACTTATAAGCACTCATGCTGCATGAAACTTGGTTTAGAGTCCTAGAAATGTGTTGTTAGATGTTTCATAA
This sequence comes from Cochlearia excelsa, assembly GCA_963556525.1. Classification (NCBI taxonomy): domain Eukaryota; kingdom Viridiplantae; phylum Streptophyta; class Magnoliopsida; order Brassicales; family Brassicaceae; genus Cochlearia; species Cochlearia excelsa. The sequence continues at coordinate 191,339 of CAUVZT010000026.1, read as the reverse complement.
GTTCGTCAAACTAATACAAAGCTCATTGAGACATTTATAAGCACTCATGTTGGATGAAACTTGGTTTAGAGTCCTAGAAACGCGTTATTAGTTGTTTCATAAGTTCGTCAAACTAGTATAAAGCTCATTGAGACACTTATAAGCACTCATGTTGCATGAATTTTGGTTTAGTGTCCTAGAAACACGTTGTTAGATGTTTCATAAGTTCGTCAAACTAGTACAAAGCCCATTGAGACACTTATAAGCACTCATGTTGAATGAAACTTGGTTTAGAGTCCTAGAAATGCGTTGTTAGATGTTTCATAAGTTCGTCAAACTAATACAAAGCTCATTGAGACATTTATAAGCACTCATGTTGCATGAAACTTGGTTTATAGTCCTAGAAACCCGTTGTTAGATGTTTCATAAGTTCGTTAAACTTGTACAAAGCTCATTGAGACACTTATATGCACTCATGTTGAATGCAACTTTGTTAAGATTCCTAGAAACGCGTTGTTAGATGTTTCATAAGTTCGTCAAACTTAAACAAAGCTCATTGGGACACTTATAAGCACTCATGTTGCATGAAACTTGGTTTAGAGTCCTAGAAACGAGTTGTTAGATGTTTCATAAGTTCGTTAAACTTGTACAAAGCTCATTGAGACACTTATAAGCACTCATGTTGCATGAAACTTGGTTTAGAGTCCTAGAAACCGCGTTGTTAGATGTTTTATAAGTTCGTAAAACGAGTACAAAGCTCATTGAGACTCTTATAAGCAGTCATGTTGAATGCAACTTGGTTTAGAGTCCTAGAAACCGCGTTGTTAGATTTTTCATAAGTTCGTAAAACTAGTACAAAGCTCATTGAGACTCTTATAAGCACTCATGTTGAATGCAACTTTGTTAAGACTCCTAGAAACGCGTTGTTAGATGTTTCATAAGTTCGTCAATCTAGTACAAAGCTCGTTGAGACACTTATAAGCACTCATGCTGCATGAAACTTGGTTTAGAGTCCTAGAAACGCGTTGTTAGATGTTTCATAAGTTCGTCAAACTAGTACAAAGCTCATTGAGACACTTATAAGCACTCATGTTGAATGAAACTTGGTTTAGAGTCCTAGAAACCGCGTTGTTAGATGTTTTATAAGTTCGTAAAACGAGTAAAAAGCTCATTGAGTCTCTTATAAGCACTCATGTTGAATGCAACTTGGTTTAGAGTCCTAGAAACGAGTTGTTAGATGTTTCATAATTTCGTTAAACTTGTACAAAGCTCATTGAGACACTTATAAGCACTCATGTTGCATGAAACTTGGTTTAGAGTCCTAGAAACCGCGTTGTTAGATGTTTTATAAGTTCGTAAAACGAGTACAAAAGCTCATTGAGACTCTTATAAGCACTCTTGTTGAATGCAACTTGGTTTAGAGTCCTAGAAACCGCGTTATTAGATGTTTTATAAGTTCGTAAAACTAGTACAAAGCTCATTGAGACTCTTATAAGCACTCATGTTGAATGCAACTTTGTTAAGACTCCTAGAAACGCGTTGTTAGATGTTTCATAAGTTCGTCAAACTAGTACAAAGCTCGTTGAGACACTTATAAGCACTCATGTTGCATGAAACTTGGTTTAGAGTCCTAGAAATGCGTTGTTAGATGTTTCATAAGTTCGTCAAACTAATACAAAGCTCATTGAGACCTTTATAAGCACTCATGTTGGATGAAACTTGGTTTAGAGTCCTAGAAACGCGTTGTTAGTTGTTTCATAAGTTCGTCAAACTAGTATAAAGCTCATTAAGACACTTATAAGCACTCATGTTGCATGAATTTTGGTTTAGAGTCCTAGAAACGCGTTGTTAGATGTTTCATAAGTTCGTTAAACTAGTACAAAGCCCATTGAGACACTTATAAGCACTCATGTTGAATGAAACTTGGTTTAGAGTCCTAGAAACGCGTTGTTAGATGTTTCATAAGTTCGTCAAACAAGTACAAAGCTCATTCAGACACTTATAAGCACTCATGTTGCATGAAACTTGGTTTAGAGTCCTAGAAACCGCGTTGTTAGATGTTTTATAAGTTCGTAAAACGAGTACAAAGCTCATTGAGACTCTTATAAGCACTCATGTTGAATGCAACTTTGTTAAGATTCCTAGAAACGCGTTGTTAGATGTTTCATAAGTTCGTCAAACTTATACAAAGCTCATTGGGACACTTATAAGCACTCATGTTGCATGAAACTTGGTTTAGAGTCCTAGAAACGAGTTGTTAGATGTTTCATAAGTTCGTTAAACTTGTACAAAGCTCATTGAGACACTTATAAGCACTCATGTTGCATGAAACTTGGTTTAGAGTCCTAGAAACCGCGTTGTTAGATGTTTTATAAGTTCGTAAAACGAGTACAAAGCTCATTGAGACTCTTATAAGCACTCATGTTGAATGCAACTTGGTTTAGAGTCCTAGAAACCGCGTTGTTAGATTTTTCATAAGTTCGTAAAACTAGTACAAAGCTCATTGAGACTCTTATAAGCACTCATGTTGAATGCAACTTTGTTATGACTCCTAGAAACGCGTTGTTAGATGTTTCATAAGTTCGTCAATCTAGTACAAAGCTCGTTGAGACACTTATAAGCACTCATGCTGCATGAAACTTGGTTTAGAGTCCTAGAAACGCGTTGTTAGATGTTTCATAAGTTCGTCAAACTAGTACAAAGCTCATTGAGACACTTATAAGCACTCATGTTGAATGAAACTTGGTTTAGAGTCCTAGAAACCGCGTTGTTAGATGTTTTATAAGTTCGTAAAACGAGTAAAAAGCTCATTGAGTCTCTTATAAGCACTCATGTTGAATGCAACTTGGTTTAGAGTCCTAGAAACGAGTTGTTAGATGTTTCATAATTTCGTTAAACTTGTACAAAGCTCATTGAGACACTTATAAGCACTCATGTTGCATGAAACTTGGTTTAGAGTCCTAGAAACCGCGTTGTTAGATGTTTTATAAGTTCGTAAAACGAGTACAAAAGCTCATTGAGACTCTTATAAGCACTCTTGTTGAATGCAACTTGGTTTAGAGTCCAAGAAACCGCGTTATTAGATGTTTTATAAGTTCGTAAAACTAGTACAAAGCTCATTGAGACTCTTATAAGCACTCATGTTGAATGCAACTTTGTTAAGACTCCTAGAAACGCGTTGTTAGATGTTTCATAAGTTCGTCAAACTAGTACAAAGCTCGTTGAGACACTTATAAGCACTCATGCTGCATGAAACTTGGTTTAGAGTCCTAGAAATGCGTTGTTAGATGTTTCATAAGTTCGTCAAACTAATACAAAGCTCATTGAGACCTTTATAAGCACTCATGTTGGATGAAACTTGGTTTAGAGTCCTAGAAACGCGTTGTTAGTTGTTTCATAAGTTCGTCAAACTAGTATAAAGCTCATTAAGACACTTATAAGCACTCATGTTGCATGAATTTTGGTTTAGAGTCCTAGAAACGCGTTGTTAGATGTTTCATAAGTTCGTCAAACTAGTACAAAGCCCATTGAGACACTTATAAGCACTCATGTTGAATGAAACTTGGTTTAGAGTCCTAGAAACGCGTTGTTAGATGTTTCATAAGTTCGTCAAACAAGTACAAAGCTCATTGAGACACTTATAAGCACTCATGTTGCATGAAACTTGGTTTAGAGTCCTAGAAACGCGTTGTTAGATGTTTCATAAGTTCGTTAAACTTGTACAAAGCTCATTGAGACACTTATATGCACTCATGTTGAATGCAACTTTGTTAAGACTCCTAGAAACGCGTTGTTAGATGTTTCATAAGTTCGTCAAACTAGTACAAAACTCATTGGGACACTTATAAGCACTCATGTTGCATGAAACTTGGTTTAGAGTCCTAGAAACGAGTTGTTAGATGTTTCATAAGTTCGTCAAACAAGTACAAAGCTCATTGAGACACTTATAAGCACTCATGTTGCATGAAACTTGGTTTAGAGTCCTAGAAACGCGTTGTTAGATGTTTCATAAGTTCGTTAAACTTGTACAAAGCTCATTGAGACACTTATATGCACTCATGTTGAATGCAACTTTGTTAAGACTCCTAGAAACGCGTTGTTAGATGTTTCATAAGTTCGTCAAACTAGTACAAAACTCATTGGGACACTTATAAGCACTCATGTTGCATGAAACTTGGTTTAGAGTCCTAGAAACGCGTTGTTAGATGTTTCATAAGTTCGTTAAACTTGTACAAAGCTCACCGAGACACTTATAAGCACTCATGTTGCATGAAACTTGGTTTAGAGTCCTAGAAACGCGTTGTTAGATGTTTCATAAGTTCGTCAAACAAGTACAAAGCACATTGAGACACTTATAAGCACTCATGTTGCATGAAACTTGGTTTAGATTCCTAGAAACGCGTTGTTAGATTTTTCATAAGTTCGTCAAACTAATACAAAGCTCATTGAGACATTTATAAGCACTCATGTTGGATGAAACTTGGTTTAGAGTCCTAGAAACGCGTTGTTAGTTGTTTCATAAGTTCGTCAAACTAGTATAATTTCATTGAGACACTTATAAGTACTCATGTTGCATGAATTTTGGTTTAGAGTCCTAGAAACGCGTTGTTAGATGTTTCATAAGTTCGTCAAACTAGTACAAAGCCAATTGAGACACTTATAAGCACTCATGTTGAATGAAACTTGGTTTAGAGTCCTAGAAACGCGTTGTTAGATGTTTCATAAGTTCGTCAAACAAGTACAAAGCACATTGTGATGCGATCGTAACCAAGCCATCGGACGAGGAAACCGCGAACGATCCGATATACGATCCGATATCGACCACTCGAGCACTCGACACCGACGAAATGCCGACATCGACCACTCGACCACTCGACACCGACGAAATGCCGATATCGACCACTCGACCACCCGATACCGAGAAGTTGCCAAGTACCCGAACATCGAATGCCGAGGAGATGTTGGACGTACAAGAAGGAGTTATCACTCGGGCCGAGCTAAGGAGTTAGCAAGGAAAGCTCACACGATGATCAAGGAAGAGAAGATTGGAGAAGCCGACACGAGAAGCTACTTCAACATCTTCACCACGGCTACTTGAAGAAGACCAAGCTATGGTAGCTAAGCGGACTAAGTGACTCGCTTGGTACTCTTTCCCACTGGGTTTTAACGAGGCCAAGAAGACCACTACGTCGTCCATTAGCCACCATAGCTTGAAGAGTGTCTTAAGCAAGGCACTTTCGCTACTTGCTTAGTTATCCGCGCAATTTCCATTTTCTTATGATTTCCTTTTTACGCTTATGTTGCGATTTCCTTTTTCCGAACGATTTCCTTTTTCTGTTTTTCTGCAAAACCCTAAGGTAACAAGCGACATGTGCTTGTCCTATATAAAGGATGCGCCGCATCCTTTTTCTTCATCGAAGATTTTATAAAGAAAAGTTCTTGTCTTTCTCTCTCGGCTTTGCGACGAAGCCTGTCCCCTTGACTTCGAGAAGAAGTCCGATCTCCTCCGCACGCCGAGGCGTTGCCAGAGATCTTCTACTCTCTAGCTAACCAACCACCGTTACTAGAGACTTCCACCTCCACCACATACCTCTTCCCCCTCCCACTCCGCGTCGTGTCCGCGCACCTTTTCCGAATCCACGTACCCTCTTGTCCGGTTCCCATAGTCAGTCTTGTTCGGAGAATCGATCCATAGGCCGATCGTATCATGTGGTATCAGAGCCGCCTCTGAACCAAGGCTGAGTCGCTTCTATCCCTTCCTTTCTTCTTATTTTGTTATGCATAACTTGTAGATCTATACCGCGTATTTCATCCTGCTTGCTTGATAGTTTGTCCGCAACTTGTTTGGTTACTTCTTGCTTGCTTGAATCCTGTTTGTTCCGTGGAGTATAGATCTATTGCACTTTTCTTGTTCTTGTTGTTCATCGTGTTCGTTAGGTTGATAGTGTAGCGGCGGCCAAATTCTTTGGCTAGATCTTAAAACCCTATTTTTTACAAACGCGCACTTGTTTTACCACGATTTCCTTTTTGCTTAAACTTGTCGTTTCATTTAAGCCGAGAATTTCCTTTTTTCAAAACCGTTGGCCGATTTCCATTTTCTTGACAAAACCGCGTGAGACGATTTCCTTTTCATTGAAACCGTGTGTTTTTCCTTTTGTTAGCGTGTTTGTTTGGCGTTGCTTAGTTCAGTTTATCGTGAACACCTTACTTTGGGTTATTTTTGCGTGTACCAGGTACCATGGCGCTCTCACCCGAGGCGTTAGACGACCTCCAGAAGCTCATCGCTACCCAAGTTGCCGAGGCCATGGCTCAGCTCCTACCGCAACAAATCTCCCGGCGGCTCACCTTGGAACGTGAGAAGCAAGCCGGGGAAGCCAAGGAAGTATCCTCGGAGTCCGAGAGTGGTCACACACCAACTCCATCCGAAGCTATCCGCCTTGCCAAAGGAAAAGGCCCAGCCGGTAGTTCCAGAGTGCAGGCCGTCCGTCACGTCTTTCCCCGAGACAATACCCGAGAAGGAGACCCGGTTGCCTAGAGATAGAGCCGATCCTTTTAGACCGGCACCTTTCGCTCCTAGACGCGCTCCACACTTCGACCACGCCGTCGGACAGAAACCGTTGGGGACCATAGGATCCACATCCACTCCGACGAAGATTACTATGAGCCGGGCGCATCGGATCGCGGCCATAGAAGCCATAGGCGGGACGGGGAGGCCAGGGATCCCGTTTAGGCAACAACTTAGACACATTAAGGCTAAGTTCCCTCCCTTCCAAGGTAAGAACGATCCCGAGGTCTACCTAGATTGGGAAAGGAAGATGGAGTCTAGCTTCATCTACCATGACACTTACCCGGTCAACAAGGTAAAGATTGCCGTGTCAGAATTTAGTGACTATGCTCTCCTGTGGTGGGATCAGCTATGCACCACCAGAAGTCGACACAACGAGCCGGCTATCACCACTTGGGCACAACTTACCACGCACATGAGGAAGCGTTTTGTTCCCAACCACTACCACCGTGAGACTCTCCACAAACTCGGGAAACTCACCCAAGGATCAAGCTCCGTCGAGACTACTACCAAGAGATGGAAACTCTGCTGGTCCGAGCCGGCCTAGAAGAAGACGACGAGGTCGCCATGGCCCGGTTCATCGGAGGACTTGCTCGGGACATCCGGGACAAGCTGGAACTCCAATCCTACGAAGATCTTGAGGAGCTAGTGCCCAAAGCCGAGTTGATTGAGAGCCAGAACAAGCGCCGGTACACTAGGCCAAGCTACCCATCCAATGCAACTAAGCCGCGGGATGTCCAGCCGACCAAACCAGAATACCGCCGAGAGTTCAAACCACCACCTAGCGGCGTGAAAGAAGAGCCCAAGACAGCCTTCAAGGATAGGAGTGGAGCATCCTTGAGCCATGTCAGGTGCTACAAGTGTCAAGGCATGGGTCATTACGCTAGGGATTGTGTCAACAAAAAAGTCTACATGCTGCTTGATAACGAAGACATCCTCCCACCGGATACAGACTCTGAATCTGACCCTCAGGAAGAAGAGGAAGAAGAGTCCGCCGCGGTTGGAGAAATGCTTGTAGCCCACAGAGCCTTAAGTGTCCAGAACCAGGCCGAGGAGCTACAACAGAGGGACAACTTGTTCCACACCCGGTGCATCGTCAAGGAAAGGGTGTGCAGCCTAATCATAGATGGAGGGAGTTGCACCAACGCTGCAAGTGAGCATATGGTCGAGAAACTTCACCTCCAAACCACCCCACATCCGAGGCCATATAAGCCGCAATGGCTGAATGAAGGAGGAGCCCGACGGTTACTCACCAAGTCAAGGTAGCCTTTGCCATAGGAAAGTATGAGGATGACATACTCTGTGATGTCTTGCCCATGGGCTCGAGCGAGCACCTCCCGCTCCCGCTAGGAAGACCGTGGCAATCGACCGCAAGGTTCTCCATGATGGGTACACCAACAAGCACTCCTTTGAGTTCAAGGGCCGCAAAATCACCCTTCTCCCTCTCACACCTAGCGAAGTCTCTACCAAGACCAGCTCTACATCAAACTAAAGAACGAGAAGGATAAGGAGATACCGCCTAATACCAACCTCCTCATCCACTCTAGTGAAGTTTTCAAGGACTTAAACTCTGAACTACCTATTTTAATGCTTATATATAGAGAAACGCTTGTTAGTTTAACCGAGTTTGCACAGGATCTTCCTAGTGGTATGTCTCAGCTTTTGCAGGATTTTAAGGACGTATTCCCGGAGGATGCCCCGCCAGGACTGCCACCTATCCGGGGGATTGAGCATCAGATAGACTTGGTGCCCGGAGCTGCCTTGCCAAACCGGCCAGCTTACCGCACTAACCCAGCTGAGACCAAAGAACTCCAAAACCAAGTGGAGGAGTTGATGAAGAAGGGTCACATCCGTGAGAGTATGAGTCCATGCGCCGTCCCGGTCTTACTGGTGCCAAAGAAAGATGGAACGTGGCGCATGTGTGTTGATTGCCGAGCCATCAACAACATCACGGTTAAGTATCGCCACCCTATCCCTAGACTTGATGATATGTTAGATGAATTGTGTGGTTCTAACGTATTCTCTAAGATCGATCTTAAGAGTGGTTATCATCAGATTAGGATGAAGGAAGGTGACGAATGGAAGACCGCCTTTAAGACTAAACAAGGATTGTACGAATGGCTTGTAATGCCCTTCGGTTTAACTAATGCTCCTAGTACCTTTATGCGGTTAATGAATCATGTGTTGAGATCCTTTATAGGTGTCTTTGTTGTTGTTTACTTTGATGACATACTGATTTATAGCAGGGACATGGAGGCCCATCTCACTCACATCCAGATGGTGCTAGAAGTACTTCGGAAGGAGCGCTTGTTTGCTAACCTCAGCAAGTGTACCTTTTGCACTAACCGAGTTATTTTCTTAGGTTTTGTTGTGAGCGCAGACGGCGTACAGGTTGACGAGGACAAGATAAAGGCCATCCGAGACTGGCCGAGCCCTAAGAACGTCGGAGAAGTTAGGAGTTTTCACGGCCTAGCCGGCTTCTATCGCCGGTTCGTCAAGGACTTCAACACCATAGCCGCACCACTCACTGAAGTCATCAAGAAGGAAGTAGGGTTCAAGTGGGAATCCGTCCAAGAGCAAGCCTTTCAGGCTCTTAAAGAGAAGCTTATCAATTCCCCTCTACTTGCTTTACTCGATTTTATGAAAACTTTTGAAATTGAGTGTGATGCGTCCGGTGTAGGCATTGAGCCGTTCTAATGCAGGACAAAAGACCCATTGCTTATTTCAGCGAAAAGTTAGGAGGCTCAACGGTCAACTATCCAACATATGACAAGGAGCTATACGCGCTGGTGAGAGCTCTACAAACATGGCAGCACTATCTGTGGCCCAAGGAGTTCGTCATACACACGGACCATGAATCCTTGAAATATCTAAAGGGGCAACAGAAGCTGAACCGGAGGCATGGACGTTGGATAGAATTCATCGAGACCTTCCCATATGTCATTAAGTACAAGAAAGGTAAGGACAATGTAGTCGCCGATGCATTGTCCCGGAGGTACACTCTTCTTAGTACTTTGACATCTAAACTTATTGGCTTTGAGAGATTGAAAGAACTATATGAGATCGACAATGAGTTTAGTGAGGCGTATAGGAAGTGTGCAAAATTCTCTTGTGATGGTTACTATAGGCACGATGGATATCTCTTTTATAACCATAAGTTGTGTGTGCCTAATGTTTCGTTAGAGAGTTGTTAGTCGGGAATCCCATGGGGGTGGACTTGCCGGGCACTTTGGAGTTACTAAGACTCTTCACAGCCTACAACAACACTTTTACTGGCCGGGCATGAGGAAGGACGTGGAGAAAGTCTGTGCTAGGTGTGCCACATGCAAACAGGCTAAGAGTAAAGTCCAGCCGCACGGTTTGTATCTCCCTTTACCTATTCCTGAGCATCCTTGGACAGATATATCGATGGACTTTGTGATAGGATTGCCTAGGACTAAGACCGGTAGAGACTCGATCTTTGTGGTTGTTGATAGGTTTTCTAAGATGGCTCACTTTATTGCTTGTCATAAGACCGATGATGTTGTTAATGTCGCTAACCTATTCTTTAGAGAAGTTGTTAGGTTGCATGGTATGCCTCTTGTTATTGTGTCCGACAGGGATACGAAGTTTCTTAGCCATTTTTGGAGAACCTTGTGGGCAAAGCTAGGAACCAAGCTGACCTTTTCCACCACTTGCCACCCACAGACCGATGGTCGACGGAGGTAGTCAACCGGTCCTTGAGCACCTTGCTAAGGACGATGGTAAGAAGCAATCTCAAGTCGTGGGAGGATTGTCTACCCCACGTTGAGTTTGCTTATAATCATTCTCAACACTCCTCTACCTTGTTCTCTCCTTTTGAAATTGTTTATGGGTTTAACCCGTCTTCACCACTAGATTTAATCTCTTTGCCTTTGAGTGAACGTTGCAGTTTAGACGGCAAAAAGAAAGCCGAGCAAGTGAGGAGAATCCATGAGAAGGCCAGGATAAACATCGAGCACAAGACACGGCTATACGCAAAGAAAGCCAACAAGGGTCGCAAGGAGGTTATCTTTAAAGAAGGCGACCTGGTTTGGGTTCACCTAAGGAAGGAGAGGTTCCCCGCCGAAAGGAAGTCCAAGCTGATGCCGAGAGTAGATGGCCCGTTCAAAGTCTTGAAGCGGATCAACGACAACGCCTACAAGATTGATCTTCAAGGGAAGTACACAATCTCTGATTCGTTTAATGTGTCTGACTTAGCTCGTTTTATTGCAGATTCTGATTTGAGGTCAAATCCTTTTCAAGTGGGGGAGGATGATGCGATCGTAACCAAGCCATCGGACGAGGAAACCGCGAACGATCCGATATACGATCCGATATCGACCACTCGAGCACTCGACACCGACGAAATGCCGACATCGACCACTCGACCACTCGACACCGACGAAATGCCGATATCGACCACTCGACCACCCGATACCGAGAAGTTGCCAAGTACCCGAACATCGAATGCCGAGGAGATGTTGGACGTACAAGAAGGAGTTATCACTCGGGCCAGAGCTAAGGAGTTAGCAAGGAAAGCTCACACGATGATCAAGGAAGAGAAGATTGGAGAAGCCGACACGAGAAGCTACTTCAACATCTTCACCACGGCTACTTGAAGAAGACCAAGCTATGGTAGCTAAGCGGACTAAGTGACTCGCTTGGTACTCTTTCCCACTGGGTTTTAACGAGGCCAAGAAGACCACTACGTCGTCCATTAGCCACCATAGCTTGAAGAGTGTGTTAAGCAAGGCACTTTCGCTACTTGCTTAGTTATCCGCGCAATTTCCATTTTCTTATGATTTCCTTTTTACGCTTATGTTGCGATTTCCTTTTTCCGAACGATTTCCTTTTTCTGTTTTGCGCAAAACCCTAAGGTAACAAGCGACATGTGCTTGTCCTATATAAAGGATGCGCCGCATCCTTTTTCTTCATCGAAGATTTTATAAAGAAAAGTTCTTGTCTTTCTCTCTCGGCTTTGCGACGAAGCCTGTCCCCTTGACTTCGAGAAGAAGTCCGATCTCCTCCGCACGCCGAGGCGTTGCCAGAGATCTTCTACTCTCTAGCTAACCAACCACCGTTACTAGAGACTTCCACCTCCACCACATACCTCTTCCCCCTCCCACTCCGCGTCGTGTCCGCGCACCTTTTCCGAATCCACGTACCCTCTTGTCCGGTTCCCATAGTCAGTCTTGTTCGGAGAATCGATCCATAGGCCGATCGTATCACATTGAGACACTTATAAGCACTCATGTTGCATGAAACTTGGTTTAGATTCCTAGAAACGCGTTGTTAGATGTTTCATAAGTTCGTTAAACTTGTACAAAGCTCATTGAGACACTTATATGCACTCATGTTGAATGCAACTTTGTTAAGACTCCTAGAAACGCGTTGTTAGATGTTTCATAAGTTCGTCAAACTAGTACAAAGCTCATTGGGACACTTATAAGCACTCATGTTGCATGAAACTTGGTTTAGAGTCCTAGAAACGAGTTGTTAAATGTTTCATAAGTTCGTTAAACTTGTACAAAGCTCACTGAGACACTTATAAGCACTCATGTTGCATGAAACTTGGTTTAGAGTCCTAGAAACCGCGTTGTTAGATGTTTTATAAGTTCGTAAAACGAGTACAAGGCTCATTGAGACTCTTATAAGCACTCATGTTGAATGCAACTTGGTTTAGAGTCCTAGAAACCGCGTTGTTAGATGTTTTATAAATTCGTAAAACTAGTACAAAGCTCATTGAGATACTTATAAGCACTCATGTTGAATGCAACTTTGTTAAGACTCCTAGAAACGCGTTGTTAGATGTTTCATAAGTTCGTCAGACTAGTATAAAGCTCATTGAGACACTTATAAGCACTCATGTTGCATGAAACTTGGTTTAGAGTCCTAGAAACGCGTTGTTAGATGTTTCATAAGTTCGTCAAACTAGTACAAAGCTCATTGAGACACTTATAAACACTCATGTTGAATGAAACTTAGTTTAGAGTCCTAGAAACCGCGTTGTTAGATGTTTTATAAGTTCGTAAAACGAGTACAAAGCTGATTGAGTCTCTTATAAGCACTCATTTTAAATGCAACTTGGTTTAGAGTCCTAGAAACGAGTTGTTAGATGTTTCATAAGTTCGTTAAACTTGTACAAAGCTCATTGAGACACTTATAAGCACTCATGTTGCATGAAACTTGGTTTAGAGTCCTAGAAACCGCGTTGTTAGATGTTTTATAAGTTCGTAAAACGAGTACAAAGCTCATTGAGACTCTTATAAGCACTCATGTTGAATGCAACTTGGTTTAGAGTCCTAGAAACCGCGTTGTTAGATGTTTTATAAGTTCGTAAAACTAGTACAAAGCTCATTGAGACTCTTATAAGCACTCATGTTGAATGCAACTTTGTTAAGACTCCTAGAAACGCGTTGTTAGATGTTTCATAAGTTCGTCAAACTAGTACAAAGCTAGTTTAGACACTTATAAGCACTCATGCTGCATGAAACTTGGTTTAGAGTCCTAGAAATGCGTTGTTAGATGTTTCATAAGTTCGTTAAACTTGTACAAAGCTCATTGAGACACTTATATGCACTCATGTTGAATGCAACTTTGTTAAGACTCCTAGAAACGCGTTGTTAGATGTTTCATAAGTTCGTCAAACTAGTACAAAGCTCATTGGGACACTTATAAGCACTCATGTTGCATGAAACTTGGTTTAGAGTCCTAGAAACGAGTTGTTAGATGTTTCATAAGTTCGTTAAACTTGTACAAAGCTCACTGAGACACTTATATGCACTCATGTTGCATGAAACTTGGTTTAGAGTCCTAGGAACCGCGTTGTTAGATGTTTTATAAGTTCGTAAAACGAGTACAAAGCTCATTGAGACTCTTATAAGCACTCATGTTGAATGCAACTTGGTTTAGAGTCCTAGAAACCGCGTTGTTAGATGTTTTATAAGTTCGTAAAACTAGTACAAAGCTCATTGAGATACTTATAAGCACTCATGTTGAATGCAACTTTGTTAAGACTCCTAGAAACGCGTTGTTAGATGTTTCATAAGTTCGTCAAACTAGTACAAAGCTCGTTGAGACACTTATAAGCACTCATGTTCCATGAAACTTGGTTTAGAGTCCTAGAAACGCGTTGTTAGATGTTTCATAAGTTCGTCAAACTAGTACAAAGCTCATTGAGACACTTATAAGCATTCATGTTGAATGAAACTTGGTTTAGAGTCCTAGAAACCGCGTTGTTAGATGTTTTATAAGTTCGTAAAACGAGTACAAAGCTCATTGAGTCTCTTATAAGCACTCATGTTGAATGCAACTTGGTTTAGAGTCCTAGAAACGAGTTGTTAGATGTTTCCTAATTTCGTTAAACTTGTACAAAGCTCATTGAGACACTTATAAGCACTCATGTTGCATGAAACTTGGTTTAGAGTCCTAGAAACCGCGTTGTTAGATGTTTTATAAGTTCGTAAAACGAGTACAAAAGCTCATTGAGACTCTTATAAGCACTCATGTTGAATGCAACTTGGTTTAGAGTCCTAGAAACAGCGTTATTAGATCTTTTATAAGTTCGTAAAACTAGTACAAAGCTCATTGAGACTCTTATAAGCACTCATGTTGAATGCAACTTTGTTAAGACTCCTAGAAACGCGTTGTTAGATGTTTCATAAGTTCGTAAAACTAGTACAAAGCTCGTTGAGACACTTATAAGCACTCATGTTGCATGAAACTTGGTTTAGAGTCCTAGAAATGCGTTGTTAGATGTTTCATAAGTTCGTCTAACTAATACAAAGCTCATTGAGACATTTATAAGCACTCATGTTGGATGAAACTTGGTTTAGAGTCCTAGAAACGCGTTGTTTGTTGTTTCATAAGTTCGTCAAACTAGTATAAAGCTCATTGAGACACTTATAAGTACTCATGTTGCATGAATTTTGGTTTAGAGTCCTAGAAACGCGTTGTTAGATGTTTCATAAGTTCGTCAAACTAGTACAAAGCCCATTGAGACACTTATAAGCACTCATGTTGAATGAAACTTGGTTTAGAGTCCTAGAAACGCGTTGTTAGATGTTTCATAAGTTCGTCAAACAAGTACAAAGCTCATTGAGACACTTATAAGCAATCATGTTGCATGAAACTTGGTTTAGAGTCCTAGAAACGCGTTGTTAGATGTTTCATAAGTTCGTTAAACTTGTACAAAGCTCATTGAGACACTTATATGCACTCATGTTGAATGCAACTTTGTTAAGACTCCTAGAAACGCGTTGTTAGATGTTTCATAAGTTCGTCAAACTAGTACAAAGCTCATTGGGACATTTATAAGCACTCATGTTGCATGAAACTTGGTTTAGAGTCCTAGAAACGAGTTGTTAAATGTTTCATAAGTTCGTTAAACTTGTACAAAGCTCACTGAGACACTTATAAGCACTCATGTTGCATGAAACTTGGTTTAGAGTCCTAGAAACCGCGTTGTTAGATGTTTTATAAGTTCGTAAAACGAGTACAAAGCTCATTGAGACTCTTATAAGCACTCATGTTGAATGCAACTTGGTTTAGAGTCCTAGAAACCGCGTTGTTAGATGTTTTATAAGTTCGTAAAACTAGTACAAAGCTCATTGAGATACTTATAAGCACTCATGTTGAATGCAACTTTGTTAAGACTCCTAGAAACGCGTTGTTAGATGTTTCATAAGTTCGTCAAACTAGTACAAAGCTCGTTGAGACACTTATAAGCACTCATGCTGCATGAAACTTGGTTTAGAGTCCTAGAAATGCGTTGTTAGATGTTTCATAAGTTCGTCAAACTAATACAAAGCTAATTGAGACACTTATAAGCACTCATGTTGGATGAAACTTGGTTTAGAGTCCTAGAAACGTGTTGTTAGATGTTTCATAAGTTCGTCGACTAGTATAAAGCTCATTGAGACACTTATAAGCACTCATGTTGCATGAAACTTGGTTTAGAGTCCTAGAAACGCGTTGTTAGATGTTTCATAAGTTCGTCAAACTAGTACAAAGCTCATTGAGACACTTATAAGCACTCATGTTGAATGAAACTTTGTTAAGACTCCTAGAAACGCGTTGTTAGATGTTTCATAAGTTCGTAAAACTAGTACAAAGCTCGTTGAGACACTTATAAGCACTCATGCTGCATGAAACTTGGTTTAGAGTCCTAGAAATGCGTTGTTAGATGTTTCATAAGTTCGTCAAACTAATACAAAGCTCATTGAGACATTTATAAGCACTCATGTTGGATGAAACTTGGTTTAGAGTCCTAGAAACGCGTTGTTTGTTGTTTCATAAGTTCGTCAAACTAGTATAAAGCTCATTGAGACACTTATAAGTACTCATGTTGCATGAATTTTGGTTTAGAGTCCTAGAAACCGCGTTGTTAGATGTTTTATAAGTTCGTAAAACGAGTACAAAGCTCATTGAGTCTCTTATAAGCACTCATGTTGAATGCAACTTGGTTTAGAGTCCTAGAAACGAGTTGTTAGATGTTTCATAAGTTCGTTAAACTTGTACAAAGCTCATTGAGACACTTATAAGCACTCATGTTGCATGAAACTTGGTTTAGAGTCCTAGAAACCGCGTTGTTAGATGTTTTATAAGTTCGTAAAACGAGTACAAAGCTCATTGAGACTCTTATAAGCACTCATATTGAATGCAACTTGGTTTAGAGTCCTAGAAACCGCGTTGTTAGATGTTTTATAAGTTCGTAAAACTAGTACAAAGCTCATTGAGACTCTTATAAGCACTCATGTTGAATGCAACTTTGTTAAGACTCCTAGAAACGCGTTGTTAGATGTTTCATAAGTTCGTCAAACTAGTACAAAGCTCGTTTAGACACTTATAAGCACTCATGCTGCATGAAACTTGGTTTAGAGTCCTAGAAATGCGTTGTTAGATGTTTCATAAGTTCGTCAAACTAATACAAAGCTCATTGAGACATTTATAAGCACTCATGTTGGATTAAACTTGGTTTAGAGTCCTAGAAACGCGTTGTTAGATGTTTCATAAGTTCGTCAAACTAGTATAAAGCTCATTGAGACACTTATAAGCACTCATGTTGAATGCAACTTTGTTAAGACTCCTAGAAACGCGTTGTTAGATGTTTCATAAGTTCGTCAAACTAGTACAAAGCTCATTGGGACACTTATAAGCACTCATGTTGAATGCAACTTTGTTAAGACTCCTAGAAACGCGTTGTTCGTAAAACTAGTACAAAGCTCGTTGAGACACTTATAAGCACTCATGCTGCATGAAACTTGGTTTAGAGTCCTAGAAATGCTATGTTAGATGTTTCATAAGTTCGTCAAACTAATACAAAGCTCATTGAGACATTTATAAGCACTCATGTTGGATGAAACTTGGTTTAGAGTCCTAGAAACGCGTTGTTTGTTGTTTCATAAGTTCGTCAAACTAGTATAAAGCTCATTGAGACACTTATAAGTACTCATGTTGCATGAATTTTGGTTTAGAGTCCTAGAAACGCGTTGTTAGATGTTTCATAAGTTCGTCAAACTAGTACAAAGCCCATTGAGACACTTATAAGCACTGATGTTGAATGAAACTTGGTTTAGAGTCCTAGAAACGCGTTGTTAGATGTTTCATTAGTTCGCCAAACAAGTACAAAGCTCATTGAGACACTTATAAGCACTCATGTTGCATGAAACTTGGTTTAGAGTCCTAGAAACGCGTTGTTAGATGTTTCATAAGTTCGTTAAACTTGTACAAAGCTCATTGAGACACTTATATGCACTCATGTTGAATGCAACTTTGTTAAGACTCCTAGAAACGCGTTGTTAGATGTTTCATAAGTTCGTCAAACTAGTACAAAGCTCATTGGAACACTTATAAGCACTCATGTTGCATGAAACTTGGTTTAGAGTCCTAGAAACGAGTTGTTAAATGTTTCATAAGTTCGTTAAACTTGTACAAAGCTCACCGAGACACTTATAAGCACTCATGTTGCATGAAACTTGGTTTAGAGTCCTAGAAACCGCGTTGTTAGATGTTTTATAAGTTCGTAAAACGAGTACAAAGCTCATTGAGACTCTTATAAGCACTCATGTTGAATGCAACTTGGTTTAGAGTCCTAGAAACCGCGTTGTTAGATGTTTTATAAGTTCGTAAAACTAGTACAAAGCTCATTGAGATACTTATAAGCACTCATGTTGAATGCAACTTTGTTAAGACTCCTAGAAACGCGTTGTTAGATGTTTCATAAGTTCGTCAAACTAGTACAAAGCTCGTTGAGACACTTATAAGCACTCATGCTGCATGAAACTTGGTTTAGAGTCCTAGAAATGCGTTGTTAGATGTTTCATAAGTTCGTCAAACTAATACAAAGCTAATTGAGACACTTATAAGCACTCATGTTGGATGAAACTTGGTTTAGAGTCCTAGAAACGTGTTGTTAGATGTTTCATAAGTTCGTCGACTAGTATAAAGCTCATTGAGACACTTATAAGCACTCATGTTGCATGAAACTTGGTTTAGAGTCCTAGAAACGCGTTGTTAGATGTTTCATAAGTTCTTCAAACTAGTACAAAGCTTATTGAGACACTTATAAGCACTCATGTTGAATGAAACTTGGTTTAGAGTCCTAGAAACCGCGTTGTTAGATGTTTTATAAGTTCGTAAAACGAGTACAAAGCTCATTGAGTCTCTTATAAGCACTCATGTTGAATGCAACTTGGTTTAGAGTCCTAGAAACGAGTTGTTAGATGTTTCATAAGTTCGTTAAACTTGTACAAAGCTCATTGAGACACTTATAAGCACTCATGTTGCATGAAACTTGGTTTAGAGTCCTAGAAACCGCGTTGTTAGATGTTTTATAAGTTCGTAAAACGAGTATAAAGCTCATTGAGACTCTTATAAGCACTCATATTGAATGCAACTTGGTTTAGAGTCCTAGAAACCGCGTTGTTAGATGTTTTATAAGTTCGTAAAACTAGTACAAAGCTCATTGAGACTCTTATAAGCACTCATGTTGAATGCAACTTTGTTAAGACTCCTAGAAACGCGTTGTTAGATGTTTCATAAGTTCGTCAAACTAGTACAAAGCTCGTTTAGACACTTATAAGCACTCATGCTGCATGAAACTTGGTTTAGAGTCCTAGAAATGCGTTGTTAGATGTTTCATAAGTTCGTCAAACTAATACAAAGCTCATTGAGACATTTATAAGCACTCATGTTGGATTAAACTTGGTTTAGAGTACTAGAAACGCGTTGTTAGATGTTTCATAAGTTCGTCAAACTAGTATAAAGCTCATTGAGACACTTATAAGCACTCATGTTGAATGCAACTTTGTTAAGACTCCTAGAAACGCGTTGTTAGATGTTTCATAAGTTCGTCAAACTAGTACAAAGCTCATTGGGACACTTATAAGCACTCATGTTGAATGCAACTTTGTTAAGACTCCTAGAAACGCGTTGTTAGATATTTAATAAGTTCGTCAAACTAGTACAAAGCTCATTGAGACACTTATAAGCACTCATGTTGCATGAAACTTGGTTTAGAGTCCTAGAAACGCGTTGTTAGATGTTTCATAAGTTCGTCAAACTAGTACAAAGCTCATTGAGACAGTTATAAGCACTCATGTTGCATGAAACTTGGTTTAGAGTCCTAGAAACGCGTTGTTAGATGTTTCATAAGTTCGTCAAACTAGTACAAAGCTCATTGAAACACTTATAAGCACTCATGTTGCATGAAACTTGGTTTAGAGTCCTAGAAACCGCGTTGTTAGATGTTTTATAAGTTCGTAAAACTAGTACAAAGCTCATTGAGACTCTTATAAGCACTCATGTTGAATGCAACTTTGTTAAGACTCCTTGAAACGCATTGTTAGATGTTTCATAAGTTCGCCAAACTCGTACAAAGCTCGTTGAGACACTTATAAGCCCTCATGTTGCATGAAACTTGGTTTAGAGTCCTAGAAATGTGTTGTTAGATGTTTCATAAGTTCGTCAAACTTGTACAAAGCTCATTGAGACACTTATATGCACTCATGTTGAATGCAACTTTGTTAAGACTCCTAGAAACGCGTTGTTAGATGTTTCATAAGTTCGTCAAACTAGTACAAAGCTCATTGGGACACTTATAAGCACTCATGTTGCATGAAACTTGGTTTAGAGTCGTAGAAACGAGTTGTTTGATGTTTCATAAGTTCGTTAAACTTGTACAAAGCTCATTGAGACACTTATAAGCACCCATGTTGCATGAAACTTGGTTTAAAGTCCTAGAAACCGCGTTGTTAGATGTTTTATAAGTTCGTAAAACGAGTACAAAGCTCATTGAGACTCTTATAAGAACTCATGTTGAATGCAACTTGGTTTAGAGTCCTAGAAACCGCGTTGTTTGATGTTTTATAAGTTCTTAAAACTAGTAC
Organism: Cochlearia excelsa; assembly: GCA_963556525.1. Classification (NCBI taxonomy): domain Eukaryota; kingdom Viridiplantae; phylum Streptophyta; class Magnoliopsida; order Brassicales; family Brassicaceae; genus Cochlearia; species Cochlearia excelsa. The sequence continues at coordinate 171,407 of CAUVZT010000026.1, read as the reverse complement.
AAAGCTCATTGAGACTCTTATAAGCACTCATGTTAAATGCAACTTTGTTAAGACTCCTACAAACGCGTTGTTAGATGTTTCATAAGTTCGTCAAACTAGTACAAAGCTCGTTGAGACACTTATAAGCACTCATGCTGCATGAAACTTGGTTTAGAGTCCTAGAAATGCGTTGTTAGATGTTTCATAAGTTCGTCAAACTAATACAAAGCTCATTGAGACACTTATAAGCACTCATGTTGGATGAAACTTGGTTTAGAGTCCTAGAAACGCGTTGTTAGATGTTTCATAAGTTTGTCAAACTAGTATAAAGCTCATTGAGACACTTATAAGCACTCATGTTGCATGAAACTTGGTTTAGAGTCCTAGAAACGCGTTGTTAGATGTTTCATAAGTTCGTCAAACTAGTACAAAGCTCATTGAGACACTTATAAGCACTCATGTTGAATGAAACTTGGTTTAGAGTCCTAGAAACGCGTTGTTAGATGTTTCATAAGTTCGTCAAACAAGTACAAAGCTCATTGAGACACTTATAAGCACTCATGTTGCATGAAACTTGGTTTAGAGTCCTAGAAACGCGTTGTTAGATGTTTCATAAGTTCGTTAAACTTGTACAAAGCTAATTGAGACACTTATATGCACTCATGTTGAATGCAACTTTGTTAAGACTCCTAGAAACGCGTTGTTAGATGTTTCATAAGTTCGTCAAACTAGTACAAAGCTCATTGGGACACTTATAAGCACTCATGTTGCATGAAATTTGTTTTAGAGTCCTAGAAACGAGTTGTTAGATGTTTCATAAGTTCGTTAAACTTGTACAAAGCTCATTGAGACACTTATAAGCACTCATGTTGCATGAAACTTGGTTTAGAGTCCTAGAAACCGCGTTGTTAGATGTTTTATAAGTTCGTAAAACGAGTACAAAGCTCATTGAGACTCTTATAAGCACTCATGTTGAATGCAACTTGGTTTAGAGTCCTAGAAACCGCGTTGTTATATGTTTCATAAGTTTATAAAACTAGTACAAAGCTCATTGAGACTCTTATAAGCAGTCATGTTGAATGCAACTTTGTTAAGACTCCTAGAAACGCGTTGTTAGATGTTTCATAAGTTCGTCAATCTAGTACAAAGCTCGTTGAGACACTTATAAGCACTCATGCTGCATGAAACTTGGTTTAGAGTCCTAGAAATGCGTTGTTAGATGTTTCATAAGTTCGTCAAACTAATACAAAGCTCATTGAGACACTTATAAGCACTCATGTTGGATGAAACTTGGTTTAGAGTCCTAAAAACGCGTTGTTAGATGTTTCATAAGTTCGTCAAACTAGTATAAAGCTCATTGAGACACTTATAAGCACTCATGTTGCATGAAACTTGGTTTAGAGTCCTAGAAACGCGTTGTTAGATGTTTCATAAGTTCGTCAAACTAGTACAAAGCTCATTGAGACACTTATAAGCACTCATGTTGAATGAAACTTGGTTTAGAGTCCTAGAAACGCGTTGTTAGATGTTTCATAAGTTCGTCAAACAAGTACAAAGCTCATTGAGACACTTATAAGCACTCATGTTGCATGAAACTTGGTTTAGAGTCCTAGAAACGCGTTGTTAGATGTTTCATAAGTTCGTTAAACTTGTACAAAGCTCATTGAGACACTTATATGCACTCATGTTGAATGCAACTTTGTTAAGACTCCTAGAAACGCGTTGTTAGATGTTTCATAAGTTCGTCAAACTAGTACAAAGCTCATTGGGACACTTATAAGGACTCATGTTGCATTAAACTTGGTTTAGATCAGTCCTAGAAACGAGTTGTTAGATGTTTCATAAGTTCATTAAACTTGTACAAAGCTCATTGAGACACTTATAAGCACTCATGTTGCATGAAACTTGGTTTAGAGTCCTAGAAACCGCGTTGTTAGAAGTTTTATAAGTTCGTAAAACGAGTACAAAGCTCATTGAGACTCTTATATAACTCATGTTGAATGCAACTTGGTTTAGAGTCCTAGAAACCGCGTTGTTAGATGTTTTATAAGTTCGTAAAACTAGTACAAAGCTCATTGAGACTCTTATAAGCACTCATGTTAAATGCAACTTTGTTAAGACTCCTAGAAACGCGTTGTTAGATGTTTCATAAGTTCGTCAAACTAGTACAAAGCTCGTTGAGACACTTATAAGCACTCATGCTGCATGAAACTTGGTTTAGAATCCTAGAAATGCGTTGTTAGATGTTTCATAAGTTCGTCAAACTAATACAAAGCTCATTGAGACACTTATAAGCACTCATGTTGGATGAAACTTGGTTCAGAGTCCTAGAAACGCGTTGTTAGATGTTTCATAAGTTCGTCAAACTAGTATAAAGCTCATTGAGACACTTATAAGCACTCATGTTGCATGAAACTGGTTTAGAGTCCTAGAAACGCGTTGTTAGATGTTTCATAAGTTCGTCAAACTAGTACAAAGCTCATTGAGACACTTATAAGCACTCATGTTGAATGAAACTTGGTTTAGAGTCCTAGAAACGCGTTGTTAGATGTTTCATAAGTTCGTCAAACAAGTACAAAGCTCATTGAGACACTTATAAGCACTCATGTTGCATGAAACTTGGTTTAGAGTCCTAGAAACGCGTTGTTAGATGTTTCATAAGTTCGTTAAACTTGTACAAAGCTCATTGAGACACTTATATGCACTCATGTTGAATGCAACTTTGTTAAGACTCCTAGAAACGCGTTGTTAGATGTTTCATAAGTTCGTCAAACTAGTACAAAGCTCATTGGGACACTTATAAGCACTCATGTTGCATGAAACTTATTTTAGAGTCCTAGAAACGAGTTGTTAGATGTTTCATAAGTTCGTTAAACTTGTACAAAGCTCATTGAGACACTTATAAGCACTCATGTTGCATGAAACTTGGTTTAGTGTCCTAGAAACCGCGTTGTTAGATGTTTTATAAGTTCGTAAAACGAGTACAAAGCTCATTGAGACTCTTATAAGCACTCATGTTTAATCCAACTTGGTTTAGAGTCCTAGAAACCGCGTTGTTAGATGTTTCATAAGTTCATAAAACTAGTACAAAGCTCATTGAGACTCTTATAAGCACTCATGTTGAATGCAACTTTGTTAAGACTCCTAGAAACGCGTTTTTAGATGTTTCATAAGTTCGTCAATCTAGTACAAAGCTCGTTGAGACACTTATAAGCACTCATGCTGCATGAAACTTGGTTTAGAGTCCTAGAAATGCGTTGTTAGATGTTTCATAAGTTCGTCAAACTAATACAAAGCTCATTGAGACACTTATAAGCACTCATGTTGGATGAAACTTGGTTTAGAGTCCTAGTAACGCGTTGTTAGATGTTTCATAAGTTCGTCAAACTAGTATAAAGCTCATTGAGACACTTATAAGCACTCATGTTGCATGAAACTTGGTTTAGAGTCCTAGAAACGTGTTGTTAGATGTTTCATAAGTTCGTCAAACAAGTACAAAGCTCATTGAGACACTTATAAGCACTCATGTTGCATGAAACTTGGTTTAGAGTCCTAGAAACGCGTTGTTAGATGTTTCATAAGTTTGTTAAACTTGTACAAAGCTCATTGAGACACTAATATGCACTCATGTTGCATGAAACTTGGTTTAGAGTCCTAGAAACGCGTTGTTAGATGTTTCATAAGTTTGTTAAACTTGTACAAAGCTCATTGAGACACTAATATGCACTCATGTTGAATACAACTTTGTTAAGACTCCTAGAAACGCGTTGTTAGATGTTTCATAAGTTCGTCAAACTAGTACAAAGCTCATTGGGACACTTATAAGCACTCATGTTGCATGAAACTTGTTTTAGAGTCCTAGAAACGAGTTGTTAGATGTTTCATAAGTTCGTTAAACTTGTACAAAGCTCATTGAGACACTTATAAGCACTCATGTTGCATGAAACTTGGTTTAGTGTCCTAGAAACCGCGTTGTTAGATGTTTTATAAGTTCGTAAAACGAGTACAAAGTTCATTGAGACTCTTATAAGCACTCATGTTGAATCCAACTTGGTTTAGAGTCCTAGAAACCGCGTTGTTAGATGTTTCATAAGTTCATAAAACTAGTACAAAGCTCATTGAGACTCTTATAAGCACTCATGTTGAATGCAACTTTGTTAAGACTCCTAGAAACGCGTTCTTAGATGTTTCATAAGTTCGTCAATCTAGTACAAAGCTCGTTGAGACACTTATAAGCACTCATGCTGCATGAAACTTGGTTTAGAGTCCTAGAAAGGCGTTGTTAGATGTTTCATAAGTTCGTCAAACTAATACAAAGCTCATTGAGACACTTATAAGCACTCATGTTGGATGAAACTTGGTTTAGAGTCCTAGTAACGCGTTGTTAGATGTTTCATAAGTTCGTCAAACTAGTATAAAGCTCATTGAGACACTTATAAGCACTCATGTTGCATGAAACTTGGTTTAGAGTCCTAGAAACGCGTTGTTAGATGTTTCATAAGTTCGTCAAACTAGTACAAAGCTCATTGAGACACTTATAAGCACTCATGTTGAATGAAACTTGGTTTAGAGTCCTAGAAACGCGTTGTTAGATGTTTCATAAGTTCGTCAAACAAGTACAAAGCTCATTGAGACACTTATAATCAGTCATGTTGCATGAAACTTGGTTTAGAGTCCTAGAAAGCGCGTTGTTAGATGTTTTAAAAGTTCGTAAAACGAGTACAAAGTTCATTGAGACTCTTATAAGCACTCATGTTGAATGCAACTTGGTTTAGAGTCCTAGAAACCGCGTTGTTAGATGTTTCATAAGTTCGTAAAACTAGTACAAAGCTCATTGAGACACTTATAATCAGTCATGTTGCATGAAACTTGGTTTAGAGTTCTAGAAACGCGTTGTTAGATGTTTCATAAGTTTGTCAAACTAGTACAAAGCTCATTGAGACACTTATAAGCACTCATGTTGGATGAAACTTGGTTTAGAATCCTAGAAACGCGTTGTTAGATGTTTCATAAGTTCGTCAAACTAGTATAAAGCTCATTGAGACACTTATAAGCACTCATGTTGCATGAAACTTGGTTTAGAGTCCTAGAAACGTGTTGTTAGATGTTTCATAAGTTCGTCAAACTAGTACAAAGCTCATTGAGACACTTATAAGCACTCATGTTGAATGAAACTTGGTTTAGAGTCCTAGAAACGCGTTGTTAGATGTTTCATAAGTTTGTCAAACAAGTACAAAGCTCATTGAGACACTTATAAGCACTTATGTTGCATGAAACTTGGTTTAGAGTCCTAGAAACGCGTTGTTAGATGTTTCACAAGTTCGTTAAACTTGTACAAAGCTCATTGAGACACTTTTATGCACTCATGTTGAATGCAACTTTGTTAAGACTCCTAGAAACGCGTTGTTAGATGTTTCATAAGTTCGTCAAACTAGTACAAAGCTCATTGAGACACTTATAAGCACTCATGTTGCATTAAACTTGGTTAAGAATCCTAGAAACGCGTTGTTAGATGTTTCATAAGTTCTTCAAACTAGTACAAAGCTCATTGAGACATTTATAAGCACTCATGTTGCATTAAACTTGGTTAAGAATCCTAGAAACGCGTTGTTAGATGTTTCATAAGTTCGTCAAACTAGTCAAAGCTCATTGAGACACTTATAAGCACTCATATTGCATGAAACTTGGTTTAGAGTCCTAGAAAGGCGTTTTTAGATGTTTCATAAGTTCGTCAAACTAGTACAAAGCTCATTTAGACACTTATAAGCACTCATGGTTCACGAAACTTGGTTTAAAGTTTTAGAAACCGCGTTGTTAGATGTTTCATCGAGTTCATCAAACTAATACACTTAAGCTCATTGAGCCACTTATAAGCACTCATGTTGCATGAAACTTGGTTTAGAGTCCTAGAAACGCGTTGTTAGATGTTTCATAAGTTCATCAAACTAGTACAAAGCTCATTGAGACACTTATAAGCACTCATGTTGCAAGAAACTTGGTTTAGAGTCTTAGAATCCCGTTGTTAGATGTTTCATAAGTTCGTCAAACTAGTATAAAGCTCATTGAGACACTTATAAGCACTCATATTGCATGAAATTTGGTTTAGAGTCCTAGAAATGCGTTGTTAGATTTTTCATAAGTTCGTTAAACTAGTACAAAGCTCATTGAGACACTTATAAGCACTCATGTTGCATTAAAATTGGTTAAGAATCCAAGAAACGCGTTGTTAGATGTTTCATAAGTTCGTCAAACTAGTACAAAGCTCATTGAGACACTTATAAGCACTCATGTTGCATTAAACTTGGCTAAGAATCCTAGAAACGCGTTGTTAGATGTTTCATAAGTTTGTCAAATTTGTGCAAAGCTCATTGAGAAACTTATAAGCACTCATGTTGCATGAAACTTGGTTTAGAGTCTTAGAAACGCGTTCTTAGATGTTTCAAAAGTTCGTCAAACAAGTACAAAGCTCATTGAGACACTTATAACTACTCGTGTTGCACGAAACTTGGTTTAGAATCCTAGAAACGCGTTGTTAGATGTTTCATAAGTTCGTCAAACTTGTACAAAGCTCATTGAGACACTTATATGCACTCATGCTGAATGAAACTTTGTTAAGACTCCTAGAAACGCGTTTTTAGATGTTTAATAAGTTCGTCAAACTAGTACAAAGCTCATTCTTAAACTTATAAGCACTCATGATGGATGAAACTTGGTTTAGAGTCCTAGAAACGCGTTGTTAGATGTTTCATAAGTTCGTCAAACTAGTATAAAGCTCATTGAGACACATATAAGCACTCATGTTGCATGAAACATGGTTTAGAGTCCTAGAAACACGTTGTTAGATGTTTCATAAGTTCGTCATACTAGTACAAAGCTTATTGAAACACTTATAAGCACTCATGTTGAATGAAACTTGGTTTAGAGTACTAGAAACCGCGTTGTTAGATGTTTTATAAGTTCGTAAAACTAGTACAAAGCTCATTGAGACTCTTATAAGCACTCATGTTGAATGCAACTTTGTTAAGACTCCTAGAAACGCGTTGTTAGATGTTTCATAAGTTCGTCAAACTAGTACAAAGCTCGTTGAGACACTTATAAGCACTCATGCTGCATGAAACTTGGTTTAGAGTCCTAGAAATGCGTTGTTAGATGTTTCATAAGTTCGTCAAACTAATACAAAGCTCATTGAGACACTTATAAGCACTCATGTTGAAAGAAACTTGGTTTAGTGTCCTAGAAACGCGTTGTTAGATGTTTCATAAGTTCGTCAAACTAGTATAAAGCTCATTGAGACACTTATAAGCACTCATGTTGCATGAAACTTGGTTTAGAGTCCTAGAAACGCGTTGTTAGATGTTTCATAAGTTCGTCAAACTAGTAAAAAGCTCATTGAGACACTTATAAGCACTCATGTTGCATGAAACTTGGTTTAGAGTCCTAGAAACGCGTTGTTAGATGTTTCATAAGTTCGTCAAACTAGTATAAAGCTCATTGAGACACTTATAAGCACTCATGTTGCATGAAACTTGGTTTAGAGTCCTAGAAACCGCGTTGTTAGATGTTTCATAAGTTCGTCAAACTTGTACAAAGCTCATTGAGACACTTATATGCACTCATGTTGAATGGAACTTGGTTTAGAGTCTTAGAAACCGCGTTGTTAGATGTTTTATAAGTTCGTAAAACTAGTACAAAGCTCATTAAGACTCTTATAAGCACTCATGTTGAATGCAACTTGGTTAAGAATCCTAGAAACGCGTTGTTAGATGTTTCATAAGTTCGTCAAACTAGTCAAAGCTCATTGAGACACTTATAAGCACTCATATTGCATGAAACTTGGTTTAGAGTCCTAGAAAGGCGTTTTTAGATGTTTCATAAGTTCGTCAAACTAGTACAAAGCTCATTGAGACACTTATAAGCACTCATGGTTCACTAAACTTGGTTTAAAGTTTTAGAAACCGCGTTGTTAGATGTTTCATCAGTTCATCAAACTAATACAAAGCTCATTGAGCCACTTATAAGCACTCATGTTGCATGAAACTTGGTTTAGAGTCCTAGAAACGCGTTGTTAGATGTTTCATAAGTTTGTCAAACTAGTACAAAGCTAATTGAGACACTTATAAACACTCATGTTGCATGAAACTTGGTTTATAGTCTTAGAAACGCGTTGTTAGATGTTTCATAAGTTCATCAAACTAGTACAAAGCTCATTGAGACACTTATAAGCACTCATGTTGCATGAAACTTGGTTTAGAGTCTTAGAATCCCGTTGTTAGATGTTTCATAAGTTCGTCAAACTAGTATAAAGCTCATTGAGACACTTATAAGCACTCATATTGCATGAAATTTGGTTTAGAGTCCTAGAAACGCGTTGTTAGATGTTACTTAAGTTTGTCAAACTATTACAAAGCTCATTGAGACACTTATAAGCACTCAAGTTGCATGAAACTTGGTTTAGAGTCCTAGAAACGCGTTGTTAGATTTTTCATAAGTTCGTCAAACTAGTACAATGCTCATTGAGACACTTATAAGCACTCAAGTTGCATGAAACTTGGTTTAGAGTCCTAGAAATGCGTTGTTAGATTTTTCATAAGTTCGTCAAACTAGTACAAAGCTCATTGAGACACTTATAAGCACTCATGTTGCATTAAAATTGGTTAAGAATCCAAGAAACGCGTTGTTAGATGTTTCATAAGTTCGTCAAACTAGTACAAAGCTCATTGAGACACTTATAAGCACTCATGTTGCATTAAACTTGGTTAAGAATCCTAGAAACGCGTTGTTAGATGTTTCATAAGTTTGTCAAATTTGTGCAAAGCTCATTGAGAAACTTATAAGCACTCATGTTGCATGAAACTTGGTTTAGAGTCTTAGAAACGCGTTCTTTGATGTTTCAAAAGTTCGTCAAACAAGTACAAAGCTCATTGAGACACTTATAACTACTCGTGTTGCATGAAACTTGGTTTAGAATCCTAGAAACGCGTTGTTAGATGTTTCATAAGTTCGTCAAACTTGTACAAAGCTCATTGAGACACTTATATGCACTCATGCTGAATGAAACTTTGTTAAGACTCCTAGAAACGCGTTTTTTAGATGTTTAATAAGTTCGTCAAACTAGTACAAAGCTCATTCAGAAACTTATAAGCACTCATGTTGGATGAAACTTGGTTTAGAGTCCTAGAAACGCGTTGTTAGATGTTTCATAAGTTCGTCAAACTAGTATAAAGCTCATTGAGACACATATAAGCACTCATGTTGCATGAAACATGGTTTAGAGTCCTAGAAACACGTTGTTAGATGTTTCATAAGTTCGTCAAACTAGTACAAAGCTCATTGAAACACTTATAAGCACTCATGTTGAATGAAACTTGGTTTAGAGTACTAGAAACCGCGTTGTTAGATGTTTTATAAGTTCGTAAAACTAGTACAAAGCTCATTGAGACTCTTATAAGCACTCATGTTGAATGCAACTTTGTTAAGACTCCTAGAAACGCGTTGTTAGATGTTTCATAAGTTCGTCAAACTAGTACAAAGCTCGTTGAGACACTTATAAGCACTCATGCTGCATGAAACTTGGTTTAGAGTCCTAGAAATGTGTTGTTAGATGTTTCATAAGTTCGTCAAACTAATACAAAGCTCATTGAGACACTTATAAGCACTCATGTTGAAAGAAACTTGGTTTAGTGTCCTAGAAACGCGTTGTTAGATGTTTCATAAGTTCGTCAAACTAGTATAAAGCTCATTGAGACACTTATAAGCACTCATGTTGCATGAAACTTGGTTTAGAGTCCTAGAAACGCGTTGTTAGATGTTTCATAAGTTCGTCAAACTAGTACAAAGCTCATTGAGACACTTATAAGCACTCATGTTGCATGAAACTTGGTTTAGAGTCCTAGAAACGCGTTGTTAGATGTTTCATAAGTTCGTCAAACTAGTATAAAGCTCATTGAGACACTTATAAGCACTCATGTTGCACGAAACTTGGTTTAGAGTCCTAGAAACCGCGTTGTTAGATGTTTCATAGGTTCGTTAAACTTGTACAAAGCTCATTGAGACACTTATATGCACTCATGTTGAATGAAACTTGGTTAAGACTTCTAGAAACGCGTTGTTAGATGTTTCATAAGTTCGTCAAACTAGTACAAAGCTCATTGAGACACTTATAAGCACGCATGTTGCATTAAACTTGGTTTAGAGTCCTAGAAACGCGTTGTTAGATGTTTCATAAGTTCGTCAAACTAGTACAAAGCTCATTGAAACACTTATAAGCACTCATGTTGAATGAAACTTGGTTTAGAGTCCTAGAAACCGCGTTGTTAGATGTTTTATAAGTTCGTAAAACTAGTACAAAGCTCATTAAGACTCTTATAAGCACTCATGTTGAATGCAACTTTGTTAAGACTCCTAGAAACGCGTTGTTAGATGTTTCATAAGTTCGTCAAACTAGTACAAAGCTCTTTGAGACACTTATAAGCACTCATGCTGCATGAAACTGTGTTTAGAGTCCTAGAAATGCGTTGTTAGATGTTTCATAAGTTCGTCAAACTAATACAAAGCTCATTGAGACACTTATAAGCACTCATGTTGGATGAAACTTGGTTTAGAGTCCTAGAAACGCGTTGTTAGATGTTTCATAAGTTCGTCAAACTAGTACAAGGCACATTGAGACACTTATAAGCACTCATGTTGCATGCAACTTGGTTTAGAGTCCTAGAAATCGCGTTGTTAGATGTTTCATAAGTTCGTCAAACTTGTACAAAGTTCATTGAGACACTTATAAGCACTCATGTTGCATGAAACTTGGTTTAGATTCCTAGAAACGAGTTGTTAGATGTTTCATAAGTTCGTTAAACTTGTACAAAGCTCATTGAGACACTTATAAGCACTCATGTTGCATGAAACTTGGTTTAGAGTCCTAGAAAGGCGTTTTAGATGTTTCATAAGTTCGTCAAACTAGTACAATGCTCATTGAGACACTTATAAGCACTCATGTTGCATGAAACTTGGTTTAGAGTCTTAGAAACAAGTTGTTAGATGTTTCATAAGTTCGTCAAACTAGTATAAGGCTCATTGAGACACTTATAAGCACTCATATTGCATGAAATTTGGTTTAGAGTCCTAGAAACGCGTTGTTAGATAATTCATAAGTTCATCAAACTTGTACAAAGCTCATTGAGACACTCATAAGCACTGATGGTGCATGAAACCTGGTTTTGAGTCCTAGAAACGTGTTGTTAGATGTTTCATAAGTTCGTCAAACTTGTACAAAGCTCATTGAGACACTTATAAGCACTCATGTTGCATGAAACTTGATTTACAGTCCTAGCAACCATGTTGTTAGATGTTTCATAAGTTCGTCAAACTTGTACAAAGCTTATTGAGACACTTATAAGCACTCATGTTGAATGAAACTTGGTTTAGAGTCCTAGAAACGCGTTGTTAGATGTTTCATAAGTTCTTCAAACTTGTGCAAAGGTCATTGAGCCACTTATAAGCACTCATGTTGCATGAAACTTGGTTTAGAGTCTTAGAAACGCGTTGTTAGATGTTTCATAAGTTCGTCAAACAAGTACAAAGCTCATTGAGACACTTATAAGTACTCGTGTTGCATGAAACTTTGTTTGGAGTCCTAGAAACGTGTTGTTAAATGTTTCATAAGTTCGTCAAACTTGTACAAAGCTCATTGAGACAGTTATATGCACTCATGCTGAATGAAACTTGGTTAAGACTCCTAGAAACGCGTTTGTAGATGTTTCATAAGTTCGGCAAACTAGTACAAAGCTCATTGAGATACTTATAAGCACTCAAGTTGAATGAAACTTGGTTTAGAGTCCTAGAAATGCGTTGTTAGATGTTTCATAAGTTCGTCAAACTAATACAAAGCTCATTGAGACACTTATAAGCACTCATGTAGGATGAAACTTGGTTTAGAGTCCTAGAAACGCGTTGTTAGATGTTTCATAATTTCGTCAAACTAGTATAAAGCTCATTGAGACACTTATAAGCACTCATGTTGCATGAAACTTGGTTTAGAGTCCTAGAAACTGCTAGAATTAAGAGGAGAATATAAGATTATTTGAGAGATTAGGGAGTTTTTGCTCTTTGTTAAAAAGAGACCAAGGCTTTGCCCGGACACACTTGTTCACCAAGGCAAAGACCTAGCTTGTAATCAAAGGAAAAGACACAAGTTCTCTTTAGTTACCGTTGGGATGTTACCGTGGGAGTTACAAAATACAAGGAAGACCAAAGAAGAATCTAGAAGGGAAGATGCGCTTCCAATAGAGCCGTTAGGAGCGTGTAGCTCACTTGTCTGTACCTTCACGGGTTGCCATAAGGAAGCGCGGCTACACGAGTGAAAGCGACGTGTGGGCGCGGCTAACCGAGGAGGATGTGGACGTTTTTAGCATCTACCTTTGATTCCTCTTTAGGCGATATCTCTTGTATTAATATCCTATTGTAACAACACAAAAACATTATTCTAATATACTCTTTTCGGATTAAACTCTCTCTCTCTCTATTCTCTCTCTCTTGTTCTTGGTGTTCTTCATGAACTCAAGAACATAAACTCTCAAATCTCGTTTATACTCTCTTAAAATTAACATGGTATCGAGCAACCTTGCTCTGGAACGTAATCTCGCTTCCGCTAACATCCTCTCTTGGCGCTCGGGCATTCTCGGCGCTCGGTTCTTTCCGTTGCCCGGTAACAAAATCATCGGGATTTTTCGTTGCCCGGTAACAAAATCATCGGGATTTTTCGGCGCCCGATAACAAAACTCTCGGTGCCCGGTTATTCTCGATTCTTGGTGCTTGGCTAGCCTCGGTTTCCGTGCACGCTCAATATACTCAGTTTTTAAAGTCCAAATCTTGAAGAAAGGCATCTCCTTTGGCCTCTAGAACTCTAGATCTACCCAAGACAAATATTCTCAAACTAAGCGGTAAACCATGGAAGACAAAAAATCCAAGAAGACTCCTTGTCCGGTTACCTTGAAAGGTATAAACTACCTCCTATGGGCAAGAACAATGAAGATTGCCCTTTGTGGCCGAGGCTTGTGGAATCACATCCTCACTAGGCAAGACGCTCCCATTGACTTCAACTTTGGAAATGAAGAGCTCACCACTGATGATGAGAAATGGTTTCAGCTAGACCAAAAGGTCCTTGGAATCATCCAAGGATCCCTAGAGCCATCTATCTTGGAGGCATACTCATATTGTGAGAATGCCAAGGAATTGTGGGATACCCTCCAAACCGTCTACGGCAATATCTCCAACCTTAGCCGAGTCTATGAAGTCAAGAAAGCTATCAATGATCTCAATCAAGAGGACACCGAGTTCACAAAGCACTTCGGAAAATTTAGGTCCCTTTGGGCTGGCTGAATTAGAGATGCTCCGTCCAAGCACCGTGGAGCCAAAAGTGCTAAATGAAAGGAGAGAGCAAGACAAGGTCTTTGGCTTGCTTCTCACACTCAACGGAAGCTACAAGGAGGTTACTAAGCACCTTCTCTGAGCCGATACCCTACCAAACCTTGAAGAAGTGTGTGCCCAACTCCAAAGAGAACAAGGTTCCATTGAGCTATTTGATGGCAAGAAGGAGCTTGTGACCGCAAACAAGGTGACTTTTAAACCGTCTTCCAAGACATATGAAGAAAGGAGAGCCTTGACGTGTGAGCATTGCAAGAAGAAAGGCCACAACAAGGAGAAGTGTTGGATCCTACACCCTAGCCTCAAGCCGGCCAAGTTCAAGAACGCCAAGGCCAACTACTCTCAGGATGACTCGGCTAGCATACCAAGGACAAGCGGACCAAGCCATGGCAAGGAAGAGGAGTCTTCGGCCATTGTCCCATACATGGACGAGTTCGTGAGGAAGTCGGACCTTGACGCACTCACCAAAGCCCTTAAGGGCTCCGATATTTCACCCTTTTACTCTCTTAGTGCTCAAAATATAGACATTAAACCGTATAAGCCTATTATTGTTGATTCGGGTGCTTCTCATCATATGATTAGTAACTTGGATTTAATTAGTAATGTTAAACCGGCTTTAGGTAATGTCATCATTGCAAATGGGAGTGGAATTCCTATAGAAGGGTTAGGAAACCTTAAGTTGTTTGATAGTGATTCTCAAGCTCTTTATATGCCCAGTTTCACTTCCAATCTTATATCCGTTAAACGCATTGCTTGTGATTTGAATTGCAAGGTTATTTTCAGTCCTAATGATGTGATTTTTCAGGATATTAAGAGTGAGAAGATCATTGGAAAAGGGGTCACAAGAGGGGACCTCTATGTTCTTGAAGAATTTGATTTCAAAAACTTTATTTCTACTTCTCTTTGTCATGCTTTTAAATCGGTTATAGCCGAGGTTAGCAATGTTATTTGGCATTTTAGACTTGGTCATCCTCATTTGAATGCTTTAAAAACTATTTTTCCTAATGTTGTTTTTGATCATCAAACTTGTGAGGCTTGTATTTTGGGCAAACATTGTAGAACCGTTTTTTCAAAATCTAAAATGTGTTACAAACCTTTTGAATTGGTCCACTCGGATGTTTGGTCCTCTCCTTGCAAATCTAGGGATAATCAAGCTTATTTTGTCACTTTTATAGATGAAAGCTCTAAATACACTTGGGTCACTCTTTTACAAACTAAAGATAGGGTATTAGAGGCTTTTAAAAACTTTCAAAACTATGTGACTAACCATTACAATGCTAAGATTAAAACCTTTAGGTCGGATAATGGGGGAGAGTACACAAGCCGAGCATTCAAAGAACACATAGCCAACCATGGGATTCTTCACCAAACTACATGCCCATATACACCGCAACAAAACGGTGTGGCCGAGAGGAAGAATAGGCATCTCATGGAGGTCACACGGTCAATGATGTTCCACATGAACATTCCAAAACGGTTTTGGTCGGATGGTGTTTTAACCGCGTGTTATCTCATCAACCGAACCCCTACTCAAATCTTAAACAACCAATCTCCCTTTCAAGTTTTGAATAAGAGTAAGCCTATTCTTAACCATCTAAGAGTTTTTGGTTGTGTGTGTTTTGTTTTTGTGCCTAGTGAACAAAGGAACAAGCTTGAAGCAAAGAGAATCAAGGCCATGTTCATAGGCTACTCCAACACACAAAAAGGATACAAATGCTATGTACCCGAGACAAGAAGGGTCATAGTCTCAAGAGACGTCAAGTTCCTTGAAGGAAAAAGCTTCTATGAAGACAAGAATTGGGATAGTGTGAAGGACTTACCCGAGAAGGTCACGGATAGAGCCACAAGCCTAAGGAACCTAATGAATAACCTTGGCATGGACTTTGAAGAAGAGCCAAGACATGACATACCAAATCAACAACCCACTCATCTTGATCATGAGGGGGAGAACATCAATGAGCAAGCCAACTCCGAACCTCAAGAGTCTAATGAGTCCGGGGGAGAATCAAATGCTCATCAACAAACTACATCACAAGAAGACCAAGGACATGCTCAAGAGGATCATGATCAATAAGTGGGTCAAGGAGGAAGTGTACCACCGGAGCCGACTAGTGTACCACCGGAGCCGACTCTAAGAAGAAGCACTAGGGTAAAGAAGCATCCATCTAATTGGGTAAACACAAGGGTCTACTACAATAGCAAGGCGGTGGCCCATCCTACTCAAGCAACATGCTCCCTTGCAAGACTTCCCAAGGAACATCGAGCCTTCCTTACCGCCATGGATCAACATGTGATACCAAGGACATATGAAGAAGCAATGAAGGAAGAAGTGTGGATCAATGCGTTTAGAGCCGAGAACAAGGCAATGGAAGACAATGAAACCTTCTATGAAACTGATCTTCCCAAAGGCAAGAAGACCGTAAGTTCTAGATACGTGTTCACCATCAAGTACCTAAGCAATGGGGATATTGAAAGGCATAAGGCAAGACTTGTGGAAAGAGGCTTCACTCAAACCTATGGAGAGGATTACTTGGATACCTTTGCACCGGTGGCCAAACTTCACACGGTTAGGGTCATTCTATCCTTGGCTACTAATTTATCTTGGGATCTCTTTCAAATGGATGTGAAGAACGCCTTTCTACAAGGAGAACTTGAGGAAGAGGTCTACATGACTCCACCACCCGGAGTAGAGATTACCCCCGAGAAAGTTTTAAGGTTAAGAAAGGCTATCTATGGTCTCAAGCAATCACCAAGAGCTTGGTACCACAAGCTTAGCTCAACATTGATGGCAAGAGGATTCAAGAGATCACAAGCCGAACACACACTCTTCACACTACAAAACCAAGAAGGTATAGTAGTAGTACTTGTATACGTAGACAACATCATCATCTCCGGAAACAACAAGGGAGGTATTCAAGAAACCAAGTCTTTCCTTAAGTCCAAATTTGATATTAAAGATCTCGGTTTGCTTAAGTACTTCCTTGGGATTGAAGTATGTAGATCAAAGGAAGGTCTATTTCTCTCCCAAAGGAAGTACACCCATGATGTTTTAAGTGTTGTCAATATGGCAGGTACCAAGGTGGCCAAGACACCTCTTGAAGACGGCTACAAGACCATTCAAGAGGATAGTGAGGACGATCAACCTTACAAAGACCCTATGCTATATAGACGGCTAGTGGGAAAGCTCATTTACCTTACCATCACTAGACCGGATCTATGCTTTGCCGTGAATCAAGTCTCCCAACATATGCAAAGGCCGAAGCAACATCATTGGAACATGATCATGAGGTTCTTGGGATACCTTAAGGGAACTTCAAGCTTGGGTATATGGATGGGTTGCAACAAAAGCACGGAGGTGATTGGGTATTGTGATGCGGATTACGCCGGGAACCTAGAAGACAGACGGTCAACCACCGGGTATTGTACTTTCATTGGAGGCAACCTTGTCACATGGAAGACAAAGAAGCAAAAGATAGTGTTTTGCTCAACCGCCGAAGCCGAGTATAGAGCCATGAGGAAGCTAACTCAAGAGCTCATGTGGCTAAAGAACTTGCTAGGGGATTTGGGTTTCAAGATTGAAGCACCAATGACCATGCATTGTGATAACCATAAGACTTTTGAGGTTTAAGGTTTAGCAACAAAAGTCTTTTGACATTGGCTCCTTGCCATAAGACTTATATGGGACATGGTCTTTTAAGGATTCAAAAACGGACCATGTCCTTAAACACACAAAGAATCATTGTGACTTTTGATGCCTTAATGGCGAGTCACTCCTCTTGGATCATAAACTTAGATGCACTTAAGGCGGTTTATGATCTTACCATTAATTAGATCATTATGACTTATGTATCCGTTTTGGATTACATAAGTAATAAATCATTTCTCCATGTGTTAAAGAATTTGATTCAACATGACCTTTAAAGACCTTAGTCCTTTAGTAAGTCACGTATCTCTTCTTATACACATGTTGATTGAGGAAGCATTGGATTCAACAAGCTCACATGTGTTTAAACACTTAGTGAGTCTCGGTTCTCTTTCCTCTAAGGAGTTTTGGAATCCCTAAGACCTTTGCTTAATCACAAGCGGATCTTTGGTTCCTACTCTTTGTGTAACAAGAATAAGACTTAAACCACTTTACCAAACAAGGACTAGTGATTTGAGTCTTTAAATTCGAACATGAGCATAGTGACTTGGGGATTAATTGAATTAGAGATTTTAGGAGATAAGGATTTTGTTAAACCTTTCTCACACTTTTAAGACACATGGTCAATGCTCCTTTTCAATCCCTTCATTGTCAAAACATTTTAAATTCAAAACAACCTTATGCTCATGACACAACAAACACCAAGAAGGGATTTTGAATTCACCAAGTTATTAAAGCTTATGAAAGCTCTATGAACAAGGTTCATACCCTTTAAGCTCACAAGTAACAAGTTTTAATCCTTTAGTGATCATTACATTGTTAACTTGGTCATGGCCGAGAATAAAGCAAGGATTTGTGGATTCAACAAGTTAATTTATCTCATAAGAGAGATTAACAAGATTCTCTTTTCCTTTAGCTCACAAGTATAAAGTGATTAGCTTTGATAACTTGATCATTGCCTAAATAAAACTTTAGAGTTTGTTGGATTCAACAAGCATTTGTACTCATAAGAGTCAAAAGACAAGGTTCTCATACTCTTGACTTACAAGTTCTAAGCTTTTAGCTTTAAGAACTAGTTCATTGTCTATTAATACCTAAGCATAGTCGGATTCGGATTCAACAAGGTTCCCTTGGACTCATAAGAGTGGAGAATCTATGGTTCTCATCCTCTTGCTTTCGGCCTTACAAAGATGAAGGGTCACTCACAAACAAAACTTAAGAATTATAGAGCTTTAAAACTTTAAGTTCAAACTTTATGAGTCGCTTTGGATTTGGAGTGATTCCCTTCGGATTTGGATACAATATGTCCAATCTCTCGTGGGGGGAACATGGATCTCATCCTTTTATCTTTGTATCTTAAAGAAAAACATAGAGTTTTGGATTCAACAAGCCATCGTTCTTAAAGAATCAATGAACAAAGTTCTCTTACTCTTTAGCTCACAAGTTTCAACCTTTATGCTTTGAATACTTGGTCATTGCCTAATGCCTAAGTTAGATGGATTTGGATTCATCAAGGTCCCTTTTAAACTCATAAGAGTGAGGAAACAAAGGTTCTCATCCATAACTTTCGGCCTAAACAAAGATCTTAAAGAACAACTCAACCAAAAACATCATGTAGCTAGATTTTCAATCTATGCTCACTATGATTCGGTTTTGATTGGATTGTTCTTGAAAGGAACATGGATACAACATGTCTCTTTACTCATTAAGAGACAAAGAGATCATGGTTCTCTTCCTAAGAGGAGGATTGATTCACCAAGATCTTTAAGGGTTTTAACCACTTGGATCTTGGCCATTCTTTTTTTCCTCTAGATCTTTGTGTTTATAAGCAAATTAAAGAAGAGATTTTGTGGAAATAATAAGATTAGGAGCATAAATGCTCTGATACCATGTTAGATTTTAAGAGATTAGAGAAGATTAGAAGAGATTAAGAGGGTATTGTGAGATTTGGTTCTTGATGTTTCCTCAAGAACACCATGAACAAGAGAGAGAGAATAGAGTTTACATTTCATAAGTGTGTTAATTTTCTTGTTTACAAGGAGGATAGATATATAAGAGAAATAGCTAAGAATGGTATCAAAGGAATATGCCAAAACCGTCCATATCACTTTGGTCTCCGTGTAGTCAAGGCTTGGTTAGCCGCGCCATGTTAAAGGGACTTGTGACCTTAAGAGAGTGAGATGCACTCTCTTCATAACTTGACATGTGACTTGTACGGACAAGAGAGTGCTCCTCACTTTCCAACGGCTACTTCTCTTCATGGCAATCTTCTAGATCCTTCTCCTTGGTTTCTTTGTCTTCTTAGTAACGGTAACAAGAGAGATTGTGACTTCGGCTTTGCCTTAGTCGAGCTCGAGCTTTGACTTCGACTTTGCCTTGATGGACATGACTTGTCCGGGCAATGCCTTGGTCTCTTTTTAACACTTGTGACTTCGGCTTTGCCTTAGTCGAGCTCGATCTTTGACTTCGGCTTTGCCTTGATGGACATGACTTGTCCGGGCAATGCCTTGGTCTCTTTTAACACTTGTGACTTCGGCTTTGCCTTAGTCGAGCTCGAGCTTTGATAGAGAGCTTGTGACTTCGGCTTTCCCTTAGTCTAGCTTGAGCTTTGACTTCGGTAGAGAGAGCTTGTGACTTCGGCTCTGCCTTAGTCTCTTCCATATGTTTTGACCTAATGCCCTTTATGGGTTACCATTAGTCTCAACAATGATGAGATGTGTGATTAACACTTCTTCTCCCCCCTTCATGATTAACATGGAAGTGTCATGAATTATTCTCCTTTCTCGGCTTTGTTCTTCACTAGCTTCTTTGAGAAAGGTTTCTCATCTTCTCCTTTGGGCACCATTCATGGCTTCTTTCATTCGTCTCTTTACTTCTTTTCTCTTTAGCACTTCTTTGTCATCTCTTTATGCTTAGGGGCTTTCATGATGATCTCTTTTAGTCTTTAGAAATGATGATCCTTTTTATAGTTCCTTAGATAGATGGTCATAAGGGAAAGTCATTGTACTCTTTAGAGCATCTTAACCGATTAGTACTATCATAGAGTTTATGACTTCCCTTATGAGGATTCTCCATTGCTTATTACCTACACATAACTAAGGATTAGTCACAAGAGACTTTTGAATATGGCTCCATGCCATTTAGACTTTAAAGGGATCATGGTCTTAAGAGCACAAAGGCGGACCATGATCTTAGAAACACATAAATAAGATTCATTGTAACTTGTATGCTTTCATAGCTAGTTACTCCTCTTGTATCATAAACTTAGATTCCCATAGGAGGTTTATGACAAAAAAAATAGATCATCATCTCAATTTCATCTTATGTAGATGTTAAAGAAATGAATCATTTCCCCATAAGTCCAAAATTGGATTCATCATGACTTTTAAAGTATCACCTTTTATATATTCATGGATATCTTTTAGACTCATGTTAGCCGAGGATATACAAGATTCATCAAGCTCAAGGTGTTTAATAAACACTTAATGATGCTCGGTTCACTTCACTCTAAGAGAGTTTTGGATCCCATAAGACCTTATATGCTTAATCACAAGCGGATCTATGGTTCCTTACCCTTTGTTTAAACCTAAGATCTTTTGGATTAACCAATGTCTTAATTTCACTTAGTCTTAAAGTCATCAATTCTCAAACCACTTCACCAAACAAGGACTAGTGATTTGACCTTAGACATAGATATAAGTGGACCTCGGATCCTAGACCTTTTCAAGACTTAAATCACTTTACTAAACAAAGACTAGTGATTTAAGACTTAAGCAAGAAACAAGACTTGGATACATTAGTGGGGTATGAAGAGGATAAAGAGTATATGTAGAAATATAGAGAGTATTGCGGATTTAAACAAGAGATTAAGAAGGGAATCATGTTTTGGTGTTTAAGAGAATAGAGAAATAATAGATAAGTTTTTCTTGATTTTTATTGATTACACAAGAGGATATATATAGGAGATTACAAGATAGGGTTTTAGAGGATAAAAGAGCCGTTAAAGCATAAGCCGCGCATGTGTAGTCAACGATCCGGTCTTCCGCACGCTTTCCGCGTCCGTACGGTCTTGACTACTTTTGACCCGGGCTTTCTCGACCACGTCTCGACATATCATGGTGCCACGTCTTCTCCAACGTGTGGAGCCGCGTGTGGAGTCAAAGATCCGGTCAAGCCGCACGTTTCCGCGTCCGTACGGTCTTTGCTCCTTTTTGACCCGGGCACTTTCGACTACGTTTCGACAAACTATGGTGCCACGTCTACTCCAGCTCATGGAGCCACGTCTCGTAGCCGTTGCACCTCTTAAAACCCTCTTTTCCACTTGGAGTCTTCCAAATTCCCTTCTCGGTCAATAATGGTTCGGATACTAGTCATACGCTAGATCGTTGACTATTTCTCCTAGACCGTTGACTATTTCTCCTCAACACTCCCCCTCAAGACTAGCCGGATGGAATGGCTAGACTTGGAACCTCGTGGCTAGCCTCATTAAAACCTTGCAAGTAAAACCACTTGGGATAAAACCTTGCAAGAAGACCCTACCCGCTTTGGTTAGGGTCTTCTTATTGCTTGATGAGATTTGTGAGTCCCATCTTTGAGTGGATGAACTCACAAAACTTGGTGCTTTCTTCCTTTGTGAAGATGTCCGCCAATTGATCCTCACTCTTGGTGAAGCATGGAAGTATAATCTTCTTGACCATTGCTTCTCGGACCTTGTGACAATCTACTTCAATGTGCTTGGTTCTCCGTGGAATACGGAGTTGGATGCTAGGTTGATTGCTGATTTGTTGTCGGCATGCATGGTGATTGGGTTCTTGACTTCAATACCGAGATCCATGACTAAAGCTATGAGCCAAATTAGTTCTTGAGTTAGCTTCCTCATGGCTCTATACTCGGACTCGGTTGTTGAACATGAGACCACCTTTTGTTTCTTGCTCTTCCAAGTAACTAGGTTGCCTCCTATGAACGTGCGTAGCTTTGTTGTGGAGCGTCTATCTCCCCTATCACCTGCCCAATCCGCATCACAATAACCCACTATCTCCGTATTCTTGTTGCATACCATCCAAATGCCTTGGCCGGGTGATCCTTTGAGATATCTAAGCACTCTATCAACCAAGTTCCAATGATGATTCTTTGGAGCTTGCATGTGTTGTGAATCCCTGATTCACAACAAAACGAATGTCGAGGTCTAGTTATGGTCAAATAGATCGGCTTACCAACAAGTCTTCTATATCGTTTAGGGTCTTTGTATGGCTCGTCTTCGAGCTCCCCCTTGCAGATATCTTTGCAGGTTTAGCTCCAAGTTTTCCTGTTTCAACAAGCAAATCAAGGACGTATTTCCTTTGGGATAGGAATAGACCCTCATTGGATCTACACACTTCAATGCCAAGGAAATACTTTAATTCTCCGAGATCTTTAATATCAAATACAAATTTGAGATGAGCTTTAGTAGCCTCAATTCTTACCTTGTCATCCCCGGTTATGATGATATCATCAACATATACGAGGATGACTACTATACCTGTTTTACGCTTGCTTGTAAAGAGAGTATGATCGGATTCAGATTTCTTGAACCCCTTATCAAGGAGAGTGTTGCTTAGTTTGTGGTACCATGCTCTAGGGGATTGTTTCAAACCGTAGATGGCCTTCTTAAGTCTCAGCACTTTTCCCGGATTGATCTTGTCCCTTATACCCGGAGGCGGAGTCATGTATACCTCATCCTCTAGTTCTCCTTGTAAGAACGCATTCTTAACATCCATTTGCCAAAGATCCCACTCTTGGTTAGTGGCAATGGAAAAGATCACCCTTATGGTGTGAAGTTTAGCAACCGGGGCAAAGGTTTCAAGGTAGTCCTCCCCATAGGTTTTAGTGAAGCCCCTCGCAACTAGACGAGCCTTGTACCTTTCAATCTCCCCATTGCTTTTGTACTTGATGGTGAAGACATACCGTGAGCTAACCGTTCTCTTGTCTTGAGGTAAATTCGCCTCTTCCCAAGTTTCGTTTAGCTCCATGGCCTTATCTTCTTCTTCCACGGCTTTTATCCACACATCATGTTCCATAGCTTCCTCATATGTCCTTGGAATCCAATTCCCATCAATGCAAGCCATGAAGGCTTGATGTTCTTGTGGAAATGACACCATATTGCATACGGCTTCTATGGGATGTGCCACCGCGTTGTTGTTGAAATACACCCTTGTGTTGACCCAATTGGATGGAGGGTTCTTGGTTCTAGTACTCCTTCTTAGGGGTTGTACTACTTCTTCACCACTACCATCTTCTTCTTGAGCTTGAACCGGAACCGGAACATCATCTTGATTGTGTGTCGGATCGTCTTGAGTTTGTGTTGGAGATTGGGTTGGATCTTCTCCTCCATCTTGAGCAGCCGATTCTTGTCCATTCTCCCCCTCACTATCAAGGTGAGGTTCTTGGTTCACTTGTGATTCTTCACCACTAGTATCACCACTAAGATCTAGACCAAGGTCTTCCATGAGTTTCTTGAGGAGATTAGCTCTATCTTGAGCCAGAGTGGATAGGTTCTTGATGCTATCCCAATTCTGCTCTTGATAGTAACCTTGTCCTTCAAGGAACTTCACATCCCTTGAGACTATGACCCTTCTTCTTTCCGGTATGTAGCATTTGTATCCCTTTTGGCTAGATGAGTACCCAATGAAGATCCCTTTAATACTCTTGGCGTCTAGTTTACTCCTCTGTTCTCCTGGAATCAAGACAAAGCATACACATCCAAACACACGTAAGTAAGAGATAGATTGCTTAGTTTTATTTAAAACTTCAAATGGAGAAGATCATTAAGGATTTGAGTCGGTGTCCTATTGATCAAGTAGCAAGCCGATGTAACCGCATCCCCCCAAAATCTCTTTGGGGCATTTGTATGGAACATCATCGATCTTGCCACCCCCATTAAGTGACTTGTTCTTCCTCTCGGCTACTCCGTTTTGTTGTGGTGTGTATGGACAACTTGTTTGGTGCAAGATTCCATGTTTAGCCAAGTAATCTTTGAATGCATAGCTTGTGTATTCTCCTCCATTATCTGTCCTAAAACATTTGATCTTGGCATTATAATGGTTAGAAACATAAGCTTGAAAATTTTTGAATGCATCTAAGACCCTATCTTTTGATGAAATCAACGTTATCCATGTGAATTTGGACTTCTCATCTATGAAAGTAACAAAATACTTGTGGTTTTCTCTAGAAACGCATGGAGAAGTCCATACATCCGAATGGATAAGTTCAAAACATGCATCATAAGTTTTAGTAGATTTTGAGAAAACGGTTTTGCAATGTTTTCCAAGGATGCATGATTCACAAAGTTTATTATCAAAAGAAACACGAGGCAACATTATTTTAAGGGCTCTAGAGTTAGGATGGCCTGATCTAGCATGCCAAATCACATTATTGGCCTCGGCTAAATTAGAATTAAACGCAAAAGATAAGTGGGAACTAGTTGGTCTCTCATCAAGCACATATAAATCTCCCTTAGTGCTTCCTTGAGTTAATATCCTGAAATATCACATTGTTAGGACCAAATGTAACGTTGCAATTCAAGTCATTAGCAATTCGTTTAACCGATAAAAGATTAGAGGTAAAATTAGGCATGTATAGAGCTTTCATATCTCTATCAAACAACCTAAGATTTCCTAAACCTTTTTATTGGAACTTTACCACCATTTGCAACCATAACATTTCCTATAGCCGGTTTAATATTACTCATAAGGTTCTCATTATTAATCATGTGGTGTGAAGCACCCGAATCTACTACTATTGGCTTTTCTATCCTAATAGCATTTAGGGATAAGAAATCACTATCGGACCCCTTTAGGGTCTTAATGAGGGCTTCAAGGTCGGATTTGCGGACATATTCATCGGTGAATGGAACCACCGCCAATGCCTCTTCATCCTTTCCTTGGCTTGAAGAACTTCCTCCTTGGACAGATTCATCTTGTGAGAGGTTCGCCTTTGGATTCATGAACTTGCTTGGTTTTAGATGGGGATGAAGAATCCAACATTTGTCCTTCACGTGCCCCTTCTTCTTGCAATGATCACACGCCATAGACCTTCTCTCCTCTCGCGGCTTGAACGTTGCTTTGTTGGCTAGGGCTATCTCCTTCTTGCTAAAGAGTTCATCACCACCTTGTTCTCTTTGAAGTTGAGAGACCACCGAGTCAAGAGATGGAAGAGTATCGACTCTTAGAAGATGCTTGATAAGGTCCTTATAACTAGAGTTAAGAGTCAATAAGAGTCCGAAGACTTTATCTTGCTCTTTCCTCTCGTTAATCACCTTAGCATCTATTGAGCTTGGTCTCAACATCTCTAGCTCAGCCCATAAAGCTCTAAACTTTCCATACTTGGGCGGTGAACTCGGTCTCCTCTTGAGATAGGTTATTGAGAGCTTTCTTTACCTCATACACGCGGCTAAGATTGGATACATTACCATAGATGTTCTTGAGGGTATCCCACAGATCTTTAGTCGTCTCACAGTAAGAGTATGCTTCGAGGATAGCCAGATCTAGGGTGTGTTGAATGATGCCTAGAACACGTTGATCTCCTTGGAACCACTTCTCTTCCTCTTCGGTTAGACCTTCATCGCCGAGAGATCTCTCCGTGTTGATTGAATCAGGAGCTTTAGAGACGTGTTTCCATAATCCCCGGCTACCAAGAGCAGTCTTGATAGTCCTGGTCCAAAGGAGATAGTTTATCCCCTTTAGAATCACCGAAGGCAAAGTTAGCTTGGAACTATGATGATCTTGAGTATCTTCCATGTCTCAAGGTAAAAGATGATGACTTTGAGCTTGGATCTGTCTAGTATCACTTGAAACGGAAGAAAAAGAGGTGACTTTAGGTTTTGAGATGCCTAAAGGCAGAGAGTTTATGAAGAAAACAGAGTAAAAACATAGTATAGTGAAGAAAAACCGAAGATTTGTGAAGATTTTAAGGAAAAGATGTGAATTTTAAGCTTGTGATGCTTAAAAACACAAAAGAATAAGCGGATTAGAGAGATCATGGTGCCACGTCTTCTCCAACGTGTGGAGCCACATCTTGTAGCCGTTGCCCATCATAAAACCAAGGAGCCGCGTGTGGAGTCAAAGATCCGGCAAGCCGCACGCTTCCGCGTCCGTACGGTCTTTGCTCCTTTTTGACCCGGGCACTTTCGACTACGTCTCGACAAACTATGGTGCCACGTCTACTCCAGCTCATGGAGCCACGTCTCGTAGCCGTTGCACCTCTTAAAACACTCTTCTCCACTTGGAGTCTTCCAAATTCCCTTCTCGGTCAATAATGGTCCGGATACTAGTCATACGCTAGATCGTTGACTATTTCTCCTAGACCGTTGACTATTTCTCCTCAACAGTATAGAGTCTAAGACCGATTCCTTAATGATCTTAAAGATCTTTAGGACTCAAGGTAGCTACTAATCTCTTTATCTCCCTCTTGTGTTTCCACTTACACAACCGCCACTAATCATCTTCATTGTCTTGGATATTTTGAAATTCGGACCAAATGAGCATATATTCTTTAAAACTTTTGAAAACAATTATATGCTCAAAACATGCTTTTAAACCGAAATTTTATAGTATTGGATTCATCAAGGTCCCTTTAAACACATAAGAGTGTGAAAGCCATGATTCACATCGCCTAGTCTCGGTTTAGACAATGATCTTAAAAGAACAATACAACCAAAACTATCATGTAGCTAGATCTTATTGATTTATGCTAACAATGAATGTGTTTTGATTGTCTTGTACTTATCAAGGAAATTGGATTCAACATGTCCTTTACTCACTAGGAGTTAAGCGGATCATGGTTCCCTCTCCAAAGATCTTGTTAAAGCACAAACAAAAAAAGGAAAGAGTTTTGGATTCATCAAGTTGTTTTTGCCTTATAAGAACAACAACAAGGTTCACTTACCCTTTTAGCTCTCAAGATTCAAGCTTTGAGCTTTGATATCTTGGTCCTTGCCTAATGCCAAAGTTAAATGATACTTGGATTCATCAAGGTTCCTTTATACTCACAAGAGTGAGGAATCCATGGTTCTCTATCTTTAACTTTTGGCCATCCATAGACTTTTAAAGAGACAACATAATCATAACCATGTTTTTAAACATGTAGCTAGATCTTAAAGATCCAATCTTTCCATGAACCGATTATGATTAATGTGTTCTTAGAAAGGTTTTACCAAGATCTATGGATCTATACTATATAATAAAGATGGGAGTTTGGATTCAACATGTTATTGTTCTCAAAAGAGACAATACACAAGGATCTCTTACTCTTTTAGCTCACAAGTTCCAAGCTTTGATGCTTTGGATACTTGTTCATAGCCTAAGCGCCTAAGTTAGAAGATTCTTGGATTCATCAAGGTTCCTTAAACTCATATAAGTCAGAAATCCATGGTTCTCAATCTCTAACTTTCGGCCTAGACAAAGATCTTAAAGAACAACACAACCAAAAACATCATGTAGCTAGATTTTAATCTATGCTCACCATGATTCGGTTTTGATTGGATTGTTCTTGAAAGGAACTTGGATTCAACATGTCTCTTCACTCATTAAGAGACAAAGAGGTCATGGTTCTCTTCCTAAGAAGAGAGTTGATTCACCAAGACCTTAAGTGTTTTACCACATGGATCTTGGTCATTCTTTTCCTCTTCTAGATCTTTGTGTTTATAAGCAAGAAATAAAAAAAGTTGTGGAATTAAAACTAAAGGAGAGGAGCATATTGCTCTGATAGCATGTTAGAATTAAGAGGAGAATATAAGATTATTTGAGAGAGAATAGAGAGTTTGATGTATATTATTTCATAAGTGTTGATGATTTCTTTACAAAGAGAATACAATATATATAATATAAGGCTTAGAATAGCATCTAAAGAATATGCCAAATATGTCCACATCTCTTGGTCTCCTTCTCTCTTGGTCTTCGCGCACTCTTGGCTTATATCAACATGTGACTTGAGAGAGTGAGATGCACTCTTGGCTTATATCAACATGTGACTTGAGAGAGTGAGATGCACTCTCGGCTTATATCCACATGTGACTTGGATGGAGAGTGCAAACCTCATTGAGACACTTATAAGCTCATTGAGACACTTATAAGCACTCATGTTGAATGAAACTTGGTTTAGTCCTAGAAACGCGTTGTTAGATGTTTCATAAGTTCGTCAAACTTGTACAAAGCTCATTGAGACACTTATAAGCACTCATGTTGCATGAAACTTGATTAAGAGTCCTAGAAACCCGTTGTTAGATTTTTCATAAGTTCGTCAAACTTGTACAAAGCTCATTGAGACACTTATAAGCACTCATGTTGCATGAAACTTGGTTTAGAGTCCTAGAAACGCGTTGTTAGATGTTTCATAAGTTCGTCAAATTTGTACAAAGCTCATTGAGACACTTATACGCACTCATGTTGAATGAAACTTTATTAAGAGTCCTAGAAACGCGTTGTTAGATGTTTCATAAGTTCGTCAAACAAGTACAAACCTCATTGAGACACTTATAAGCACTCATGTTGAATGAAACTTGGTTTAGTCCTAGAAATGCGTTGTTAGATGTTTCATAAGTTCGTCAAACTAGTACAAAGCTCATTGAGAAACTTATATGCACTCATGTTGAATGAAACTTGGTTAATACTCCTAGAAACGCGTTCTTGGATGTTTCATAAGTTCGTCAAACTAGTACAAACCTCATTGAGACACTTATAAGCGCTCATGTTGCATGAAACTTGATTTAGAGTCCTAGAAACGCGTTGTTAGATGTTTCATAAGTTCGTCAAACTAGTACAAAGCTCAATGAGACACTTATACGCATTCATGTTGCATGAAACTTGGTTTAGAGTCTTAGAAACGCCTTGTTAGATGTTTCAAAAGTTCATCAAACTAGTACAAACCTCATTGAGACACTAATAAGCACTCATGTTGCATGAAACTTGGTTTAGAGTCCTAGAAACCGCATTGTTAGATGTTTCCTAAGTTCGTCAAACTAGTACAAAGCTCATTGAGACACTTATAAGCACTCATGTTGCATGAAACTTGGTTTAGAGTCCTAGAAATGCTTTGTTAGATGTTTCATAAGTTTGTCAAACTTGTACAAAGCTCATTGAGACACTTATAAGAACTCATGTTGCATGTAACATGGTATAGAGTCCTAGAAACGCGTTGTTAGATGTTTCATAAGTTCGTCAAACAAGTACAAAGCTCATTGAGACACTTATAAGCACTCATGTTGCATGAAACTTGGTTTAGAGTCCTGAAACGCGTTGTTAGATGTTTCATAAGTTCGTTAAAGTTGTACAAAGCTCATCGAGACACTTATATGCACTCATGTTGAATGAAACTTTGTTAAGACTCCTAGAAACGCGTTGTTAGATGTTTCATAAGTTCGTCAAACTAGTACGAAGCTCATTGAGACACTTATAAGCACTCATGTTGCATGAAACTTGGTTTAGAGTCCTAGAAACGCGTTGTTAGATGTTTCATAAGTTCGTCAAACTAGTACAAAGCTTATTGAGACACTTATAAGCACTCATGTTGCATGAAACTTGGTTTAGAGTCATAGAAACCGTGTTGTTAGATGTTTCATAAGTTCGTCAAACTAGTACAAAGCTCATTAAGCCACTTATAATCACTCATGTTGCATGAAACTTGGTTTAGAGTCCTCGAAACGCGTTGTTAGATGTTTCCTAAGTTCGTCAAACAAGTACAAAGCTCATTGAGTCACTTATAAGCACTCATGTTGCATGAAATTTGGTTTAGAGTCCTAGAAACACGTTGTTAGATGTTTCATAAGTTCGTTAAACTTGTACAAAATTCATTGAGACACTTATATGCCCTCATGTTGAATGCAACTTTGTTAAGACTCCTAGAAGCGCGTTGTTAGATGTTTAATAAGTTCGTCAAACTAGTACAAAGCTCATTGAGACACTTATAAGCACTCATGTTGCATGAAACTTGGTTTAGAGTCCTAGAAACGCGTTGATAGATGTTTCATAAGTTCGTCAAACTTGTACAAAGATCATTGAGACACTTATATGCACTGATGTTGCATGAAACTTGGTTAAGACTCCTAGAAACGCATTGTTAGATGTTTCATTAGTTCGTCAAACTAGTAGAAAGCTCATTGAGACAATTATAAGCACTCATGTTGCATGAACCTTGGTTTAGAGTCATAGCAACCACGTTGTTAGATGTTTCATAAGTTCGTCAAACTTGTACAAAGCTCATTGAGACACTTATAAGCCCTCATGTTGCATGAAACTCTGTTTAAAGTCCTAGAAACGCGTTGTTAGATGTTTCATAAGTTCGTCAAACTAGTACAAAGCTCATTGAGACACTTATAAGCACTCATGTTGCATGAAACATGGTTTAGAGTCCTAGAAACGAGTTGTTAGATGTTTCATAAGTTCCTTAAACTTGTACAAAGCTCATTGAGACACTTATATGCACTCATGTTGCATGAAACTTGGTTTAGAGTCCTAGAAACCGCGTTTTTAGATGTTTCATAAGTTCGTCAAACAAGTACAAAGCTCATTGAGACACTTATAAGTACTCATGTTGCATGAAACTTGGTTGAGAATCCTATAAACGCGTTGTTAGATGTTTCATAAGTTCGTCAAACTTGTACAAAGCTCATTGAGGAACTTATAAGCGATCATGTAGCATGAAACTTGGTTTAGAGTTCTAGAAAGGCGTTGTTAGTTGTTTCATAAGTTCGTCAAACTTGTACAAAGCTCATTGAGACACTTATAAGCACTCATGTTGCATGAAACTTGGTTTAAATTCCTAGAAACGCGTTGTTAGATGTTTCATAAGTTCATCAAACTAGTACAAAGCTCATTGAGACACTTATAAGCACTCATGTTGCATGAAACTTGGTTTAGAGTCCTAGAAAGGCGTTATTAGATGTTTCATAAGTTCGCCAAACTAGTACAAAGCTCATTGAGACACTTATAAGCACTCATAGTTCATGAAACTTGGTTTAGAGTCTTAGAAATTTCATTGTTAGATGTTTCATAAGTTCGTCAAACTAGTACAAAGCTCATTGAGCCACTTATAAGCACTCATGTTGCATGAAACTTGGTTTAGAGTCCTAGAAACGCGTTGTTAGATATTTCATAAGTTCGTCAAACTTGTACAAAGCTCATTAAGACACTTATAAGCACTCATGTTGCATGAAACTTGGTTTAGAGTCCTAGAAAGGCGTTATTAGATGTTTCATAAGTTCGCCAAACTAGTACAAAGCTCATTGAGACACTTATAAGCACTCATAGTTCATGAAACTTGGTTTAGAGTCTTAGAAATTTCATTGTTAGATGTTTCATAAGTTCGTCAAACTAGTACAAAGCTCATTGAGCAACTTATAAGCACTCATGTTGCATGAAACTTGGTTTAGAGTCCTAGAAAAGCGTTGTTAGATGTTTCATAAGTTCGTCAAACAAGTACAAAGCTCATTGAGACACTTATAAGCAGTCATGTTGCATGAAACTTGGTTTAGAGTCTTAGAAACGCGTTGTTAGATGTTTCATAAGTTTGTCAAACTTGTACAAAATTCATTGAGACACTTATATGCACTCATGTTGCATGAAACTTGGTTTAGAGTCCTAGAAACGCGTTGTTAGATGTTTCATAAGTTCATCAAACTTGTACAAAGCTCATTGAGACACTTATAAGCACTCATGTTGCATGAAACTTGGTTTAGAGTCCTAGAAATGCGTTGTTAGATGTTTCATAAGTTCGTCAAACAAGTACAAAGATCATTGAGACACTTATAAACAGTCATGTTGCATGAAACTCGGTTTAGAGTCATAGAAACCGCGTTGTTAGATGTTTCATAAGTTCGTCAAACTAGTACAAAGCTCATTAAGCCACTTATAAGCACACATGTTGCATGAAACTTGGTTTAGAGTCCTAGCAACGCGTTGTTAGATGTTTCATAACTTCATCAAACTAGTACAAAGCTCATTGAGACACTTATAAGCACTCATGTTGCATGAAACTTGGTTTAGAGTCCTAGAAACGCGTTGATAGATGTTTCATAAGTTCGTCAAACTTGTACAAAGCTCATTGAGACACTTATATGCACCGATGTTGCATGAAACTTGGTTAAGACTCCTAGAAACGCGTTGTTAGATGTTTCATAAGTTTGTCAAACTAGTACAAAGCTCATTGAGACAATTATAAGCACTCATGTTGCATGAAACTTGGTTTAGAGTCCTAGCAACCACATTGTTAGATGTTTCATAAGTTCGTCAAACTTGTACAAAGCTCATTGAGACACTTATAAGCCCTCATGTTGCATGAAACTCTGTTTAAAGTCCTAGAACGCGTTGTTAGATGTTTCATAAGTTCGCCAAACTAGTATAAAGCTCATTGAGAAACTTATAAGCACTCATGTTGCATGAAACATGGTTTAGAGTCCTCGAAACGAGTTGTTAGATGTTTCATAAGTTCCTTAAACTTGTACAAAGCTCATTGAGACACTTATATGCACTCATGTTGCATGAAACTTGGTTTAGAGTCCTAGAAACCGCGTTGTTAGATGTTTCATAAGTTCGTCAAACAAGTAAAAACCTCATTGAGACACTTATAAGAACTCATGTTGCATTAAACTTGGTTTAGAGTCCTAGAAACGCGTTGTTAGATGTTTCATAAGTTCGTCAAACTTGTACAAAGCTCATTGAGACACTTATATGCACTGATGTTGCATGAAACTTGGTTAAGACTCCTAGAAACGCGTTGTTAGATGTTTCATAAGTTCGTCAAACTAGTACAAAGCTCATTGAGACACTTATAAGCACTCATGTTGCATGAAAATTGGTTTAGAGTCC
Organism: Cochlearia excelsa; assembly: GCA_963556525.1. NCBI lineage: Eukaryota > Viridiplantae > Streptophyta > Magnoliopsida > Brassicales > Brassicaceae > Cochlearia > Cochlearia excelsa. Next base: position 138,533 of record CAUVZT010000026.1, on the reverse strand, counting down.
TAGAAACGCGTTGTTAGATGTTTCATAAGTTTGTCAAACTAGTACAAGCTCATTGAGACACTTATAATCAGTCATGTTGCATGAAACTTGGTTTAGAGTTCTAGAAACGCGTTGTTAGATGTTTCATAAGTTCGTCAAACTTGCACAAAGCTCATTGAGGAACTTATAAGCAATCATGTAGCATGAAACTTGGTTTAGAGTCCCCGAAAGGCGTTGTTAGTTGTTTTATAAGTTCGTCAAACTTGTACAAAGCTCATTGAGACACTTATAAGCACTCATGTTGCATGAAACTTGGTTTAAATTCCTAGAAACGCGTTGTTAGATGTTTCATAAGTTCATCAAACTAGTACAAAGCTCATTGAGACAATTATAAGCACTCATGTTGCATGAAACTTGGTTTAGAGTCCTAGAAACGAGTTGTTAGATGCTTCATAAGTTCGTGAAACTTGAACAAAGCTCATTAAGACACTTATAAGCACTCATGTTGCATGAAACTTGGTTTAGAGTCCTAGAAAGGCGTTATTAGATGTTTGATAAGTTTGTCAAACTAGTACAAAGCTCATTGAGACACTTATAAGCACTCATAGTTCATGAAACTTGGTTTAGAGTCTTAGAAATCGCGTTGTTAGATGTTTCATAAGTTCGTCAAACTAGTACAAAGCTCAATGAGCCATTTATAAGCACTCATGTTGCATGAAACTTGGTTTAGAGTCCTAGAAACGCGTTGTTAGATGTTTCATAAGTTCGTCAAACAAGTACAAAGCTCATTGAGACACTTATAAGCGATCATGTTTCATGAAACTTGGTTTAGAGTCCTAAAACGCGTTGTTAGATGTTTCATAAGTTCGTTAAAGTTTTACAAAGCTCATCGAGACACTTATAAGCACTCATGTTGCATGAAACTTGGTTTAGAGTCCTAGAAACGCGTTGTTAGTTGTTTCATAAGTCCGTCAAACTAGTACAAAGCTCATTGAGACACTTATAAGCACTCATGTTGAATGCAACTTGGTTTAGAGTCATAGAAACCGCTTTGTTAGATGTTTCATAAGTTCGTCAAACTAGTACAAAGCTCATTAAGCCACTTATAAGCACTCATGTTGCATGAAACTTGGTTTAGAGTCCTAGAAACGCGTTGTTACATGTTTCATAACTTCGTCAAACAAGTACAAAGCTCATTGAGACACTTATATGCATTGATGTTGCATGAAACTTTGTTAAGACTCCTAGAAACGCGTTGTTAGATGTTTCATAAGTTCGTCATACTTGTACAAAGCTCATTGAGACAATTATAAGCACTCATGTTGCATGAAACTTGGTTTAGAGTCTTAGCAACCACGTTGTTAGATATTTCATAAGTTCGTCAAACTTGTACAAAGCTCATTGAGACACTTATAAGCCTTCATGTTGCATGAAACTCTGTTTCAAGTCCTAGAAACGCGTTGTTAGATGTTTCATAAGTTCGTCAAACTAGTACAAAGCTCATTGAGACACTTATAAGCACTCATGTTGCATGAAACATGGTTTAGAGTCCAAGAAACGAGTTGTTAGATGTTTCATAAGTTCCTTAAACTTGTACAAAGCTCATTGACACACTTATATGCACTCATGTTGCATGAAACTTGGTTTAGAGTCCTAGAAACGCGTTGTTAGATGTTTCATAAGTTCGTCAAACTAGTACAAAGCTCATTGAGACCCTTATAAGCACTCATGTTGCATGAAACTTGGTTTAAAGTCCTAGAAACGCGTTGTTAGATGTTTCAAAAGTTCTTCAAACTAGTACAAAGCTCATTGTGACACTTATAAGCACTCATGTTGCATGAAACTTGGTTTAGAGTCCTAGAAACGAGTTGTTAGATGTTTCATAAGTTCCTTAAACTTGTACAAAGCTCATTGAGACAATTATATGCACTCATGTTGCATGAAACTTGGTTTAGAGTCCTAGAAACGCGTTGTTAGATGTTTCATAAGTTCGTCAAACTTGTACAATGCTCATTTAGACACTTATAAGCACTCATGTTGCATGAAACTTGGTTTAGAGTCCTAGAAAGGCGTTATTAGATGTTTCATAAGTTTGCCAAACTAGTACAAAGCTCATTGAGACACTTATAAGCACTCATAGTTCATGAAACTTGGTTTAGAGTCTTAGAAATCGCGTTGTTAGATGTTTCATAAGTTCGTCAAACTAGTACAAAGCTCATTGAGCCACTTATATGCAGTCATGTTGCATGACACTTGGTTTAGAGTCCTAGAAACGCGTTGTTAGATGTTTCATAAGTTTGTCAAACTTGTACAAAGCTCATTGAGACACTTATATGCACTCATGTTGCATGAAACTTGGTTTAGATTCCTAGAAACCGCGTTGTTGGATGTTTCATAAGTTCGTCAAACAAGTACAAAGCTCATTGAGACACTTATAAGCACTCATGTTGCATGAAACTTGGTTTAGAGTCCTAGAAACGCGTTGTTAGAGGTTTCATAAGTTTGTCAAACTTGTACAAAGCTCATTGAGACACTTATATGCACTCATGTTGAATGCAACTTGGTTAAGACTCCTAGAAACGCGTTGTTAGATGTTTCATAAGTTCGTCAAACTAGTACAAAGCTCATTGAGACAATTATAAGAACTCATGTTGTATGAAACTTGGTTTAGAGTCCTAGAAACGCGTTATTAGATGTTTCATAAGTTCGTCAAACTACTACAAAGCTCATTGAGACAATTATAAGAACTCATGTTGCATGAAACTTGGTTTAGAGTCCTAGAAACGCGTTATTAGATGTTTCATAAGTTCGTCAAACTAGTACAAAGCTCATTGAGACACTTATAAGCATTCATGTTGCATGAACCTTGGTTTAGAGTCCTAGAAACGCGTTGTAAGATGATTCATAAGATCGTTAAACTTGTAAAAAGCTCATTGAGACACTTATAAGCACTCATGTTGCATGAAACTTGGTTTAGAGTCCTAGAAACGCGTTGTTAGATTTTTCATAAGTTCGTCAAACTAGTGTAAAGCTCATTGAGCCACTTATAAGCACTCATGTTGCATGAAACTTGGTTTAGAGTCCTAGAAACGCGTTGTTAGATGTTTCATAAGTTCGTCAAACTTGTACAAAGCTCATTGAGACACTTATATGCACTCATGTTGAATGAAACTTGGTTAAGACTCCTAGAAACGCGTTGTTAGTTGTTTCATAAGTTCGTCAAACTAGTACAACACTCATTGAGACACTTATAAGCACTCATGCTGCATGAAACTTGGTTTAGAGTCCTAGAAACGCGTTGTTAGATTTTTCATAAGTTCGTCAAACTAGTGTAAAGCTCATTGAGCCACTTATAAGCACTCATGTTGCATGAAACTTGGTTTAGAGTCCTAGAAACGCGTTGTTAGATGTTTCATAAGTTTGTCAAACTTGTACAAAGCTCATTGAGACACTTATATGCACTCATGTTGAATGAAACTTGGTTAAGACTCCTAGAAACGCGTTGTTAGATGTTTCATCAGTTCGTCAAACTAGTACAAAGCTTATTGAGACACTTATAAGCACTCATGTTGCATGAAACTTGGTTTAGAGTCCTAGAAACACGTTGTTAGAATTTTCATAAGTTCGTCAAACTAGTACAAAGCTCATTGAGACAATTATAAGAACTCATGTTGCATGAAACTTGGTTTAGAGTCCTAGAAACGCGTTATTAGATGTTTCATAAGTTCGTCAAACTAGTACAAAGCTCATTGAGCCACTTATAAGCACTCATGTTGCATGAAACTTGGTTTAGAGTCCTAGAAACGCGTTGTTAGATGTTTCATAAGTTCGTCAAACAAGTACAAAGCTTATTGAGACAATTATAAGCACTCATGTTGCATGAAACTTCGTGTAGAGTCCTAGAAACGCGTTTTTAGATGTTTCATAAGTTCGTTAAACTTGTACAAAGCTCATTGAGACACTTATATGCACTCATGTTGAATGCAACTTTGTTAAGACTCTTAGAAACGCATTGTTAGATGTTTCATAAGTTCGTCAAAATATGACAAAGCTCATTGAGACACTTATAAGCACTCATGTTGCATGAAACTTGGTTTAGAGTCCTAGAAACGCGTTGTTATATGTTTCATAAGTTCGTCAAACTAGTACAAAGCTCATTGAGACACTTATAAGCATTCATGTTGCATGAACCTTGGTTTAGAGTCCTAGAAACGCGTTGTAAGATGATTCATAAGATCGTTAAACTTGTAAAAAGCTCATTGAGACACTTATAAGCACTCATGTTGCATGAAACTTGGTTTAGAGTCCTCGAAATGCGTTGTTAGATTTTTCATAAGTTCGTCAAACTAGTGTAAAGCTCATTGAGCCACTTATAAGAACTCATGTTGCATGAAACTTGGTTTAGAGTCCTAGAAACGCGTTGTTAGATGTTTCATAAGTTCGTCAAACTTGTACAAAGATCATTGAGACACTTATATGCACTCATGTTGAATGAAACTTGGTTAAGACTCCTAGAAACGCGTTGTTAGTTGTTTCATAAGTTCGTCAAACTAGTACAACGCTCATTGAGACACTTATAAGCACTCATGTTGCATGAAACTTGGTTTAGAGTCCTAGAAACGCGTTGTTAGATTTTTCATAAGTTCGTCAAACTAGTGTAAAGCTCATTGAGCCACTTATAAGCACTCATGTTGCATGAAACTTGGTTTAGAGTCCTAGAAACGCGTTGTTAGATGTTTCATAAGTTCGTCAAACTTGTACAAAGCTCATTGAGACACTTATATGCACTCATGTTTAATGAAACTTGGTTAAGTCTCCTAGAAACGCGTTGTTAGATGTTTCATAAGTTCGTCAAACTAGTACAAATCTCATTGAGACACTTATAACCACTCATGTTGCATGAAACTTGGTTTAGAGTCGTAGAAACGCGTTGTTAGATTTTTCATAAGTTCGTCAAACTAGTGTAAAGATCATTGAGCCACTTATAAGCACTTATGTTACATGAAACTTGGTTTAGAGTCCTAGAAACGCGTTGTTAGATGTTTCATAACTTCGTCAAACCAGTACAAAGCTCATTGAGCTAATTATAAGCACTCATTTTGCATGAAACTTGGTTTAGAGTCCTAGAAACGCGTTGTCAGATGTTTCATAAGTTCGTCAAACAAGTAAAAAGTTCATTGAGACACTTATAAGAACTCATGTTGCATGAAACTTGGTTTAGAGTCCTAGAAACACGTTGTTAGATTTTTCATAAGTTCGTTAAACTTGTACAAAACTCATTGAGACACTTATATGCACTCATGTTGAATGCAACTTTGTTAAGACTCCTAGAAACGCGTTGTTAGATGTTTCATAAGTTCGTCAAACTAGTACAAAGATCATTGAGACACTTATAAGAACTCTTCTTGCATGAAACTTGGTTTAGAGTCCTAGAAACGCGTTGTTAGATGTTTCATAAGTTCGTCAAACCTGTACAAAGCTCATTGAGACACTTATATGCACTTTCTGTTGCATAAAACTGGGTTAATACACCAAGAAACGCATTGTTAGATGTTTCATAAGTTCGTCAAACTAGTACAAAGCTCATTGAGACAATTATAAGCACTCATGTTGCATGAAACTTGGTTTAGAGTCCTAGCAACCACGTTTTTAAATGTTTCATAAGTTCGTCAAACTTGTACAAAGCTCATTCGACACTTATAAGCACTCATGTTGCATGAAACTTGGTTTAGAGTCCTAGAAACCGCGTTGTTAGATGTTTCATAAGTTCATCAAACTAGTACAAAGGTCATTGAGCCACTTATAAGCACTCATGTTGCATGAAACTTGGTTTAGAGTCCTAGAAACGCGTTGTTAGATGTTTCATAAGTTCATCAAACTAGTACAAAGCTCATTGAGACACTTATAAGCACTCATGTTGCATGAAACTTGGTTTAGAGTCCTTGAAACGCTTGTTAGATGTTTCATAAGTTCGTCAAACTAGTACAAAGCTCATTGAGACACTTATAAGCACTCATGTTGCATGAAACTTGGTTTAGAGTCCTAGAAACGCGTTGTTAGATGTTTCATAAGTTCGTCAAACAAGTACAAAGCTCATTGAGACACTTATAAGCACTCATGTTGCATAAAACTTGGTTTAGATTCCTAGAAACGCGTTGTTAGATGTTTCATAAGTTCGTTAAACTTGTACAAAGCTCATTGAGACAATTATATGCACTGATGTTGCATGAAACTTGGTTAAGACTCCTAGAAACGCGTTGTTAGATGTTTCATAAGTTCGTCAAACTAGTACAAAGCTCATTGAGACACTTATAAGCACTCATGTTGCATAAACTTGGTTTAGAGTCCTAGAAACGCGTTGTTAGATGTTTCATAAGTTCGTCAAACAAGTACAAAGCTCATTGAGACACTTATAAGCAGTCATGTTGCATGAAACTTGGTTTAGAGTCCTAAAACGCGTTGTTAGATGTTTCATAAGTTCGTTAAAGTTGTACAAAGCTCATTGAGACACTTATATGCACTCATGTTGAATGCAACTTTGTTAAGACTCCTAGAAACGCGTTGTTAGATGTTTCATAAGTTCGTCAAACTAGTACAAAGCTCATCGAGACACTTATAAGCACTCATGTTGCATGAAACTTGGTTTAGAGTCCTAGAAACGCGTTGTTAGATGTTTCATAAGTTCGTCAAACTAGTACAAAGCTCATTGAGACACTTATAAGAACTCATGTTGAATGCAACTTGGTTTAGAGTCATAGAAACCGCGTTGTTAGATGTTTCATAAGTTCGTCAAACTAGTACAAAGCTCATTAAGCCACTTATAAGCACTCATGTTGCATGAAACTTGGTTTAGAGTCCTAGAAACGCGTTGTTACATGTTTCATAAGTTCGTCAAACAAGTACAAAGCTCATTAACACACTTATATGCACTGATGTTGCATGAAACTTGGTTAAGACTCCTAGAAACGCGTTGTTAGATGTTTCATAAGTTCATCAAACTAGTACAAAGCTCATTGAGACAATTATAAGCACTCATGTTGCATGAAACTTGGTTTAGAGTCCTAGAAACGCGTTGTTAGATGTTTCATAAGTTCGTCAAACTAGTACAAAGCTCATTGAGACAGTTATAAGCAATCATGTTGCATGAAACTTGGTTTAGAGTCCTAGAAACACGTTGTTAGATGTTTCATAAGTTCGTGAAACTTGTACAAAGCTCATTGAGACACTTATAAGTAGTCATGTTGCATGAAACTTGGTTTAGAGTCGTAGAAACTCGTTGTTAGATGTTTCATAAGTTCGTCAAACTTGTACAAAGCTCATTGAGGAACTTATAAGCAATCATGTAGCATGAAACTTGGTTTAGAGTCCTAGAAAGGCGTTGTTAGTTGTTTCATAAGTTCGTCAAACTTGTACAAAGCTCATTGAGACACTTATAAGCACTCATGTTGCATGATACTTGGTTTAAATTCCTAGAAACGCGTTGTTAGATGTTTCATAAGTTCGTCAAACTTGTACAAAGCTCATTCGACACTTATAAGCACTCATGTTGCATGAAACTTGGTTTAGAGTCCTAAAAAGGCGTTATTAGATGTTTCATAAGTTCGCCAAACTAGTACAAAACTCATTGAGACACTTATAAGCACTCATAGTTCATGAAACTTGGTTTAGAGTCTTAGAAATCGCGTTGTTAGATGTTTCATAAGTTCGTCAAACTAGTACAAAGCTCATTGAGCCACTTATAACCACTCATATTGCATGAAACTTGGTTTAGAGACCTAGAAACGCGTTGTTAGATGTTTCATAAGTTCGTCAAACAAGTACAAAGCTCATTGAGACACTTATAAGCGGTCATGTTGCATGCAACTTGGTTTAGAGTCCTAGAAACGCGTTGTTAGATGTTTCATAAGTTTGTCAAACTTGGTCAAAGCTCATTGAGACACTTATATGCACTCATGTTGCATGAAACTTGGTTTAGATTCCTAGAAACCGCGTTGTTAGATGTTTCATAAGTTCGTCAAACAAGTACAAAGCTCATTGAGACACTTATAAGCACTCATGTTGCATGAAACTTGGTTTAGAGTCCTAGAAACACGTTGTTAGATGTTTCATAAGTTCGTCAAACTTGTACAAAGCTCATTGAGACACTTATATGCACTGATGTTGCATGAAACTTGGTTAAGACTCCTAGAAATGCGTTGTTAGATGTTTCATAAGTTCGTCAAACTAGTACAAAGCTCATTGAGACAATTATAAGCACTCATGTTGCATGAAACTTGGTTTAGAGTCCTAGAAACGCGTTGTAAGATGTTTCATAAGTTCGTCAAACTTGTACAAAGCTCATTGAGACACTTAAATGCACTGATGTTGCATGAAAATTGGTTAAGACTCCTAGAAACGCGTTGTTACATGTTTCATAAGTTCGTCAAACTAGTACAAAGCTCATTTAGACACTTATAAGCAGTCATGTTGCATGAAACTTGGTTTAGAGTCGTAGAAACGCGTTGTTAGATGTTTCATAAGTTCGTCAAACTTGTACAAAGCTCATTGAGACACTTATAAGCACTCATGTTGCATGAAACTCGGTTTAGAGTCATAGAAACCGCGTTGTTAGATGTTTCATAAGTTCGTCAAACTAGTACAAAGATCATTAAGCCACTTATAAGCACACATGTTGCATGAAACTTGGTTTAGAGTCCTAGCAACGCGTTGTTAGATGTTTCATAACTTCATCAAACTAGTACAAAGCTCATTGAGACACTTATAAGCACTCATGTTGCATGAAACTTGGTTTAGAGTCCTAGAAACGCGTTGATAGATGTTTCATAAGTTCGTCAAACTTGTACAAAGCTCATTGAGACACTTATATGAATTGATGTTGCATGAAACTTGGTTAAGACTCCTAGAAACGAGTTGTTAGATGTTTCATAAGTTTGTCAAACTAGTACAAAGCTCATTGAGACAATTATAAGCACTCATGTTGCATGAAACTTGGTTTAGAGTCCTAGCAACCACATTGTTAGATGTTTCATAAGTTCGTCAAACTTGTACAAAGCTCATTGAGACACTTATAAGCCCTCATGTTGCATGAAACTCTGTTTAAAGTCCTAGAACGCGTTGTTAGATGTTTCATAAGTTCGCCAAACTAGTATAAAGCTCATTGAGAAACTTATAAGCACTCATGTTGCATGAAACATGGTTTAGAGTCCTCGAAACGAGTTGTTAGATGTTTCATAAGTTCCTTAAACTTGTACAAAGCTCATTGAGACACTTATATGCACTCATGTTGCATGAAACTTGGTTTAGAGTCCTAGAAACCGCGTTGTTAGATGTTTCATAAGTTCGTCAAACAAGTAAAAACCTCATTGAGACACTTATAAGAACTCATGTTGCATTAAACTTGGTTTAGAGTCCATGAAACGCGTTGTTAGATGTTTCATAAGTTCGTCAAACTTGTACAAAGCTCATTGAGACACTTATATGCATTGATGTTGCATGAAACTTGGTTAAGACTCCTAGAAACGCGTTGTTAGATGTTTCATAAGTTCGTCAAACTAGTACAAAGCTCATTGAGACACTTATAAGCACTCATGTTGCATGAAAATTGGTTTAGAGTCCTAGAAACGCGTTGTTAGATGTTTCATAAGTTTGTCAAACTAGTACAAGCTCATTGAGACACTTATAATCGGTCGGTCATGTTGCATGAAACTTGGTTTAGAGTTCTAGAAACGCGTTGTTAGATGTTTCATAAGTTCGTCAAACTTGCACAAAGCTCATTGAGGAACTTATAAGCAATCATGTAGCATGAAACTTGGTTTAGAGTCCCCGAAAGGCGTTGTTAGTTGTTTTATAAGTTCGTCAAACTTGTACAAAGCTCATTGAGACACTTATAAGCACTCATGTTGCATGAAACTTGGTTTAAATTCCTAGAAACGCGTTGTTAGATGTTTCATAAGTTCATCAAACTAGTACAAAGCTCATTGAGACAATTATAAGCACTCATGTTGCATGAAACTTGGTTTAGAGTCCTAGAAACGAGTTGTTAGATGCTTCAAAAGTTCGTGAAACTTGAACAAAGCTCATTAAGACACTTATAAGCACTCATGTTGCATGAAACTTGTTTTAGAGTCCTAGAAAGGCGTTATTAGATGTTTGATAAGTTTGCCAAACTAGTACAAAGCTCATTGAGACACTTATAAGCACTCATAGTTCATGAAACTTGGTTTAGAGTCTTAGAAATCGCGTTGTTAGATGTTTCATAACTTCGTCAAACTAGTACAAAGCTCAATGAGCCACTTATAAGCACTCATGTTGCATGAAACTTGGTTTAGAGTCCTAGAAACGCGTTGTTAGATGTTTCATAAGTTCGTCAAACAAGTACAAAGCTCATTGAGACACTTATAAGCAGTCATGTTTCATGAAACTTGGTTTAGAGTCCTAAAACGCGTTGTTAGATGTTTCATAAGTTCGTTAAAGTTTTACAAAGCTCATCGAGACACTTATAAGCACTCATGTTGCATGAAACTTGGTTTAGAGTCCTAGAAACGCGTTGTTAGTTGTTTCATAAGTCCGTCAAACTAGTACAAAGCTCATTGAGACACTTATAAGCACTCATGTTGAATGCAACTTGGTTTAGAGTCATAGAAACCGCTTTGTTAGATGTTTCATAAGTTCGTCAAACTAGTACAAAGCTCATTGAGACACTTATAAGCACTCATGTTGCATGAAACTTGGTTTAGAGTCCTAGAAACGCGTTGTTACATGTTTCATAACTTCGTCAAACAAGTACAAAGCTCATTGAGCCACTTATATGCATTGATGTTGCATGAAACTTTGTTAAGACTCCTAGAAACGCGTTGTTAGATGTTTCATAAGTTCGTCATACTTGTACAAAGCTCATTGAGACAATTATAAGCACTCATGTTGCATGAAACTTGGTTTAGAGTCTTAGCAACCATGTTGTTAGATATTTCATAAGTTCGTCAAACTTGTACAAAGCTCATTGAGACACTTATAAGCCTTCATGTTGCATGAAACTCTGTTTCAAGTCCTAGAAACGCGTTGTTAGATGTTTCATAAGTTCGTCAAACTAGTACAAAGCTCATTGAGACACTTATAAGCACTCATGTTGCATGAAACATGGTTTAGAGTCCAAGAAACGAGTTGTTAGATGTTTCATAAGTTCCTTAAACTTGTACAAAGCTCATTGACACACTTATATGCACTCATGTTGCATGAAACTTGGTTTAGAGTCCTAGAAACGCGTTGTTAGATGTTTCATAAGTTCGTCAAACTAGTACAAAGCTCATTGAGACCCTTATAAGCACTCATGTTGCATGAAACTTGGTTTAAAGTCCTAGAAACGCGTTGTTAGATGTTTCAAAAGTTCTTCAAACTAGTACAAAGCTCATTGTGACACTTATAAGCACTCATGTTGCATGAAACTTGGTTTAGAGTCCTAGAAACGAGTTGTTAGATGTTTCATAAGTTCCTTAAACTTGTACAAAGCTCATTGAGACAATTATATGCACTCATGTTGCTTGAAACTTGGTTTAAAGTCCTAGAAACGCGTTGTTAGATGTTTCATAAGTTCGTCAAACTTGTACAATGCTCATTTAGACACTTATAAGCACTCATGTTGCATGAAACTTGGTTTAGAGTCCTAGAAAGGCGTTATTAGATGTTTCATAAGTTTGCCAAACTAGTACAAATCTCATTGAGACACTTATAAGCACTCATAGTTCATGAAACTTGGTTTAGAGTCTTAGAAATCGTGTTGTTAGATGTTTCATAAGTTCGTCAAACTAGTACAAAGCTCATTGAGCCACTTATATGCAGTCATGTTGCATGACACTTGGTTTAGAGTCCTAGAAACGCGTTGTTAGATGTTTCATAAGTTTGTCAAACTTGTACAAAGCTCATTGAGACACTTATATGCACTCATGTTGCATGAAACTTGGTTTAGATTCCTAGAAACCGCGTTGTTGGATGTTTCATAAGTTCGTCAAACAAGTACAAAGCTCATTGAGACACTTATAAGCACTCATGTTGCATGAAACTTGGTTTAGAGTCCTAGAAACACGTTGTAGAGGTTTCATAAGTTTGTCAAACTTGTACAAAGCTCATTGAGACACTTATATGCACTCATGTTGAATGCAACTTGGTTAAGACTCCTAGAAACGCGTTGTTAGATGTTTCATAAGTTCGTCAAACTAGTACAAAGCTCATTGAGACAATTATAAGAACTCATGTTGTATGAAACTTGGTTTAGAGTCCTAGAAACGCGTTATTAGATGTTTCATAAGTTCGTCAAACTACTACAAAGCTCATTGAGACAATTATAAGAACTCATGTTGCATGAAACTTGGTTTAGAGTCCTAGAAACGCGTTATTAGATGTTTCATAAGTTCGTCAAACTAGTACAAAGCTCATTGAGACACTTATAAGCATTCATGTTGCATGAACCTTGGTTTAGAGTCCTAGAAACGCGTTGTAAGATGATTCATAAGATCGTTAAACTTGTAAAAAACTCATTGAGACACTTATAAGCACTCATGTTGCATGAAACTTGGTTTAGAGTCCTAGAAACGCGTTGTTAGATTTTTCATAAGTTCGTCAAACTAGTGTAAAGCTCATTGAGCCACTTATAAGCACTCATGTTGCATGAAACTTGGTTTAGAGTCCTAGAAACGCGTTGTTAGATGTTTCATAAGATCGTCAAACTTGTACAAAGCTCATTGAGACACTTATATGCACTCATGTTGAATGAAACTTGGTTAAGACACCTAGAAACGCGTTGTTAGTTGTTTCATAAGTTCGTCAAACTAGTACAACACTCATTGAGACACTTATAAGCACTCATGTTGCATGAAACTTGGTTTAGAGTCCTAGAAACGCGTTGTTAGATTTTTCATAAGTTCGTCAAACTAGTGTAAAGCTCATTGAGCCACTTATAAGCACTCATGTTGCATGAAACTTGGTTTAGAGTCCTAGAAACGCGTTGTTAGATGTTTCATAAGTTTGTCAAACTTGTACAAAGCTCATTGAGACACTTATATGCACTCATGTTGAATGAAACTTGGTTAAGACTCCTAGAAACGCGTTGTTAGATGTTTCATCAGTTCGTCAAACTAGTACAAAGCTCATTGAGACACTTATAAGCACTCATGTTGCATGAAACTTGGTTTAGAGTCCTAGAAACGCGTTGTTAGATGTTTCATAAGTTCGTCAAACAAGTACAAAGCTTATTGAGACAATTATAAGCACTCATGTTGCATGAAACTTCGTGTAGAGTCCTAGAAACGCGTTTTTAGATGTTTCATAAGTTCGTTAAACTTGTACAAAGCTCATTGAGACACTTATATGCACTCATGTTGAATGCAACTTTGTTAAGACTCTTAGAAACGCGTTGTTAGATGTTTCATAAGTTCGTCAAAATATGACAATGCTCATTGAGACACTTATAAGCACTCATGTTGCATGAAACTTGGTTTAGAGTCCTAGAAACGCGTTGTTATATGTTTCATAAGTTCGTCAAACTAGTACAAAGCTCATTGAGACACTTATAAGCATTCATGTTGCATGAACCTTGGTTTAGAGTCCTAGAAACGCGTTGTAAGATGATTCATAAGATCGTTAAACTTGTAAAAAGCTCATTGAGACACTTATAAGCACTCATGTTGCATGAAACTTGGTTTAGAGTCCTCGAAATGCGTTGTTAGATTTTTCATAAGTTCGTCAAACTAGTGTAAAGCTCATTGAGCCACTTATAAGCACTCATGTTGCATGAAACTTGGTTTAGAGTCCTAGAAACGCGTTGTTAGATGTTTCATAAGTTCGTCAAACTTGTACAAAGATCATTGAGACACTTATATGCACTCATGTTGAATGAAACTTGGTTAAGACTCCTAGAAACGCGTTGTTAGTTGTTTCATAAGTTCGTCAAACTAGTACAAAGCTCATTGAGACACTTATAAGCACTCATGTTGCATGAAACTTGGTTTAGAGTCCTAGAAACGCGTTGTTAGATTTTTCATAAGTTCTTCAAACTAGTGTAAAGCTCATTGAGCCACTTATAAGCACTCATGTTGAATGAAACTTCGTTTAGAGTCCTAGAAACGCGTCGTTAGATGTTTCATAACTTCGTCAAACTAGTACAAAGCTCATTGAGACACTTATATGCACTCATGTTTAATGAAACTTGGTTAAGTCTCCTAGAAACGCGTTGTTAGATGTTTCATAAGTTCGTCAAACTAGTACAAAGCTCATTGAGACACTTATAACCACTCATGCTGCATGAAACTTGGTTTAGAGTCGTAGAAACGCATTGTTAGATTTTTCATAAGTTCGTCAAACTAGTGTAAAGCTCATTGAGCCACTTATAAGCACTTATGTTACATGAAACTTGGTTTAGAGTCCTAGAAACGCGTTGTTAGATGTTTCATAACTTCGTCAAACCAGTACAAAGCTCATTGAGCTAATTATAAGCACTCATTTTGCATGAAACTTGGTTTAGAGTCCTAGAAACGCGTTGTCAGATGTTTCATAAGTTCGTCAAACAAGTAAAAAGTTCATTGAGACACTTATAAGAACTCTTGTTGTATGAAACTTGGTTTAGAGTCCTAGAAACACGTTGTTAGATTTTTCATAAGTTCGTTAAACTTGTACAAAACTCATTAAGACACTTATATGCACTCATGTTGAATGCAACTTTGTTAAGACTCCTAGAAACGCGTTGTTAGATGTTTCATAAGTTCGTCAAACTAGTACAAAGCTCATTGAGACACTTATAAGAACTCTTCTTGCATGAAACTTGGTTTAGAGTCCTAGAAACGCGTTGTTAGATGTTTCATAAGTTCGTCAAACCTGTACAAAGCTCATTGAGACACTTATATGCACTGTTGTTGCATAAAACTGGGTTAATACACCAAGAAACGCGTTGTTAGATGTTTCATAAGTTCGTCAAACTAGTACAAAGCTCATTGAGACAATTATAAGCACTCATGTTGCATGAAACTTGGTTTAGAGTCCTAGCAACCACGTTTTTAAATGTTTCATAAGTTCGTCAAACTTGTACAAAGCTCATTCAGACACTTATAAGCACTCATGTTGCATGAAACTTGGTTTAGAGTCCTAGAAACCGCGTTGTTAGATGTTTCATAAGTTCATCAAACTAGTACAAAGGTCATTGAGCCACTTATAAGCACTCATGTTGCATGAAACTTGGTTTAGAGTCCTAGAAACGCGTTGTTAGATGTTTCATAAGTTCATCAAACTAGTACAAAGCTCATTGAGACACTTATAAGCACTCATGTTGCATGAAACTTGGTTTAGAGTCCTAGAAACGCTTGTTAGATGTTTCATAAGTTCGTCAAACTAGTACAAAGCTCATTGAGACACTTATAAGCACTCATGTTGCATGAAACTTGGTTTAGAGTCCTAGAAACGCGTTGTTAGATGTTTCATAAGTTCGTCAAACAAGTACAAAGCTCATTGAGACACTTATAAGCACTCATGTTGCATAAAACTTGGTTTAGATTCCTAGAAACGCGTTGTTAGATGTTTCATAAGTTCGTTAAACTTGTACAAAGCTCATTGAGACACTTATATGCACTCATGTCGAATGCACCTTTGTTAAGACTCTTAGAAACGCGTTGTTAGATGTTTCATAAGTTCGTCAAACTATGACAAAGCTCATTGAGACACTTATAAGCACTCATGTTGCATGAAACTTGGTTTAGAGTCCTAGAAACGCGTTGTTATATGTTTCATAAGTTCGTCAAACTAGTACAAAGCTCATTGAGACACTTATAAGCACTCATGTTGCATGAACCTTGGTTTAGAGTCCTAGAAACGCGTTGTAAGATGATTCATAAGATCGTTAAACTTGTACAAAGTTCTTTGAGACACTTATAAGCACTCATGTTGCATGAAACTTGGTTTAGAGTCCTAGAAACGCGTTGTTAGATTTTTCATAAGTTCGTCAAACTAGTGTAAAGCTCAATATTGAGCCACTTATAAGCACTCATGTTGCATGAAACTTGGTTTAGAGTCCTAGAAACGCGTTGTTAGATGTTTCATAAGTTCGTCAAACTTGTACAAAGCTCTTTGAGACACTTATATGCACTCATGTTTAATGAAACTTGGTTAAGTCTCCTAGAAACGCGTTGTTAGATGTTTCATAAGTTCGTCAAACTAGTACAAAGCTCATTGAGACACTTATAACCACTCATGTTGCATGAAACTTGGTTTAGAGTCGTAGAAACGCGTTGTTAGATTTTTCATAACTTCGTCAAACTAGTGTAAAGCTCATTGAGCCACTTATAAGCACTTATGTTACATGAAACTTGGTTTAGAGTCCTAGAAACGCGTTGTTAGATGTTTCATAACTTCGTCAAACTAGTACAAAGCTCATTGAGCCACTTATAAGCACTCATTTTGCATGAAACTTGGTTTAGAGTCCTAGAAACGCGTTGTCAGATGTTTCATAAGTTCGTTAAACAAGTAAAAAGCTCATTGAGACACTTATAAGAACTCATGTTGCATGAAACTTGGTTTAGAATCCTAGAAACACGTTGTTAGATGTTTCATAAGTTCGTTAAACTTGTACAAAACTCATTGAGACACTTATATGCACTCATGTTGAATGCAACTTTATTAAGACTCCTAGAAACGCGTTGTTAGATGTTTCATAAGTTCGTCAAACTAGTACAAAGCTCATTGAGACACTTATAAGAACTCATCTTGCATGAAACTTGGTTTAGAGTCCTAGAAACGCGTTGTTAGATGTTTCATAAGTTCGTCAAACCTGTACAAAGCTCATTGAGACACTTATATGCACTGCTGTTAGATAAAACTTGGTTAATACACCAAGAAACGCGTTGTTAGATGTTTCATAAGTTCGTCAAACTAGTACAAAGCTCATTGAGACAATTATAAGCACTCATGTTGCATGAAACTTGGTTTAGAGTCCTAGCAACCACGTTTTTAAATGTTTCATAAGTTTGTCAAACTTGTACAAAGCTCATTCGGACACTTATAAGCACTCATGTTGCATGAAACTTGGTTTAGCGTCCTAGAAACGCGTTGTTATATGTTTCATAAGTTCGTCAAACTAGTACTAAGCTCATTGAGACACTTATAAGCACTCATGTTGCATGAAACTTGGTTTAGAGTCCTAGAAACCGCGTTGTTAGATGTTTCATAAGTTCATCAAACTAGTACAAAGGTCATTGAGCCACTTATAAGCACTCATGTTGCATGAAACTTGGTTTAGAGTCCTAGAAACGCGTTGTTAGATGTTTCATAAGTTCATCAAACTAGTACAAAGCACATTGAGACACTTATAAGCACTCATGTTGCATGAAACTTGGTTTAGAGTCCTCGAAACGCGTTGTTAGATGTTTCATAAGTTCGTCAAACTAGTACAAAGCTCATTGAGACACTTATATGCACTCATGTTGAATACAACTTTGTTAAGACTCTTAGAAACGCGTTGTTATATGTTTCATAAGTTCGTCAAACTATGACAAAGCTCATTGAGACACTTATAAGCACTCATGTTGCATGAAACTTGGTTTAGAGTCCTAGAAACGCGTTGTTATATGTTTCATAAGTTCGTCAAACTAGTACAAAGCTCATTGAGACACTTATAAGCACTCATGTTGCATGAACCTTGGTTTAGAGTCCTAGAAACGCGTTGTAAGATGATTCATAAGATCGTTAAACTTGTACAAAGTTCTTTGAGACACTTATAAGCACTCATGTTGCATGAAACTTGGTTTAGAGTCCTAGAAACGCGTTGTTAGATTTTTCATAAGTTCGTCAAACTAGTGTAAAGCTCATTGAGCCACTTATAAGCACTCATGTTGCATGAAACTTGGTTTAGAGTCCTAGAAACGCGTTGTTAGATGTTTCATAAGTTCGTCAAACTTGTACAAAGCTCATTGAGACACTTATATGCACTCATGTTTAATGAAACTTGGTTAAGACTCCTAGAAACGCGTTGTTAGATGTTTCATAAGTTCATCAAACTAGTACAAAGCTCATTGAGACACTTATAAGAACTCTTTTTGCATGAAACTTGGTTTAGAGTCCTAGAAACGCGTTGTTAGATGTTTCATAAGTTCGTCAAACCTGTACAAAGCTCATTGAGACACTTATATGCACCGCTGTTGCATAAAACTGGGTTAATACACCAAGAAACGCGTTGTTAGATGTTTCATAAGTTCGTCAAACTAGTACAAAGCTCATTGAGACAATTATAAGAACTCATGTTGCATGAAACTTGGTTTAGAGTCCTAGCAACCACGTTTTTAAATGTTTCATAAGTTCGTCAAACTAGTACAAAGCTCATTGAGACACTTATAAGCACTCATGTTGCATGAAACTTTGTTTAAAGTCCTATAAACGCGTTGTTAGATGTTTCATAAGTTCGTCAAACTAGTACAAAGCTCATTGAGACACTTATAAGCACTAATTTTGCTTGAAAATTGATTTACAGTCCTAGAAACCGCTTTGTTAGATGTTTCATAAGTTCATCCAACTAGTACAAAGCTCATTGAGCCACTTATAGGCACTCATGTTGCATGAAACTTGGTTTAGAGTCCTAGAAACGCGTTGTTAGATGTTTCATAAGTTCGTCAAACAAGTACAAAGCTCATTGAGACACTTATAAGCACTCATGTTGCATGAAACTTGGTTTAGAGTCCTAGAAACACGTTTTTAGATGTTTCATAAGTTTGTTAAACTTGTACAAAATTCATTGAGACACTTATATGCACTCATGTTGAATGCAACTTTGTTAAGACTCCTAGAAACGCGTTGTTAGATGTTTCATAAGTTCGTCAAACTAGTACAAAGCTCATTGAGACACTTATAACCACTCATGTTGCATGAAACTTGGTTTAGAGTCCTAGAAACGTGTTGTTAGATGTTTCATAAGTTCGTCAAACTAGTACAAAGCTCATTGAGACACTTATAAGCACTCATGTTGCATGAAACTTGGTTTAGAGTCCTAGAAACCGCGTTGTTAGATGTTTCATCAGTTCGTAAAACTAGTACAAACCTCATTGAGGCACTTATAAGCACTCATGTTGCTTGAAACTTGGTTTAGAGTCCTAGAAACACATTGTTAAATGTTTCATAAGTTCGTTAAACAAGTACAAAGCTCATTGAGACACTTATAAGCACTCATGTTGCATGAAACTTGGTTTAGATTCCTAGAAACGCGTTGTTAGATGTTTCATAAGTTCGTCAAACTTGTACAAAGCTCATTGAGATACTTATATGCACTGATGTTGCATGAAACTTGGTTTAGACTCCTAGAAACGCGTTGTTAGATGTTTCATAAGTTCGTCAAACTAGTACAAAGCTCATTGAGACACTTATAAGCAGTTATGTTGCATGAAACTTGGTTTAGAGTCCTAGAAACGCGTTGCTAGATGTTTCATAAGTTCGTCAAACTTGTACAAAGCTCATTGAGACACTTATATGCACTCATGTTGAATGAAACTTGGTTAAGACTCCTAGAAACGCGTTGTTAGATGTTTCATAAGTTCGTCAAACTAGTACAAAGCTCATTGAAACACTTATAAGCACTCATGTTGCATGAAACTTGGTTTAGAGTCCTAGAAACGAGTTGTTAGATGTTTCATAAGTTCGTCAAACTAGTACAGAGCTCATTGAGACACTTATAAGCACTCATGTTGCATGAAACTTGGTTTAGAGTCCTAGAAACGAGTTGTTAGATGTTTCATATGTTCCTTAAACTTGTACAAAGATCATTGAGACAATTATATGCACTCATGTTGCATGAAACTTGGTTTAGAGTCCTAGAAACCGCATTGATAGATGTTTCATAAGTTCGTCAAACAAGTACAAAGCTCATTGAGACACTTATAAGGCTTATTCATGTTGCATGAAACTTGGTTTAGAGTCCTAGAAACGTGTTGTTAGATGTTTCATAAGTTCGTCAAACTTATACAAAGCTCATTGAGACACTTATAACCACTCATGTTGCATGAACCTTGGTTTAGAGTCCTAGAAACACGTTGTTAGATGTTTCATAAGTTCGTCAAACTTGTACAAAGCTCATTGAGATACTTATATGCACTGATGTTGCATGAAACTTGGTTTAGACTCCTAGAAACGCGTTGTTAGATGTTTCATAAGTTCGTCAAACTAGTACAAAGCTCATTGAGACACTTATAAGCAGTTATGTTGCATGAAACTTGGTTTAGAGTCCTATAAACGCGTTGCTAGATGTTTCATAAGTTCGTCAAACTTGTACAAAGCTCATTGAGACACTTATATGCACTCATGTTAAATGAAACTTAGTTAAGACTCCTATTGAAACGCGTTGTTAGATGTTTCATAAGTTCGTCAAACTAGTACAAAGCTAATTAAGACACTTATAAGCAACTAGTACATGTTAAGACTCCTAGAAACTTGCGTTGTTAGATGTTTCACAAGAAACGCGTTGTTAGATGTTTCATAAGTTCGTCAAACAAGTACAAGCTCATTGAAACACTTATAAGCACTCATGTTGCATGAAACTTGGTTTAGAGTCCTAGAAACGAGTTGTTAGATGTTTCATAAGTTCGTCAAACTAGTACAAAGCTCATTGAGACACTTATATGCACTCATGTTGCATGAAACTTGGTTTAGAGTCCTAGAAACCGCGTTGTTAGATGTTTCATAAGTTCGTCAAACAAGTACAAAGCTCGTTGAGACACTTATAAGGCTTATTCATGTTGCATGAAACTTGGTTTAGAGTCCTAGAAACGTGTTGTTAGATGTTTCATAAGTTCGTCAAACTTATACAAAGCTCATTGAGACACTTATAACCACTCATGTTGCATGAAACTTGGTTTAGAGTCCTGGAAACGCGTTGTTAGATGTTTCATAAGTTCGTCAAAGTAGTACAAAGCTCATTGAGACACTTATAAGCACTCATGTTGCATGAAACTTGGTTTAGAGTCCTAGAAACGAGTTGTTAGATGTTTCATATGTTCCTTAAACTTGTACAAAGATCATTGAGACAATTATATGCACTCATGTTGCATGAAACTTGGTTTAGATTCCTAGAAACTGCGTTGTTAGATGTTTCATAAGTTCGTCAAACAAGTACAAAGCTCATTGAGACACTTATAAGGCTTATTCATGTTGCATGAAACTTGGTTTAGAGTCCTAGAAACGTGTTGTTAATTGTTTCATAAGTTCGTCAAACTTGTACAAAGGTCATTGCGACACTTATACGCACTCATGTTGCATGCAACTTGGTTTAGACTCCTAGAAACGCGTTGTTAGATGTTTCATAAGTTCGTCAAATAAGTACAAATCTCATTGAGACACTTATAAGCCCTCATGTTGCATGAAACTTGGTTTAGAGTCCTAGAAAAACGTTGTTAGATGTTTCATAAGTTCGTTAAACTTTTACAAAACTAATTGAGACACTTATATGCACTCATGTTGAATGCAACTTTGTTAAGACTCCTAGGAACGCGTTGTTAGATGTTTCATAAGTTCGTCAAACAAGTACAAAGCTCATTGAGACACTTATAAGCACTCATGTTGCATGAAACTTGGTTTAGAGTCCTAGAAACGAGTTGTTAGATGTTTCATAAGTTCCTTAAACTTGTACAAAGCTCATTGAGACAATTATATGCACTCATGTGGCATATAACTTGGTTTAGGGTCCTAGAAACGTGTTGTTAGATGTTTCATAAGTTCGTCAAACTTGTACAAAGCTCATTGAGACACTTATATGCACTGATGTTGCATGAAACTTGGTTAAGACTCCAAGAAACGCGTTGTTAGATGTTTCATAAATTCGTCAAACTAGTACAAAGCTCATTGAGACACTTATAACCACTCATGTTGCATGAAACTTGGTTTAGAGTCCTAGAAACGCGTTGTTAGATATTTCACAAGTTCGTCAAACTAGTACAAAGCTCATTGAGACACTTATAAGCACTCATGTTGCATCAAAATTGGTTTAGAGTCCTAGAAACGAGTTGTTAGATGTTTCATATGTTCCTTAAACTTGTACAAAGATCATTGAGACAATTATATGCACTCATGTTGCATGAAACTTGTTTTAGAGTCCTAGAAACCGCGTTGTTAGATGTTTCATAAGTTCGTCAAACAAGTACAAAGCTCATTGAGACACTTATAAGGCTTATTCATGTTGCATGAAACTTGGTTTAGAGTCCTAGAAACGTGTTGTTAGATGTTTCATAAGTTCGTCAAACTTGTACAAAGCTCATTGAGACACTTATATGCACTCGATGTTGCATGAAACTTGGTTAAGACTCCAAGAAACATGTTGTTAGATGTTTCATAAATTCGTCAAACTAGTACAAAGCTCATTGAGACACTTATAACCACTCATGTTGCATGAAACTTGGTTTAGAGTCCTAGAAACGCGTTGTTAGATGTTTCACAAGTTCGTCAAACTAGTACAAAGCTCATTGAGACACTTATAAGCACTCA
Organism: Cochlearia excelsa; assembly: GCA_963556525.1. NCBI lineage: Eukaryota > Viridiplantae > Streptophyta > Magnoliopsida > Brassicales > Brassicaceae > Cochlearia > Cochlearia excelsa. Next base: position 116,063 of record CAUVZT010000026.1, on the reverse strand, counting down.
TGTTGCATCAAAATTGGTTTAGACTCCTAGAAACGAGTTGTTAGATGTTTCATATGTTCCTTAAACTTGTACAAAGATCATTGAGACAATTATATGCACTCATGTTGCATGAAACTTGGTTTAGAGTCCTAGAAACCGCGTTGTTAGATGTTTCATAAGTTCGTCAAACAAGTACAAAGCTCATTGAGACACTTATAAGGCTTATTCATGTTGCATGAAACTTGGTTTAGAGTCCTAGAAACGTGTTGTTAGACGTTTCATAAGTTCGTCAAACTTGTACAAAGCTCAATGAGACACTTATAAGCAGTTATGTTGCATGAAACTTGGTTTAGAGTCCTAGAAACGCGTTGTTAGATGTTTCATAAGTTCGTCAAACTTGTACAAAGCTCATTGAGACACTTATATGCACTCATGTTGAATGAAACTTGGTTAAGATTCCTAGAAACGCGTTGTTAGATGTTTCATAAGTTCATCAAACTAGTACAAAGCTCAATGGGACACTTATAAGCAGTTATATTGCATGAAACTTGGTTTAGAGTCCTAGAAACGCGTTGTTAGATGTTTCATAAGTTCGTCAAACTTGTACAAAGCTCATTTAGACACTTATATGCACTCATGTTGAATGAAATTTGGTTAAGATTTCTAGAAACGCGTTGTTAGATGTTTCATAAGTTCGTCAAACTAGTACAAAGTTCAATGAGACACTTATAAGCAGTTATGTTGCATGAACCTTGGTTTAGAGTCCTAGAAACGCGTTGTTAGATGTTTCATAAGTTCGTCAAATTAGTACAAAGCTCAATGAGACACTTATAAGCAGTTATGTTGCATGAAACTTTGTTTAGAGTCCTAGAAACGCGTTGTTAGATGTTTCATAAGTTCGTCAAACTTGTACAAAGCTCATTGAGACACTTATATGCACTCATGTTGAATGAAACTTGGTTAAGATTCCTAGAAACGCGTTGATAGATATTTCATAAGTGTATCAAACTAGTACAAAGCTCATTGAGACACTTATAAGCACTCATGTTGCATGAAACTTGGTTTAGAATCCTAGAAACGCGTTGTTAGATTTTTCATAAGTTCGTCAAACTAGTACAAAGCGCGTTGAAACATTTATAAGCACTCATGTTGCATGAAACTTGTTTTAGAGTCCTAGAAACTGTGTTGTTATATGTTTCATAAGTTCGTCAAACTAGTACAAAGCTCCTTGAGCCACTTATAAGCACTCATGTTGCATGAAACTTGGTTTAGAGTCCTAGAAACGCTTTGTTAGATGTTTCATAAGTTCGTCAAACAAGTACAAAGCTCATTGAGACACTTATAAGCACTCATGTTGCATGAAACTTGGTTTAGAGTCCTAGAAACGCGTTGTTAGATGTTTCATAAGTTCGTTAAACTTGTACAAAGCTCATTGAGACACTTATATGCACTCATGTTGAATGCAACTTTGTTAAGACTCCTAGAAACGCGTTGTTAGATGTTTCATAAGTTAGTCAAACTAGTACAAAGCTCATTGAGACATTTATAAGCACTCATGTTGCATGAAACTTGGTTTAGAGTCCTAGAAACCGCGTTGTTAAATGTTTCATAAGTTCATCAAACTAGTACAAAACTCATTGAGCCACTTATAAGCACTCATGTTGCATGAAACTTGGTTTAGAGTCCGAGAAACGCGTTGTTAGATATTTCATAAATTCTTCAAACAAGTACAAAGCTCATTGAGACACGTAAGCACTCATGTTGCATGAAACTTGGTTTAGAGTCCTAGAAATACGTTGTTAGATGTTTCATAAGTTCGTTAAACTTGTACAAAACTCATTGAGACACTTATATGCACTCATGTTGAATGCAACTTTTTTTAAGACTCCTAGAAACGTGTTGTTAGATGTTTCATAACTTCGTCAAACTAGTACAAAGCTCATTGAGACACTTATAAGCACTCATGTTGCATGAAACTTAGTTTCGAGTCCTAGAAACGCGTTGTTAGATGTTTCATAAGTTCGTCAAATTTGTACAAAGCTCATTGAGACACTTATATGCACTGATGTTGCATTAAACTTGGTTAAGACTCCTAGAAACGCGTTGTTAGATGTTTCATAAGTTCTTCAAACTAGTACAAAGCTCATTGAGACAATTATAGGCAATCATGTTGCATGAAACTTGGTTTAGAGTCCTAGCAACCACGTTTATAGATGTTTCATAAGTTCGTCAAACTTGTACAAAGCTCATTGAGACACTTATAAACAGTCATGTTGCATGAAACTTGGTTTAAAGTCCTTGAAACGCGTTGTTAGATGTTTCATAAGTTTGTCAAACTAGTACAAAGCTCATTGAGAAACTTATAAGAACTCATGTTGCATGAAACTTGGTTTAGAGTCCTAGAAACGCGTTGTTAGATGTTTCATAAGTTCGTCAAACTAGTACAAAGCTCATTGAGCCACTTATAAGCACTCATGTTGCATGAAACTTGGTTTAGAGTCCTAGAAACGCGTTGTTAGATGTTTCATAAGTTCGTCAAACTAGTACAAAGCTCATTGAGACACTTATAATAAGCACTCATGTTGCATGAAACTTGGTTTCGAGTCCTAGAAACGCGTTGTTAGATGTTTCATAAGTTCGTCAAACTAGTACAAAGCTCATTGAAACAATTATAAGCACTCATGTTGCATGAAACTAGGTTTAGAGTCCTAGAAACGCGTTGTTAGATGTTTCATATATAAGTTCGTAAAACTAGTACAAAGCTCATTGAGACACTTATAAGCACTCATGTTGCATGAAACTTGGTTTAGCGTCCTAGAAACGCGTTGTTAGATGTTTCATAAGTTCGTCAAACTTGTACAAAGCTCATTGAGACACTTATATGCACTAATGTTGCATGAAACTTGGTTTAGAGTCCTAGAAACGCGTTTTATAGATGTTTCATAAGTTCGTCAAACAAGTACAAAGTTCATTGAGACACTTATAAGCAGTCATGTTGAATGAAACTTGGTTTAGAGTCCTAGAAACGCGTTGTTAGATGTTTCATAAGTTCGTCAAACTTATACAAAGCTCATTGAGACACTTATATGCACTCATGTTGAATTAAACTTGGTTAAGACTCCTAGAAACACGTTGTTAGATGTTTCATAAGTTCGTCAAACTAGTACAAAGCTCATTGAGACACTTATAAGCACTCATGTTGCATGAAACTTGGTTTAGAGTCCTAGAAACGTGTTGTTAGATTTTTCATAAGTTCGTCAAACTAGTACAAAGCTCATTGAAACATTTATAAGCACTCATGTTGCATGAAACCTTGTTTAGAGTCCTAGAAACCGCGTTGTTAGATGTTTCATAAGTTCGTCAAACTAGTACAAAGCTCATTGAGCCACTTATAAGCACTCATGTTGCATGAAACTTGGTTTAGAGTCCTAGAAACGCGTTCTTAGTTGTTTCATAAGTTCGTCAAACTAGTAAAAAGCTCATTGAGACACTTATAAGCACTCATGTTGCATGAAACTTGGTTTAGAGTCCTAGAAACGCGTTGTTATATGTTTCATAAGTTCGTCAAACTAGTACAAAGCTTATTGAGACACTTATAAGCACTCATGTTGCATGAAACTTGGTTTAGAGTCCTAGAAACCGCGTTGTTAGATGTTTCATAAGTTCGTAAAACTAGTACAAAGCTCATTGAGCCACTTATAAGCACTCATGTTGCATGAAACTTGGTTTAGAGTCCTAGAAACGCGTTGTTAGATGTTTCATAAGTTCGTCAAACAAGTACAAAGCTCATTGAGACACTTATAAGAACTCATGTTGCATGAAACTTGGTTTAGAGTCCTAGAAATACGTTGTTAGATGTTTTATAAGTTCGTTAAACTTGTACAAAACTCATTGAGACACTTATATGCCCTCATGTTGAATGCAACTTTGTTAAGACTCCTAGAAACGAGTTGATAGATGTTTCATAAGTTCGTCAAACTAGTACAAAGCTCATTGAGACACTTATAAGCACTCATGTTGCATGAAACTTGGTTTAGAGTCCAAGAAACGCGTTGTTAGATGTTTCATAAGTTCGTCAAACTTGTACAAAGCTCCTTGAGACACTTATATGCACGATGTTGCATGAAACTTGGTTAAGACTCCTAGAAACGCGTTGTTAGATGTTTCATAAGTTCGTCAAACCAGTACAAAGCTCATTGAGACAATTATAAGCACTCAAGTTGCATGAAACTTGGTTTAGAGTCCTAGCAACCACGTTTTAGATGTTTCATAAGTTCGTCAAACTTGTACAAAGCTCATTGAGACACTTATAAGCACTTATGTTGCATGAAACTTGGTTTAGAGTCCTAGAAACGCGTTGTTATGTGTTTCATAAGTTCGTCAAACTAGTACAAAGCTCATTGAGACACTTATAAGCACTCATGTTGCATGAAACTTGGTTTAGAGTCTTAGAAACCGCGTTGTTAGATGTTTCATAAGTTCATCAAACTAGTACAAAGCTCATTGAGACACTTATAAGCACTCATGTTGCATGAAACTTGGTTTAGAGTCCTAGAAACGCGTTGTTAGTTGTTTCATAAGATCGTTAAACTTGTACAAAGCTCATTGAGACACTTATAAGCACTCATGTTGCATGAAACTTGGTTTAGAGTCCTAGAAACGCTTTGTTAGATGCTTCATAAGTTCGTCAAACTTGTACACAGCTCATTGAGACACTTATATGCACTCGATGTTGCATGAAACTTGGTTAAGACTCCTAGAAACGCGTTGTTAGATGTTTCATAAGTTCGTCAAACTAGTACAAAGCTCATTGAGACAATTATAAGCACTCATGTTGCATGAAACTTGGTTTAGAGTCCTAGAAACGCGTTGTTAGATGTTTCATAAGTTCGTCAAACTAGTACAAAGCTCATTGAGACACTTATAAGCAATCATGTTGCATGAAACTTTATTTAGAGTCCTAGAAACGCGTTGTTAGATGTTTCATAAGTTCGTCAAACTTGTACAAAGCTCATTGAGACACTTATATTCACTGATGTTGCATGAAACTTGGTTAAGTCTCCTAGAAACGCGTTGTTAGATGTTTCATAAGTTCGTCAAACTAGTACAAAGCTCATTGAGACACTTATAAGCACTCATGTTGCATGAAACTTGGTTTAGAGTCCTAGAAACGCGTTGTTAGATGTTTCATAAATTCGTCAAACTAGTACAAAGATTATTGAGACACTTATAAGCACTCATGTTGCATGAAACTTGGTTTAGAGTCCTAGAAACGCGTTGTTAGATGTTTCATAAGATCGTTAAACTTGTACAAAGATTATTGAGACACTTATAAGCACTCATGTTGCATGAAACTTGGTTTAGAGTCCTAGAAACGCGTTGTTAGATGTTTCATAAGATCGTTAAACTTGTACAAAGCTCATTGAGACACTTATAAGCACTCATGTTGCATGAAACTTGGTTTAGAGTCCTAGAAACCGCGTTGTTAGATGTTTCATAAGTTCGTAAAACTAGTACAAAGCTCATTGATCCACTTATAAGCACTCATGTTGCATGAAACTTGGTTTAGAGTCCTAGAAACGCGTTGTTAGATTTTTCATAAGTTAGTCAAACAAGTACAAAGCTCATTGAGACACTTATAAGAACTCATGTTGCATGAAACTTGGTTTAGAGTCCTAGAAATACGTTGTTAGATGTTTTATAAGTTCGTTAAACTTGTACAAAACTCATTGAGACACTTATATGCCCTCATGTTGAATGCAACTTTGTTAAGACTCCTAGAAACGAGTTGTTAGATGTTTCATAAGTTCGTCAAACTAGTACAAAGCTCATTGAGACACTTATAAGCACTCATGTTGCATGAAACTTGGTTTAGATTCCAAGAATGGCGTTGTTAGATGTTTCATAAGTTCGTCAAACTTGTACAAAACTCCTTGAGACACTTATATGCACTGATGTTGCATGAAACTTGGTTAAGACTCCTAGAAACGCGTTGTTAGATGTTTTATAAGTTCGTCAAACCAGTACAAAGCTCATTGAGACAATTATAAGCACTCATGTTGCATGAAACTTGGTTTAGAGTCCTAGCAACCACGTTTTAGATGTTTCATAAGTTCGTCAAACTTGTACAAAGCTCATTGAGACACTTATAAGCACTCATGTTGCATGAAACTTGGTTTAGAGTCCTAGAAACGCGTTGATATGTGTTTCATAAGTTCGTCAAACTAGTACAAAGCTCATTGAGACACTTATAAGCACTCATGTTGCATGAAAATTGGTTTAGAGTCTTAGAAACCGCGTTGTTAGATGTTTCATAAGTTCATCAAACTAATAAAAAGCTCATTGAGACACTTATAAGCACTCATGTTGCATGAAACTTGGTTTAGAGTCCTAGAAACGCGTTGTTAGATGTTTCATAAGATCGTTAAACTTGTACAAAGCTCATTGAGACACTTATAAGCACTCATGGTTCATGAAACTTTGTTTAGAGTCCTAGAAACGTGTTGTTAGATGTTTCATAAGTTCGTCAAACTTGTACAAAGCTCATTGAGACACTTATATTCACTGATGTTGCATGAAACTTGGTTAAGTCTCCTAGAAACGCGTTGTTAGATGTTTCATAAGTTCGTCAAACTAGTACAAAGCTCATTGAGACACTTATAAGCACTCATGTTGCATGAAACTTGGTTTAGAGTCCTAGAAACGCGTTGTTAGATGTTTCATAAATTCGTCAAACTAGTACAAAGATTATTGAGACACTTATAAGCACTCATGTTGCATGAAACTGGGTTTAGAGTCCTACAAACGCGTTGTTAGATGTTTCATAAGATTGTTAAACTTGTACAAAGCTCATTGAGACACTTATAAGCACTCATGTTGCATGAAACTTGGTTTAGAGTCCTAGAAACGCGTTGTTAGATGTTTCATAAGTTCGTCAAACTAGTACAAAGCTCATTAAGACACTTATAAGCACTCATGTTGCATGAAACTTGGTTTAGAGTCCTAGAAACGCGTTTTTAGATGTTTCATAAGATCGTTAAACTTGTACAAAGCTCATTGAGACACTTATAAGCACTCATGTTGCATGAAACTTGGTTTAGAGTCCTAGAAACGCGTTGTTAGATGTTTCATAAGTTCGTCAAACTTGGACAAAGCTCATTGAGACACTTATAAGCACTCATGTTGCATGAAACTTTGTTTAAAGTCCTAGAAACGCGTTGTTAGATGTTTCATAAGTTCGTAAAACTTGTACAAAGCTCATTGAGACACTTATATGCACTCATGTTGAATGAAACTTGGTTAGGACTCCTAGAAACGTGTTGTTAGATGTTTCATAAGTTCGTCAAACTAGTACAAAGCTCATTGATACACTTATAAGCACTCATGTTGCATGAAACTTGGTTTAGAGTCCTAGAAACGCGTTGTTAGATGTTTCATAAGATCGTTAAACTTGTACAAAGCTCATTGAGACACTTATAAGCACTCATGGTTCATTAAACTTTGTTTAGAGTCCTAGAAACGTGTTGTTAGATGTTTCATAAGTTCGTCAAACAAGTACAAATCTCATTGAGACACTTATATTCACTGATGTTGCATGAAACTTGGTTAAGTCTCCTAGAAACGCGTTGTTAGATGTTTCATAAGTTCGTCAAACTAGTACAAAGCTCATTGAGACACTTATAAGCACTCATGTTGCATGAAACTTGGTTTAGAGTCCTAGAAACGCGTTGTTAGATGTTTCATAAATTCGTCAAACTAGTACAAAAATTATTGAGACACTTATAAGCACTCATGTTGCATGAAACTTGGTTTAGAGTCCTAGAAACACGTTTTTAGATGTTTCATAAGATCATTAAACTTGTACAAAGCTCATTGAGACACTTATAAGCACTCATGTTGCATGAAACTTGGTTTAGAGTCCTAGAAACGCGTTTTTAGATGTTTCATAAGATCATTAAACTTGTACAAAGCTCATTGAGACACTTATAAGCACTCATGTTGCATGAAACTTGGTTTAGAGTCCTAGAAACGAGTTGTTAGATGTTTCATAAGTTCGTCAAACTTGGACAAAGCTCATTGAGACACTTATAAGCACTCATATTGCATGAAACTTGGTTTAAAGTCCTAGAAACGCTTTGTTAGATGTTTCATAAGTTCGTAAAACTTGTACAAAGCTCATTGAGACACTTATATGCACTCATGTTGAATGAAACTTGGTTAGGACTCCTAGAAACGTGTTGTTAGATGTTTCATAAGTTCGTCAAACTAGTACAAAGCTCATTGATACACTTATAAGCACTCATGTTGCATGAAACTTGGTTTAGAGTCCTAGAAACGCGTTGTTAGATTTTTCATAAGTTCGTCAAACTAGTGCAAAGCTCATTGAGCCACTTATAAGCACTCATGTTGCATGAAACTTGGTTTAGAGTCCTAGAAACGCGTTGTTAGATGTTTCATAAGTTCGTCAAACAAGTACAAAGCTCATTGAGACACTTATAAGTACTCATGTTGCATGAAACTTGGTTTAGAGTCCTAGAAACGCGTTGTTAGATGTTTCATAAGTTCGTTAAACTTGTACAAATCTCATTGAGACACTTATAAGCACTCATGTTGCATGAAACTTAGTTTAGAGTCCTAGCAACCATGTTGTTAGATGTTTCATAAGTTCTTCAAACTTGTACAAAGCTCATTGAGACACTTATAAGCACTCATGTTGCATGAAACTTGGTTTAAATTCCTAGAAACGCGTTGTTAGATATTTCATAAGTTCATCAAACTAGTACAAAGCTCATTGAGACACTTATAAGCACTCGTGTTGCATGAAACTTGGTGTAGAGTCCTAGAAACGAGTTGTTAGATGTTTCATACGTTCTTCAAACTTGTACAAAGCTCATTGAGACACTTATAAGCACTCATGTTGCATGAAACTTGGTTTAGAGTCCTAGAAAGGCATTATTAGATGTTTCATAAATTCGCCAAACTAGTACAAAGCTCATTGAGACACTTATAAGCACTCATGGTTCATGAAACTTGGTTTAGAGTCTTAGAAATCGCGTTGTTAGATGTTTCATAAGTTCGATAAACTAGGACAAAGCTCATTGAGCCACTTATAAGCACTCATGTTGCATGAAACTTGGTTTAGAGTCCTAGAAACGCGTTGTTAGATGTTTCATAAGTTCGTCAAACAAGTACAAAGCTCATTGAGATACTTATAAGCAGTCATGTTGCATGAAACTTGGTTTTGAATCCTAGAAACGCGTTGTTAGATGTTTCATAAGTTCGTCAAACTTGTACAAAGCTCATTGAGACACTTATATGCACTCATGTTGAATGAAACTTGGTTAAGACTCCTAGAAACGCGTTGTTAGATGTTTCATAAGTTCGTCAAACTAGTACAAAGCTCATTGAGACACTTATAAGCATTCATGTTGCATGAAACTTGGTTTAGAGTCCTAGAAACGCGTTGTTAGATTTTTCATAAGTTCGTCAAACTAGTACAAAGTTCATTGAAACATTTATAAGCACTCATGTTGCATGTAACTTAGTTTAGAGTTCTAGAAACCGCGTTATTAGAGGTTTCATAAGTTCGTGAAACTAGTACAAAGTTCATTGAGCCACTTATAAGCACTCATGTTGAATGAAACTTGGTTTAGAGTCCTAGAAACGCGTTGTTAGATGTTTCAAAAGTTCATCAAACAAGTACAAAGCTCATTGAGACACTTATAAGCACTCATGTTGCATGAAACTTGGTTTTGAATCCTAGAAACGCGTTGTTAGATGTTTCATAAGTTCGTTAAACTTGTACAAAGATCATTGAGACACTTATATGCACTCATGTTGAATGCAACTTTGTTAAGACTCCTAGAAACGCGTTGTTAGATGTTTCATAAGTTCGTCAAACTAGTAAAAAGCTCATTGAGACACTTATAAGAACTCATGTTGCATGAAACTTTGTTTAGAGTCCTAGAAACCGCGTTGTTAGATGTTTCATAAGTTCGTCAAACAAGTACGAGCTCACCGAGACACTTATAAGGCTTACTCATGTTGCATGAAACTTGGTTTAGAGTCCTAGAAACGCGTTGTTAGATTTTTCATAAGTTCGTCAAACTAGTACAAAGCTCATTGAGACACTTATAAGCATTCATGTTGCATGAGACTTGGTTTAGAGTCCTAGAAACGCGTTGTTAAATTTTTCATAAGTTCGTCAAACTAGTGCAAAGCTCATTGAGACACTTATAAGCACTAATGTTGCATGAAAATTGGTTTACGTACTATAAACCGCGTTGTTAGATGTTCCATAAGTTCATCAAACTAGTACAAAGCTCATTGAGACACTTATAAGAACTCATGTTGCATGAAACTTGGTTTAGAGTTCTAGAAACGCGTTTATAGATGTTTCATAAGTTCGTAAAACTAGTACAAAGCTCATTGAGACACTTATAAGCACTCATGTTGCATGAAACTTGGTTTAGAGTCCTAGAAACCGCGTTGTTAGATGTTTCATAAGTTCGTAAAACTAGTACAAAGCTCATTGAGCCACTTATAAGCACTCATGTTGCATGAAACTTGGTTTAGAGTCCTAGAAACAGGTTGTTAGATGTTTCATAAGTTCGTCAAACAAGTACAAAGCTCATTGAGACACTTATAAGCACTCATGTTGCATGAAATTTGGTTTAGAGTCCTAGAAACACGTTGTTAGATATTTCATAAGTTCGTCAAACTTGTACAAAACTCATTGAGACACTTATATGCACGCATGTTGAATGCAACTTTGTTAAGACTCCTAGAAACGCGTTGTTAGATGTTTCATAAGTTCGTCAAACTAGTAAAAAGCTCATTGAGACACTTATAAGAACTCATGTTGCATGAAACTTTGTTTAGAGTCCTAGAAACCGCGTTGTTAGATGTTTCATAAGTTCGTCAAACAAGTACAAAGCTCACTGAGACACTTATAAGGCTTACTCATGTTGCATGAAACTTGGTTTAGAGTCCTAGAAACGCGTTGTTAGATTTTTCATAAGTTCGTCAAACTAGTACAAAGCTCATTGAGACACTTATAAGCATTCATGTTGCATGAGACTTGGTTTAGAGTCCTAGAAACGCGTTGTTAGATTTTTCATAAGTTCGTCAAACTAGTGCAAAGCTCATTGAGCCACTTATAAGCACTCATGTTGCATGAAACTTGGTTTAGATTCCTAGAAATGCGTTGTTAGATGTTTCATAAGTTCATCAAACAAGTACAAAGATCATTGAGACACTTATAAATCTCATGTTGCATGAAACTTGGTTTAGAGTCCTAGAAACACGTTGTTAGATGTTTCATCAGTTCGTCAAACTTGTACAAAGCTCATTGAGGAACTTATAAGCAATCATGTAGCATGAAACTTGGTTTAGAGTCCTAGAAAGGCGTTGTTAGTTGTTTTATAAGTTCGTCAAACTTGTACAAATCTCATTCAGACACTTATAAGCACTCATGTTGCATGAAACTTGGTTTAGAGTCCTAGCAACCACGTTGTTAGATGTTTCATAAGTTCTTCAAACTTGTATAAAGCTCATTGAGACACTTATAAGCACTCAAACTTGTACAAAGCTCATTAAGACACTTATATGCACTCATGTTGAATGAAACTTGGTTAAGACTCCTAGAAACGCGTTGTTAGATGTTTCATAAGTTCGTCAAACTAGTACAAAGCTCTTTGAGACACTTATAAGCACTCATGTTGCATGAAACTTGGGTTAGAGTCCTATAAACGCGTTGTTAGATATTTCATAAGTTCGTCAAACTAGTACAAAACTCATTGAGACACTTATAAGCACTCATGTTGCATGAAACTTAGTTTTGAATCCTAGAAACGCGTTGTTAGATGTTTCATAAGTTCGTTAAACTTGTACAAAGCTCATTGAGACACTTATATGCACTCATGTTGAATGCATCTTTGTTAAGAGTCATAGAAAAAGGTTGTTAGATGTTTCATAAGTTTGTCAAACTAGTACAATGCTCATTGAGACACTTATAAGCACTCATGTTGCATGAAACTTGGTTTAGAGTCCTATAAACGCGTTGTTAGATGTTTCATAATTAAGTTTGTCAAACTAGTACAAAACTCATTGAGACACTTATAAGCACTAATGTTGCATGAAATTTGGTTTACAGTACTAGAAACCGCGTTCTTAGATGTTCCATAAGTTCATCAAACTAGTACAAAGCTCATTGAGCCACTTATAAGCACTCATGTTGCATGAAACTTGGTTTAGAGTCCTAGAAACGCGTTGTTAGATGTTTCATAAGTTCGTCAAACAAGTACAAAGCTCATTGAGACACTTATAAGCACTCATGTTGCATGAAACTTCGTTTAGAGTCTTAGAAACCGCGTTGTTAGATGTTTCATAAATTCGTCAAACTAGTACAAAGCTCATTGAGACACTTATAAGCACTCAGGTTGCATGAAACTCCGTTTAGAGTCCTAGAAACGCGTTGGTGGATTTTTCATAAGTTCATAAAACTTGTACAAAGCTCATTGAGACACTTATAAGCACACATGTTGAATGAAACTTGGTTTAGAGTCTCAGAAACGCTTTGTTAGATGTTTCATAAGTTCGTCAAACTAGTACAAAGCTCATTGTGAGACTTATAAGCACTCATGTTGCATGAAACTTGGTTTAGAGTCCTAGAAACGCGTTGTTAGATGTTTCATAAGTTCGTCAAACTAGTAAAAAGTTCATTGAGACACTTCTAAGCACTCATGTTGAATGAAACTTGGTTTAGAGTCCTAGAAACGCGTTGTTAGATGTTTCATAAGTTCATAAAAATTGTACAAAACTCATTGAGACACTTATAAGCACTCATGTTGAATGAAACTTGGTTTAGAGTCCTAGAAACGCGTTGTTAGATGTTTCATAAGTTCGTCAAACTAGTACAAAGCTCATTGAGACACTTATAAGAACTCATGCTGAATGAAACATGGTTTAGAATCCTAGAAACCGCGTTGTTAGATGTTTCATATGTTCGTCAAACTATTACAAAGCTCATTGAGACACTTATAAGCACTCATGTTGCATGAAAGTTGGTTTAGAGTCTTAGAAACGCGTTGTTAGATGTTTCATAAGTTCATAAAACTTGTACACAGCTCATTGAGACACTTATAAGCACTCATGTTGAATGAAACTTGGTTAAGAGTCCTAGAAACGCGTTGTTAGATGTTTCATAAGTTCGTCAAACTAGTACAAAGTTCATTGAGACACTTATAAGCACTCTGAAACTTGGTTTAGAGTCCTAGAAACCGTATTGTTAGATGTTTCATAAGTTTGTCAAACTAGTACAAAGCTCATTGTTACACTTATAAGCACTAATGGTGACGAACTTATGAAACATCTAACAACGCGTTTGAACTCCACCTTCACCGTCTCGTTGATCGAAATATCCCAATGCCACTTTTGCTGCAAAAAGAGACAAATTATAAAATTAATGCCAGTGATAAATAATTTGATTAATTAGAAATTTAATATAAATAATTAAATAAGTTACAAAATGATATTACCGCAAAGCATTTGAACTATGTCTTCTTGATGTGGTTCGATGAAACTTGGTTTAGAGTCCTAGAAACCGCATTGTTAGATGTTTCATAAGTTCGTCAAACTTTAATAAAGCTCATTGAGGAACCTATAAGCACTCATGTTTTAGAGTTTTAGAAACGTGTTGTTAGATATTTCATAAGTTCATCAAACTAGTACAAAGCTCATTGAGACACTTATAAGCACTCACGCTGCATGAAACTTGGTTTATAGTCCTAGAAACGCGTTGTTAGATGTTTCATAAGTTTGTCAAACTTTTACAAAGCTCATTGAGACACTTATAAGCACTCATGTTGCATGAAATTTGGTTTAGATTCCTAGAAACAACGTTGTTAGATGTTTCATAAGTTCTTCAAATTTTAACAAATCTCATTGAGGAACTTATAAGCACTCATGTTGCATGAAACTTGGTTTAAATTCGTAGAAACGCGTTGTTAGTTGTTTCATAAGTTCATCAAACTAGTACAAAGCTCATTGAGACACTTATAACCACTCACGTTGCACGAAACTTGGTTTAGGGTCCTAGAAACCGCGTTGTTAGATGTTTCATAAGTTCTTCAAACTTTAACAAAGCTCTTTGAGGAACTTATAAGCACTCATGTTGCATGAAACTTGGTTTAGAGTCTTAGAAACGTGTTGTTAGATATTTCATAAGTTCGTCAAGCTATTTGAGAAACTTATAAGCACTCATGTTGCATGAAACTTGGTTTAGAGTCCTAGAAACGCGTTGTTAGATGTTTCATAAGTTCGTCAAACTAGTACAAAACTTATTGAGACACTTATAAGCTTTCACGTTGCATGAAACTGGTTTTAGAGTCCTAGAAACGCGTTGTTAGATGTTTCATAAGTTCGTAAAACTTGTACAAAACTCATTGAGGAACTTATAAGCACTCATGCTGCAAGAAACTTTGTTTATAGTCCTAGAACCGCGTTGTTAGATGTTTCATAAGTTCTTCAAACTTTAACAAATCTCATTGTGGAACTTATAAGCACTCATGTTGCATGAAACATGGTTTAGAGTCTTAGAAACGCGTTGTTAGATACTTCATAAGTTCATCAAACTTGTAAAAAGGTCATTGAGACACATATAAGCACTCATGTTGCATGAAACTTGGTTTAGAGTCCTAGAAACGCGTTGTTAGATGTTTCATGAGTTCGTCGAACTTGTACAAAGCTCATTGAGACACTTATAAGCACTCACGTTGCATGAAACTGGGCTTAGAGTCCTAGAAACGCTATGTTAGATGTTTCATAAGTTTATAAAACTTGTACAAAGCTCATTGAGATACTTATAAGCACTCATGTTGCACGAAACTTGGTTTTGAGTCCTAGAAACCGCGTTGTTAGATATTTCATAAGTTCTTCCAACTTTAACAAAGCTCTTTGAGGAACTTATAAGCACTCATGTTGCATGAAACTTGGTTTAGAGTCTTAGAAACGCGTTGTTAGATATTTCATAAGTTCGTCAAACTTTTACAAAGCTATTTGAGACACATATAAGCACTCATGTTGCATGAAACTTGGTTTAGAGTCCTAGAAACCGCGTTGTTAGATGTTTCATAAGTTCCTCAAACTAGTACAAAGCTCATTGAGACACTTACACTACAAGAATCGGCGAAAATAACAACGAAAAATTTACAACAATTTTACTCGTCGTAAATTTATGTCGAAATTACGACGATTTTTCTACGATTTTTGTAATCGTCGTAAAATCGTCGTAAACTTTACAACGATTTTAGTCGTTGTAAATTTACGACGATTTAACGACGATTTTTCGAATATAGACGTAATCGTCGTTTAATCGTCGTAAATTTACAACGATTTAAAGACCTTTTGGTTTAAAAGAAAATTTCGTCGCTAAATCGTTGCTAATTTACAACGAAATTACAACTTTTGATTTTGGGATATTTTAACAACGATTTGAAGACATTAATCTGGTAGTTGAAAACGTGTATTTACTGTTGCACCTAATTATTTACAACTTTCATTTTAGTCGTTAAATCGTTGTAAATTCGTTGTAAATTTCTTGTTAAATTATGAATCGTTGTAAATTAGTAGTTAATTTCCTTGTTAAAAAGTTGGAAATTTTTTTAAAATCCTATAAATACATCCTCATCTTTCAACATAAATCACACCATCAATTTTATATATCTCTCACATACGAAAAAACTCTTTTTAAAAAAAAAATTGTCCGGAGGAGATATTTACGAAATTCGAAAATGGATGTGCATACATCGAGGCGATGACGGATCGGTGACACGGGAGTTCCTCGACGGGGTTGAAGTATTCATGCAACAAGCCACAAATCTACCTGTCACTATCGAAAGCGGTAAGATGTTTTGTCCTTGTATCAAATGCGACAATAGACGGTTCATTTTGGTTGAAAATGTTTGGAAGCATTTGTTAAATAGAGGATTTACACCACAATATTATATATGGTTTCAGCATGGGGAAGGTTATTGTGGTAATGTTGCTAGTAGTAGTAATTATCATCAGGAATCTGTAGACTATGACCAGCATGTAGAAAATGAGTATGATTATTATAATTTTCATCATGATCATGGAAATGAACCAGATAGGATAAATGACATGGTTAGCGATGCATTTCGTCCTGAAGTTGCATTGTCATCTGATGGAAATTTAGTCGAAGAACCTAATTTAGATGCTACGACATGTTAAATGCTGCAAATCAACCAATATATGATAATTGTAGAGTAGGGCACTCTAAATTGTCATTAGCTGCTAGAATAATGAATATTAAAACAGACTATAACTTATCTGAGATTTGCATGGATAATTGGGCTTCATTGTTAAAAGAATATCTACCCTCTGATAATTTAGTTGTTGAAACGTTTTATGAGGTTCAAAAATTGGTTATCAGTCTTGGTCTTCCGTATCAGTCAATTGATGTCTGTGTAGACAATTGTATGATATATTGGAAAGACGACGACATTCTTGAGGAATGTCGTTTTGCAAAAAACCAAGATATAGGTCAGAAGGAGTAGGTCGGAAGAGTGTACCGTACCAGAAGATGTGGTATCTGCCTATAACAGACAGGCTACAAAGGATGTATCACTCAGAGATGACATGCAGAACATACACAGAAGCTTGGAGAGGTGACCCACCCATCAGATGCGAAAGCATGGAAACACTTTAACTCGGTGTACCCCGATTTTGTTAGACGAAAAGGTAACGTCTACCTTGGTCTATGTACGGATGGATTTAGTCCATTTGGTATGTCAGGTAGGCAATATTCTTTATGGCCCGTCATCGTCACCCCTTATAACCTCCCACCAGAGATGTGTATGCAAAGGGAATTTTTATTTCTGAGTATATTAGTCCCTGGACCTAAACTTCCAAAAAGATCCCTTGATGTTTTTCTACAGCCTTTGGTGGAAGAGTTGAAGGGGTTATGGCACACTGGAGTAAGGACTTACGATTGTTCGAGTAAACGGAATTTTACAATGCGTGCAGTGCTTCTATGGACGATTAGCAACTTTCCCGCTTATGGAATGTTGTCCTTACTGCATGCACCGTACTGACGCCTTCCAATTGAAGCATGGAAGGAAAACTAGCTGGTTCGATTGTCACCGTCACTTTCTTAGTATGCGCCACCCTTACCGGAAAAACAAACGAATGTTTAAAAAGAACAAAGTGGTTCGTGATCCTCCACCGGTGTATTACACGGGCGAACAAGTTGAGGCGCATATGGATCATTACTGTGCGAATTACAGAGTTCCCCAAGGAGGAAACTGGCATGTCCCGTCTAATCTGCCTGATGGTTATCTGGGAGCATTTTCTGGGAGCTTCCATACTAGAAAGAACATCTACTCCGACACAATCTTGACGTGATGCACATAGAGAAGAACTTTTTCGATAACATTATGAACACTCTTTTGAATGTGCAGGGAAAGACAAAAGACAATTTTAAATCACGTCTTGACTTGGCTGAGATATGTGCGAGATATGAATTGCACATTGATAAAGACGGAAAAGCGCCAGTACCTATATTCAGATTATCAAGTGTAGCGAAGACGTCGTTGTTCCAAAGGTGATCTCTCGAAGTTAAGTTTCCCGATGGTTTTGTTTCTAATATTTCTCGGTGTGTAGATGGTAGTAAATTCACATGTATGAAAAGTCACGATTGTCATGTGTTCATGAAACAACTGCTACAATTTGTCTTGGCTGAACTTATTCCACGAATGTGCACAAAGCAATTGCGGTACGTAATGTCTAATTAATTAATAAAATATTTCATAAGAGAATATATCGTAATACGTTTAATTTAATTTATGTAGGTGTTGGGTTGTTCTTTCGTGATCTTTCCACAAGAACGTTGAACGATGAAGTAATAAGACAACTCGACGAGAACATTCCTCTCATTTTGTGCAATTTGGAGAAGATATTTACCCCATCCTTTTTTGATGTTATGGAGCACCTACCAAGTACATCTCCCACACGAAGCGAACTAGGGGGGCCCGTTCACTTCCGATGGATGTACCCTTTCG
Source organism: Cochlearia excelsa (assembly GCA_963556525.1). NCBI lineage: Eukaryota > Viridiplantae > Streptophyta > Magnoliopsida > Brassicales > Brassicaceae > Cochlearia > Cochlearia excelsa. The sequence continues at coordinate 98,004 of CAUVZT010000026.1, read as the reverse complement.
AACGATTTATGAAACATCTAAAAGGGAAGACGAAGAATCTAGCTAAAGTCGAGGGTTCAATCGTTGCGGGTAGTATTGCAGAGGAGATGTCTCACTTTACTTCGTACTACTTTGCACCAACCGTGAGGACACGTAAAAGAGCGCCAAGGAGATATGATGACGGAGCCATTCAAACAACGTACGCGGTGGAAGGAGTACACGACATATTTTGTCCCATTGGTCGGCTTAGCGGAAGCATAAAAGAGGTTTGGTGGAGCAACGAGGATGAAATTCATTGTGCCCACACGTACATTGTATTGAATTGCGATATTGTTACTCCATGGGAAAGGTAAAATTAAATGTTTTTAATACTCTTTCATTACAACATGTCATAAAATATTGCTTACTTATGATATTTTCATATAGTATCTTCGTCGAACAAGTTGAAAAAGGAATTCCGGGGATATCTAAAGATGAGCTCGATTCCCGTAAAACTCAACACTTTGTGATGTGGTTGCAAAGACAGGTATATGAAAATATCGAATATGAAATTACATATCAACATAATATATTTAAACAAAATTAATTTTGATGTACGCAGATTGAGTACGAGGACGAATCTTATCCGGTGTGGTTCCACGAGATGCTACAACGTCCCCTTGCAAAGATTCGGACATCGCCAATGTATTTTACAAGAGGTTATGCTTTCCACGCGTACGAGTACGGCCGACATCGAATAGTATTAACTACGGTGTTTGTGTTAAAGGAGACATTGATTTCTACGGAATCATCCAAGAAATCATAGATATAACGTTTCCCGGGTTGCTCATGTTGAAGTGCGTACTCTTCAAGTGCGAGTGGTTTGATCCTACGATCGGAAGAGGTGTACGAATCAACAAGTGTGGGATCGTTGATGTCAATAAGAATAGAAGATACAACAAGTTCGAGCCTTTCATACTTGCATCGCAAGCTGAGCAAGTAAGCTTCATTCCTTATCCGCGTCTTAAGTCCACAAGAATACATTGGCTATCCGTCATCAAAATTGCCCCGAGAGGGTACATAGTCAGGGAAGAAGAATCAACACTCCAGAATGACACGTCTGTCGATATTCCTTCGCCATAACTAAACACGGACATGGTTTTACTCGTTGATCCACATAATAGGGAAGCTGAAGACGTGAATGAGGACGAAGAAGAAGTCGAAGAGACTGACGAATTTGATGAATCTGACTCCGAGGACGAACATGAGTCTAATGATGACTCCGAGTAATAAATAAGTTGTTTGTTTAAATGTAAAATGAAAATTATGTATTTTAATTTTTTTTATAAAATAAATTAAAAATTGTCGTCAAATCGTCGTAAATTTACGACGAATTTACGACTTTTTTGTATTATAGACAAATCGTGGTAAAATCGTTGTAAATTTACCACGAATTTACGACTTTTTTTATATTATACACGAATCGTGGTAAAATTGTTGAATTTACCACGAATTTACGGCTTTTTTATATTATACACGAATTGTGGTAAAATCGTTGTAAATTTACGACGAATTTACGACATTTTTTTATCATACACAAATCGTGGTAAAATCGTTGTAAATTTACGACGATTCGTCTTATAATTCGTTGTCCGGTCATACGATGTTGTACTTTGCCGTACAAATACACAATCGTCGTAAATAAGACGTAAACTAGTCGTTTATTTACATCTGTTTTACAACGTTTTGTTTTTATAAACCCCTAAACCCCAAACATTTTCAAAAGTATGTCTTATATTACGTTCAAACACTCATAAAGACCTATAAAGTTAATGAATAACTATAAAAACAATGGTAAAATTGCTTATCAATAAGTTTTGTTACATATTCTTAGAATTTATAAAGTTTAAGATAAAGTGTACTATAAATATTGTGCTTAATACGTATATATGTTCTAATTTTACCAAAACTTGTTTTTTTGCAATCATATGACTTAGTATGATTTCATATGCATACAATATCATAACTATATTCAACATGAAGTCAAATGGAAGATGAATTTACGACCAAACATGAAACTCTAAACGTCACATCCTCAGGAGTTTTGTTTGTACGAGGTTGTCAAAATCAACGATTACCACGATTTTATAACGATTTAAAAGGTAATCGTCGTAAAATCGTGGTAAATTTACCACGATTTTACGACGATTTTAATTTCATCATTCCCAAAGCGTGGCAAACCAAAACGAACCAAAACGTTTGAACTTTTTTTACTACGATTGCTTATAGTATATATAGTCGACCACATTTTTTCATTTTCTCTCATTCTCTCTAAAACTCTCTCTCTGTCTAAAATTTTCTCTCTCTAACCCCTTAAACACTCTACAACGTTCACTCTCTTTTAACATCCCCAAAGGTAAATATTTTTAATATATGTGTTTTAAAAATGGATTTTAGAATTAGTTTTAGGATTTGGAATTTATTTTTAGGATTTGCATGGTTTTAGGCTCGGATTTTAGTTTTAGGATTCAGATTTTAGATTTATGTTCAGAACATAATTAATTATTAAAATACTTAATGTTTAGTTTTTAAAATACTTAAAACTTATTATTTAACATAATTATATATTAACCTTAGTTTTTAAAATACATAATTAATATTAAAATACTTAATGTTTAGTTTTTAAAATACTAATGTCATTAAAATACTTATATAATGTTTAGTTTTTAAAATACTTTATAATTAATTATTTAAATATTTAATGTTTTTTTTTGCAGGTACTTATACATGGCTCCTAGGAGAGGCAAGACTTTACTTCCGGACTACATGCAGATGTTTGTGGAGAGGAGGGCTTCCAGGGAAGCTACGGGTTCCGGTGAGGCTTCAGCTTCCGGGACATCACCTGTCTACACCGGGAAGTCCGTCCATGGCGAGTAGCCTCCTCCTCCTCATGTGCCCGCCGCAGACGCCGCAGACGCCGCTGACGCCGCAGACGCCGCTATCCCGGGACACGCGCCGTACGCCACTCTCCGGGTTGAGGATATCCTCGCTCAACCCGGGCATGACAGTCTCCGACGTTTGGATCCGCACAAGTCTGCGGACACTTACTGGTAAGTTAAATTCATTTGTTAATTATTTAAATACTTTATATTTTTTGATTTTTTAATATATTAATAAATCAAATATTGTTTTTTTCAGGTTCAAGTACGACAATCAGGTCGCGCGTTCTATCGTGGAAATAATCAAGGGATACTTCACCGAGTCGCATCCCAACTGGAGCAACACACCCGAGCACATCAAGAGGACGTGGTTCAAATGTTTCGCGGTAATGTTTTGATTTAATTTTAATTAAATTAATTTATTTAACTTTAAATTTTTTATTATATATTACTCTCGTAAACGTAACTTTACTAATGTTATATAATTTCTCATATTTTGCAGCAAAAGTGGCATTGGGATGTCTCGATCAACGAGTCCGTGAGGACGAATTCAACAAGACGGCGAAATTTTGTCTCGCCAACACGGTCTCCGACTGGAAGGACAAGTGGAGGCTCGTCGGCGACGCGGGGAAGCCAGTATTTCTTTCGGTCGCGGTATGGGACGGCTTGAAGAAATACTGGACAAATGGCCACAAAGCGAGCGTAGCTGAGAAGTGTTCCACCTCCAGGAACGCGAAGCTACCTGACGGGACGCTGAAGCAGATGGCTCACACGTCCGGACAAATCCCGTTTGCAGGTCTGATGCACGAAATGGTAAGTCTTTCTTACTTATTCTTTCAAATTTATTTTTATTTTCAAGTTATTAATGTTATACTAATGCGGATGTGTTTATTATTTGTTTGTAGACCAAGCAGCTGGGTCAGAAACCAACTGTCAGTGCCGTCTTCGAGAAGACGCGCGCACATGAAAAAGACCGGCGAGTTCGTTGACTCCCATTCCGAGCGGATATTAAACAACCTTGAAGCTCGGAAGACGGAGATCGAGACTCATCGATCTCAGAGATCCCCGGGTGGCACTCGGCATCTGGCGAGCCGCTTACGACCGCCGAGCTCGATTAGATTTATCATGAGGTAAATTTTTACTTATATATAATGTTTCTTTAATTTTCTCTAAAAGTAATTTTTTAAACATTCATTTTCTAATTGTTTAATTTTATAGGTTGCTCCTAAGAAGAAAGGGCAGGCTCTAGGCATGAGATCCATGCAGGACGTCCCGCTTGCTCCTACCTCTTACCGATCTCCGGCTGAGATGGAGACTGAGATTCAGAACTTACATGCGACTCAAGTGAAGAACATGGGGTTCTACAACAACATGTTGACGGTTCTTTCTGCATCTAACCCGGAACTACTTCGGGCGATGCAGACACATCCCGACCGCCCGACTGATCAGGCTGGAACAAGCACCGTCGATCCCGACAACGCGACGCAGGACTATTTCGGCCCTGATTTCAACCTAGACGACTAAAATCGGGATCGCGTTTTGTTTGCTTTTTTGTAATTTTAAATTGTATAAATTTTATATTTTATTAATATAGAATATTTTTTGTACGACGATTATAAAAATTTTCAATTTATTATAATTATAAATTTACAACCAAATATTCGTTGTAAAATGGTTGTAAACATTACAACGATTTTACGACGAACATTTTACCACGCATTTGGTTCGTCGTAAAATTTACCACGAATTTACGACGATTTGATTTTTACTTCGATCGATTAACGACGAAATTGAAATCGTCGTTAAATCGTTGTTAGTTGCGTTTTACCACGATTTAACAACGATTATGGTCGTTGTTAAAGTCCAAATATCTTGTAGTGTTATAAGCACTCACGCTGCATGAAACTTGGTTTAGAGTCCTAGAAACGCGTTGTTAGATGTTTCATAAGTTCGCCAAACCTAAACAAAGCTCATTGAGACACTTATAAGCACTCATGTTGCATGAAACTTGTTTTAGATTCCTAGAAACGCGTTGTTAGATTTTTCATAAGTTTGTTAAACTTGTACAAAGCTCATTGAGGAACTTATAAGCACTCATGTTGCTGAAACTTGGTTTAGAGTCTTAGAAACGCGTTGTTAGATATTTCATAAATTCGTTAAACTTGTACAAAGCTCATTGAGACACATATAAGCACTCATGTTGCATGAAACTTGGTTTAGTCCTAGAAACGCGTTGTTAGATGTTTCATGAGTTCGTGAAACTTGTACAAAGCTCATTGAAACTCTTATATGCACCCATGTTGCATGAAACTTTGTTTAGAGTCCTAGAAACGCGTTGATTGATGTTTCATAAGTTCGTCAAACTTGTACAAAGCTCACTGAGACACTTATAAGCACTCACGTTGCATGAAGCTGGGTTTAGAGTCCTAGAAACCGCGTTGATAGATGTTTCATCGATTCGTAAAACTTGTACAAGGACCATTGAGGAACTTATAAGCACTCATGTTACAAAAAACTTGGTTTAGAGTCCTAGAACCGCGTTGTTAGATGTTTCATAAGTTCTTCAAACTTTAAAAAATCTCATTGAGGAAGTTATAAGCACTCATGTTGCATGAAACTTGGTTTAGATTCCTAGAAACATGTTGTTAGATGTTTCATAAGTTCGTCAAACTAGTACAAAGCTCATTGAGACACTTATAAGCACTAATGTTGCATGAAACTTTGTTTAGAGTCCTAGAAACCGCGTTGTTAAATGTTTCATAAGTTCTTCAAACTTTAACAAAGGTCATTGAGACACTTTTAAGCACTCACATTGCATGAAACAGGGTTTTGAGTCCTAGAAACCGCGTTGTTAGGTGTTTCATAACTTCATCAAACTTGTACAAAGCCCATTGAAATACTTATAAGCAGTCATGTTGCATGAAACTTGGTTTATAGTCCTAGAAACGCGTTGTTAGATGTTTCATAAGTTCGTCAAACTTGTACAAAGCTCATTGAGACACTTATATGCACTCATGTTGAATGAAACTTGGTTAAGACTCCTAGAAACACGCTGTTAGATGTTTCATAAGTTCGTCAAACTAGTACAAAGCTCATTGAGACACTTATAAGCACTCATGTTGCATGAAACTTGGTTTAGAGTCCTAGAAACGTGTTGTTAGATTTTTCATAAGTTCGTCAAACTAGTACAAATCTCATTGAAACATTTATAAGCACTCATGGTGCATGAATCCTTGTTTAGAGTCCTAGAAACCGCGTTGTTAGATGTTTCATAAGTTCGTCAAACTAGTACAAAGCTCATTGAGCCAATTATAAGCACTCATGTTGCATGAAACTTGGTTTAGAGTCCTAGAAACGCGTTGTTAGATGTTTCATAAGTTCTTCAAACTAGTACAAAGCTCATTGAGACACTTATAAGTACTCAGGTTGCATGAAACTTGGTTTAGAGTCCTAGAAACGCGTTGTTAGATGTTTCATAAGTTCGTCAAACTAGTACAAAGCTCATTGAAACAATTATAAGCACTCATGTTGCATGAAACTTGGTTTAGAGTCCTAGAAACGCGTTATTAGATGTTTCATAAGTTCGTCAAACTAGTACAAAGCTCATTGAGACACTTATAAGCACTCATGTAGCATGAAACTTGGTTTAGAGTCCTAGAAAGGCGTTATTAGATGTTTCATAAGTTCGTCAAACTAGTAAAAAGATCATTTAGACACTTATAAGCACTCATGTTGCATGAAACATTGTTTAGAGTCCTACAAACGCGTTGTTAGATGTTTCATAAGTTCGTCAAACTAGTACAAAGCTCATTGAGACACTTATAAGCACTCATGTTGCATGAAACTTGGTTTAGAGTCCTAGAAACCGCGTTGTTAGATGTTTCATAAGTTCGTAAAACTAGTACAAAGCTCATTGAGCCACTTATAAGCAGTCATGTTGCATGAAAATTGGTTTAGAGTCCTAGAAACGCGTTGTTAGATGTTTCATAAGTTCGTCAAACAAGTACAAAGCTCATTGAGACACTTATAAGAACTCATGTTGCATGAAACTTGGTTTAGAGTCCTAGAAACGTGTTGTTAGATTTTTCATAAGTTCGTCAAAGTAGTACAAAGCTCATTGAAACATTTATAAGCACTCATGTTGCATGAAACCTTGTTTAGAGTCCTAGAAACCGCGTTGTTAGATGTTTCATAAGTTTGTCAAACTAGTACAAAGCTCATTGAGCCACTTATAAGCACTCATGTTGCATGAAACTTGGTTTAGAGTCGTAGAAACGCGTTGTTAGATGTTTCATAAGTTCGTCAAACTAGTACAAAGCTCATTGAAACATTTATAAGCACTCATGTTGCATGAAACCTTGTTTAGAGTCCTAGAAACCGCGTTGTTAGATGTTTCATAAGTTCGTCAAACTAGTACAAAGCTCATTGAGCCAATTATAAGCACTCATGTTGCATGAAACTTGGTTTAGAGTCCTAGAAACGCGTTGTTAGATGTTTCATAAGTTCGTCAAACTAGTACAAAGCTCATTGAGACACTTATAAGCACTCATGTTACATGAAACTTGGTTTAGAGTCCTAGAAACGCGTTGTTAGATGTTTCATAAGTTCGTCAAACTAGTACAAAGCTCATTGAGACACTTATAAGTACTCATGTTGCATGAAACTTGGTTTAGAGTCCTAGAAACGCGTTGTTAGATGTTCCATAAGTTCGTCAAACTAGTACAAAGCTCATTGAAACAATTATAAGCACTCATGTTGCATGAAACCTTGTTTAGAGTCCTAGAAACCGCGTTGTTAGATGTTTCATAAGTTTGTCAAACTAGTACAAAGCTCATTGAGCCACTTATAAGCACTCATGTTGCATGAAACTTGGTTTAGAGTCCTAGAAACGCGTTGTTAGATGTTTCATAAGTTCGTCAAACTAGTACAAAGCTCATTGAGACACTTATAAGCACTCATGTTGCATGAAACTTGGTTTAGAGTCCTAGAAACGCATTGTTAGATGTTTCATAAGTTCGTCAAACTAGTACAAAGCTCATTGAATCAATTATAAGCACTCATGTTGCATGAAACTTGGTTTAGAGTCCTAGATAGGCGTTATTAGATGTTTCATAAGTTCGTCAAACTAGTAAAAAGATCATTTAGACACTTATAAGCACTCATGTTGCATGAAACTTTGTTTAGAGTCCTACAAACGCGTTGTTAGATGTTTCATAAGTTCGTCAAACTAGTACAAAGCTCATTGAGACACTTATAAGCACTTATGTTGCATGACACTTGGTTTAGAGTCCTAGAAACCGCGTTGTTAGATGTTTCATAAGTTCGTCAAAATAGTACAAAGCTCATTGAGACACTTATAAGTACTCAGGTTGCATGAAACTTGGTTTAAAGTTCTAGAAACACGTTGTTAGATGTTTCATAAGTTCGTCAAACTAGTACAAAGCTCATTGAAACAATTATAAGCACTCATGTTGCATGAAACTTGGTTTAGAGTCCTAGAAACGCGTTATTAGATGTTTCATAAGTTCGTCAAACTAGTACAAAGCTCATTGAGACACTTATAAGCACTCATGTTGCATGAAACTTGGTTTAGAGTCCTAGAAAGGCGTTATTAGATGTTTCATAAGTTCGTCAAACTAGTAAAAAGATCGTTTAGACACTTATAAGCACTCATGTTGCATGAAACATTGTTTAGAGTCCTACAAACGCGTTGTTAGATGTTTCATAAGTTCGTCAAACTAGTACAAAGCTCATTGAGACACTTATAAGCACTCATGTTGCATGAAACTTGGTTTAGAGTCCTAGAAACGTGTTGTTAGATTTTTCATAAGTTCGTCAAACTAGTACAAATCTCATTGAAACATTTATAAGCACTCATGGTGCATGAAACCTTGTTTAGAGTCCTAGAAACCGCGTTGTTAGATGTTTCATAAGTTCGTCAAACTAGTACAAAGCTCATTGAGCCAATTATAAGCACTCATGTTGCATGAAACTTGGTTTAGAGTCCTAGAAACGCGTTGTTAGATGTTTCATAAGTTCTTCAAACTAGTACAAAGCTCATTGAGACACTTATAAGTACTCGAGTTGCATGAAACTTGGTTTAGAGTCCTAGAAACGCGTTGTTAGATGTTTCATAAGTTCGTCAAACTAGTACAAAGCTCATTGAAACAATTATAAGCACTCATGTTGCATGAAACTTGGTTTAGAGTCCTAGAAACGCGTTATTAGATGTTTCATAAGTTCGTCAAACTAGTACAAAGCTCATTGAGACACTTATAAGCACTCATGTAGCATGAAACTTGGTTTAGAGTCCTAGAAAGGCGTTATTAGATGTTTCATAAGTTCGTCAAACTAGTAAAAAGATCATTTAGACACTTATAAGCACTCATGTTGCATGAAACATTGTTTAGAGTCCTACAAACGCGTTGTTAGATGTTTCATAAGTTCGTCAAACTAGTACAAAGCTCATTGAGACACTTATAAGCACTCATGTTGCATGAAACTTGGTTTAGAGTCCTACAAACCGCGTTGTTAGATGTTTCATAAGTTCGTAAAACTAGTACAAAGCTCATTGAGCCACTTATAAGCAGTCATGTTGCATGAAAATTGGTTTAGAGTCCTAGAAACGCGTTGTTAGATGTTTCATAAGTTCGTCAAACAAGTACAAAGCTCATTGAGACACTTATAAGAACTCATGTTGCATGAAACTTGGTTTAGAGTCCTAGAAACGTGTTGTTAGATTTTTCATAAGTTCGTCAAAGTAGTACAAAGCTCATTGAAACATTTATAAGCACTCATGTTGCATGAAACCTTGTTTAGAGTCCTAGAAACCGCGTTGTTAGATGTTTCATAAGTTTGTCAAACTAGTACAAAGCTCATTGAGCCACTTATAAGCACTCATGTTGCATGAAACTTGGTTTAGAGTCGTAGAAACGCGTTGTTAGATGTTTCATAAGTTCGTCAAACTAGTACAAAGCTCATTGAAACATTTATAAGCACTCATGTTGCATGAAACCTTGTTTAGAGTCCTAGAAACCGCGTTGTTAGATGTTTCATAAGTTCGTCAAACTAGTACAAAGCTCATTGAGCCAATTATAAGCACTCATGTTGCATGAAACTTGGTTTAGAGTCCTAGAAACGCGTTGTTAGATGTTTCATAAGTTCGTCAAACTAGTACAAAGCTCATTGAGACACTTATAAGCACTCATGTTGCATGAAACTTAGTTTAGAGTCCTAGAAACGCGTTGTTAGATGTTTCATAAGTTCGTCAAACTAGTACAAAGCTCATTGAGACACTTATAAGTACTCATGTTGCATGAAACTTGGTTTAGAGTCCTAGAAACGCGTTGTTAGATGTTCCATAAGTTCGTCAAACTAGTACAAAGCTCATTGAAACAATTATAAGCACTCATGTTGCATGAAACCTTGTTTAGAGTCCTAGAAACCGCGTTGTTAGATGTTTCATAAGTTTGTCAAACTAGTACAAAGCTCATTGAGCCACTTATAAGCACTCATGTTGCATGAAACTTGGTTTAGAGTCCTAGAAACGCGTTGTTAGATGTTTCATAAGTTCGTCAAACTAGTACAAAGCTCATTGAGACACTTATAAGCACTCATGTTGCATGAAACTTGGTTTAGAGTCCTAGAAACGCATTGTTAGATGTTTCATAAGTTCGTCAAACTAGTACAAAGCTCATTGAATCAATTATAAGCACTCATGTTGCATGAAACTTGGTTTAGAGTCCTAGATAGGCGTTATTAGATGTTTCATAAGTTCGTCAAACTAGTAAAAAGATCATTTAGACACTTATAAGCACTCATGTTGCATGAAACTTTGTTTAGAGTCCTACAAACGCGTTGTTAGATGTTTCATAAGTTCGTCAAACTAGTACAAAGCTCATTGAGACACTTATAAGCACTTATGTTGCATGACACTTGGTTTAGAGTCCTAGAAACCGCGTTGTTAGATGTTTCATAAGTTCGTCAAAATAGTACAAAGCTCATTGAGACACTTATAAGTACTCAGGTTGCATGAAACTTGGTTTAGAGTTCTAGAAACACGTTGTTAGATGTTTCATAAGTTCGTCAAACTAGTACAAAGCTCATTGAAACAATTATAAGCACTCATGTTGCATGAAACTTGGTTTAGAGTCCTAGAAACGCGTTATTAGATGTTTCATAAGTTCGTCAAACTAGTACAAAGCTCATTGAGACACTTATAAGCACTCATGTTGCATGAAACTTGGTTTAGAGTCCTAGAAAGGCGTTATTAGATGTTTCATAAGTTCGTCAAACTAGTAAAAAGATCGTTTAGACACTTATAAGCACTCATGTTGCATGAAACATTGTTTAGAGTCCTACAAACGCGTTGTTAGATGTTTCATAAGTTCGTCAAACTAGTACAAAGCTCATTGAGACACTTATAAGCACTCATGTTGCATGAAACTTGGTTTAGAGTCCTAGAAACCGCGTTGTTAGATGTTTCATAAGTTCGTAAAACTAGTACAAAGCTCATTGAGCCACTTATAAGCAGTCATGTTGCATGAAACTTGGTTTAGAGTCGTAGAAACGCGTTGTTAGATGTTTCATAAGTTCGTCAAACAAGTACAAAGCTCATTGAGACACTTATAAGAACTCATGTTGCATGAAACTTGGTTTAGAGTCCTAGAAACGTGTTGTTAGATTTTTCATAAGTTCGTCAAACTAGTACAAAGCTCATTGAAACATTTATAAGCACTCATGTTGCATGAAACCTTGTTTAGAGTCCTAGAAACCGCGTTGTTAGATGTTTCATAAGTTCGTCAAACTAGTACAAAGCTCATTGAGCCACTTATAAGCACTCATGTTGCACGAAACTTGGTTTAGAGTCCTAGAAACGCGTTGTTAGATGTTTCATAAGTTCGTAAAACTAGTACAAAGCTCATTGAGCCACTTATAAGCAGTCATGTTGCATGAAAATTGGTTTAGAGTCCTAGAAACGCGTTGTTAGATGTTTCATAAGTTCGTCAAACAAGTACAAAGCTCATTGAGACACTTATAAGAACTCATGTTGCATGAAACTTGGTTTAGAGTCCTAGAAACGTGTTGTTAGATTTTTCATAAGTTCGTCAAACTAGTACAAAGCTCATTGAAACATTTATAAGCACTCATGTTGCATGAAACCTTGTTTAGAGTCCTAGAAACCGCGTTGTTAGATGTTTCATAAGTTTGTCAAACTAGTACAAAGCTCATTGAGCCACTTATAAGCACTCATGTTGCATGAAACTTGGTTTAGAGTCCTAGAAACGCGTTGTTAGATGTTTCATAAATTCGTCAAACTAGTACAAAGCTCATTGAGACACTTATAAGCACTCATGTTGCATGAAACTTGGTTTAGAGTCCTAGAAACGCATTGTTAGATGTTTCATAAGTTCGTCAAACTAGTACAAAGCTCATTGAATCAATTATAAGCACTCATGTTGCATGAAACTTGGTTTAGAGTCCTAGAAAGGCGTTATTAGATGTTTCATAAGTTCGTCAAACTAGTAAAAAGATCATTTAGACACTTATAAGCACTCATGTTGCATGAAACTTTGTTTAGAGTCCTACAAACGCGTTGTTAGATGTTTCATAAGTTCGTCAAACTAGTACAAAGCTCATTGAGACACTTATAAGCACTCATGTTGCATGACACTTGGTTTAGAGTCCTAGAAACCGCGTTGTTAGATGTTTCATAAGTTCGTCAAAATAGTACAAAGCTCATTGAGACACTTATAAGTACTCGGGTTGCATGAAACTTGGTTTAGAGTCCTAGAAACGCGTTGTTAGATGTTTCATAAGTTCGTCAAACTAGTACAAAGCTCATTGAAACAATTATAAGCACTCATGTTGCATGAAACTTGGTTTAGAGTCCTAGAAACGCGTTATTAGATGTTTCATAAGTTCGTCAAACTAGTACAAAGCTCATTGAGACACTTATAAGCACTCATGTTGCATGAAACTTGGTTTAGAGTCCTAGAAAGGCGTTATTAGATGTTTCATAAGTTCGTCAAACTAGTAAAAAGATCATTTAGACACTTATAAGCACTCATGTTGCATGAAACATTGTTTAGAGTCCTACAAACGCGTTGTTAGATGTTTCATAAGTTCGTCAAACTAGTACAAAGCTCATTGAGACACTTATAAGCACTCATGTTGCATGAAACTTGGTTTAGAGTCCTAGAAACCGCGTTGTTAGATGTTTCATAAGTTCGTAAAACTAGTACAAAGCTCATTGAGCCACTTATAAGCAGTCATGTTGCATGAAACTTGGTTTAGAGTCGTAGAAACGCGTTGTTAGATGTTTCATAAGTTCGTCAAACAAGTACAAAGCTCATTGAGACACTTATAAGAACTCATGTTGCATGAAACTTGGTTTAGAGTCCTAGAAACGTGTTGTTAGATTTTTCATAAGTTCTTCAAACTAGTACAAAGCTCATTGAAACATTTATAAGCACTCATGTTGCATGAAACCTTGTTTAGAGTCCTAGAAACCGCGTTGTTAGATGTTTCATAAGTTCGTCAAACTAGTACAAAGCTCATTGAGCCACTTATAAGCACTCATGTTGCATGAAACTTGGTTTAGATTCCTAGAAACCGCGTTGTTAGATGTTTCATAAGTTCGTCAAACTAGTACAAAGCTCATTGAGACACTTATAAGTACTCATGTTGCATGAAACTTGGTTTAGAGTCCTAGAAACGCGTTGTTAGATGTTTCTTAAGTTCGTCAAACTAGTACAAAGCTCATTGAAACAATTATAAGCACTCATGTTGCATGAAATCTTGTTTAGAGTCCTAGAAACCGTGTTGTTAGATATTTCATAAGTTCGTCAAACTAGTACAAAGCTCATTGAGCCACTTATAAGCACTCATGTTGCATGAAACTTGGTTTAGAGTCCTAGAAACGCGTTGTTAGATGTTTCATAAGATCGTCAAACTAGTACAAAGCTCATTGAGACACTTATAAGCACTCATGTTGCATGAAACTTGGTTTAGAGTCCTAGAAACGCGTTGTTAGATGTTTCATAAGTTCGTCAAACTAGTACAAAGCTCATTGAATCAATTATAAGCACTCATGTTGCATGAAACTTGGTTTAGAGTCCTAGAAAGGCGTTATTAGATGTTTCATAAGTTCGTCAAACTAGTAAAAAGATCATTTAGACACTTATAAGCACTCATGTTGCATGAAACTTTGTTTAGAGTCCTACAAACGCGTTGTTAGATGTTTCATAAGTTCGTCAAAATAGTACAAAGCTCATTGAGACACTTATAAGTACTCAGGTTGCATGAAACTTGGTTTAGAGTCCTAGAAACGCGTTGTTAGATGTTTCATAAGTTCGTCAAACTAGTACAAAGCTCATTGAAACAATTATAAGCACTCATGTTGCATGAAACTTGGTTTAGAGTCCTAGAAACGCGTTATTAGATGTTTCATAAGTTCGTCAAACTAGTACAAAGCTCATTGAGACACTTATAAGCACTTATGTTGCATGAAACTTGGTTTAGAGTCCTAGAAAGGCGTTATTAGATGTTTCATAAGTTCGTCAAACTAGTAAAAAGATCATTTAGACACTTATAAGCACTCATGTTGCATGAAACATTGTTTAGAGTCCTACAAACGCATTGTTAGATGTTTCATAAGTTCGTCAAACTAGTAAAAAGCTCATTGAGACACTTATAAGCACTCATGTTGCATGAAACTTGGTTTAGAGTCCTAGAAACCGCGTTGTTAGATGTTTCATAAGTTCGTAAAACTAGTACAAAGCTCATTGAGCCACTTATAAGCGGTCATGTTGCATGAAAATTGGTTTAGAGTCCTAGAAACGCGTTGTTAGATGTTTCATAAGTTCGTCAAACAAGTACAAAGCTCATTGAGACACTTATAAGAACTCATGTTGCATGAAACTTGGTTTAGAGTCCTAGAAACGTGTTGTTAGATTTTTCATAAGTTCGTCAAACTAGTACAAAGCTCATTGAAACATTTATAAGCACTCATGTTGCATGAAACCTTGTTTAGAGTCCTAGAAACCGCGTTGTTAGATGTTTCATAAGTTCGTCAAACTAGTACAAAGCTCATTGAGCCACTTATAAGCACTCATGTTGCATGAAACTTGGTTTAGATTCCTAGAAACCGCGTTGTTAGATGTTTCATAAGTTCGTCAAACTAGTACAAAGCTCATTGAGACACTTATAAGTACTCATGTTGCATGAAACTTGGTTTAGAGTCCTAGAAACGCGTTGTTAGATGTTTCATAAGTTCGTCAAACTAGTACAAAACTCATTGAAACAATTATAAGCACTCATGTTGCATGAAACCTTGTTTAGAGTCCTAGAAACCGCGTTGTTAGATATTTCATAAGTTCGTCAAACTAGTACAAAGCTCATTGAGCCACTTATAAGCACTCATGTTGCATGAAACTTGGTTTAGAGTCCTAGAAACGCGTTGTTAGATGTTTCATAAGTTCGTCAAACTAGTACAAAGCTCATTGAGACACTTATAAGCACTCATGTTGCATGAAACTTGGTTTAGAGTCCTAGAAACGCGTTGTTAGATGTTTCATAAGTTCGTCAAACTAGTACAAAGCTCATTGAATCAATTATAAGCACTCATGTTGCATGAAACTTGGTTTAGAGTCCTAGAAAGGCGTTATTAGATGTTTCATAAGTTCGTCAAACTAGTAAAAAGCTCATTGAGACACTTATAAGCACTCATGTTGCATGAAACTTTGTTTAGAGTCCTACAAACGCGTTATTAGATGTTTCATAAGTTCGTCAAACTTGTACAAAGCTCATTGAGACACTTATAAGCACTCATGTTGCATGAAACTTGGTTTAGAGTCCTAGAAACCGCGTTGTTAGATGTTTCATAAGTTCGTAAAACTAGTACAAAGCTCTTTGAGCCACTTATAAGTAGTCATGTTGCATGAAAATTGGTTTAGAGTCCTAGAAACGCGTTGTTAGATGTTTCATAAGTTCGTCAAACTTGTACAAAGCTCCTTGAGACACTTATATGCACTGATGTTGCATGAAACTTGGTTAAGACTCCTAGAAACGCGTTGTTAGATGTTTCATAAGTTCGTCAAACTAGTACAAAGCTCATTGAGACAATTATAAGCACTCATGTTGCATGAAACTTTGTTTAGAGTCCTAGCAACCACGTTTTTAGATGTTTCATAAGTTCGTCAAACTTGTACAAAGCTCATTGAGACACTTATAAGCACTAATGTTGCATGAAACTTGGTTTAGAGTCCTAGAAACGCGTTGTTATATGTTTCATAAGTTCGTCAAACTAGTACAAAGCTCATTGAGACACTTATAAGCACTCATGTTGCATGAAACTTGGTTTAGAGTCCTAGAAACCGCGTTGTTAGATGTTTCATAAGTTCATCAAACTAGTACAAAGCTCATTGAGACACTTATAAGCACTCATGTTGCATGAAACTTGGTTTAGAGTCCTAGAAACGCGTTATTAGATGTTTCATAAGTTCGTCAAACTAGTACAAAGCTCATTGAGACACTTATAAGCACTCATGTTGCATGAAACTTGGTTTAGAGTCCTAGAAAGGTGTTATTAGATGTTTCATAAGTTCGTCAAACTAGTAAAAAGATCGTTTAGACACTTATAAGCACTCATGTTGCATGAAACATTGTTTAGAGTCCTACAAACGCGTTGTTAGATGTTTCATAAGTTCGTCAAACTAGTACAAAGCTCATTGAGACACTTATAAGCACTCATGTTGCATGAAACTTGGTTTAGAGTCCTAGAAACCGCGTTGTTAGATGTTTCATAAGTTCGTAAAACTAGTACAAAGCTCATTGAGCCACTTATAAGCAGTCATATTGCATGAAACTTGGTTTAGAGTCGTAGAAACGCGTTGTTAGATGTTTCATAAGTTCGTCAAACAAGTACAAAGCTCATTGAGACACTTATAAGAACTCATGTTGCATGAAACTTGGTTTAGAGTCCTAGAAACGTGTTGTTAGATTTTTCATAAGTTCGTCAAACTAGTACAAAGCTCATTGAAACATTTATAAGCACTCATGTTGCATGAAACCTTGTTTAGAGTCCTAGAAACCGCGTTGTTAGATGTTTCATAAGTTCGTCAAACTAGTACAAAGCTCATTGAGCCACTTATAAGCACTCATGTTGCACGAAACTTGGTTTAGAGTCCTAGAAACGCGTTGTTAGATGTTTCATAAGTTCGTAAAACTAGTACAAAGCTCATTGAGCCACTTATAAGCAATCATGTTGCATGAAAATTGGTTTAGAGTCCTAGAAACGCGTTGTTAGATGTTTCATAAGTTCGTCAAACAAGTACAAAGCTCATTGAGACACTTATAAGAACTCATGTTGCATGAAACTTGGTTTAGAGTCCTAGAAACGTGTTGTTAGATTTTTCATAAGTTCGTCAAACTAGTACAAAGCTCATTGAAACATTTATAAGCACTCATGTTGCATGAAACCTTGTTTAGAGTCCTAGAAACCGCGTTGTTAGATGTTTCATAAGTTTGTCAAACTAGTACAAAGCTCATTGAGCCACTTATAAGCACTCATGTTGCATGAAACTTGGTTTAGAGTCCTAGAAACGCGTTGTTAGATGTTTCATAAATTCGTCAAACTAGTACAAAGCTCATTGAGACACTTATAAGCACTCATGTTGCATGAAACTTGGTTTAGAGTCCTAGAAACGCATTGTTAGATGTTTCATAAGTTCGTCAAACTAGTACAAAGCTCATTGAATCAATTATAAGCACTCATGTTGCATGAAACTTGGTTTAGAGTCCTAGAAAGGCGTTATTAGATGTTTCATAAGTTCGTCAAACTAGTAAAAAGATCATTTAGACACTTATAAGCACAAATGTTGCATGAAACTTTGTTTAGAGTCCTACAAACGCGTTGTTAGATGTTTCATAAGTTCGTCAAACTAGTACAAAGCTCATTGAGACACTTATAAGCACTCATGTTGCATGACACTTGGTTTAGAGTCCTAGAAACCGCGTTGTTAGATGTTTCATAAGTTCGTCAAAATAGTACAAAGCTCATTGAGACACTTATAAGTACTCAGGTTGCATGAAACTTGGTTTAGAGTCCTAGAAACGCGTTGTTAGATGTTTCATAAGTTCGTCAAACTAGTACAAAGCTCATTGAAACAATTATAAGCACTCATGTTGCATGAAACTTGGTTTAGAGTCCTAGAAACGCGTTATTAGATGTTTCATAAGTTCGTCAAACTAGTACAAAGCTCATTGAGCCACTTATAAGCACTCATGTTGCATGAAACTTGGTTTAGATTCCTAGAAACCGCGTTGTTAGATGTTTCATAAGTTCGTCAAACTAGTACAAAGCTCATTGAGACACTTATAAGTACTCATGTTGCATGAAACTTGGTTTAGAGTCCTAGAAACGCGTTGTTAGATGTTTCTTAAGTTCGTCAAACTAGTACAAAGCTCATTGAAAAAATTATAAGCACTCATGTTGCATGAAATCTTGTTTAGAGTCCTAGAAACCGTGTTGTTAGATATTTCATAAGTTCGTCAAACTAGTACAAAGCTCATTGAGCCACTTATAAGCACTCATGTTGCATGAAACTTGGTTTAGAGTCCTAGAAACGCGTTGTTAGATGTTTCATAAGATCGTCAAACTAGTACAAAGCTCATTGAGACACTTATAAGCACTCATGTTGCATGAAACTTGGTTTAGAGTCCTAGAAACGCGTTGTTAGATGTTTCATAAGTTCGTCAAACTAGTACAAAGCTCATTGAATCAATTATAAGCACTCATGTTGCATGAAACTTGGTTTAGAGTCCTAGAAAGGCGATATTAGATGTTTCATAAGTTCGTCAAACTAGTAAAAAGATCATTTAGACACTTATAAGCACTCATGTTGCATGAAACTTTGTTTAGAGTCCTACAAACGCGTTGTTAGATGTTTCATAAGTTCGTCAAACTAGTACAAAGCTCATTGAGACACTTATAAGCACTCATGTTGCATGACACTTGGTTTAGAGTCCTAGAAACCGCGTTGTTAGATGTTTCATAAGTTCGTCAAAATAGTACAAAGCTCATTGAGACACTTATAAGTACTCGTGTTGCATGAAACTTGGTTTAGAGTCCTAGAAACGCGTTGTTAGATGTTTCATAAGTTCGTCAAACTAGTACAAAGCTCATTGAAACAATTATAAGCACTCATGTTGCATGAAACTTGGTTTAGAGTCCTAGAAACGCGTTATTAGATGTTTCATAAGTTCGTCAAACTAGTACAAAGCTCATTGAGACACTTATAAGCACTTATGTTGCATGAAACTTGGTTTAGAGTCCTAGAAAGGCGTTATTAGATGTTTCATAAGTTCGTCAAACTAGTAAAAAGATCATTTAGACACTTATAAGCACTCATGTTGCATGAAACATTGTTTAGAGTCCTACAAACGCATTGTTAGATGTTTCATAAGTTCGTCAAACTAGTAAAAAGCTCATTGAGACACTTATAAGCACTCATGTTGCATGAAACTTGGTTTAGAGTCCTAGAAACCGCGTTGTTAGATGTTTCATAAGTTCGTAAAACTAGTACAAAGCTCATTGAGCCACTTATAAGCAGTCATGTTGCATGAAAATTGGTTTAGAGTCCTAGAAACGCGTTGTTAGATGTTTCATAAGTTCGTCAAACAAGTACAAAGCTCATTGAGACACTTATAAGAACTCATGTTGCATGAAACTTGGTTTAGAGTCCTAGAAACGTGTTGTTAGATTTTTCATAAGTTCGTCAAACTAGTACAAAGCTCATTGAAACATTTATAAGCACTCATGTTGCATGAAACCTTGTTTAGAGTCCTAGAAACCGCGTTGTTAGATGTTTCATAAGTTCGTCAAACTAGTACAAAGCTCATTGAGCCACTTATAAGCACTCATGTTGCATGAAACTTGGTTTAGATTCCTAGAAACCGCGTTGTTAGATGTTTCATAAGTTCGTCAAACTAGTACAAAGCTCATTGAGACACTTATAAGTACTCATGTTGCATGAAACTTGGTTTAGAGTCCTAGAAACGCGTTGTTAGATGTTTCATAAGTTCGTCAAACTAGTACAAAACTCATTGAAACAATTATAAGCACTCATGTTGCATGAAACCTTGTTTAGAGTCCTAGAAACCGCGTTGTTAGATATTTCATAAGTTCGTCAAACTAGTACAAAGCTCATTGAGCCACTTATAAGCACTCATGTTGCATGAAACTTGGTTTAGAGTCCTAGAAACGCGTTGTTAGATGTTTCATAAGTTCGTCAAACTAGTACAAAGCTCATTGAGACACTTATAAGCACTCATGTTGCATGAAACTTGGTTTAGAGTCCTAGAAACGCGTTGTTAGATGTTTCATAAGTTCGTCAAACTAGTACAAAGCTCATTGAATCAATTATAAGCACTCATGTTGCATGAAACTTGGTTTAGAGTCCTAGAAAGGCGTTATTAGATGTTTCATAAGTTCGTCAAACTAGTAAAAAGCTCATTGAGACACTTATAAGCACTCATGTTGCATGAAACTTTGTTTAGAGTCCTACAAACGCGTTGTTAGATGTTTCATAAGTTCGTCAAACTTGTACAAAGCTCATTGAGACACTTATAAGCACTCATGTTGCATGAAACTTGGTTTAGAGTCCTAGAAACCGCGTTGTTAGATGTTTCATAAGTTCGTAAAACTAGTACAAAGCTCTTTGAGCCACTTATAAGTAGTCATGTTGCATGAAAATTGGTTTAGAGTCCTAGAAACGCGTTGTTAGATGTTTCATAAGTTCGTCAAACTTGTACAAAGCTCCTTGAGACACTTATATGCACCGATGTTGCATGAAACTTGGTTAAGACTCCTAGAAACGCGTTGTTAGATGTTTCATAAGTTCGTCAAACTAGTACAAAGCTCATTGAGACAATTATAAGCACTCATGTTGCATGAAACTTTGTTTAGAGTCCTAGCAACCACGTTTTTAGATGTTTCATAAGTTCGTCAAACTTGTACAAAGCTCATTGAGACACTTATAAGCACTAATGTTGCATGAAACTTGGTTTAGAGTCCTAGAAACGCGTTGTTATATGTTTCATAAGTTCGTCAAACTAGTACAAAGCTCATTGAGACACTTATAAGCACTCATGTTGCATGAAACTTGGTTTAGAGTCCTAGAAACCGCGTTGTTAGATGTTTCATAAGTTCATCAAACTAGTACAAAGCTCATTGAGACACTTATAAGCACTCATGTTGCATGAAACTTGGTTTAGAGTCCTAGAAACGCGTTGTTAGATGTTTCATAAGATCGTTAAACTTGTACAAAGCTCATTGAGACACTTATAAGCACTCATTTTGCATGAAACTTGGTTTAGAGTTCTAGAAACGCTTTGTTAGATATTTCATAAGTTCGTCAAACATGTACACAGCTCATTGAGACACTTATATGCATTTATGTTGCATGAAACATGGTTAAGACTCCTAGAAACGCGTTGTTAGATGTTTCATAAGTTCGTCAAACTAGTACAAAGATCATTGAGACAATTATAAGCACTCATGTTGCATGAAACTTGGTTTAGAGTCCTAGAAACGCGTTGATAGATGTTTCATAAGTTCGTCAAACTTGTACAAAGCTCATTGAGACACTTATATGCACTGATGTTGCATGAAACTTGGTTAAGACTCCTAGAAACGCGTTGTTAGATGTTTCATATGTTCGTCAAACTAGTACAAAGCTCATTGAGACACTTATAAGCACTCATGTTGCATGAAACTTGGTTTAGAGTCCTAGAAACGCGTTGTTAGATATTTCATAAGTTCGTCAAACTAGTACAAAGCTCAATGATACACTTATAAGCACTCATGTTGCATAAAACTTGGTTTAGAGTCCTTGAAACGCGTTGTTAGATGTTTCATAAATTCGTCAAACTAGTACAAAGATTATTGAGACACTTATAAGCACTCATGTTGAATGAAACCTTGTTTAGAGTCCTAGAAACCGCGTTGTTAGATGTTTCATAAGTTCGTCAAACTAGTACAAAGCTCATTGAGCCACTTATAAGCAGTCATGTTGCATGAAAATTGGTTTAGAGTCCTAGAAACGCGTTGTTAGATGTTTCATAAGTTCGTCAAACAAGTACAAAGCTCATTGAGACACTTATAAGAACTCATGTTGCATGAAACTTGGTTTAGAGTCCTAGAAACGTGTTGTTAGATTTTTCATAAGTTCGTCAAACTAGTACAAAGCTCATTGAAACATTTATAAGCACTCATGTTGCATGAAACCTTGTTTAGAGTCCTAGAAACCGCGTTGATAGATGTTTCATAAGTTTATCAAACTAGTACAACGCTCATTGAGCCACTTATAAGCACTCATGTTGCATGAAACTTGGTTTAGAGTCGTAGAAACGCGTTGTTAGATGTTTCATAAGTTCGTCAAACTAGTACAAAGCTCATTGAAACATTTATAAGCACTCATGTTGCATGAAACCTTGTTTAGAGTCCTAGAAACCGCGTTGTTAGATGTTTCATAAGTTTGTCAAACTAGTACAAAGCTCATTGAGACACTTATAAGCACTCATGTTGCATGAAACTTTGTTTAGAGTCCTAGAAACGCGTTGATAGATGTTTCATAAGTTCGTCAAACTAGTACAAAGCTCATTGAGACAATTATAAGCACTCATGTTGCATGAAACTTTGTTTAGAGTCCTAGCAATCACGTTTTTAGATGTTTCATAAGTTCGTCAAACTTGTACAAAGCTCATTGAGACACTTATAAGCACTAATGTTGCATGAAACTTGGTTTAGAGTCCTAGAAACGCGTTGTTATATGTTTCATAAGTTCGTCAAACTAGTACAAAGCTCATTGAGACACTTATAAGCACTCATGTTGCATGAAACTTGGTTTAGAGTCCTAGAAACGCGTTGTTAGATGTTTCATAAGTTCGTCAAACTAGTACAAAGCTCATTGAGACACTTATAAGCACTCATGTTGCATGAAACTTGGTTTAGAGTCCTAGAAACGCGTTGTTAGATGTTTCATAAGTTCGTCAAACTAGTACAAAGCTCATTGAGACACTTATAAGTACTCATGTTGCATGAAACTTGGTTTAGAGTCCTAGAAACGCGTTGTTAGATGTTCCATAAGTTCGTCAAACTAGTACAAAGCTCATTGAAACAATTATAAGCACTCATGTTGCATGAAACCTTGTTTAGAGTCCTAGAAACCGCGTTGTTAGATGTTTCATAAGTTTGTCAAACTAGTACAAAGCTCATTGAGCCACTTATAAGCACTCATGTTGCATGAAACTTGGTTTAGAGTCCTAGAAACGCGTTGTTAGATGTTTCATAAGTTCGTCAAACTAGTACAAAGCTCATTGAGACACTTATAAGCACTCATGTTGCATGAAACTTGGTTTAGAGTCCTAGAAACGCATTGTTAGATGTTTCATAAGTTCGTCAAACTAGTACAAAGCTCATTGAAACAATTATAAGCACTCATGTTGCATGAAACCTTGTTTAGAGTCCTAGAAACCGCGTTGTTAGATGTTTCATAAGTTCGTCAAACTAGTAAAAAGATCATTTAGACACTTATAAGCACTCATGTTGCATGAAACTTTGTTTAGAGTCCTACAAACGCGTTGTTAGATGTTTCATAAGTTCGTCAAACTAGTACAAAGCTCATTGAGACACTTATAAGCACTCATGTTGCATGACACTTGGTTTAGAGTCCTAGAAACCGCGTTGTTAGATGTTTCATAAGTTCGTCAAAATAGTACAAAGCTCATTGAGACACTTATAAGTACTCGGGTTGCATGAAACTTGGTTTAGAGTCCTAGAAACGCGTTGTTAGATGTTTCATAAGTTCGTCAAACTAGTATAAAGCTCATTGAAACAATTATAAGCACTCATGTTGCATGAAACTTGGTTTAGAGTCCTAGAAACGCGTTATTAGATGTTTCATAAGTTCGTCAAACTAGTACAAAGCTCATTGAGACACTTATAAGCACTCATGTTGCATGAAACTTGGTTTAGAGTCCTAGAAAGGCGTTATTAGATGTTTCATAAGTTCGTCAAACTAGTAAAAATATCATTTAGACACTTATAAGCACTCATGTTGCATGAAACATTGTTTAGAGTCCTACAAACGCATTGTTAGATGTTTCATAAGTTCGTCAAACTAGTACAAAGCTCATTGAGACACTTATAAGCACTCATGTTGCATGAAACTTGGTTTAGAGTCCTAGAAACCGCGTTGTTAGATGTTTCATAAGTTCGTAAAACTAGTACAAAGCTCATTGAGCCACTTATAAGCAGTCATGTTGCATGAAAATTGGTTTAGAGTCCTAGAAACGCGTTGTTAGATGTTTCATAAGTTCGTCAAACAAGTACAAAGCTCATTGAGACACTTATAAGAACTCATGTTGCATGAAACTTGGTTTAGAGTCCTAGAAACGTGTTGTTAGATTTTTCATAAGTTCGTCAAACTAGTACAAAGCTCATTGAAACATTTATAAGCACTCATGTTGCATGAAACCTTGTTTAGAGTCCTAGAAACCGCGTTGTTAGATGTTTCATAAGTTCGTCAAACTAGTACAAAGCTCATTGAGCCACTTATAAGCACTCATGTTGCATGAAACTTGGTTTAGAGTCCTAGAAACGCGTTGTTAGATGTTTCATAAGTTCGTCAAACTAGTACAAAGCTCATTGAGACACTTATAAGTACTCATGTTGCATGAAACTTGGTTTAGAGTCCTAGAAACGCGTTGTTAGATGTTTCATAAGTTCGTCAAACTAGTACAAAGCTCATTGAAACAATTATAAGCACTCATGTTGGATGAAACCTTGTTTAGAGTCCTAGAAACCGCGTTGTTAGATATTTCATAAGTTCGTCAAACTAGTACAAAGCTCATTGAGCCACTTATAAGCACTCATGTTGCATGAAACTTGGTTTAGAGTCCTAGAAACGCGTTGTTAGATGTTTCATAAGTTCGTCAAACTAGTACAAAGCTCATTGAGACACTTATAAGCACTCATGTTGCATGAAACTTGGTTTAGAGTCCTAGAAACGCGTTGTTAGATGTTTCATAAGTTCGTCAAACTAGTACAAAGCTCATTGAATCAATTATAAGCACTCATGTTGCATGAAACTTGGTTTAGAGTCCTAGAAAGGCGTTATTAGATGTTTCATAAGTTCGTCAAACTAGTAAAAAGATCATTTAGACACTTATAAGCCCTCATGTTGCATGAAACTTTGTTTAGAGTCCTACAAACGCGTTGTTAGATGTTTCATAAGTTCGTCAAACTTGTACAAAGCTCATTGAGACACTTATAAGCACTCATGTTGCATGAAACTTGGTTTAGAGTCCTAGAAACCGCGTTGTTAGATGTTTCATAAGTTCGTAAAACTAGTACAAAGCTCTTTGAGCCACTTATAAGCAGTCATGTTGCATGAAAATTGGTTTAGAGTCCTAGAAACGCGTTGTTAGATGTTTCATAAGTTCGTCAAACTTGTACAAAGCTCCTTGAGACACTTATATGCACCGATGTTGCATGAAACTTGGTTAAGACTCCTAGAAACGCGTTGTTAGATGTTTCATAAGTTCGTCAAACTAGTACAAAGCTCATTGAGACAATTATAAGCACTCATGTTGCATGAAACTTTGTTTAGAGTCCTAGCAATCACGTTTTTAGATGTTTCATAAGTTCGTCAAACTTGTACAAAGCTCATTGAGACACTTATAAGCACTAATGTTGCATGAAACTTGGTTTAGAGTCCTAGAAACGCGTTGTTATATGTTTCATAAGTTCGTCAAACTAGTACAAAGCTCATTGAGACACTTATAAGCACTCATGTTGCATGAAACTTGGTTTAGAGTCCTAGAAACCGCGTTGTTAGATGTTTCATAAGTTCATCAAACTAGTACAAAGCTCATTGAGACACTTATAAGCACTCATGTTGCATGAAACTTGGTTTAGAGTCCTAGAAACGCGTTGTTAGATGTTTCATAAGATCGTTAAACTTGTACAAAGCTCATTGAGACACTTATAAGCACTCATTTTGCATGAAACTTGGTTTAGAGTTCTAGAAACGCTTTGTTAGATATTTCATAAGTTCGTCAAACATGTACACAGCTCATTGAGACACTTATATGCATTTATGTTGCATGAAACATGGTTAAGACTCCTAGAAACGCGTTGTTAGATGTTTCATAAGTTCGTCAAACTAGTACAAAGATCATTGAGACAATTATAAGCACTCATGTTGCATGAAACTTGGTTTAGAGTCCTAGAAACGCGTTGATAGATGTTTCATAAGTTCGTCAAACTTGTACAAAGCTCATTGAGACACTTATATGCACTGATGTTGCATGAAACTTGGTTAAGACTCCTAGAAACGCGTTGTTAGATGTTTCATATGTTCTTCAAACTAGTACAAAGCTCATTGAGACACTTATAAGCACTCATGTTGCATGAAACTTGGTTTAGAGTCCTAGAAACGCGTTGTTAGATATTTCATAAGTTCGTCAAACTAGTACAAAGCTCAATGAGACACTTATAAGCACTCATGTTGCATAAAACTTGGTTTAGAGTCCTTGAAACGCGTTGTTAGATGTTTCATAAATTCGTCAAACTAGTACAAAGATTATTGAGACACTTATAAGCACTCATGTTGAATGAAACCTTGTTTAGAGTCCTAGAAACCGCGTTGTTAGATGTTTCATAAGTTCGTCAAACTAGTACAACGCTCATTGAGCCACTTATAAACACTCATGTTACATGAAACTTGGTTTAGAGTCCTAGAAACGCGTTGTTAGATGTTTCATAAGTTCGTCAAACTAGTACAAAGCTCAATGAGACACTTATAAGCACTCATGTTGCATGAAACTTGGTTTACAGTCCTAGAAACGCGTTGTTAGATGTTTCATAAGTTCGTCAAACTAGTACAAAGCTCATTGAAACAATTATAAGCACTCATGTTGCATGAAACTTGGTTTAGAGTCCTAGAAACGCGTTATTAGATGTTTCATAAGTTCGTCAAACTAGTACAAAGCTCATTGAGACACTTATAAGCACTCATGTTGCATGAAACTTGGTTTAGAGTCCTAGAAAGGCGTTATTAGATGTTTCATAAGTTCGTCAAACTAGTAAAAAGATCATTTAGACACTTATAAGCACTCATGTTGCATGAAACTTTGTTTAGAGTCCTACAAACGCGTTGTTAGATGTTTCATAAGTTCGTCAAACTAGTACAAAGCTCATTGAGACACTTATAAGCACTCATGTTGCATGAAACTTGGTTTAGAGTCCTAGAAACCGCGTTGTTAGATGTTTCATAAGTTCGTAAAACTAGTACAAAGCTCATTGAGCCACTTATAAGCAATCATGTTGCATGAAAATTGGTTTAGAGTCCTAGAAACGCGTTGTTAGATGTTTCATAAGTTCGTCAAACAAGTACAAAGCTCATTGAGACACTTATAAGAACTCATGTTGCATGAAACTTGGTTTAGAGTCCTAGAAACGTGTTGTTAGATTTTTATAAGTTCGTCAAACTAGTACAAAGCTCATTGAAACATTTATAAGCACTAATGTTGCATGAAACCTTGTTTAGAGTCCTAGAAACCGCGTTGTTACATGTTTCATAAGTGCGTCAAACTAGTACAAAGCTCATTGAGCCACTTATAAGCACTCATGTTGCATGAAACTTGGTTTAGAGTCCTAGAAACGCGTTGTTAGATGTTTCATAAGTTCGTCAAACTAGTACAAAGCTCATTGAGACACTTATAAGTACTCATGTTGCATGAAACTTGGTTTAGAGTCCTAGAAACGCGTTGTTAGATGTTTCATAAGTTCGTCAAACTAGTACAAAGCTCATTGAAACAATTATAAGCACTCATGTTGCATGAAACTTGGTTTAGAGTCCTAGAAACGCGTTATTAGATGTTTCATAAGTTCGTCAAACTAGTACAAAGCTCATTGAGACACTTATAAGCACTCATGTTGCATGAAACTTGGTTTAGAGTCCTAGAAAGGCGTTATTAGATGTTTCATAAGTTCGTCAAACTAGTAAAAAGATCATTTAGACACTTATAAGCACTCATGTTGCATGAAACTTTGTTTATAGTCCTACAAACGCGTTGTTAGATGTTTCATAAGTTCGTCAAACTAGTACAAAGCTCATTGAGACACTTATAAGCACTCATGTTGCATGAAAAATGGTTTAGAGTCCTAGAAACAGCGTTGTTAGATGTTTCATAAGTTCGTAAAACTAGTACAAAGCTCATTGAGCCACTTATAAGCAGTCATGTTGCATGAAAATTGGTTTAGAGTCCTAGAAACGCGTTGTTAGATGTTTCATAAGTTCGTCAAACTAGTACGAAGCTCATTGAGACAATTATAAGCACTCATGTTGCATGAAACTTGGTTTAGAGTCCCTAGCAACCACGTTTTTAGATGTTTCATAAGTTCGTCAAACTTGTACAAAGCTCATTGAGACACTTATAAGCACTCATGTTGCATAAAAACTTGGTTTAGAGTCCTAGAAACGCGTTGTTATATGTTTCATAAGTTCGTCAAACTAGTACAAAGCTCATTGAGACACTTATAAGCACTCATGTTGCATGAAACTTGGTTTAGAGTCCTAGAAACCGCGTTGTTAGATGTTTCATAAGTTCATCAAACTAGTACAAAGCTCATTGAGACACTTATAAGCACTCATGTTGCATGAAACTTGGTTTAGAGTCCTAGAAACGCGTTGTTAGATGTTTCATAAGATCGTTAAACTTGTACAAAGCTCATTGAGACACTTATAAGCACTCATTTTACATGAAACTTGGTTTAGAGTTCTAGAAACGCTTTGTTAGATATTTCATAAGTTCGTCAAACATGTACACAGCTCATTGAGACACTTATATGCATTTATGTTGCATGAAACATGGTTAAGACTCCTAGAAACGCGTTGTTAGATGTTTCATAAGTTCGTCAAACTAGTTCAAAGCTCATTGAGACAATTATAAGCACTCATGTTGCATGTAACTTGGTTTAGAGTCCTAGAAACGCGTTGTTAGATGTTTCATAAGTTCGTCAAACTAGTACAAAGCTCATTGAGACACTTATAAGCACTCATGTTGCATGAAACTTTGTTTAGAGTCCTAGAAACGCGTTGATAGATGTTTCATAAGTTCGTCAAACTTGTACAAAGCTCATTGAGACACTTATATGCACTGATGTTGCATGAAACTTGGTTAAGACTCCTAGAAAGGCGTTGTTAGATGTTTCATATGTTCGTCAAACTAGTACAAAGCTCATTGAGACACTTATAAGCACTCATGTTGCATGAAACTTGGTTTAGAGTCCTAGAAGCGCGTTGTTAGATATTTCATAAGTTCGTCAAACTAGTACAAAGCTCAATGAGACACTTATAAGCACTCATGTTTGCATAAAACTTGGTTTAGAGTCCTTGAAACGTGTTGTTAGATGTTTCATAAATTCGTCAAACTAGTACAAAGATTATTGAGACACTTATAAGCACTCATGTTGAATGAAACCTTGTTTAGAGTCCTAGAAACCGCGTTGTTAGATGTTTCATAAGTTCGTCAAACTAGTACAAAGCTCATTGAGCCACTTATAAACACTCATGTTACATGAAACTTTTGTTTAGAGTCCTAGAAACGCGTTGTTAGATGTTTCATAAGTTCGTCAAACTAGTACAAAGCTCATTGAGACACTTATAAGCACTCATGTTGCATGAAACTTGGTTTAGAGTCCTAGAAACGTGTTGTTAGTTGTTTCATAAGTTTGTCAAACTAGTACAAAGCTCATTGAAACAATTATAAGCACTCATGTTGCATGAAACTTGGTTTAGAGTCCTAGAAACGCGTTATTAGATGTTTCATAACTTCGTCAAACTAGTACAAAGCTCATTGAGACACTTATAAGCACTCATGTTGCATGAAACTTGGTTTAGAGTCCTAAAAAGGCGTTATTAGATGTTTCATAAGTTCGTCAAACTAGTAAAAAGCTCATTTAGACACTTATAAGCACTCATGTTGCATGAAACTTGGTTTAGAGTCCTAGAAACGCGTTGTTAGATGTTTCATAAATTCGTCAAACTAGTACAAAGATTATTGAGACACTTATAAGCACTCATGTTGCATGAAACCTTGTTTAGAGTCCTAGAAACCGCGTTGTTAGATGTTTCATAAGTTCGTAAAACTAGTACAAAGCTCATTGAGCCACTTATAAGCACTCATGTTGCATGAAACTTGGTTTAGAGTCCTAGAAACGCGTTGTTAGATGTTTCATAAGTTCGTCAAACAAGTACAAAGCTCATTGAGACACTTATAAGAACTCATGTTGCATGAAACTTGGTTTAGAGTCCTAGAAAATAGTTGTTATATGTTTTATCAGTTCATTAAACTTGTACAAAACTCATTGAGACACACTTATATGCCCTCATGTTGAATGCAACTTTGTTAAGACTCCTAGAAACGAGTTGTTAGATGTTTCATAAGTTCGTCAAACTAGTACAAAGCTCATTGAGACACTTATAAGCACTCATGTTGCATGAAACTTGGTTTAGAGTCTTAGAAACGCGTTGTTAGATATTTCATAAGTTCGACAAACTAGTACAAAGCTCATTGAGACACTTATAAGCACTCATGTTGCATGAAACTTGGTTTAGAGTCCTAGAAACGCGTTGTTAGATGTTTCATAAATTCGTCAAACTAGTACAAAGATTATTGAGACACTTATAAGCACTCATGTTGCATGAAACCTTGTTTAGAGTCCTAGAAACCGCGTTGTTAGATGTTTCATAAGTTCGTCAAACAAGTACAAAGCTCATTGAGCCACTTATAAGCACTCATGTTCCATGAAACTTGGTTTAGAGTCCTAGAAACGCGTTGTTAGATGTTTCATAAGTTCGTCAAACTAGTACAAAGCTCATTGAGACACTTATAAGCACTCATGTTGCATGAAACTTGGTTTAGAGTCCTAGAAACGCGTTGTTAGATGTTTCATAAGTTCGTCAAACTAGTACAAAGCTCATTGAGACACTTATAAGCACTCATGTTGCATGAAACTTGGTTTACGAGTCCTAGAAACGCGTTGTTAGATGTTTCATAAGTTCGTCAAACTAGTACAAAGCTCATTGAAACAATTATAAGCACTCATGTTGCATGAAACTTGGTTTAGAGTCCTAGAAACGCGTTATTAGATGTTTCATAAGTTCGTCAAACTAGTACAAAGCTCATTGAGACACTTATAAGCACTCATGTTGCATGAAACTTGGTTTAGAGTCCTAGAAAGGCGTTATTAGATGTTTCATAAGTTCGTCAAACTAGTAAAAAGATCATTTAGACACTTATAAGCACTCATGTTGCATGAAACTTTGTTTAGAGTCCTACAAACGCGTTGTTAGATGTTTCATAAGTTCGTCAAACTAGTACAAAGCTCATTGAGACACTTATAAGCACTCATGTTGCATGAAACTTGGTTTAGAGTCCTAGAAACCGCGTTGTTAGATGTTTCATAAGTTCGTAAAACTAGTACAAAGCTCATTGAGCCACTTATAAGCAATCATGTTGCATGAAAATTGGTTTAGAGTCCTAGAAACGCGTTGTTAGATGTTTCATAAGTTCGTCAAACAAGTACAAAGCTCATTGAGACACTTATAAGAACTCATGTTGCATGAAACTTGGTTTAGAGTCCTAGAAACGTGTTGTTAGATTTTTCATAAGTTCGTCAAACTAGTACAAAGCTCATTGAAACATTTATAAGCACTAATGTTGCATGAAACCTTGTTTAGAGTCCTAGAAACCGCGTTGTTACATGTTTCATAAGTGCGTCAAACTAGTACAAAGCTCATTGAGCCACTTATAAGCACTCATGTTGCATGAAACTTGGTTTAGAGTCCTAGAAACGCGTTGTTAGATGTTTCATAAGTTCGTCAAACTAGTACAAAGCTCATTGAGACACTTATAAGTACTCATGTTGCATGAAACTTGGTTTAGAGTCCTAGAAACGCGTTGTTAGATGTTTCATAAGTTCGTCAAACTAGTACAAAGCTCATTGAAACAATTATAAGCACTCATGTTGCATGAAACTTGGTTTAGAGTCCTAGAAACGCGTTATTAGATGTTTCATAAGTTCGTCAAACTAGTACAAAGCTCATTGAGACACTTATAAGCACTCATGTTGCATGAAACTTGGTTTAGAGTCCTAGAAAGGCGTTATTAGATGTTTCATAAGTTCGTCAAACTAGTAAAAAGATCATTTAGACACTTATAAGCACTCATGTTGCATGAAACTTTGTTTATAGTCCTACAAACGCGTTGTTAGATGTTTCATAAGTTCGTCAAACTAGTACAAAGCTCATTGAGACACTTATAAGCACTCATGTTGCATGAAAAATGGTTTAGAGTCCTAGAAACAGCGTTGTTAGATGTTTCATAAGTTCGTAAAACTAGTACAAAGCTCATTGAGCCACTTATAAGCAAGTCATGTTGCATGAAAATTGGTTTAGAGTCCTAGAAACGCGTTGTTAGATGTTTCATAAGTTCGTCAAACTAGTACAAAGCTCATTGAGACAATTATAAGCACTCATGTTGCATGAAACTTGGTTTAGAGTCCTAGCAACCACGTTTTTAGATGTTTCATAAGTTCGTCAAACTTGTACAAAGCTCATTGAGACACTTATAAGCACTCATGTTGCATAAAACTTGGTTTAGAGTCCTAGAAACGCGTTGTTATATGTTTCATAAGTTCGTCAAACTAGTACAAAGCTCATTGAGACACTTATAAGCACTCATGTTGCATGAAACTTGGTTTAGAGTCCTAGAAACCGCGTTGTTAGATGTTTCATAAGTTCATCAAACTAGTACAAAGCTCATTGAGACACTTATAAGCACTCATGTTGCATGAAACTTGGTTTAGAGTCCTAGAAACGCGTTGTTAGATGTTTCATAAGATCGTTAAACTTGTACAAAGCTCATTGAGACACTTATAAGCACTCATTTTACATGAAACTTGGTTTAGAGTTCTAGAAACGCTTTGTTAGATATTTCATAAGTTCGTCAAACATGTACACAGCTCATTGAGACACTTATATGCATTTATGTTGCATGAAACATGGTTAAGACTCCTAGAAACGCGTTGTTAGATGTTTCATAAGTTCGTCAAACTAGTTCAAAGCTCATTGAGACAATTATAAGCACTCATGTTGCATGAAACTTGGTTTAGAGTCCTAGAAACGCGTTGTTAGATGTTTCATAAGTTCGTCAAACTAGTACAAAGCTCATTGAGACACTTATAAGCACTCATGTTGCATGAAACTTTGTTTAGAGTCCTAGAAACGCGTTGATAGATGTTTCATAAGTTCGTCAAACTTGTACAAAGCTCATTGAGACACTTATATGCACCGATGTTGCATGAAACTTGGTTAAGACTCCTAGAAAGGCGTTGTTAGATGTTTCATATGTTCGTCAAACTAGTACAAAGCTCATTGAGACACTTATAAGCACTCATGTTGCATGAAACTTGGTTTAGAGTCCTAGAAGCGCGTTGTTAGATATTTCATAAGTTCGTCAAACTAGTACAAAGCTCAATGAGACACTTATAAGCACTCATGTTGCATAAAACTTGGTTTAGAGTCCTTGAAACGTGTTGTTAGATGTTTCATAAATTCGTCAAACTAGTACAAAGATTATTGAGACACTTATAAGCACTCATGTTGAATGAAACCTTGTTTAGAGTCCTAGAAACCGCGTTGTTAGATGTTTCATAAGTTCGTCAAACTAGTACAAAGCTCATTGAGCCACTTATAAACACTCATGTTACATGAAACTTTTGTTTAGAGTCCTAGAAACGCGTTGTTAGATGTTTCATAAGTTCGTCAAACTAGTACAAAGCTCATTGAGACACTTATAAGCACTCATGTTGCATGAAACTTTGTTTAGAGTCCTAGAAACGCGTTGTTAGATGTTTCGTAAGTTCGTCAAACTAGTACAAAGCTCATTGAAACAATTATAAGCACTCATGTTGCATGAAACTTGGTTTAGAGTCCTAGAAACGCGTTATTAGATGTTTCATAACTTCGTCAAACTAGTACAAAGCTCATTGAGACACTTATAAGCACTCATGTTGCATGAAACTTGGTTTAGAGTCCTAAAAAGGCGTTATTAGATGTTTCATAAGTTCGTCAAACTAGTAAAAAGCTCATTTAGACACTTATAAGCACTCATGTTGCATGAAACTTGGTTTAGAGTCCTAGAAACGCGTTGTTAGATGTTTCATAAATTCGTCAAACTAGTACAAAGATTATTGAGACACTTATAAGCACTCATGTTGCATGAAACCTTGTTTAGAGTCCTAGAAACCGCGTTGTTAGATGTTTCATAAGTTCGTCAAACTAGTACAAAGCTCATTGAGCCACTTATAAGCACTCATGTTGCATGAAACTTGGTTTAGAGTCCTAGAAACGCGTTGTTAGATGTTTCATAAGTTCGTAAAACTAGCATAAAGCTCATTGAGACACTTATAAGCACTCATGTTGCATGAAACTTGGTTTAGAGTCCTAGAAACCGCGTTGTTAGAATTTTCATAAGTTCGTCAAACTAGTACAAAGCTCATTGAGCCACTTATAAGCACTCATGTTGCATGAAACTTGGTTTAGAGTCCTAGAAACGCGTTGTTAGATGTTTCATAAGTTCGTCAAACAAGTACAAAGCTCATTGAGACACTTATAAGAACTCATGTTGCATGAAACTTGGTTTAGAGTCCTAGAAATACGTTGTTAGATGTTTTATCAGTTCATTAAACTTGTACAAAACTCATTGAGACACACTTATATGCCCTCATGTTGAATGCAACTTTGTTAAGACTCCTAGAAACGAGTTGTTAGATGTTTCATAAGTTCGTCAAACTAGTACAAAGCTCATTGAGACACTTATAAGCACTCATGTTGCATGAAACTTGGTTTAGAGTCTTAGAAACGCGTTGTTAGATATTTCATAAGTTCGGCAAACTAGTACAAAGCTCATTGAGACACTTATAAGCACTCATGTTGCATGAAACTTGGTTTAGAGTCCTAGAAACGCGTTGTTAGATGTTTCATAAATTCGTCAAACTAGTACAAAGATTATTGAGACACTTATAAGCACTCATGTTGCATGAAACCTTGTTTAGAGTCCTAGAAACCGCGTTGTTAGATGTTTCATAAGTTCGTCAAACAAGTACAAAGCTCATTGAGCCACTTATAAGCACTCATGTTCCATGAAACTTGGTTTAGAGTCCTAGAAACGCGTTGTTAGATGTTTCATAAGTTCGTCAAACTAGTACAAAGCTCATTGAGACACTTATAAGCACTCATGTTGCATGAAACTTGGTTTAGAGTCCTAGAAACGCGTTGTTAGATGTTTCATAAGTTCGTCAAACTAGTACAAAGCTCATTGAAACAATTATAAGACTTCATGTTGCATGAAACTTGGTTTAGAGTCCTAGAAACGCGTTATTAGATGTTTCATAAGTTCGTCAAACTAGTACAAAGCTCATTGAGACACTTATAAGCACTCATGTTGCATGAAACTTGGTTTAGAGTCCTAGAAAGGCGTTATTAGATGTTTCATAAATTCGTCAAACTAGTAAAAAGCTCATTTAGACACTTATAAGCACTCATGTTGCATGAAACTTGGTTTAGAGTCCTAGAAACGCGTTGTTAGATGTTTCATAAATTCGTCAAACTAGTACAAAGCTCATTGAAACATTTATAAGCACTCATGTTGCATGAAACCTTGTTTAGAGTCCTAGAAACCGCGTTGTTAGATGTTTCATAAGTTCGTCAAACTAGTACAAAGCTCATTGAGCCACTTATAAGCACTCATGTTGCATGAAACTTGGTTTAGAGTCCTAGAAACGCGTTGTTAGATGTTTCATAAGTTCGTCAAACTAGTACAAAGCTCATTGAGACACTTATAAGTACTCATGTTGCATGAAACTTGTTTTAGAGTCCTAGAAACGCGTTGTTAGATGTTTCATAAGTTCGTCAAACTAGTACAAAACTCATTGAAACAATTATAAGCACTCATGTTGCATGAAACTTGGTTTAGAGTCCTAGAAACGCGTTATTAGATGTTTCATAAGTTCGTCAAACTAGTACAAAGCTCATTGAGACACTTATAAGCACTCATGGTGCATGAAATTTGGTTTAGAGTCCTAGAAAGGCGTTATTAGATGTTTCATAAGTTCGTCAAACTAGTAAAAAGATCATTTAGACACTTATAAGCACTCATGTTGCATGAAACTTTGTTTAGAGTCCTACAAACGCGTTGTTAGATGTTTCATAAGTTCGTCAAACTAGTACAAAGCTCATTGAGACACTTATAAGCACTCATGTTGCATGAAAAATGGTTTAGAGTCCTAGAAACAGCGTTGTTAGATGTTTCATAAGTTCGTAAAACTAGTACAAAGCTCATTGAGTCACTTATAAGCAGTCATGTTGCATGAAAATTGGTTTAGAGACCTAGAAACGCGTTGTTAGATGTTTCATAAGTTCGTCAAACTTGTACAAAGCTCCTTGAGACACTTATATGCACTGATGTTGCATGAAACTTGGTTAAGACTCCTAGAAACGCGTTGTTAGATGTTTCATAAGTTCGTCAAACTAGTACAAAGCTCATTGAGACAATTATAAGCACTCATGTTGCATGAAACTTGGTTTAGAGTCCTAGCAACCACGTTTTTAGATGTTTCATAAGTTCGTCAAACTTGTACAAAGCTCATTGAGACACTTATAAGCACTCATGTTGCATAAAACTTGGTTTAGAGTCCTAGAAACGCGTTGTTATATGTTTCATAAGTTCGTCAAACTAGTAGAAAGCTCATTGAGACACTTATAAGCACTCATGTTGCATGAAACTTGGTTTAGAGTCCTAGAAACCGCGTTGTTAGATGTTTCATAAGTTCATCAAACTAGTACAAAGCTCATTGAGACACTTATAAGCACTCATGTTGCATGAAACTTGGTTTAGAGTCCTAGAAACGCGTTGTTAGATGTTTCATAAGATCGTTAAACTTGTACAAAGCTCATTGAGACACTTATAAGCACTCATTTTGCTGAAACTTGGTTTAGAGTTCTAGAAACGCTTTGTTAGATATTTCATAAGTTCGTCAAACATGTACACAGCTCATTGAGACACTTATATGCATTTATGTTGCATGAAACATGGTTAAGACTCCTAGAAACGCGTTGTTAGATGTTTCATAAGTTCGTCAAACTAGTACAAAGCTCATTGAGACAATTATAAGCACTCATGTTGCATGAAACTTTGTTTAGAGTCCTAGAAACGCGTTGTTAGATGTTTCATAAGTTCGTCAAAATAGTACAAAGCTCATTGAGACACTTATAAGCACTCATGTTGCATGAAACTTTGTTTAGAGTCCTAGAAACGCGTTGATAGATGTTTCATAAGTTCGTCAAACTTGTACAAAGCTCATTGAGACACTTATATGCACTGATGTTGCATGAAACTTGGTTTAGAGTCCTTGAAGCGCGTTGTTAGATGTTTCATAAATTCGTCAAACTAGTACAAAGATTATTGAGACACTTATAAGCACTCATGTTGAATGAAACCTTGTTTAGAGTCCTAGAAACCGCGTTGTTAGATGTTTCATAAGTTCGTCAAACTAGTACAAAGCTCATTGAGCCACTTATAAACACTCATGTTACATGAAACTTGGTTTAGAGTCCTAGAAACGCGTTGTTAGATGTTTCATAAGTTCGTCAAACTAGTACAAAGCTCATTGAGACACTTATAAGCACTCATGTTGCATGAAACTTTGTTTAGAGTCCTAGAAACGCGTTGTTAGATGTTTCGTAAGTTCGTCAAACTAGTACAAAGCTCATTGAAACAATTATAAGCACTCATGTTGCATGAAACTTGGTTTAGAGTCCTAGAAACGCGTTATTAGATGTTTCATAACTTCGTCAAACTAGTACAAAGCTCATTGAGACACTTATAAGCACTCATGTTGCATGAAACTTGGTTTAGAGTCCTAAAAAGGCGTTATTAGATGTTTCATAAGTTCGTCAAACTAGTAAAAAGCTCATTTAGACACTTATAAGCACTCATGTTGCATGAAACTTGGTTTAGAGTCCTAGAAACGCGTTGTTAGATGTTTCATAAATTCGTCAAACTAGTACAAAGATTATTGAGACACTTATAAGCACTCATGTTGCATGAAACCTTGTTTAGAGTCCTAGAAACCGCGTTGTTAGATGTTTCATAAGTTCGTCAAACTAGTACAAAGCTCATTAAGCCACTTATAAGCACTCATGTTGCATGAAACTTGGTTTAGAGTCCTAGAAACGCGTTGTTAGATGTTTCATAAGTTCGTAAAACTAGCATAAAGCTCATTGAGACACTTATAAGCACTCATGTTGCATGAAACTTGGTTTAGAGTCCTAGAAACCGCGTTGTTAGAATTTTCATAAGTTCGTCAAACTAGTACAAAGCTCATTGAGCCACTTATAAGCACTCATGTTGCATGAAACTTGGTTTAGAAACGCGTTGTTAGATGTCCATAAGTTCGTAAACTAGCCTAAAGTCATGAGACACTTATAAGATCATGTTTCATAAGTTCGTAAAACTTGGTTTAGCCTAAAATTATAAGCTCATTGAGACACTTCGTCAAACCAGTACAAAGCTCATTGAATCAATTATAAGCACTCATGTTGCATGAAACTTTGTTTAGAGTCCTAGAAACGCGTTGTTAGATGTTTCGTAAGTTCGTCAAACTAGTACAAAGCTCATTGAAACAATTATAAGCACTCATGTTGCATGAAACTTGGTTTAGAGTCCTAGAAACGCGTTATTAGATGTTTCATAACTTCGTCAAACTAGTACAAAGCTCATTGAGACACTTATAAGCACTCATGTTGCATGAAACTTGGTTTAGAGTCCTAAAAAGGCGTTATTAGATGTTTCATAAGTTCGTCAAACTAGTAAAAAGCTCATTTAGACACTTATAAGCACTCATGTTGCATGAAACTTGGTTTAGAGTCCTAGAAACGCGTTGTTAGATGTTTCATAAATTCGTCAAACTAGTACAAAGATTATTGAGACACTTATAAGCACTCATGTTGCATGAAACCTTGTTTAGAGTCCTAGAAACCGCGTTGTTAGATGTTTCATAAGTTCGTCAAACTAGTACAAAGCTCATTGAGCCACTTATAAGCACTCATGTTGCATGAAACTTGGTTTAGAGTCCTAGAAACGCGTTGTTAGATGTTTCATAAGTTCGTAAAACTAGCATAAAGCTCATTGAGACACTTATAAGCACTCATGTTGCATGAAACTTGGTTTAGAGTCCTAGAAACCGCGTTGTTAGAATTTTCATAAGTTCGTCAAACTAGTACAAAGCTCATTGAGCCACTTATAAGCACTCATGTTGCATGAAACTTGGTTTAGAGTCCTAGAAACGCGTTGTTAGATGTTTCATAAGTTCGTAAAACTAGCCTAAAGCTCATTGAGACACTTATAAGCACTCATGTTGCATGAAACTTGGTTTAGAGTCCTAGAAACGCGTTGTTAGATGTTTCATAAGTTCGTCAAACCAGTACAAAGCTCATTGAATCAATTATAAGCACTCATGTTGCATGAAACTTGGTTTAGAGTCCTAGAAACGCGTTATTAGATGTTTCATAAGTTCGTCAAACTAGTACAAAGCTCATTGAGACACTTATAAGCACTCATGTTGCATGAAACTTGGTTTAGAGTCCTAGAAACGCGTTGTTAGATGTTTCATAAGTTCGTCAAACAAGTACAAAGTTCATTGAGACACTTATAAGAACTCATGTTGCATGAAACTTGGTTTAGAGTCCTAGAAATACGTTGTTAGATGTTTTATCAGTTCATTATATGCCCTCATGTTGAATGCAACTTTGTTAAGACTCCTAGAAACGAGTTGTTAGATGTTTCATAAGTTCGTCAAACTAGTACAAAGCTCATTGAGACACTTATAAGCACTCATGTTCCATGAAACTTGGTTTAGAGTCCTAGAAACGCGTTGTTAGATATTTCATAAGTTCGTCAAACTAGTACAAAGCTCATTGAGACACTTATAAGCACTCATGTTGCATGAAACTTGGTTTAGAGTCCTAGAAACGCTTTGTTAGATGTTTCATAAATTCGTCAAACTAGTACAAAGATTATTGAGACACTTATAAGCACTCATGTTGCATGAAACCTTGTTTAGAGTCCTAGAAACCGCGTTGTTAGATGTTTCATAAGTTCGTCAAACTATTACAAAGCTCATTGAGCCACTTATAAGCACTCATGTTGCATGAAACTTGGTTTAGAGTCCTAGAAACGCGTTGTTAGATGTTTCATAAGTTCGTCAAACTAGTACAAAGCTCACTGAGACACTTATAAGCACTCATGTTGCATGAAACTTGGTTTAGAGTCCTAGAAACGCGTTGTTAGATGTTTCATAAGTTCGTCAAACTAGTACAAAGCTCATTGAAACAATTATAAGCACTCATGTTGCATGAAACTTGGTTTAGAGTCCTAGAAACGCGTTATTAGATGTTTCATAAGTTCGTCAAACTAGTACAAAGCTCATTGAGACACTTATAAGCACTCATGTTGCATGAAACTTGGTTTAGAGTCCTAGAAAGGCGTTATTAGATGTTTCATAAGTTCGTCAAACTAGTAAAAAGCTCATTTAGACACTTATAAGCACTCATGTTGCATGAAACTTGGTTTAGAGTCCTAGAAACGCGTTGTTAGATGTTTCATAAATTCGTCAAACTAGTACAAAGATTATTGAGACACTTATAAGCACTCATGTTGCATGAAACCTTGTTTAGAGTCCTAGAAACCGCTTTGTTAGATGTTTCATAAGTTCGTCAAACTAGTACAAAGCTCATTGAGCAACTTATAAGCACTCATGTTGCATGAAACTTGGTTTAGAGTCCTAGAAACGCGTTGTTATATGTTTCATAAGTTCGTCAAACTAGTACAAAGCTCATTGAGACACTTATAAGCACTCATGTTGCATGAAACTTGGTTTAGAGTCCTAGAAACCGCGTTGTTAGATGTTTCATAAGTTCATCAAACTAGTACAAAGCTCATTGAGACACTTATAAGCACTCATGTTGCATGAAACTTGGTTTAGAGTCCTGGAAACGCGTTGTTAGATGTTTCATAAGATCGTTAAACTTGTACAAAGCTCATTGAGACACTTATAAGCACTAATGTTGCATGAAACTTGGTTTAGAGTTCTAGAAACGCTTTGTTAGATATTTCATAAGTTCGTCAAACATGTACACAGCTCACTGAGACACTTATATGCATTTATGTTGCATGAAACATGGTTAAGACTCCTAGAAACGCGTTGTTAGATGTTTCATAAGTTCGTCAAACTAGTAAAAAGCTCATTGAGACACTTATAAGCACTCATGTTGCATGAAACTTGGTTTAGAGTCCTAGAAACCGCGTTGTTAGATGTTTCATAAGTTCGTAAAACTAGTACAAAACTCATTGAGCCACTTATAAGCACTCATATTGCATGAAACTTGGTTTAGAGTCCTAGAAACGCGTTGTTAGATGTTTCATAAGTTCGTCAAACAAGTACAAAGCTCATTGAAACACTTATAAGAACTTATGTTGCATGAAACTTGGTTTAGAGTCCTAGAAATACGTTGTTAGATGTTTTATCAGTTCGTTAAACTTGTACAAAACTCATTGAGACACTTATATGCCCTCATGTTGAATGCAACTTTGTTAAGACTCCTAGAAACGAGTTGTTAGATGATTCATAAGTTCGTCAAACTAGTACAAAGCTCATTGAGACACTTATAAGCACTCATGTTGCATGAAACTTGGTTGAGAGTCCTAGCAACCACGTTTTTAGATGTTTCATAAGTTCGTCAAACTAGTACAAAGCTCATTGAGACAATTATAAGCACTCATGTTGCATGAAACTTGGTTGAGAGTCCTAGCAACCACGTTTTTAGATGTTTCATAAGTTCGTCAAACTTGTACAAAGCTCATTGAGACACTTATAAGCACTCATGTTGCATGAAACTTGGTTTAGAGTCCTAGAAACGCGTTGTTATATGTTTCATAATTTCGTCAAACTAGTACAAAGCTCATTGAGACACTTATAAGCACTCAAGTTGCATGAAACTTGGTTTAGAGTCCTAGAAACCGCGTTGTTAGATGTTTCATAAGTTCATCAAACTAGTACAAAGCTCATTGAGACACTTATAATCACTCATGTTGCATGAAACTTGGTTTAGAGTCCTAGAAACACGTTGTTAGATGTTTCATAAGATCGTTAAACTTGTACAAAGCTCATTGAGAAACTTATAAACACTCATGTTGCATGAAACTTGGTTTAGAGTCCTAGAAACGCTTTGTTAGATGTTTCATAAGTTCGTCAAACTTGTACACAGCTCATTGAGACACTTATATGCACTGATGTTGCATGAAACTTGGTTAAGACTCCTAGAAACGCGTTGTTAGATGTTTCATAAGTTCGTCAAACTAGTACAAAGCTCATTGAGACAATTATAAGCACTCATGTTGCATGAAACTTGGTTTAGAGTCCTAGAAACGCGTTGTTAGATGTTTCATAAGTTCGTCAAACTAGTACAAAGCTCATTGAGACGCTTATAAGCACTCATGTTGCATGAAACTTTCTTTAGAGTCCTAGAAACGCGTTGTTAGATGTTTCATAAGTTTGTCAAACTTGTACAAAGCTCATTGAGACACTTATATGCACTGATGTTGCATGAAACTTGGTTAAGACTCCTAGAAACGCGTTGTTAGATGTTTCATAAGTTCGTCATACTAGTACAAAGCTCATTGAGACAGTTATAAGTACTCATGTTGCATGAAACTTTGTTTAGAGTCCTAGAAACGCATTGTTAGATGTTTCATAAATTCGTCAAACTAGTACAAAGATTATTGAGACACTTATAAGCAATCATGTTGCATGAAACTTGGTTTAGAGTCATAGAAACGCGTTGTTAGATGTTTCATAAGTTCGTCAAACTTGTACAAATCTCCTTGAGACACTTATATGCACTGATGTTGCATGAAACTTGGTTAAGACTCCTAGAAACGCGTTGTTAGATGTTTCATAAGTTCGTCAAACAGTACAAAGCTCATTGAGACAATTATAAGCACTCATGTTGCATGAAACTTGGTTGAGAGTCCTAGCAACTACGTTTTTAGATGTTTCATAAGTTCGTCAAACTTGTACAAAGCTCATTGAGACACTTATAAGCACTCATGTTGCATGAAACTTGGTTTAGAGTCCTAGAAACGCGCGTTGTTATATGTTTCATAAGTTCGTCAACTAGTACAAAGCTCATTGAGACACTTATAAGCACTCATGTTGCATGAAACTTGGTTTAGAGTCCTAGAAACCGCGTTGTTAGATGTTTCATAAGTTCATCAAACAAGTACAAAGCTCATTGAGACACTTATAAGCACTCATGTT
Source organism: Cochlearia excelsa (assembly GCA_963556525.1). Lineage (NCBI taxonomy): Eukaryota > Viridiplantae > Streptophyta > Magnoliopsida > Brassicales > Brassicaceae > Cochlearia > Cochlearia excelsa. The sequence continues at coordinate 54,597 of CAUVZT010000026.1, read as the reverse complement.
GCATGAAACTTTGTTTAGAGTCCTAGAAACGCGTTGTTAGATGTTTCATAAGATCGTTAAACTTGTACAAAGCTCATTGAGAAAATTATAAGCACTCATGTTGCATGAAACTTGGTTTAGAGTCCTAGAAACGCTTTGTTAGATGTTTCATAAGTTCGTCAAACTTGTACACAGCTCATTGAGACACTTATATGCACTGATGTTGCATGAAACTTGGTTAAGACTCCTAGAAACGCGTTGTTAGATGTTTCATAAGTTCGTCAAACTAGTACAAAGCTCATTGAGACAATTATAAGCACTCATGTTGCATGAAACTTGGTTTAGAGTCCTAGAAACGCGTTGTTAGATGTTTCATAAGTTCGTCAAACTAGTACAAAGCTCATTGAGACACTTATATGCACTGATGTTGTATGAAACTTGGTTAAGACTCCTAGAAACGCGTTGTTAGATGTTTCATAAGTTCGTCATACTAGTACAAAGCTCATTGAGACACTTATAAGCACTCATGTTGCATGAAACTTTGTTTAGAGTCCTAGAAACGCGTTGTTAGATGTTTCATAAGTTCGTCAAACTTGTACAAAGCTCATTGAGACACTTATATGCACTGATGTTGCATGAAACTTGGTTAAGACTACTAGAAACGCGTTGTTAGATGTTTCATAAGTTCGTCATACTAGTACAAAGCTCATTGAGACACTTATAAGCACTCATGTTGCATGAAACTTGGTTTAGAGTCCTAGAAACGCGTTGTTAGATGTTTCATAAGTTCGTCAAACTAGTACAAACCTCATTGAGACACTTATAAGCACTCATGTTGCATGAAACTTGGTTTAGAGTCCTAGAGACGCGTTGTTAGATGTTTCATAAGTTCGTCAAACTAGTACAAAGATTATTGAGACACTTATAAGCACTCATGTTGCATGAAACCTTGTTTAGAGTCCTAGAAACCGCGTTGTTAGATGTTTCATAAGTTCGTCAAACTAGTACAAAGCTTATTGAGCCACTTATAAGCACTCATGTTGCATGAAAATTGGTTTAGAGTCCTAGAAACGCGTTGTTAGATGTTTCATAAGTTCGTCAAACTAGTACAAAGTTCATTGAGACACTTATAAGCACTCATGTTGCATGAAACTTGGTTTAGAGTCCTAGAAACGCGTTGTTAGATGTTTCATAAGTTCTTCAAACTAGTACAAAGCTCATTGAAACAATTATAAGCACTCATGTTGCATGAAACTTGGTTTAGAGTCCTAGAAACGCGTTATTAGATGTTTCATAAGTTCGTCAAACTAGTACAAAGCTCATTGAGACACTTATAAGCACTCATGTTGCATGAAACTTGGTTTACGTCCTAGAAACCGCGTTGTTAGATGTTTCATAAGTTCGTAAAACTAGTACAAAGCTCATTGAGCCACTTATAAGCAGTCATGTTGCATGAAAATTGGTTTAGAGTCCTAGAAACGTGTTGTTAGATGTTTCATAAGTTCGTCAAACAAGTACAAAGCTCATTGACAAACTTATAAGAACTCATGTTGCATGAAACTTGGTTTAGAGTCCTAGAAATACGTTGTTAGATGTTTTATAAGTTCGTCAAACTTGTACAAAACTCATTGAGACACTTCTATGCCCTCATGTTGAATGCAACTTTGTTAAGACTCCTAGAAACGAGTTGTTAGATGTTTCATAAGTTGGTCAAACTAGTACAAAGCTCATTGAGACATTTATAAGCACTCATGTTGCATGAAACTTGGTTTAGAGTCCTAGAAACGCGTTGTTAGATGTTTCATAAGTTCGTCAAACTAGTAAAAAGCTCATTTAGACACTTATAAGCACTCATGTTGCATGAAACTTGGTTTAGAGTCCTAGAAACGCGTTGTTAGATGTTTCATAAGTTCGTCAAACTAGTACAAAGTTCATTGAGACACTTATAAGCACTCATGTTGCATGAAACTTGGTTTACGTCCTAGAAACCGCGTTGTTAGATGTTTCATAAGTTCGTAAAACTAGTACAAAGCTCATTGAGCCACTTATACGCAGTCATGTTGCATGAAAATTGGTTTAGAGTCCTAGAAACGCGTTGTTAGATGTTTCATAAGTTCGTCAAACAAGTACAAACTTCATTGACAAACTTATAAGAACTCATGTTGCATGAAACTTGGTTTAGAGTCCTAGAAATACGTTGTTAGATGTTTTATAAGTTCGTCAAACTTGTACAAAACTCATTGAGACACTTATATGCTCTCATGTTGAATGCAACTTTGTTAAGACTCCTAGAAACGAGTTGTTAGATGTTTCATAAGTTGGTCAAACTAGTACAAAGCTCATTGAGACACTTATAAGCACTCATGTTGCATGAAACTTGGTTTAGAGTCGTAGAAACGCGTTGTTAGATGTTTCATAAGTTCGTCAAACTTGTACAAAGCTCCTTGAGACACTTATGTGCACTGATGTTGCATGAAACTTGGTTAAGACTCCTAGAAACGCGTTGTTAGATGTTTCATAAGTTCGTCAAACTAGTACAAAGCTCATTGAGACAATTATAAGCACTCATGTTGCATGAAACTTGGTTTAGAGTCCTAGCAACCAAGTTTTTAGATGTTTCATAAGTTCGTCAAACTTGTACAAAGCTCATTGAGACACTTATAAGCACTCATGTTGCATGAAACTTGGTTTAGAGTCCTAGAAACGCGTTGTTATATGTTTCATAAGTTCGTCAAACTAGTACAAAGCTCATTGAGACACTTATAAGCACTCATGTTGCATGAAACTTGGTTTAGAGTCCTAGAAACCGCGTTGTTAGATGTTTCATAAGTTCGTCAAACTTGTACAAATCTCCTTGAGACACTTATATGCACTGATGTTGCATGAAACTTGGTTAAGACTCCTAGAAACGCGTTGTTAGATGTTTCATAAGTTCGTCAAACCAGTACAAAGCTCATTGAGACAATTATAAGCACTCATGTTGCATGAAACTTGGTTTAGAGTCCTAGAAACACATTGTTAGATGTTTAATAAGATCGTTAAACTTGTACAAAGCTCATTGAGACACTTATAAGCACTCATGTTGCATGAAACTTGGTTTAGAGTCCTAGAAACGCTTTGTTAGATGTTTCATAAGTTCGTCAAACTTGTACACAGCTCATTGAGACACTTATATGCACTGATGTTGCATGAAACATGGTTAAGACTCCCTAGAAACGCGTTGTTAGATGTTTCATAAGTTCGTCAAACTAGTACAAAGCTCATTGAGACAATTATAAGCACTCATGTTGCATGAAACTTGGTTTAGAGTCCTAGAAACGCGTTGTTAGATGTTTCATAAGTTCGTCAAACTAGTACAAAGCTCATTGAGACACTTATAAGCACTCATGTTGCATGAAACTTGGTTTAGAGTCCTAGAAACCGCGTTGTTAGATGTTTCATAAGTTCGTAAAACTAGTACAAAGCTCATTGAGCCACTTATAAGCACTCATGTTGCATGAAACTTGGTTTAGAGTCCTAGAAACGCGTTGTTAGATGTTTCATAAGTTCGTCAAACAAGTACAAAGCTCATTGAGACACTTATAAGAACTCATGTTGCATGAAACTTGGTTTAGAGTCCTAGAAATACGTTGTTAGATGTTTTATTAGTTCGTTAAACTTGTACAAAACTCATTGAGACACTTATATGCCCTCATGTTGAATGCAACTTTGTTAAGACTCCTAGAAACGAGTTGTTAGATGTTTCATAAGTTCGTCAAACTAGTACAAAGCTCATTGAGACACTTTTTTTTTTTGTCAACAACTCATTGAGACACTTATAATCACTCATGTTGCATGAAACTTGGTTTAGAGTCCTAGAAACGCGTTGTTAGATGTTTCATAAGTTCGTCAAACTTGTACAAAGCTCCTTGAGACACTTATATGCACTGATGTTGCATGAAACTTGGTTAAGACTCCTAGAAACGCGTTGTTAGATGTTTCATAAGTTCGTCAAACTAGTACAAAGCTCATTGAGACAATTATAAGCACTCATGTTGCATAAAACTTGGTTGAGAGTCCTAGCAACCACGTTTTTAGATGTTTCATAAGTTCGTCAAACTTGTACAAAGCTCATTGAGACACTTATAAGCACTCAAGTTGCATGAAACTTGGTTTAGAGTCCTAGAAACGCGTTGTTAATGTTTCATAAGTTCGTCAAACTAGTACAAAGCTCATTGAGACACTTATAAGCACTCATGTTGCATGAAAGTTGGTTTAGAGTCCTAGAAACCGCATTGTTAGATGTTTTATAAGTTCATCAAACTAGTACAAAGCTCATTGAGACACTTATAAGTACTCATGTTGCATGAAAATTGGTTTAGAGTCCTAGAAACGCGTTGTTAGATGTTTCATAAGATCGTTAAACTTGTACAAAGCTCATTGAGAAACTTATAAGCACTCATGTTGCATGAAACTTGGTTTAGAGTCCTAGAAACGCTTTTTAGATGTTTCATAAGTTCGTCAAAACTTGTACAGCAGCTCATTGAGACACTTATATGCACTGATGTTGCATGAAACTTGGTTAAGACTCCTAGAAACGCGTTGTTAGATGTTTCATAAGTTCGTCAAACTAGTACAAAGCTCATTGAGACAATTATAAGCACTCATGTTGCATGAAACTTGGTTTAGAGTCCTAGAAATGCGTTGTTAGATGTTTCATAAGTTCGTCAAACTAGTACAAAGCTCATTGAGACGCTTATAAGCACTCATGTTGCATGAAACTTTCTTTAGAGTCCTAGAAACGCGTTGTTAGATGTTTCATAAGTTTGTCAAACTTGTACAAAGATCATTGAGACACTTATATGCACGATGTTGCATGAAACTTGGTTAAGACTCCTAGAAACGCGTTGTTAGATGTTTCATAAGTTCGTCATACTAGTACAAAGCTCATTGAGACAGTTATAAGCACTCATGTTGCATGAAACTTTGTTTAGAGTCCTAGAAACGCATTGTTAGATGTTTCATAAATTCGTCAAACTAGTACAAAGATTATTGAGACACTTATAAGCAATCATGTTGCATGAAACTTGGTTTAGAGTCCTAGAAACGCGTTGTTAGATGTTTCATAAGTTCGTCAAACTTGTACAAATCTCCTTGAGACACTTATATGCACTGATGTTGCATGAAACATGGTTAAGACTCCTAGAAACGCGTTGTTAGATGTTTCATAAGTTCGTCAAACTAGTACAAAGCTCATTGAGACAATTATAAGCACTCATGTTGCATGAAACTTGGTTTAGAGTCCTAGAAACGCGTTGTTAGATGTTTCATAAGTTCGTCAAACTAGTACAAAGCTCATTGAGACACTTATAAGCACTCATGTTGCATGAAACTTGGTTTAGAGTCCTAGAAACCGCGTTGTTAGATGTTTCATAAGTTCGTAAAACTAGTACAAAGCTCATTGAGCCACTTATAAGCACTCATGTTGCATGAAACTTGGTTTAGAGTCCTAGAAACGCGTTGTTAGATGTTTTATAAGTTCGTCAAACTTGTACAAAACTCATTGAGACACTTCTATGCCCTCATGTTGAATGCAACTTTGTTAAGACTCCTAGAAACGAGTTGTTAGATGTTTCATAAGTTGGTCAAACTAGTACAAAGCTCATTGAGACACTTATAAGCACTCATGTTGCATGAAACTTGGTTTAGAGTCCTAGAAACGCGTTGTTAGATGTTTCATAAGTTCGTCAAACTAGTAAAAAGCTCATTTAGACACTTATAAGCACTCATGTTGCATGAAACTTGGTTTAGAGTCCTAGAAACGCGTTGTTAGATGTTTCATAAGTTCGTCAAACTAGTACAAAGTTCATTGAGACACTTATAAGCACTCATGTTGCATGAAACTTGGTTTACGTCCTAGAAACCCGCGTTGTTAGATGTTTCATAAGTTCGTAAAACTAGTACAAAGCTCATTGAGCCACTTATAAGCAGTCATGTTGCATGAAAATTGGTTTAGAGTCCTAGAAACGCGTTGTTAGATGTTTCATAAGTTCGTCAAACAAGTACAAACTTCATTGACAAACTTATAAGAACTCATGTTGCATGAAACTTGGTTTAGAGTCCTAGAAATACGTTGTTAGATGTTTTATAAGTTCGTCAAACTTGTACAAAACTCATTGAGACACTTATATGCTCTCATGTTGAATGCAACTTTGTTAAGACTCCTAGAAACGAGTTGTTAGATGTTTCATAAGTTGGTCAAACTAGTACAAAGCTCATTGAGACACTTATAAGCACTCATGTTGCATGAAACTTGGTTTAGAGTCGTAGAAACGCGTTGTTAGATGTTTCATAAGTTCGTCAAACTTGTACAAAGCTCCTTGAGACACTTATGTGCACTCGATGTTGCATGAAACTTGGTTAAGACTCCTAGAAACGCGTTGTTAGATGTTTCATAAGTTCGTCAAACTAGTACAAAGCTCATTGAGACAATTATAAGCACTCATGTTGCATGAAACTTGGTTTAGAGTCCTAGCAACCAAGTTTTTAGATGTTTCATAAGTTCGTCAAACTTGTACAAAGCTCATTGAGACATTTATAAGCACTCATGTTGCATGAAACTTGGTTTAGAGTCCTAGAAACGCGTTGTTATATGTTTCATAAGTTCGTCAAACTAGTACAAAGCTCATTGAGACACTTATAAGCACTCATGTTGCATGAAACTTGGTTTAGAGTCCTAGAAACCGCGTTGTTAGATGTTTCATAAGTTAGTCAAACTTGTACAAATCTCCTTGAGACACTTATATGCACCGATGTTGCATGAAACTTGGTTAAGACTCCTAGAAACGCGTTGTTAGATGTTTCATAAGTTCGTCAAACCAGTACAAAGCTCATTGAGACAATTATAAGCACTCATGTTGCATGAAACTTGGTTTAGAGTCCTAGAAACACATTGTTAGATGTTTAATAAGATCGTTAAACTTGTACAAAGTTCATTGAGACACTTATAAGCACTCATGTTGCATGAAACTTGGTTTAGAGTCCTAGAAACGCTTTGTTAGATGTTTCATAAGTTCGTCAAACTTGTACACAGCTCATTGAGACACTTATATGCACTGATGTTGCATGAAACTTGGTTAAGACTCCTAGAAACGCGTTGTTAGATGTTTCATAAGTTCGTCAAACTAGTACAAAGCTCATTGCGACAATTATAAGCACTCATGTTGCATGAAACTTGGTTTAGAGTCCTAGAAACGCGTTGTTAGATGTTTCATAAGTTCGTCAAACTAGTACAAAGCTCATTGAGACACTTATAAGCACTCATGTTGCATGAAACTTGGTTTAGAGTCCTAGAAACGCGTTGTTAGATGTTTCATAAGTTCGTAAAACTAGTACAAAGCTCATTGAGCCACTTATAAGCACTCATGTTGCATGAAACTTGGTTTAGAGTCCTAGAAACGCGTTGTTAGATGTTTCATAAGTTCGTCAAACAAGTACAAAGCTCATTGAGACACTTATAAGAACTCATGTTGCATGAAACTTGGTTTAGAGTCCTAGAAATACGTTGTTAGATGTTTTATCAGTTCGTTAAACTTGTACAAAACTCATTGAGACACTTATATGCCCTCATGTTGAATGCAACTTTGTTAAGACTCCTAGAAACGAGTTGTTAGATGTTTCATAAGTTCGTCAAACTAGTACAAAGCTCATTGAGACACTTTTTTTTTTGTCAACAACTCATTGAGACACTTATAATCACTCATGTTGCATGAAACTTGGGTTTAGAGTCCTAGAAACGCGCGTTGTTAGATGTTTCATAAGTTCGTCAAACTTGTACAAAGCTCCTTGAGACACTTATATGCACCGATGTTGCATGAAACTTGGTTAAGACTCCTAGAAACGCGTTGTTAGATGTTTCATAAGTTTGTCAAACTAGTACAAAGCTCATTGAGACAATTATAAGCACTCATGTTGCATAAAACTTGGTTGAGAGTCCTAGCAACCACGTTTTTAGATGTTTCATAAGTTCGTCAAACTTGTACAAAGCTCATTGAGACACTTATAAGCACTCAAGTTGCATGAAACTTGGTTTAGAGTCCTAGAAACGCGTTGTTAATGTTTCATAAGTTCGTCAAACTAGTACAAAGCTCATTGAGACACTTATAAGCACTCATGTTGCATGAAAGTTGGTTTAGAGTCTTAGAAACCGCATTGTTAGATGTTTTATAAGTTCATCAAACTAGTACAAAGCTCATTGAGACACTTATAAGTACTCATGTTGCATGAAAATTGGTTTAGAGTCCTAGAAACGCGTTGTTAGATGTTTCATAAGATCGTTAAACTTGTACAAAGCTCATTGAGAAACTTATAAGCACTCATGTTGCATGAAACTTGGTTTAGAGTCCTAGAAACGCTTTTTTAGATGTTTCATAAGTTCGTCAAACTTGTACACAGCTCATTGAGACACTTATATGCACTGATGTTGCATGAAACTTGGTTAAGACTCCTAGAAACGCGTTGTTAGATGTTTCATAAGTTCGTCAAACTAGTACAAAGCTCATTGAGACAATTATAAGCACTCATGTTGCATGAAACTTGGTTTAGAGTCCTAGAAATGCGTTGTTAGATGTTTCATAAGTTCGTCAAACTAGTACAAAGCTCATTGAGACGCTTATAAGCACTCATGTTGCATGAAACTTTCTTTAGAGTCCTAGAAACGCGTTGTTAGATGTTTCATAAGTTTGTCAAACTTGTACAAAGATCATTGAGACACTTATATGCACTGATGTTGCATGAAACTTGGTTAAGACTCCTAGAAACGCGTTGTTAGATGTTTCATAAGTTCGTCATACTAGTACAAAGCTCATTGAGACAGTTATAAGCACTCATGTTGCATGAAACTTTGTTTAGAGTCCTAGAAACGCATTGTTAGATGTTTCATAAATTCGTCAAACTAGTACAAAGATTATTGAGACACTTATAAGCAATCATGTTGCATGAAACTTGGTTTAGAGTCCTAGAAACGCGTTGTTAGATGTTTCATAAGTTCGTCAAACTTGTACAAATCTCCTTGAGACACTTATATGCACTGATGTTGCATGAAACTTGGTTAAGACTCCTAGAAACGCGTTGTTAGATGTTTCATAAGTTCGTCAAACCAGTACAAAGCTCATTGAGACAATTATAAGCACTCATGTTGCATGAAACTTGGTTGAGAGTCCTAGCAACCACGTTTTTAGATGTTTCATAAGTTCGTCAAACTTGTACAAAGCTCATTGAGACACTTATAAGCACTCATGTTGCATGAAACTTGGTTTAGAGTCCTAGAAACGCGTTGTTATATGTTTCATAAGTTCGTCAAACTTGTACAAAGCTCCTTGAGACACTTATATGCACTTGATGTTGCATGAAACTTGGTTAAGACTCCTAGAAACGCGTTGTTAGATGTTTCATAAGTTAGTCAAACTTGTACAAATCTCCTTGAGACACTTATATGCACCGATGTTGCATGAAACTTGGTTAAGACTCCTAGAAACGCGTTGTTAGATGTTTCATAAGTTCGTCAAACCAGTACAAAGCTCATTGAGACAATTATAAGCACTCATGTTGCATGAAACTTGGTTTAGAGTCCTAGAAACACATTGTTAGATGTTTAATAAGATCGTTAAACTTGTACAAAGTTCATTGAGACACTTATAAGCACTCATGTTGCATGAAACTTGGTTTAGAGTCCTAGAAACGCTTTGTTAGATGTTTCATAAGTTCGTCAAACTTGTACACAGCTCATTGAGACACTTATATGCACCGATGTTGCATGAAACATGGTTAAGACTCCTAGAAACGCGTTGTTAGATGTTTCATAAGTTCGTCAAACTAGTACAAAGCTCATTGCGACAATTATAAGCACTCATGTTGCATGAAACTTGGTTTAGAGTCCTAGAAACGCGTTGTTAGATGTTTCATAAGTTCGTCAAAACTAGTACAAAGCTCATTGAGACACTTATAAGCACTCATGTTGCATGAAACTTGGTTTAGAGTCCTAGAAACCGCGTTGTTAGATGTTTCATAAGTTCGTAAAACTAGTACAAAGCTCATTGAGCCACTTATAAGCACTCATGTTGCATGAAACTTGGTTTAGAGTCCTAGAAACGCGTTGTTAGATGTTTCATAAGTTCGTCAAACAAGTACAAAGCTCATTGAGACACTTATAAGAACTCATGTTGCATGAAACTTGGTTTAGAGTCCTAGAAATACGTTGTTAGATGTTTTATCAGTTCGTTAAACTTGTACAAAACTCATTGAGACACTTATATGCCCTCATGTTGAATGCAACTTTGTTAAGACTCCTAGAAACGAGTTGTTAGATGTTTCATAAGTTCGTCAAACTAGTACAAAGCTCATTGAGACACTTTTTTTTTTGTCAACAACTCATTGAGACACTTATAATCACTCATGTTGCATGAAACTTGGTTTAGAGTCCTAGAAACGCGTTGTTAGATGTTTCATAAGTTCGTCAAACTTGTACAAAGCTCCTTGAGACACTTATATGCACTGATGTTGCATGAAACTTGGTTAAGACTCCTAGAAACGCGTTGTTAGATGTTTCATAAGTTTGTCAAACTAGTACAAAGCTCATTGAGACAATTATAAGCACTCATGTTGCATAAAACTTGGTTGAGAGTCCTAGCAACCACGTTTTAGATGTTTCATAAGTTCGTCAAACTTGTACAAAGCTCATTGAGACACTTATAAGCACTCAAGTTGCATGAAACTTGGTTTAGAGTCCTAGAAACGCGTTGTTAATGTTTCATAAGTTCGTCAAACTAGTACAAAGCTCATTGAGACACTTATAAGCACTCATGTTGCATGAAAGTTGGTTTAGAGTCTTAGAAACCGCATTGTTAGATGTTTTATAAGTTCATCAAACTAGTACAAAGCTCATTGAGACACTTATAAGTACTCATGTTGCATGAAAATTGGTTTAGAGTCCTAGAAACGCGTTGTTAGATGTTTCATAAGATCGTTAAACTTGTACAAAGCTCATTGAGAAACTTATAAGCACTCATGTTGCATGAAACTTGGTTTAGAGTCCTAGAAACGCTTTTTTAGATGTTTCATAAGTTCGTCAAACTTGTACACAGCTCATTGAGACACTTATATGCACTGATGTTGCATGAAACTTGGTTAAGACTCCTAGAAACGCGTTGTTAGATGTTTCATAAGTTCGTCAAACTAGTACAAAGCTCATTGAGACAATTATAAGCACTCATGTTGCATGAAACTTGGTTTAGAGTCCTAGAAATGCGTTGTTAGATGTTTCATAAGTTCGTCAAACTAGTACAAAGCTCATTGAGACACGCTTATAAGCACTCATGTTGCATGAAACTTTCTTTAGAGAGTCCTAGAAACGCGTTGTTAGATGTTTCATAAGTTTGTCAAACTTGTACAAAGATCATTGAGACACTTATATGCACTCGATGTTGCATGAAACTTGGTTAAGACTCCTAGAAACGCGTTGTTAGATGTTTCATAAGTTCGTCATACTAGTACAAAGCTCATTGAGACAGTTATAAGCACTCATGTTGCATGAAACTTTGTTTAGAGTCCTAGAAACGCATTGTTAGATGTTTCATAAATTCGTCAAACTAGTACAAAGATTATTGAGACACTTATAAGCAATCATGTTGCATGAAACTTGGTTTAGAGTCCTAGAAACGCGTTGTTAGATGTTTCATAAGTTCGTCAAACTTGTACAAATCTCCTTGAGACACTTATATGCACTGATGTTGCATGAAACTTGGTTAAGACTCCTAGAAACGCGTTGTTAGATGTTTCATAAGTTCGTCAAACCAGTACAAAGCTCATTGAGACAATTATAAGCACTCATGTTGCATGAAACTTGGTTGAGAGTCCTAGCAACCACGTTTTTAGATGTTTCATAAGTTCGTCAAACTTGTACAAAGCTCATTGAGACACTTATAAGCACTCATGTTGCATGAAACTTGGTTTAGAGTCCTAGAAACGCGTTGTTAATATGTTTCATAAGTTCGTCAACTAGTACAAAGCTCATTGAGACACTTATAAGCACTCATGTTGCATGAAACTTGGTTTAGAGTCCTAGAAACCGCGTTGTTAGATGTTTCATAAGTTCATCAAACAAGTACAAAGCTCATTGAGACACTTATATAAGCACTCATGTTGCATGAAACTTGGTTTAGAGTCCTAGAAACGCGTTGTTAGATGTTTCATAAGATCGTTAAACTTGTACAAAGCTCATTGAGAAAATTATAAGCACTCATGTTGCATGAAACTTGGTTTAGAGTCCTAGAAACGCTTTGTTAGATGTTTCATACGTTCGTCAAACTTGTACACAAGCTCATTGAGACACTTATATGCACTCGATGTTGCATGAAACTTGGTTAAGACTCCTAGAAACGCGTTGTTAGATGTTTCATAAGTTCGTCAAACTAGTACAAAACTCATTGAGACAATTATAAGCACTCATGTTGCATGAAACTTGGTTTAGAGTCCTAGAAACGCGTTGTTAGATGTTTCATAAGTTCTTCAAAACTAGTACAAAGCTCATTGAGACACTTATATGCACTCGATGTTGCATGAAACTTGGTTAAGACTCCTAGAAACGCGTTGTTAGATGTTTCATAAGTTCGTCATACTAGTACAAAGCTCATTGAGACACTTATAAGCACTCATGTTGCATGAAACTTTGTTTAGAGTCCTAGAAACGCGTTGTTAGATGTTTCATAAGTTCGTCAAACTTGTACAAAGCTCATTGAGACACTTATATGCACACTGATGTTGCATGAAACTTGGTTAAGACTCCTAGAAACGCGTTGTTAGATGTTTCATAAGTTCGTCATACTAGTACATAGCTCATTGAGACACTTATAAGCACTCATGTTGCATGAAACTTGGTTTAGAGTCCTAGAAACGCGTTGTTAGATGTTTCATAAGTTCGTCAAACTAGTACAAAGCTCATTGAGACACTTATAAGCACTCATGTTGCATGAAACTTGGTTTAGAGTCCTAGAGACGCGTTGTTAGATGTTTCATAAGTTCGTCAAACTAGTACAAAGATTATTGAGACATTTATAAGCACTCATATTGCATGAAACCTTGTTTAGAGTCCTAGAAACCCGCGTTGTTAGATGTTTCATAAGTTCGTCAAACTAGTACAAAGCTTATTGAGCCACTTATAAGCACTCATGTTGCATGAAAATTGGTTTAGAGTCCTAGAAACGCGTTGTTAGATGTTTCATAAGTTCGTCAAACTAGTACAAAGTTCATTGAGACACTTATAAGCACTCATGTTGCATGAAACTTGTTTTAGAGTCCTAGAAACGCGTTGTTAGATGTTTCATAAGTTCTTCAAACTAGTACAAAGCTCATTGAAACAATTATAAGCACTCATGTTGCATGAAACTTGGTTTAGAGTCCTAGAAACGCGTTATTAGATGTTTCATAAGTTCGTCAAACTAGTACAAAGCTCATTGAGACACTTATTATAAGCACTCATGTTGCATGAAACTTGGTTTACGTCCTAGAAACCGCGTTGTTAGATGTTTCATAAGTTCGTAAAACTAGTACAAAGCTCATTGAGCCACTTATAAGCAGTCATGTTGCATGAAAATTGGTTTAGAGTCCTAGAAACGTGTTGTTAGATGTTTCATAAGTTCGTCAAACAAGTACAAAGCTCATTGACAAACTTATAAGAACTCATGTTGCATGAAACTTGGTTTAGAGTCCTAGAAATACGTTGTTAGATGTTTTATAAGTTCGTCAAACTTGTACAAAACTCATTGAGACACTTCTATGCCCTCATGTTGAATGCAACTTTGTTAAGACTCCTAGAAACGAGTTGTTAGATGTTTCATAAGTTGGTCAAACTAGTACAAAGCTCATTGAGACACTTATAAGCACTCATGTTGCATGAAACTTGGTTTAGGGTCCTATAAACGCGTTGTTAGATGTTTCATAAGTTCGTCAAACTAGTAAAAAGCTCATTTAGACACTTATAAGCACTCATGTTGCATGAAACTTGGTTTAGAGTCCTAGAAACGGGTTGTTAGATGTTTCATAAGTTCGTCAAACTAGTACAAAGTTCATTGAGACACTTATAAGCACTCATGTTGCATGAAACTTGGTTTACGTCCTAGAAACCGCGTTGTTAGATGTTTCATAAGTTCGTAAAACTAGTACAAAGCTCATTGAGCCACTTATAAGCAGTCATGTTGCATGAAAATTGGTTTAGAGTCCTAGAAACGCGTTGTTAGATGTTTCATAAGTTCGTCAAACAAGTACAAACCTCATTGACAAACTTATAAGAACTCATGTTGCATGAAACTTGGTTTAGAGTCCTAGAAATACGTTGTTAGATGTTTTATAAGTTCGTCAAACTTGTACAAAACTCATTGAGACACTTATATGCCCTCATGTTGAATGCAACTTTGTTAAGACTCCTAGAAACGAGTTGTTAGATGTTTCATAAGTTGGTCAAACTAGTACAAAGCTCATTGAGACACTTATAAGCACTCATGTTGCATGAAACTTGGTTTAGAGTCGTAGAAACGCGTTGTTAGATGTTTCATAAGTTCGTCAAACTTGTACAAAGCTCCTTGAGACACTTATGTGCACTGATGTTGCATGAAACTTGGTTAAGACTCCTAGAAACGCGTTGTTAGATGTTTCATAAGTTCGTCAAACTAGTACAAAGCTCATTGAGACAATTATAAGCACGATGTTGCATGAAACTTGGTTTAGAGTCCTAGCAACCAAGTTTTTAGATGTTTCATAAGTTCGTCAAACTTGTACAAAGCTCATTGAGACACTTATAAGCACTCATGTTGCATGAAACTTGGTTTAGAGTCCTAGAAACGCGTTGTTATATGTTTCATAAGTTCGTCAAACTAGTACAAAGCTCATTGAGACACTTATAAGCACTCATGTTGCATGAAACTTGGTTTAGAGTCCTAGAAACCGCGTTGTTAGTTGTTTCATAAGTTCATCAAACTAGTACAAAGCTCATTGAGACACTTATAAGCACTCATGTTGCATGAAACTTGGTTTAGAGTCCTAGAAACACATTGTTAGATGTTTCATAAGATCGTTAAACTTGTACAAAGCTCATTGAGACACTTATAAGCACTCATGTTGCATGAAACTTGTTTTAGAGTCCTAGAAACGCTTTGTTAGATGTTTCATAAGTTCGTAAAACTTGTACACAACTCATTGAGACACTTATATGCACTGATGTTGCATGAAACATGGTTAAGACTCCGAGAAACGCGTTGTTAGATGTTTCATAAGTTCGTCAAACTAGTACAAAGCTCATTGAGACAATTATAAGCACTCATGTTGCATGAAACTTGGTTTAGAGTCCTAGAAACGCGTTGTTAGATGTTTCATAAGTTCGTCAAACTAGTACAAAGCTCATTGAGACACTTATAAGCACTCATGTTGCATGAAACTTGTTTTAGAGTCCTAGAAACGCTTTGTTAGATGTTTCATAAGTTCGTAAAACTAGTACAAAGCTCATTGAGCCACTTATAAGCACTCATGTTGCATGAAACTTGGTTTAGAGTCCTAGAAACGCGTTGTTAGATGTTTCATAAGTTCGTCAAACAAGTACAAAGCTCATTGAGTCACTTATAAGAACTCATGTTGCATGAAACTTGGTTTAGAGTCCTAGAAATACGTTGTTAGATGTTTTATCAGTTCGTTAAACTTGTACAAAACTCATTGAGACACTTATATGCCCTCATGTTGAATGCAACTTTGTTAAGACTCCTAGAAACGAGTTGTTAGATGTTTCATAAGTTCGTCAAACTAGTACAAAGCTCATTGAGACACTTTTTTTTTGTCAACAACTCATTGAGACACTTATAATCACTCATGTTGCATGAAACTTGGTTTAGAGTCCTAGAAACGCGTTGTTAGATGTTTCATAAGTTCGTCAAACTTGTACAAAGCTCCTTGAGACACTTATATGCACTCGATGTTGCATGAAACTTGGTTAAGACTCCTAGAAACGCGTTGTTAGATGTTTCATAAGTTCGTCAAACTAGTACAAAGCTCATTGAGACAATTATAAGCACTCATGTTGCATAAAACTTGGTTGAGATTTCTAGCAACCACGTTTTTAGATGTTTCATAAGTTCGTCAAACTTGTACAAAGCTCATTGAGACACTTATAAGCACTCAAGTTGCATGAAACTTGTTTTAGAGTCCTAGAAACGCGTTGTTATATGTTTCATAAGTTCGTCAAACTAGTACAAAGCTCATTGAGACACTTATAAGCACTCATGTTGCATGAAAGTTGGTTTAGAGTCCTAGAAACCGCATTGTTAGATGTTTTATAAGTTCATCAAACTAGTACAAAGCTCATTGAGACACTTATAAGTACTCATGTTGCATGAAACTTGGTTTAGAGTCCTAGAAACGCGTTGTTAGATGTTTCATAAGATCGTTAAACTTGTACAAAGCTCATTGAGAAACTTATAAGCACTCATGTTGCATGAAACTTGGTTTAGAGTCCTAGAAACGCTTTTTAGATGTTTCATAAGTTCGTCAAAGTTGTACACAGCTCATTGAGACACTTATATGCACTGATGTAGCATGAAACTTGGTTAAGACTCCTAGAAACGCGTTGTTAGATGTTTCATAAGTTCGTCAAACTAGTACAAAGCTCATTGAGACACTTATAAGCACTCATGTTGCATGAAACTTTTTTAGAGTCCTAGAAACGCGTTGTTAGATGTTTCATAAGTTCGTCAAACTTGTACAAAGCTCATTCGAAACTTATATGCACTGATGTTGCATGAAACTTGGTTAAGACTCCTAGAAACGCGTTGTTAGATGTTTCATAAGTTTGTCAAACTAGTACAAAGCTCATTGAGACACTTATAAGCACTCATGTTAAATGAAACTTGGTTTAGAGTACTAGAAACGCGTTGTTAGATGTTTCATAAGTTCGTCAAACTAGTACAAAGCTCATTGAGACACTTATAAGCACTCATGTTGCATGAAACTTGGTTTAGAGTCCTAGAAACGCGTTGTTAGATGTTTCATAAATTCGTCAAACTAGGACAAAGCTCATTGAGACACTTATAAGCACTCATGTTGCATGAAACTTGGTAAGTCCTAGAAACGCGTTGTTAGATGTTTCATAAGTTTGTAAAACTTGTACAAAGCTCATTGAGACACTTATAAGCACTCATATTGAATGAAACTTGGTTTAGAGTCCTAGAAACGCGTTGTTAGATGTTTCATAAGTTCGTCAAACTAATACAAAGCTCATTGAGACACTTATAAGCACTCATGTTGCATGAAACTTTGTTTAGAGTCCTAGAAACGCGATGTTAGATTTTTCATAAGTTTGTCAAACTAGTGCAAAGCTCATTGAGCCACTTACAAGCACTCATGTTGCATGAAACTTGGTTTAGAGTCATAGAAACGCGTTGTTAGATGTTTCATAAGTTCGTCAAACAAGTACAAAGCTCATTGAGACACTTATAAGTACTCATGTTGCATGAAACTTGGTTTAGAGTCCTAGAAACGTGTTGTTAGATGTTTCATAAGTTCGTCAAACTTTTACAAATCTCATTGAGACACTTATAAGCACTCGTGTTGCATGAAACTTGGTTTAGAGTCCTAGAAACCACATTATTAGATGTTTCATAAGTTCGTCAAACTAGTAAAAAGCTCATTTAGACACTTATAAGCACTCATGTTGCATGAAACTTGGTTTAGAGTCCTAGAAACGCGTTGTTGGATGTTTCATAAGTTCGTCAAACTAGTACAAAGCTCATTGAGATACTTATAAGCACTCATGTTGCATGAAACTTGGTTTAGAGTCCTAGAAACCGCGTTGTTAGATGTTTCATAAGTTCGTAAAACTAGTACAAAGCTCATTGAGCCACTTATAAGCACTCATGTTGCAGGAAACTTGGTTAAGAGTCCTAGAAACGCGTTGTTAGATGTTTCATAAGTTCGTCAAACAAGTACAAAGCTCATTGAGACACTTATAAGAACTCATGTTGCATGAAACTTGTTTTAGAGTCCTAGAAATACGTTGTTAGATGTTTTATCAGTTCGTTAAACTTGTACAAAACTCATTGAGACACTTATATGCCCTCATGTTGAATGCAACTTTGTTAAGACTCCTAGAAACGAGTTGTTAGATGTTTCATAAGTTCGTCAAACTAGTACAAAGCTCATTGAGACACTTATAAGCACTCATGTTGCATGAAACTTGGTTTAGAGTCCTAGAAACGCGTTGTTAGATGTTTCATAAGTTCGTCAAACTTGTACAAAGCTCCTTGAGACACTTATATGCACTGATGTTGCATGAAACTTGGTTAAGACTCCTAGAAACGCGTTGTTAGATGTTTCATAAGTTCGTCAAACTAGTACAAAGCTCATTGAGACAATTATAAGCACTCATGTTGCATGAAACTTGGTTGAGAATCCTAGCAACCACGTTTTTAGATGTTTCATAAGTTCGACAAACTTGTACAAAGCTCATTGAGACACTTATAAGCACTCATGTTGCATGAAACTTGGTTTAGCGTCCTAGAAACGCGTTGTTATATGTTTCATAAGTTCGTTAAACTAGTACAAAGCTCATTGAGACACTTATAAGCACTCGATGTTGCATGAAAGTTGGTTTAGAGTCCTAGAAACCGCATTGTTAGATGTTTCATAAGTTCGACAAACTAGTACAAAGCTCATTGAGACACTTATAAGCACTCATGTTGCATGAAACTTGGTTTAGAGTCCTAGAAACGCGTTGTTAGATGTTTCATAAGATCGTTAAACTTGTACAAAGCTCATTGAGAAACTTATAAGCACTCATGTTGCATGAAACTTGGTTTAGAGTCCTAGAAACGCTTTTTTAGATGTTTCATAAGTTCGTCAAACTTGTACACAGCTCATTGAGACACTTATATGCACTCGATGTTGCATGAAACTTGGTTAAGACTCCTAGAAACGCGTTGTTAGATGTTTCATAAGTTCGTCAAACTAGTACAAAGCTCACTGAGACAATTATAAGCACTCATGTTGCATGAAACTTGGTTTAGAGTCCTAGAAACGCGTTGTTAGATGTTTCATAAGTTCGTCAAACTAGTACAAAGCTCATTGAGACATTTATAAGCACTCATGTTGCATGAAACTTTGTTAAGAGTCCTAGAAACGCGTTGTTAGATGTTTCATAAGTTCGTCAAACTTGTAGAAAGCTCATTGAGACACTTATATGCACCGATGTTGCATGAAACTTGGTTAAGACTCCTAGAAACGCGTTGTTAGATGTTTCATAAGTTCGTCAAACTAGTACAAAGCTCATTGAGACACTTATAAGCACTCATGTTGCATGAAAGTTGATTTAGAGTCCTAGAAACCGTGTTGTTAGATGTTTCATAAGTTCATGAAACTATTACAAAGCTCATTGAGACACTTATAAGCACTCATGTTGCATGAAACTTGGTTTAGAGTCCTAGAAACGCGTTGTTAGATGTTTCATAAGATCGTTAAACTTGTACTAAGCTCATTGAGAAACTTATAAGCACTCATGTTGCATGAAACTTGGTTTAGAGTCCTAGAAACGCTTTGTTAGATGTTTCATAAGTTCGTCAAACTTGTACAAAGCTCATTGAGACACTTATATGCACTCGATGTTGCATGAAACTTGGTTAAGACTCCTAGAAACGCGTTTTTAGATGTTTCATAAGTTCGTCAAACTAGTACAAAGCTCACCGAGACAATTATAAGCACTCATGTTGCATGAAACTTGGTTTAGAGTCCTAGAAACGAGTTGTTAGATGTTTCATAAGTTCGTCAAACTAGTACAAAGCTCATTGAGACACTTATAAGCACTCATGTTGCATGAAACTTTGTTTAGAGTCCTAGAAACGCGTTGTTAGATGTTTCATAAGTTCGTCAAACTTGTACAAAGCTCATTGAGACACTTATATGCACTGATGTTGCATGAAACTTGGTTAAGACTCCTAGAAACGCGTTGTTAGATGTTTCATAAGTTCGTCAAACTAGTACAAAGCTCATTGAGACACTTATAAGCACTCATGTTGCATGAAACTTGGTTTAGAGTCCTAGAAACGCGTTGTTAGATGTTTCATAAGTTCGTCAAACTTGTACAAAGCTCATTGAGACACTTATATGCACTGATGTTGCATGAAACTTGGTTAAGACTCCTAGAAACGCGTTGATAGATGTTTCATAAGTTCGTCAAACTAGTACAAAGCTCATTGAGACACTTATAAGCACTCATGTTGCATGAAACTTGATTTAGAGTCCTAGAAACGCGTTGTTAGATGTTTCATAAGTTCGTCAAACTAGTACAAAGCTCATTGAGACACTTATAAGCACTCATGTTGCATGAAACTTGGTTTAAAGTCCTAGAAACGCGTTGTTAGATGTTTAATAAATTCGTCAAACTAGGAAAAGCTCATTGAGACACTTATAAGCACTCATGTTGCATGAAACTTGGTTTAAAGTCCTAGAAACGCGTTGTTAGATGTTTCATAAGTTCGTAAAACTTGTACAAAGCTCATTGAGACACTTATATGCACGAAGTTGCATGAAACTTTGTTAAGACTCCTAGAAACGCGTTGTTAGATGTTTCATAAGTTCGTCAAACTAGTAAAAAGCTCATTGAGACAATTATAAGCATTCATGTTGCATGAAACTTGGTTTAGAGTCCTAGAAACGCGTTGTTAGATGTTTCATAAGTTCGTCAAACTAGTCCAAAGCTCATTGAGACACTTATAAGCACTCATGTTGCATGAAACTTGGTTTAGAGTCCTAGAAACGCGTTGTTAGATGTTTCATAAATTCGTCAAACTAGGACAAAGCTCATTGAGACACTTATAAGCACTCATGTTGCATGAAACTTGGTTTAAAGTCCTAGAAACGCGTTGTTAGATGTTTCATAAGTTCGTAAAACTTGTACAAAGCTCATTGAGACACTTATAAGCACTCATGTTGAATGAAACTTGGTTTAGAGTCCTAGAAACGCGTTGTTAGATGTTTCATAAGTTCGTCAAACTAATACAAAGCTCATTGAGACACTTATAAGCACTCATGTTACATGAAACTTTGTTTAGAGTCCTAGAAACGCGATGTTAGATTTTTCATAAGTTCGTCAAACTAGTGCAAAGCTCATTGAGCCACTTACAAGAACTCATGTTGCATGAAACTTGGTTTAGAGTCCTAGAAACGCGTTGTTAGATGTTTCATAAGATCGTCAAACAAGTACAAAGCTCATTGAGACACTTATAAGTACTCATGTTGCATGAAACTTGGTTTAGAGTCCTAGAAACGTGTTGTTAGATATTTCATAAGTTCGTCAAACTTGTACAAATCTCATTGAGTCACTTATAAGCACTCATGTTGCATGAAACTTGGTTTAGAGTCCTAGCAACCACGTTGTTAGATGTTTCATAAGTTTTTCAAACTTGTACAAAGCTCATTGAGACACTTATAAGCACTCATGTTGCATGAAACTTGGTTTAAATTCCTAGAAACGCGTTGTTAGATGTTTCATAAGTTCATCAAACTAGAACAAAGCGCATTGAGACACTTATAAGCACTCATGTTACATGAAACTTGATTTAGAGTCCTAGAAACGAGTTGTTAGATGTTTCATAATTTCGTCAAACTTGTACAAATCTCATTGAGACACTTATAATCACTCATTTTGCATGAAACTTGGTTTAGAGTCCTAGCAACCACGTTGTTAGATGTTTCATAAGTTCTTCAAACTTATACAAAGCTCATTGAGACACTTAGAAGCACTCATGTTGCATGAAACTTGGTTTAAATTCCTAGAAACGCGTTGTTAGATGTTTCATAATTTCATCAAACTAGTACAAAGCGCATTGAGACACTTATAAGCACTCATGTTGCATGATACTTGGTTTAGAGTCCTAGAAACGAGTTGTTAGATGTTTCATAATTTCGTCAAACTTGTACAAAGCTCATTGAGACACTTATAAGCAGTCATGGTTCATGAAACTTGGTTTAGAGTCTTAGAAATCGCGTTGTTAGATGTTTCATAAGTTCGATAAACTAGGACAAAGCTCATTGAGCCACTTATAAGCACTCATGTTGCATGAAACTTGGTTTAGAGTCCTA
This sequence comes from Cochlearia excelsa, assembly GCA_963556525.1. Classification (NCBI taxonomy): domain Eukaryota; kingdom Viridiplantae; phylum Streptophyta; class Magnoliopsida; order Brassicales; family Brassicaceae; genus Cochlearia; species Cochlearia excelsa. The sequence goes on along the minus strand of CAUVZT010000026.1, from coordinate 32,472 downwards.
GAAACGCGTTGTTAGATGTTTCATAAGTTCGTCAAACAAGTACAAAGCTCATTGAGACACTTATAAGCAGTCATGTTGCATGAAACTTAGTTTAGAGTCCTAGAAACGCGATGTTAGATTTTTCATAAGTTCGTCAAACTAGTGCAAAGCTCATTGAGCCACTTACAAGCACTCATGTTGCATGAAACTTGGTTTAGAGTCCTAGAAACGCGTTGTTAGATGTTTCATAAGTTCGTCAAACAAGTACAAAGTTCATTGAGACACTTATTAGTACTCATGTTGCATGAAACTTGGTTTAGAGTCCTAGAAACGTGTTGTTAGATGTTTCATAAGTTCGTCAAACTTGTACAAATCTCATTGAGACACTTATAAGCACTCATGTGGCATGAAACTTGGTTTAGAGTCCTAGCAACCACGTTGTTAGATGTTTCATAAGTTCTACAAACTTGTACAAAGCTCATTGAGACACTTATAAGCACTCATGTTGCATGAAACTTGGTTTAAATTCCTAGAAACGCGTTGTTAGATGTTTCATAAGTTCATCAAACTAGTACAAAGCGCATTGAGACACTTATAAGCACTCATCTTACATGAAACTTGATTTAGAGTCCTAGAAACGAGTTGTTAGATGTTTCATAATTTCGTCAAACTTGTACAAATCTCATTGAGACACTTATAAGCACTCATGTTGCATGAAACTTGGTTTATAGTCCTAGAAAAGCGTTGTTAGATGTTTCATAAGATCGTTAAACTTGTACAAAGCTCATTGAGAAACTTATAAGCACTCATGTTGCATGAAACTTGGTTTAGATTCCTAGAAACGCTTTGTTAGATGTTTCATAAGTTCGTCAAACTTGTACACAGCTCATTGAGACACTTATATGCACTGATGTTGCATGAAACTTGGTTAAGACTCCTAGAAACGCGTTGTTAGATGTTTCATAAGTTCGTCAAACTAGTACAAAGCTCATTGAGACAATTATAAGCACTCATGTTGCATGAAACTTGGTTTAGAGTCCTAGAAACGAGTTGTTAGATGTTTCATAAGTTCGTCAAACTAGTACAAAGCTCATTGAGACACTTATAAGCACTCATGTTGCATGAAAATTTGTTTAGAGTCCTAGAAACGCGTTGTTAGATGTTTCATAAGTTGGTCAAACTTGTACAAAGCTCATTGAGACACTTATATGCAACGATGTTGCATGAACCTTGGTTAAGACTCCTAGAAACGCGTTGTTAGATGTTTCATAAGTTCGTCAAACTAGTACAAAGCTCATTGAGACACTTATAAGCACTCATGTTGCATGAAACTTGGTTTAGAGTCCTAGAAACGCGTTGTTAGATGTTTCATAAGTTCGTCAAACTTGTACAAAGCTCATTGAGACACTTATATGCACTGATGTTGCATGAAACTTGGTTAAGACTCCTAGAAACGCGTTGTTAGATGTTTCATAAGTTCGTCAAACTAGTACAAAGCTTATTGAGACACTTATAAGCACTCATCTTGCATGAAACTTTGTTTAGAGTCCTAGAAACGCGATGTTAGATTTTTCATAAGTTCGTCAAACTAGTGCAAAGCTCATTGAGCCACTTACAAGAACTCATGTTGCATGAAACTTGGTTTAGAGTCCTAGAAACGCGTTGTTAGATGTTTCATAAGATCGTCAAACAAGTACAAAGCTCATTGAGACACTTATAAGTACTCATGTTGCATGAAACTTGGTTTAGAGTCCTAGAAACGTGTTGTTAGATATTTCATAAGTTCGTCAAACTTGTACAAATCTCATTGAGACACTTATAAGCACTCATGTTGCATGAAACTTGGTTTAGAGTCCTAGCAACCACGTTGTTAGATGTTTCATAAGTTTTCAAACTTGTACAAAGCTCATTGAGACACTTATAAGCACTCATGTTGCATGAAACTTGGTTTAAATTCCTAGAAACGCGTTGTTAGATGTTTCATAAGTTCATCAAACTAGTACAAAGCGCATTGAGACACTTATAAGCACTCATGTTACATGAAACTTGATTTAGAGTCCTAGAAACGAGTTGTTAGATGTTTCAAATTTTCGTCAAACTTGTACAAATCTCATTGAGACACTTATAATCACTCATTTTGCATGAAACTTGGTTTAGAGTCCTAGCAACCACGTTGTTAGATGTTTCATAAGTTCTTCAAACTTATACAAAGCTCATTGAGACACTTATAAGCACTCATGTTGCATGAAACTTGGTTTAAATTCCTAGAAACGCGTTGTTAGATGTTTCATAATTTCATCAAACTAGTACAAAGCGCATTGAGACACTTATAAGCACTCATGTTGCATGATACTTGGTTTAGAGTCCTAGAAACGAGTTGTTAGATGTTTCATAATTTCGTCAAACTTGTACAAAGCTCATTGAGACACTTATAAGCACTCATGTTGCATGAAACTTGGTTTAGAGTCCTAGAAAGGCATTATTAGATGTTTCATAAATTCGTCAAACTAGTACAAAGCTCATTGAGACAGTTTTAAGCACTCATGGTTCATGAAACTTGGTTTAGAGTCTTAGAAATCGCGTTGTTAGATGTTTCATAAGTTCGATAAACTAGGACAAAGCTCATTGAGCCACTTATAAACACTCATGTTGCATGAAACTTGGTTTAGAGTCCTAGAAACGCGTTGTTAGATGTTTCATAAGTTCGTCAAACAAGTACAAAGCTCATTGAGACACTTATAAGCACTCATGTTGCATGAAACTTAGTTTAGAGTCCTAGAAACGCGATGTTAGATTTTTCATAAGTTCGTCAAACTAGTGCAAAGCTCATTGAGCCACTTACAAGCACTCATGTTGCATGAAACTTGGTTTAGAGTCCTAGAAACGCGTTGTTAGATGTTTCATAAGTTCGTCAAACAAGTACAAAGTTCATTGAGACACTTATTAGTACTCATGTTGCATGAAACTTGGTTTAGAGTCCTAGAAACGTGTTGTTAGATGTTTCATAAGTTCGTCAAACTTGTACAAATCTCATTGAGACACTTATAAGCACTCATGTGGCATGAAACTTGGTTTAGAGTCCTAGCAACCACGTTGTTAGATGTTTCATAAGTTCTACAAACTTGTACAAAGCTCATTGAGACACTTATAAGCACTCATGTTGCATGAAACTTGGTTTAAATTCCTAGAAACGCGTTGTTAGATGTTTCATAAGTTCATCAAACTAGTACAAACCGTACAGACACCGCATTATAAGCAGACTCATCTTACATGAAACTTGATTTAGAGTCTCTAGAAACGAGTTGTTAGATGTTTCATAATTTCGTCAAACTTGTAGAAATCTCATTGAGAAACGACTTGTAAGCACTCATGTTGCATAATTTCGAAACTTGGTACAAATTATAGTCCTAGAAAAGCGTTATAGAAGATGTTAAACATATGTCGTTAAACTTGGACAAAGCTCATTGAGACACTTATAAGCACTCATGTTGCATGAAACTTGGTTTAAAGTCCTAGAAACACGTTGTTAGATGTTTCATAAGTTCGTAAAACTTGTACAAAGCTCATTGAGACACTTATATGCACTCGATGTTGCATGAAACTTTGTTAAGACTCCTAGAAACGCGTTGTTAGATGTTTCATAAGTTCGTCAAACTAGTAAAAAGCTCACTGAGACAATTATAAGCACTCATGTTGCATGAAACTTGGTTTAGAGTCCTAGAAACGCGTTGTTAGATGTTTCATAAGTTTCGTCAAACTAGTCCAAAGCTCATTGAGACACTTATAAGCACTCATGTTGCATGAAACTTGGGTTTAGAGTCCTAGAAACGCGTTGTTAGATGTTTCATAAATTCGTCAAACTAGGACAAAGCTCATTGAGACACTTATAAGCACTCATGTTGCATGAAACTTGGTTTAAAGTCCTAGAAACGCGTTGTTAGATGTTTCATAAGTTCGTAAAACTTGTACAAAGCTCATTGAGACACTTATAAGCACTCATGTTGAATGAAACTTGGTTTAGAGTCCTAGAAACGCGTTGTTAGATGTTTCATAAGTTCGTCAAATTAATACAAAGATCATTGAGACACTTATAAGCACTCATGTTGCATGAAACTTTGTTTAGAGTCCTAGAAACGCGATGTTAGATTTTTCATAAGTTCTTCAAACAACTACAAAGCTCATTGAGACACTTATAAGTACTCATGTTGCATGAAACTTGGTTTAGAGTCCTAGAAACGTGTTGTTAGATGTTTCATAAGTTCGTCAAACTTTTACAAATCTCATTGAGAAACTTATAAGCACTCATGTTGCATGAAACTTGGTTTAGAGTCCTAGCAACCACGTTGTTAGATGTTTCATAAGTTCTTCAAACTTGTACAAAGCTCATTGAGACACTTATAAGAACTCATGTTGCATGAAACTTGGTTAAAATTCTTAGAAACGCGTTGTTAGATGTTTCATAAGTTCATCAAACTAGTACAAAGCGCATTGAGACACTTATAAGCACTCATGTTACATGAAACTTGATTTAGAGTCCTATAAACGAGTTGTTAGATGTTTCATAATTTCGTCAAACTTGTACAAATCTCATTGAGACACTTATAATCACTCATGTTGCATGAAACTTGGTTTAGAGTCCTAGCAACCACGTTGTTAGATGTTTCATAAGTTCTTCAAACTTGTACAAAGCTCATTGAGACACTTATAAGCACTCATGTTGCATGAAACTTGGTTTAAATTCCTAGAAACGCGTTGTTAGATGTTTCATAATTTCATCAAACTAGTACAAAGCGCATTGAGACACTTATAAGCACTCATGTTGCATGAAACTTGGTTTAGAGTCCTAGAAACGAGTTGTTAGATGTTTCATAATTTCGTCAAACTTGTACAAAGCTCATTGAGACACTTATAAGCACTCATGTTGCATGAAACTTGGTTTAGAGTTCTAGAAAGGCATTATTAGATGTTTCATAAATTCGCCAAACTAGTACAAAGCTCATTGAGACAGTTATAAGCACTCATGGTTCATGAAACTTGGTTTAGAGTCTTAGAAATCGCGTTGTTAGATGTTTCATAAGTTCGATAAACTAGGAAAAAGCTCATTGAGCCACTTATAAGCACTCATGTTGCATGAAACTTGGTTTAGAGTCCTAGAAACGCGTTGTTAGATGTTTCATAAGTTCGTCAAACAAGTACAAAGCTCATTAAGACACTTATAAGCAGTCATGTTGCATGAAACTTGGTTTAGAGTCCTAGAAACGCGATGTTAGATTTTTCATAAGTTCGTCAAACTAGTGCAAAGCTCATTGAGCCACTTACAAGCACTCATGTTGCATGAAACTTGGTTTAGAGTCCTAGAAACGCGTTGTTAGATGTTTCATAATTTCGTCAAACAAGTACTAAGCTCATTGAGACACATATAAGTACTCATGTTGCATGAAACTTGGTTTAGAGTCCTAGAAACGTGTTGTTAGATGTTTCATAAGTTCGTCAAACTTTTACAAATCTCATTGAGACACTTATAAGCACTCATGTTGCATGAAACTTGGTTTAGAGTCCTAGCAACCACGTTGTTAGATGTTTCATAAGTTCTTCAAACTTGTACAAAGCTCATTGAGACACTTATAAGAACTCATGTTGCATGAAACTTGGTTTAAATTCTTAGAAACGCGTTGTTAGATGTTTCATAAGTTCATCAAACTAGTACAAAGCGCATTGAGACACTTATAAGCACTCATGTTACATGAAACTTGATTTAGAGTCCTATAAACGAGTTGTTAGATGTTTCATAATTTCGTCAAACTTGTACAAATCTCATTGAGACACTTATAATCACTCATGTTGCATGAAACTTGGTTTAGAGTCCTAGCAACCACGTTGTTAGATGTTTCATAAGTTCTTCAAACTTGTACAAAGCTCATTGAGACACTTATAAGCACTCATGTTGCATGAAACTTGGTTTAAATTCCTAGAAACGCGTTGTTAGATGTTTCATAATTTCATCAAACTAGTACAAAGCGCATTGAGACACTTATAAGCACTCATGTTGCATGAAACTTGGTTTAGAGTCCTAGAAACGAGTTGTTAGATTTTTCATAAGTTCGTCAAACTAGTGCAAAGCTCATTGAGCCACTTACAAGCACTCATGTTGCATGAAACTTGGTTTAGAGTCCTAGAAACGCGTTGTTAGATGTTTCATAAATTCGTCAAACAAGTACTAAGCTCATTGAGACACTTATAAGTACTCATGTTGCATGAAACTTGGTTTAGAGTCCTAGAAACGTGTTGTTAGATGTTTCATAAGTTCGTCAAACTTTTACAAATCTCATTGAGACACTTATAAGCACTCATGTTGCATGAAACTTGGTTTAGAGTCCTAGCAACCACGTTGTTAGATGTTTCATAAGTTCTTCAAACTTGTACAAAGCTCATTGAGAAACTTATAAGAACTCATGTTGCATGAAACTTGGTTTAAATTCTTAGAAACGCGTTGTTAGATGTTTCATAAGTTCATCAAACTAGTACAAAGCGCATTGAGACACTTATAAGCACTCATGTTACATGAAACTTGATTTAGAGTCCTATAAACGAGTTGTTAGATGTTTCATAATTTCGTCAAACTTGTACAAATCTCATTGAGACACTTATAATCACTCATGTTGCATGAAACTTGGTTTAGAGTCCTAGCAACCACGTTGTTAGATGTTTCATAAGTTCTTCAAACTTGTACAAAGCTCATTGAGACACTTATAAGCACTCATGTTGCATGAAACTTGGTTTAAATTCCTAGAAACGCGTTGTTAGATGTTTCATAATTTCATCAAACTAGTACAAAGCGCATTGAGACACTTATAAGCACTCATGTTGCATGAAACTTGGTTTAGAGTCCTAGAAACGAGTTGTTAGATGTTTCATAATTTCGTCAAACTTGTACAAAGCTCATTGAGACACTTATAAGCACTCATGTTGCATGAAACTTGGTTTAGAGTTCTAGAAAGGCATTATTAGATGTTTCATAAATTCGCCAAACTAGTACAAAGCTCATTGAGACAGTTATAAGCACTCATGGTTCATGAAACTTGGTTTAGAGTCTTAGAAATCGCGTTGTTAGATGTTTCATAAGTTCGATAAACTAGGACAAAGCTCATTGAGCCACTTATAAGCACTCATGTTGCATGAAACTTGGTTTAGAGTCCTAGAAACGCGTTGTTAGATGTTTCATAAGTTCGTCAAACAAGTACAAAGCTCATTAAGACACTTATAAGCAGTCATGTTGCATGAAACTTGGTTTAGAGTCCTAGAAACGCGATGTTAGATTTTTCATAAGTTCGTCAAACTAGTGCAAAGCTCATTGAGCCACTTACAAGCACTCATGTTGCATGAAACTTGGTTTAGAGTCCTAGAAACGCGTTGTTAGATGTTTCATAAATTCGTCAAACAAGTACTAAGCTCATTGAGACACTTATAAGTACTCATGTTGCATGAAACTTGGTTTAGAGTCCTAGAAACGTGTTGTTAGATGTTTCATAAGTTCGTCAAACTTGTACAAATCTCATTGAGACACTTATAAGCACTCATGTTGCATGAAACTTGGTTTAGAGTCCTAGAAACGTGTTGTTAGATGTTTCATAAGCTCGTCAAACTTGTACAAATCTCATTGAGACACTTATAAGCACTCATGTGCATGAAACTTGGTTTAGAGTCCTAGCAACCACGTTGTTAGATGTTTCATAAGATCTACAAACTTGTACAAAGCTCATTGAGACACTTAGAAGCACTCATGTTGCATGAAACTTGGTTTAAATTCCTAGAAACGCGTTGTTAGATGTTTCATAAGTTCATCAAACTAGTACAAAGCGCATTGAGACACTTATAAGCACTCATCTTACATGAAACTTGATTTAGAGTCCTAGAAACAAGTTGTTAGATGTTTCATAATTTCGTCAAACTTGTACAAATCTCATTGAGACACTTATAAGCACTCATGTTGCATGAAACTTGGTTTAGAGTCCTAGCAACCACGTTGTTAGATGTTTCATAAGTTCTTCAAACTTGTACAAAGCTCATTGAGACACTTATAAGCACTCATGTTGCATGTAACTTGGTTTAAATTCCTAGAAACGCGTTGTTAGATGTTTCATAAGTTCATCAAACTAGTACAAAGCGCATTGAGACACTTATAAGCACTCATGTTGCATGAAAGTTGGTTTAGAGTCCTAGAAACGAGTTGTTAGATGTTTCATAATTTCGTCAAACTTGTACAAAGCTCATCGAGACACTTATAAGCACTCATGTTGCATGAAACTTGGTTTAGAGTCTTAGAAACGCGTTGTTAGATGTTTCATAAGTTCGTCAAACTTGTACAAAGCTCATTGAGACACTTATATGCACTCATGTTTAATGAAACTTGGTTAAGACTCCTAGAAACGCGTTGTTAGATGTTTTATAAGTTCATCAAACTAGTACAAAGCTCATTGAGACACTTATAAGCATTCATGTTGCATGAAACTTGGTTTAGAGTCCTAGAAACGCGTTGTAAGATTTTTCATAAGTTCGTCAAACTAGTACAAAGCTCATTGAAACATTTATAAGCACTCATGTTGCATGTAACTTGGTTTAGAGTTCTAGAAACCGCGTTGTTAGATGTTTCATAAGTTCGTCAAACTAGTACAAAGCTCATTGAGCCACTTATAAGCACGCATGTTGCATGAAACTTGTTTTAGAGTCCTAGAAACGCGTTGTTAGATGTTTCATAAGTTCGTCAAACAAGTACAAAGCTCATTGAGACACTTATAAGCACTCATGTTGCATGAAACTTGGTTTTGAATTCTAGAAACGCGTTGTTAGATGTTTCATAAGTTCATCAAACTAGTACAAAGCGCATTGAGACACTTATAAGCACTCATGTTGCATGAAATTTGGTTTAGAGTCCTAGAAACGAGTTGTTAGATGTTTCATAATTTCGTCAAACTTGTACAAAGCTCATTGAGACACTTATAAGCATTCATGTTGCATGAAACTTGGTTTAGAGTCCTAGAACGGCATTATTAGATGTTTCATAAATTCGCCAAACTAGTACAAAGCTCATTGAGACAGTTTATAAGCACTCATGGTTCATGAAACTTGGTTTAGAGTCTTAGAAATCGCGTTGTTAGATGTTTCATAAGTTTGATAAACTAGGACAAAGCTCATTGAGCCACTTATAAGCACTCATGTTGCATGAAACTTGGTTTAGAGTCCTAGAAACGCGTTGTTAGATGTTTCATAAGTTCGTCAAACAAGTACAAAGCTCATTGAGACACTTATAAGCAGTCATGTTGCATGAAACTTGGTTTAGAGTCCTAGAAACGCGATGTTAGATTTTTCATAAGTTCGTCAAACTAGTGCAAAGCTCATTGAGCCACTTACAAGCACTCATGTTGCATGAAATTTGGTTTAGAGTCCTAGAAACGCGTGGTTAGATGTTTCATAAGGTCGTCAAACAAGTACAAAGCTCATTGAGACACTTATAAGTACTCATGTTGCATGAAACTTGGTTTAGAGTCCTAGAAACGTGTTGTTAGATGTTTCATAAGTTCGTCAAACTTGTACAAATCTCATTGAGACACTTATAAGCACTCATGTTGCATGAAACTTGGTTTAGAGTCCTAGCAACCACGTTGTTAGATGTTTCATAAGTTCTTCAAACTTGTACCAAGCTCATTGAGACACTTATAAGCACTCATGTTGCATGAAACTTGGTTTAAATTCCTAGAAACGCGTTGTTAGATGTTTCATAAGTTCATCAAACTAGTACAAAGCGCATTGAGACACTTATAAGCACTCATGTTGCATGAAACTTGGTTTAGAGTCCTAGAAACGAGTTGTTAGATGTTTCATAATTTCGTCAAACTTGTACAAAGCTCATTGAGACACTTATAAGCACTCATGTTGCATGAAACTTGGTTTAAATTCCTAGAAACGCGTTGTTAGATGTTTCATAAGTTCATCAAACTAGTACAAAGCGCATTGAGACACTTATAAGCACTCATGTTACATGAAACTTGATTTAGAGTCCTAGAAACGAGTTGTTAGATGTTTCAAATTTTCGTCAAACTTGTACAAATCTCATTGAGACACTTATAATCACTCATTTTGCATGAAACTTGGTTTAGAGTCCTAGCAACCACGTTGTTAGATGTTTCATAAGTTCTTCAAACTTATACAAAGCTCATTGAGACACTTATAAGCACTCATGTTGCATGAAACTTGGTTTAAATTCCTAGAAACGCGTTGTTAGATGTTTCATAATTTCATCAAACTAGTACAAAGCGCATTGAGACACTTATAAGCACTCATGTTGCATGATACTTGGTTTAGAGTCCTAGAAACGAGTTGTTAGATGTTTCATAATTTCGTCAAACTTGTACAAAGCTCATTGAGACACTTATAAGCACTCATGTTGCATGAAACTTGGTTTAGAGTTCTAGAAAGGCATTATTAGATGTTTCATAAATTCGTCAAACAAGTACTAAGCTCATTGAGACAATTATAAGTACTCATGTTGCATGAAACTTGGTTTAGAGTCCTAGAAACGTGTTGTTAGATGTTTCATAAGTTCGTCAAACTTTTACAAATCTCATGGAGACACTTATAAGCACTCATGTTGCATGAAACTTGGTTTAGAGTCCTAGCAACCACGTTGTTAGATGTTTCATAAGTTCTTTAAACTTGTACAAAGCTCATTGAGACACTTATAAGAACTCATGTTGCATGAAACTTGGTTTAAATTCTTAGAAATGCGTTGTTAGATGTTTCATAAGTTCATCAAACTAGTACAAAGCGCATTGAGACACTTATAAGCACTCATGTTACATGAAACTTGATTTAGAGTCCTATAAACGAGTTGTTAGATGTTTCATAATTTCGTCAAACTTGTACAAATCTCATTGAGACACTTATAATCACTCATGTTGCATGAAACTTGGTTTAAATTCCTAGAAACGCGTTGTTAGATGTTTCATAATTTCATCAAACTAGTACAAAGCGCATTGAGACACTTATAAGCACTCATGTTGCATGAAACTTGGTTTAGAGTCCTAGAAACGAGTTGTTAGATGTTTCATAATTTCGTCAAACTTGTACAAAGCTCATTGAGACACTTATAAGCACTCATGTTGCATGAAACTTGGTTTAGAGTTCTAGAAAGGCATTATTAGATGTTTCATAAATTCGCCAAACTAGTACAAAGCTCATTGAGACAATTATAAGCACTCATGGTTCATGAAACTTGGGTTAGAGTCTTAGAAATCGCGTTGTTAGATGTTTCATAAGTTCGATAAACTAGGACAAAGCTCATTGAGCCACTTATAAGCACTCATGTTGCATGAAACTTGGTTTAGAGTCCTAGAAACGCGTTGTTAGATGTTTCATAAGTTCGTCAAACAAGTACAAAGCTCATTAAGACACTTATAAGCAGTCATGTTGCATGAAACTTGGTTTAGAGTCCTAGAAACGCGATGTTAGATTTTTCATAAGTTCGTCAAACTAGTGCAAAGCTCATTGAGCCACTTACAAGCACTCATGTTGCATGAAACTTGGTTTAGAGTCCTAGAAACGCGTTGTTAGATGTTTCATAAATTCGTCAAACAAGTACTAAGCTCATTGAGACACTTATAAGTACTCATGTTGCATGAAACTTGGTTTAGAGTCCTAGAAACGTGTTGTTAGATGTTTCATAAGTTCGTCAAACTTTTACAAATCTCATTGAGACACTTATAAGCACTCATGTTGCATGAAACTTGGTTTAGAGTCCTAGCAACCACGTTGTTAGATGTTTCATAAGTTCTTCAAACTTGTACAAAGCTCATTGAGAAACTTATAAGAACTCATGTTGCATGAAACTTGGTTTAAATTCTTAGAAACGCGTTGTTAGATGTTTCATAAGTTCATCAAACTAGTACAAAGCGCATTGAGACACTTATAAGCACTCATGTTACATGAAACTTGATTTAGAGTCCTATAAACGAGTTGTTAGATGTTTCATAATTTCGTCAAACTTGTACAAATCTCATTGAGACACTTATAATCACTCATGTTGCATGAAACTTGGTTTAGAGTCCTAGCAACCACGTTGTTAGATGTTTCATAAGTTCTTCAAACTTGTACAAAGCTCATTGAGACACTTATAAGCACTCATGTTGCATGAAACTTGGTTTAAATTCCTAGAAACGCGTTGTTAGATGTTTCATAATTTCATCAAACTAGTACAAAGCGCATTGAGACACTTATAAGCACTCATGTTGCATGAAACTTGGTTTAGAGTCCTAGAAACGAGTTGTTAGATGTTTCATAATTTCGTCAAACTTGTACAAAGCTCATTGAGACACTTATAAGCACTCATGTTGCATGAAACTTGGTTTAGAGTTCTAGAAAGGCATTATTAGATGTTTCATAAATTCGCCAAACTAGTACAAAGCTCATTGAGACAGTTATAAGCACTCATGGTTCATGAAACTTGGTTTAGAGTCTTAGAAATCGCGTTGTTAGATGTTTCATAAGTTCGATAAACTAGGACAAAGCTCATTGAGCCACTTATAAGCACTCATGTTGCATGAAACTTGGTTTAGAGTCCTAGAAACGCGTTGTTAGATGTTTCATAAGTTCGTCAAACAAGTACAAAGCTCATTAAGACACTTATAAGCAGTCATGTTGCATGAAACTTGGTTTAGAGTCCTAGAAACGCGATGTTAGATTTTTCATAAGTTCGTCAAACTAGTGCAAAGCTCATTGAGCCACTTACAAGCACTCATGTTGCATGAAACTTGGTTTAGAGTCCTAGAAACGCGTTGTTAGATGTTTCATAAATTCGTCAAACAAGTACTAAGCTCATTGAGACACTTATAAGTACTCATGTTGCATGAAACTTGGTTTAGAGTCCTAGAAACGTGTTGTTAGATGTTTCATAAGTTCGTCAAACTTGTACAAATCTCATTGAGACACTTATAAGCACTCATGTTGCATGAAACTTGGTTTAGAGTCCTAGAAACGTGTTGTTAGATGTTTCATAAGCTCGTCAAACTTGTACAAATCTCATTGAGACACTTATAAGCACTCATGTGCATGAAACTTGGTTTAGAGTCCTAGCAACCACGTTGTTAGATGTTTCATAAGATCTACAAACTTGTACAAAGCTCATTGAGACACTTAGAAGCACTCATGTTGCATGAAACTTGGTTTAAATTCCTAGAAACGCGTTGTTAGATGTTTCATAAGTTCATCAAACTAGTACAAAGCGCATTGAGACACTTATAAGCACTCATCTTACATGAAACTTGATTTAGAGTCCTAGAAACAAGTTGTTAGATGTTTCATAATTTCGTCAAACTTGTACAAATCTCATTGAGACACTTATAAGCACTCATGTTGCATGAAACTTGGTTTAGAGTCCTAGCAACCACGTTGTTAGATGTTTCATAAGTTCTTCAAACTTGTACAAAGCTCATTGAGACACTTATAAGCACTCATGTTGCATGTAACTTGGTTTAAATTCCTAGAAACGCGTTGTTAGATGTTTCATAAGTTCATCAAACTAGTACAAAGCGCATTGAGACACTTATAAGCACTCATGTTGCATGAAAGTTGGTTTAGAGTCCTAGAAACGAGTTGTTAGATGTTTCATAATTTCGTCAAACTTGTACAAAGCTCATCGAGACACTTATAAGCACTCATGTTGCATGAAACTTGGTTTAGAGTCTTAGAAACGCGTTGTTAGATGTTTCATAAGTTCGTCAAACTTGTACAAAGCTCATTGAGACACTTATATGCACTCATGTTTAATGAAACTTGGTTAAGACTCCTAGAAACGCGTTGTTAGATGTTTTATAAGTTCATCAAACTAGTACAAAGCTCATTGAGACACTTATAAGCATTCATGTTGCATGAAACTTGGTTTAGAGTCCTAGAAACGCGTTGTAAGATTTTTCATAAGTTCGTCAAACTAGTACAAAGCTCATTGAAACATTTATAAGCACTCATGTTGCATGTAACTTGGTTTAGAGTTCTAGAAACCGCGTTGTTAGATGTTTCATAAGTTCGTCAAACTAGTACAAAGCTCATTGAGCCACTTATAAGCACGCATGTTGCATGAAACTTGTTTTAGAGTCCTAGAAACGCGTTGTTAGATGTTTCATAAGTTCGTCAAACAAGTACAAAGCTCATTGAGACACTTATAAGCACTCATGTTGCATGAAACTTGGTTTTGAATTCTAGAAACGCGTTGTTAGATGTTTCATAAGTTCATCAAACTAGTACAAAGCGCATTGAGACACTTATAAGCACTCATGTTGCATGAAACTTGGTTTAGAGTCCTAGAAACGAGTTGTTAGATGTTTCATAATTTCGTCAAACTTGTACAAAGCTCATTGAGACACTTATAAGCATTCATGTTGCATGAAACTTGGTTTAGAGTCCTAGAACGGCATTATTAGATGTTTCATAAATTCGCCAAACTAGTACAAAGCTCATTGAGACAGTTTATAAGCACTCATGGTTCATGAAACTTGGTTTAGAGTCTTAGAAATCGCGTTGTTAGATGTTTCATAAGTTTGATAAACTAGGACAAAGCTCATTGAGCCACTTATAAGCACTCATGTTGCATGAAACTTGGTTTAGAGTCCTAGAAACGCGTTGTTAGATGTTTCATAAGTTCGTCAAACAAGTACAAAGCTCATTGAGACACTTATAAGCAGTCATGTTGCATGAAACTTGGTTTAGAGTCCTAGAAACGCGATGTTAGATTTTTCATAAGTTCGTCAAACTAGTGCAAAGCTCATTGAGCCACTTACAAGCACTCATGTTGCATGAAATTTGGTTTAGAGTCCTAGAAACGCGTGGTTAGATGTTTCATAAGGTCGTCAAACAAGTACAAAGCTCATTGAGACACTTATAAGTACTCATGTTGCATGAAACTTGGTTTAGAGTCCTAGAAACGTGTTGTTAGATGTTTCATAAGTTCGTCAAACTTGTACAAATCTCATTGAGACACTTATAAGCACTCATGTTGCATGAAACTTGGTTTAGAGTCCTAGCAACCACGTTGTTAGATGTTTCATAAGTTCTTCAAACTTGTACCAAGCTCATTGAGACACTTATAAGCACTCATGTTGCATGAAACTTGGTTTAAATTCCTAGAAACGCGTTGTTAGATGTTTCATAAGTTCATCAAACTAGTACAAAGCGCATTGAGACACTTATAAGCACTCATGTTGCATGAAACTTGGTTTAGAGTCCTAGAAACGAGTTGTTAGATGTTTCATAATTTCGTCAAACTTGTACAAAGCTCATTGAGACACTTATAAGCACTCATGTTGCATGAAACTTGGTTTAGAGTCCTAGAAAGGCATTATTAGATGTTTCATAAATTCGCCAAACTAGTACAAAGCTCATTGAGACAGTTATAAGCACTCATGGTTCATGAAACTTGGTTTAGAGTCTTAGAAATCGCGTTGTTAGATGTTTCATAAGTTCGATAAACTAGGACAAAGCTCATTGAGCCACTTATAAGCACTCATGTTGCATGAAACTTGGTTTAGAGTCCTAGAAACGCGTTGTTAGATGTTTCATAAGTTCGTCAAACAAGTACAAAGGTCATTAAGACACTTATAAGCACTCATGTTGCATGAAACTTGGTTTTGAATCCTAGAAACGCGTTGTTAGATGTTTCATAAGTTCGTTAAACTTGTACAAAGCTCATTGAGACACTTATATGCACTCATCTTGAATGCAACTTTGTTAAGACTCCTAGAAACGCGTTGTTAGATGTTTCATAAGTTCGTCAAACAAGGACAAAGCTCATTGAGACACTTATAAGCACTCATGTTGCATGAAACTTGGTTTAGAGTCCTGGGAAACGCGTTGTTAGATGTTTCATAAGTTCGTCAAACTTGTACAAAGCTCATTGAGACACTTATATGCACTCATGTTTAATGAAACTTGGTTAAGACTCCTAGAAACGCGTTGTTAGATGTTTCATAAGTTCGTCAAACTAGTACAAAGCTCATTGAGACACTTATAAGCATTCATGTTGCATGAAACTTGGTTTAGAGTCCTAGAAACGCGTTGTTAGATTTTTCATAAGTTCGTCAAACTAGTACAAAGCTCATTGAAACATTTATAAGCACTCATGTTGCATGTAACTTGGTTTAGAGTTCTAGAAACCGCGTTGTTAGATGTTTCATAAGTTCGTCAAACTAGTACAAAGCTCATTAAGCCACTTATAAGCACTCATGTTGCATGAAACTTGTTTTCGAGTCCTAGAAACGCGTTGTTAGATGTTTCATAAGTTCGTCAAACAAGTACAAAGCTCATTGAGACACTTATAAGCACTCATGTTGCATGAAACTTGGTTTTGAATCCTAGAAACGCGTTGTTAGATGTTTCATAAGTTCGTTAAACTTGTACAAAGCTCATTGAGACACTTATATTCACTCATGTTGAATGCAACTTTGTTAAGACCCCTAGAAACGCGTTGTTAGATGTTTCATAAGTTCGTCAAACTAGTACAAAGCTCATTGAGACACTTATAAGCACTCATGTTGCATGAAACTTGGTTTAGAGTCCTATAAACGCATTGTTAGATGTTTCATAAGTTCGTCAAACTAGTACAAAACTCATTGAGACACTTATAAGCACTAAAGTTGCATGAAAATTGGTTTACAGTACTATAAACCGCGTTGTTAGAAGTTCCATAAGTTCATCAAACTAGTACAAAGCTCATTGAGCCACTTATAAGCACTCATGTTGCATGAAACTTGGTTTAGAGTCCTAAAAACGCGTTGTTAGATGTTTCATAAGTTCGTCAAACAAGTACAAAGCTCATTGAGACACTTATAAGCACTCATGTTGCATGAAACTTGGTTTAGAGTCCTAGAAACACGTTGTTAGATGTTTCATAAGTTCGTTAAACTTGTACAAAACTCATTGAGACACTTATATGCACTCATGTTGAATGCAACTTTGTTAAGACTCCTAGAAACGCGTTGTTAGATGTTTCATAAGTTCTACAAACTTGTACAAAGCTCATTGAGACACTTATAAGCACTCATGTTGCATGAAACTTGGTTTAAATTCCTAGAAACGCGTTGTTAGATGTTTCATAAGTTCATCAAACTAGTACAAAGAGCATTGAGACACTTATAAGCACTCATCTTACATGAAACTTGATTTAGAGTCCTAGAAACGAGTTGTTAGATGTTTCATAATTTCGTCAAACTTGTACAAATCTCATTGAGACACTTATAAGCACTCATGTTGCATGAAACTTGGTTTAGAGTCCTAGAAACACGTTGTTAGATGTTTCATAAGTTCGTTAAACTTGTACAAAACTCATAAAGACAATTATATGAACTCATGTTGAATGCAACTTTGTTAAGACTCCTAGAAACGCGTTGTTAGATGTTTCATAAGTTCGTCAAACTAGTACAAAGCTCATTGAGACACTTATAAGAACTCATGCTGCATGAAACTTGGTTTAGAGTCCTAGAAACCGCGTTGTTAGATGTTTCATAAGTTCGTCAAACAAGTACAAAGCTCATTGAGACACTTATAAGCACTCATGTTGCATGAAACTTGGTTTAGAGTCCTAGAAAGGCATTATTAGATGTTTCATAAATTCGCCAAACTAGTACAAAGCTCATTGAGACAGTTATAAGCACTCATGGTTCATGAAACTTGGTTTAGAGTCTTAGAAATCGCGTTGTTAGATGTTTCATAAGTTCGATAAACTAGGACAAAGCTCATTGAGCCACTTATAAGCACTCATGTTGCATGAAACTTGGTTTAGAGTCCTAGAAACGCGTTGTTAGATGTTTCATAAGTTCGTCAAACAAGTACAAAGGTCATTAAGACACTTATAAGCACTCATGTTGCATGAAACTTGGTTTTGAATCCTAGAAACGCGTTGTTAGATGTTTCATAAGTTCGTTAAACTTGTACAAAGCTCATTGAGACACTTATATGCACTCATCTTGAATGCAACTTTGTTAAGACTCCTAGAAACGCGTTGTTAGATGTTTCATAAGTTCGTCAAACAAGGACAAAGCTCATTGAGACACTTATAAGCACTCATGTTGCATGAAACTTGGTTTAGAGTCCTAGAAACGCGTTGTTAGATGTTTCATAAGTTCGTCAAACTTGTACAAAGCTCATTGAGACACTTATATGCACTCATGTTTAATGAAACTTGGTTAAGACTCCTAGAAACGCGTTGTTAGATGTTTCATAAGTTCGTCAAACTAGTACAAAGCTCATTGAGACACTTATAAGCATTCATGTTGCATGAAACTTGGTTTAGAGTCCTAGAAACGCGTTGTTAGATTTTTCATAAGTTCGTAAACTAGTACAAAGCTCATTGAAACATTTATAAGCACTCATGTTGCATGTAACTTGGTTTAGAGTTCTAGAAACCGCGTTGTTAGATGTTTCATAAGTTCGTCAAACTAGTACAAAGCTCATTAAGCCACTTATAAGCACTCATGTTGCATGAAACTTGTTTTCGAGTCCTAGAAACGCGTTGTTAGATGTTTCATAAGTTCGTCAAACAAGTACAAAGCTCATTGAGACACTTATAAGCACTCATGTTGCATGAAACTTGGTTTTGAATCCTAGAAACGCGTTGTTAGATGTTTCATAAGTTCGTTAAACTTGTACAAAGCTCATTGAGACACTTATATTCACTCATGTTGAATGCAACTTTGTTAAGACCC
Source organism: Cochlearia excelsa (assembly GCA_963556525.1). Taxonomy (NCBI): domain Eukaryota; kingdom Viridiplantae; phylum Streptophyta; class Magnoliopsida; order Brassicales; family Brassicaceae; genus Cochlearia; species Cochlearia excelsa. The sequence continues at coordinate 13,750 of CAUVZT010000026.1, read as the reverse complement.
CTAGAAACGCGTTGTTAGATGTTTCATAAGTTCGTCAAACTAGTACAAAGCTCATTGAGACACTTATAAGCACTCATGTTGCATGAAACTTGGTTTAGAGTCCTATAAACGCATTGTTAGATGTTTCATAAGTTCGTCAAACTAGTACAAAACTCATTGAGACACTTATAAGCACTAAAGTTGCATGAAAATTGGTTTACGTACTATAAACCGCGTTGTTAGAAGTTCCATAAGTTCATCAAACTAGTACAAAGCTCATTGAGCCACTTATAAGCACTCATGTTGCATGAAACTTGGTTTAGAGTCCTAAAAACGCGTTGTTAGATGTTTCATAAGTTCGTCAAACAAGTACAAAGCTCATTGAGACACTTATAAGCACTCATGTTGCATGAAACTTGGTTTAGAGTCCTAGAAACACGTTGTTAGATGTTTCATAAGTTCGTTAAACTTGTACAAAACTCATTGAGACACTTATATGCACTCATGTTGAATGCAACTTTGTTAAGACTCCTAGAAACGCGTTGTTAGATGTTTCATAAGTTCTACAAACTTGTACAAAGCTCATTGAGACACTTATAAGCACTCATGTTGCATGAAACTTCGTTTAAATTCCTAGAAACGCGTTGTTAGATGTTTCATAAGTTCATCAAACTAGTACAAAGAGCATTGAGACACTTATAAGCACTCATCTTACATGAAACTTGATTTAGAGTCCTAGAAACGAGTTGTTAGATGTTTCATAATTTCGTCAAACTTGTACAAATCTCATTGAGACACTTATAAGCACTCATGTTGCATGAAACTTGGTTTAGAGTCCTAGAAACACGTTGTTAGATGTTTCATAAGTTCGTTAAACTTGTACAAAACTCATAAAGACAATTATATGAACTCATGTTGAATGCAACTTTGTTAAGACTCCTAGAAACGCGTTGTTAGATGTTTCATAAGTTCGTCAAACTAGTACAAAGCTCATTGAGACACTTATAAGAACTCATGCTGCATGAAACTTGGTTTAGAGTCCTAGAAACCGCGTTGTTAGATGTTTCATAAGTTCGTCAAACAAGTACAAAGCTCATTGAGACACTTATAAGGCTTACTCATGTTGCATGAAACTTGGTTTAGAGTCCTAGCAATCACGTTGTTAGATTTTTCATAAGTTCGTCAAACTAGTACAAAGCTCATTGAGACACTTATAAGCACTCATGTTGCATGAAACTTGGTTTAGAGTCCTAGAAACGAGTTGTTAGATGTTTCATAAGTTCGTAAAACTTGTACAAAGCTCATTGAGACACTTATAAGCACTCATGTTGCATGAAACTTGGTTTAGAGTCCTAGAAAGGCGTTATTAGATGTTTCATAAATTCGCCAAACTAGTACAAAGCTCATTGAGACACTTAAAAGCACTCATGGTTCATGAAACTTGGTTTAGAGTCTTAGAAATCGCGTTGTTAGATGTTTCATAAGTTCGACAAACTAGGACAAAGCTCATTGAGCCACTTATAAGCACTCATGTTGCATGAAACTTGGTTTAGAGTCCTAGAAACGCTTTGTTAGAAGTTTCATAAGTTCGTCAAACAAGTACAAAGCTCATTGAGACACTTATAAGCACTCATGTTGCATGAAACTTGGTTTTGAATCCTAGAAACGCGTTGTTAGATGTTTCATAAGTTCGACAAACTAGGACAAAGCTCATTGAGCCACTTATAAGCACTCATGTTGCATGAAACTTGGTTTAGAGTCCTAGAAACGCGTTGTTAGATGTTTCATAAGTTCGTCAAACTTGTAAAAAGCTCATTGAGACACTTATATGCACCCATGTTGCATGAAACTTGGTTTAACGTCCTAGAAACCGCGTTGTTAGATGTTTCATTAGTTCGTCAAACTAGTACAAAGCTCATTGAAACACTTATAAGCAGTCATGTTGCATGAAACTTGGTTTAGAGTCCTAGAAACGCGTTGTTAGATGTTTCATAAGTTCGTCAAACTTGTACAAAGCTCATTGAGACACTTATATTCACTCATGTTGAATGAAACTTGGTTAAGACTCTTAGAAACGCGTTGTTAGATGTTTCATAAGTTCGTCAAACAAGTACAAAGCTCATTGAGACACTTATAAGCAGTCATGTTGCATGAAACTTGGTTTAGAGTCATAGAAACGCGTTGTTCGATGTTTCATAAGTTCGTCAAATTTGTACAAAGATCATTGAGACACTTATATGCACTCATGTTGAATGAAACTTGGTTAAGACTCCTAGAAACGCGTTGTTAGATGTTTCATAAGTTCGTCAAACTAGTATAAAGCTGATTGAGACACTTATAAGCATTTATGTTGCATGAAACTTGGTTTAGAGTCCTAGAAACGCGTTGTTAGATGTTTTATAAGTTCGTCAAACTAGTACAAAGCTCATTGAAACATTTATAAGCACTCATGTTGCATGTAACTTGGTTTAGCGTCCTAGCAACCACGTTCTTAGATGTTTCATAAATTCTTCAAACTTGTACAAAGCTCATTGAGACACTTATAAGCACTCATGTTGCATGAAACTTGGTTTAAATTCCTAGAAACGCGTTGTTAGATGTTTCATAAGTTCATCAAACTAGTACAAAGCGCATTGAGACACTTATAAGCACTCATGTAGCATGAAACTTGGTTTAGAGTCCTAGAAACGAGTTGTTAGATGTTTCATAATTTCGTCAAACTTGTAGAAAGCTCATTGAGACACTTATAAGCACTCATGTTGCATGAAACTTGGTTTAGAGTCCTAGAAAGGCATTATTAGATGTTTCATAAATTCGCCAAACTAGTACAAAGCTCATTGAGACAGTTATAAGCACTCATGGTTCATGAAACTTGGTTTAGAGTCTTAGAAATCGCGTTGTTAGATGTTTCATAAGTTCGATAAACTAGGACAAAGCTCATTGAGCCACTTATAAGCACTCATGTTGCATGAAACTTGGTTTAGAATCCTAGAAACGCGTTGTTAGATGTTTCATAAGTTCGTAAAACAAGTACAAAGCTCATTGAGACACTTATAAGGACTCATGTTGCATGAAACTTGGTTTTGAATCCTAGAAACGCGTTGTTAGATGTTTCATAAGTTCGTTAAACTTGTACAAAGCTCATTGAGACACTTATATGCACTCATGTTGAATGCAACTTTGTTAAGACTCCTAGAAACGCGTTGTTAGTTGTTTCATAATTTCGTCAATCTAGTACAAAACTCATTGAGACACTTATAAGCACTCATGTTGCATGAAACTTGGTTTAGAGTCCTATAAACGCGTTGTTAGATGTTTCATAAGTTCGTCAAACTAGTACAAAACTCATTGAGACACTTCTAAGCACTAATGTTGCATGAAAATTGGTTTACAGTACTAGAAACCGCGTTGTTAGATGTTCCATAAGTTCATCAAACTAGTACAAAGCACATTGAGCCACTTATAAGCACTCATGTTGCATGAAACTTTGTTTAGAGTCCTAGAAACGCGTTGTTAGATGTTTCATAAGTTCGTAAAACAATTACAAATCTCATTGAGACACTTATAAGCACTCATGTTGCATGAAACTTGGTTTAGAGTCCTAGAAACGCGTTGTTAGATGTTTCATAAGTTCGTCAAACTTGTACAAAGCCCATTGAGACACTTATATGCACTCATGTTGAATGAAACTTGGTTAAGACTCCTAGAAACGCGTTGTTAGATGTTTCATAAGTTCGTCAAACTAGTACAAAGCTCATTGAGACACTTATAAGAACTCATGTTGCATGAATCTTGGTTTAGAGTCCTAGAAACCGCGTTGTTAGATGTTTCATATATTCGTCAAACAAGTACAGAGTTCATTGAGACACTTATAAGGCTTACTCATGTTGCATGAAACTTGGTTTAGAGTCCTAGAAACGCGTTGTTAGATTTTTCATAAGTTCGTCAAACTAGTACAAAGCGCATTGAGACACTTATAAGCACTCATGTTGCATGAAACTTGGTTTAGAGTCCTAGAAACGCGTTGTTAGATTTTCATAAGTTCGTCAAACTAGTGCAAAGCTCATTGAGCCACTTATAAGCACTCATGTTGCATGAAACTTGGTTTAGAGTCCTAGAAACGCGTTGTTAGATGTTTCATAAGTTCCTCAAACTAGTACAAAGCTCATTGAGACACTTATAAGGACCCATGTTGCTTGAAACTTGGTTTAGAGTCCTAGAAACGAGTTGTTAGATGTTTCATAAGTTCGTCAAACTTGTACAAAGTTCAATGAGACACTTATAAGCACTCATGTTGCATGAAACTTGGTTTAGAGTCCTAGAAAGGCGTTATTAGATGTTTCATAAATTCGCCAAACTAGTACAAAGCTCATTGAGACACTTATAAGCATCCATGGTTCATGAAACTTGGTTTAGAGTCTTAGAAATCGCGTTGTTAGATGTTTCATAAGTTCGACAAACTAGGACAAAGCTCATTGAGCCACTTATAAGCACTCATTTTGCATGAAACATGGTTTAGAGTCCTAGAAACGCGTTGTTAGATGTTTTATAAGTTCGTCAAACAAGTACAAAGCTCGTTGAGACACTTATAAGCAGTCATGTTGCATGAAACTTGGTTTAGAGTCCTAGAAACGCGTTGTTAGATGTTTCATAAGTTCGTCAAACTTGTACAAAGCTCATTGAGACACTTATAAGCACTCATGTTGCATGAAACTTGGTTTAGACTCCTAGAAACGCGTTGTTAGATGTTTCATAAGTTCGTTAAACTAGTACAAAGCTCATTGAGACACTTATAAGCTTTCATGTTGCATGAAACTTGGTTTAGAGTCCTAGAAACGAGTTGTTAGATTTTTCATAAGTTCGTAAAACTAGTACAAAGCTCATTGAAACATTTATAAGCACTCATGTTGCATGTAACTTTGTTTAGAGTCCTAGAAACCGCGTTGTTAGATGTTTCTTAAGTTCGTAAAACTAGTACAAAGTTCATTGAGCCACTTTTAAGCACTCATGTTGCATGAAACTTGGAGTCCTAGAAACGCGTTGTTAGATGTTTCATAAGTTCGTCAAACAAGTACAAAGCTCATTGAGAAACTTATAAGCACTCATGTTGCATAAAACTTGGTGTTGAATCCTAGAAACGCGTTGTTAGATGTTTCATAAGTTCGACAAACTAGGACAAAGCTCATTGAGCAAGTTATAAGCACTCTTGTTGCATGAAACTTGGTTTAGAGTCCTAGAAACGCGTTGTTAGATGTTTCATAAGTTCGTCAAACAAGTACAAAGCTCTTTGAGACACTTATAAGCAATCATGTTGCATGAAACTTGGTTTAGAGTCCTAGAAACGCGTTGTTAGATGTTTCATAAGTTCGTCAAACTAGTACAAAGCTCATTGAGACACTTATAAGCACTCATGTTGCATGAAACTTGGTTTAGAGTCCTAGAAACGCGTTGTTAGATGTTTCATAAGTTCGTCAAACAAGTACAAAGCTCATTGAGACACTTATAAGCATTCATGTTGCATGAAACTTGGTTTAGAGTCCTAGAAACGCGTTGTTAGATTTTTCATAAGTTCGTCAAACTAGTACAAAGCTCATTGAAACATTTATAAGCACTCATGTTGCATGTAACTTGGTTTAGAGTCCTAGAAACCGCGTTGTTAGATGTTTCATAAGTTCGTCAAACTAGTAAAAAGTTCATTGAGCCACTTATAAGCACTCATGTTGCATGAAACTTGGTTTAGAGTCCTAGAAACGCGTTGTTAGATGTTTCATAAGTTCGTCAAACAAGTACAAAGCTCATTGAGACACTTATAAGCACTCATGTTGCATGAAACTTGGTTTTGAATCCTAGAAACGTGTTGTTAGATGTTTCATAAGTTCGTTAAACTTGTACAAAGCTCATTGAGACACTTATATTCACTCATCTTGAATGCAACTTTGTTAAGACTCCTAGAAACGCGTTGTTAGATGTTTCATAAGTTCGTCAAACTAGGACAAAGCTCATTGAGACACTTATAAGCACTCATGTTGCATGAAACTTGGTTTAGAGTCCTATAAACGCGTTGTTAGATGTTTCATAAGTTCGTTAAACTTGTACAAAACTCATTCAGACACTTATATGCACTCATGTTGAATGAAACTTGGTTAAGACTCCTAGAAACGCGTTGTTAGATGTTTCATAAGTTCGTCAAACTAGTACAAAGCTCATTGAGACACTTATAAGCATTCATGTTGCATGAAACTTGGTTTAGAGTCCTAGAAACGCGTTGTTAGATTTTTGATAAGTTCGTCAAACTAGTACAAAGCTCATTGAAACATTTATAAGCACTCATCTTGCATGTAACTAGGTTTAGAGTCCTAGAAACCGCGTTGTTAGATGTTTTGTAAGTTCGTCAAACTAGTACAAAGTTCATTGAGCCACTTATAAGAACTCATGTTACATGAAACTTGGTTTAGAGTCTTAGAAACGCGTTGTTAGATGTTTCATAAGTTCGTCAAACAAGTACAAAGTTCATTGAGACACTTATAAGCACTCATGTTGCATGAAACTTGGTTTTGAATCCTAGAAACGCGTTGTTAGATGTTTCATAAGTTCGTTAAACTTGTACAAAGCTCATTGAGACACTTATATGCACTCATCTTGAATGCAACTTTGTTAAGACTCCTAGAAACGCGTTGTTAGATGTTTCATAAGTTCGTCAAACTAGTACAAAGCTCATTGAGACACTTATAAGCACTCATGTTGCATGAAACTTGGTTTAGAGTCCTATAAACGCGTTCTTAGATGTTTCATAAATTTTGTCAAACTAGTACAAAGCTCACTGAGACACTTATAAGCAGTCATGTTGCATGAAACTTGGTTTAGAGTCCTAGAAACGCGTTGTTAGATGTTTCATAAGTTCGTCAAACTTGTACAAACCTCATTGAGACACTTATATGCACTCATGTTGAATTAAACTTGGTTAAGACTCCTAGAAACGCGTTGTTAGATGTTTCATAAGTTCGTCAAACTAGTACAAAGCTCATTGAGACACTTATAAGCATTCATGTTGCATGAAACTTGGTTTAGAGTCCTAGAAACGCGTTGTTAGATTTTTCATAAGTTCGTCAAACTAGTACAAAGCTCATTGAAACATTTATAAGCACTCATGTTGCATTAAACTTGGTTTAGAGTCCTAGAAACGCGTTGTTAGATGTTTCATAAGTTCGTCAAACTAGTACAAAGTTCATTGAGCCACTTATAAGCACTCATGTTGCATGAAACTTGGTTTAGAGTCTTAGAAACGCGTTGTTAGATGTTTCATAAGTTCGTCATACAAGTACAAAGCTCATTGAGACACTTATAAGCACTCATGTTGCATGAAACTTGGTTTAGAGTCCTAGAAACACGTTGTTAGATGTTTCATAAGTTCGTTAAACTTGTACAAAACTCATTGAGACACTTATATGCACTCATGTTGAATGCAACTTTGTTAAGACTCCTAGAAACGCGTTGTTAGATGTTTCATAAGTTCGTCAAACTAGTACAAAGCTCATTGAGACACTTATAAGAACTCATGTTGCATGAAACTTGGTTTAGAGTCCTAGAAACCGCGTTGTTAGATGTTTCATAAGTTCGTCAAACAAGTACAAAGCTTATTGAGACACTTATAAGGCTTACTCATGTTGCATGAAACTTGGTTTAGAGTCCTAGAAACGCGTTGTTAGATTTTTCATAAGTTCGTCAAACTAGTACAAAGCTCATTGAGACACTTATAAGCACTCATGTTGCATGAAACTTGGTTTAGAGTCCTAGAAACGCGTTGTTAGATTTTTCATAAGTTCGTCAAACTAGTGCAAAGCTCATTGAGCCACTTATAAGCACTCATGTTGCATTAAACTTGGTTTAGAGTCCTAGAAACGTGTTGTTAGATGTTTCATAAGTTCGTCAAACAAGTACAAAGCTCATTGAGACACTTATAAGTACTCATGTTGCATGAAACTTGGTTTAGAGTCCTAGAAACGCGTTGTTAGATGTTTCATTAGTTCGTTAAACTTGTACAAAGCTCATTGAGACACTTATATGCACTCATCTTGAATGCAACTTTGTTAAGACTCCTAGAAACGCGTTGTTAGATGTTTCATAAGTTCGTCAAACTAGTACAAAGCTCATTGAGACACTTATAAGCACCCATGTTGCATGAAACTTGGTTTAGAGTCCTATAAACGCGTTCTTAGATGTTTCACAAGTTCGTCAAACTAGTACAAAGCTCATTGAGACACTTATAAGCAGTCATGTTGCATGAAACTTGGTTTAGAGTCCTAGAAACGCGCTGTTAGATGTTTCATAAGTTCGTCAAACTTGTACAAAGCTCATTGAGACACTTATATGCACTCATGTTGAATGAAACTTGGTTATGACTCCTAGAAACGCGTTGTTAGATGTTTCATAAGTTCGTCAAACTAGTACAAAGCTCATTGAGACACTTATAAACATTCATGTTGCATGAAATTTGGTTTAGAGTCCTAGAAACGCGTTGTTAGATTTTTCATAAGTTCGTCAAACTAGTACAAAGCTCATTGAAACATTTATAAGCACTCATGTTGCATGTAACTTGGTTTAGAGTCCTAGAAACCGCGTTGTTAGATGTTTCATAAGTTCGTCAAACTATTACAAAGTTCATTGAGCCACTTATAAGAACTCATGTTGCATGAAACTTGGTTTAGAGTCTTAGAAACGCGTTGTTAGATGTTTCATAAGTTCGTCAAACAAGTACAAAGCTCATTGAGACACTTATAAGCACTCATGTTGCATGAAACTTGGTTTAGAGTCCTAGAAACACGTTGTTAGATGTTTCATAAGTTCGTTAAACTTGTACAAAACTCATTGAGACACTTATATGCACTCATGTTGAATGCAACTTTGTTAAGACTCCTAGAAACGCGTTGTTAGATGTTTCATAAGTTCGTCAAACTAGTACAAAGCTCATTGAGACACTTATAAGAACTCATGTTGCATGAAACTTGGTTTAGAGTCCTAGAAACCGCGTTGTTAGATGTTTCATAAGTTCGTCAAACAAGTACAAAGCTCATTGAGACACTTATAAGGCTTACTCATGTTGCATGAAACTTGGTTTAGAGTCCTAGAAACGCGTTGTTATATTTCTCATAAGTTCGTCAAACTAGTACAAAGCTCATTGAGACACTTATAAGCACTCGTGTTGCATGAAACTTGGTTTAGAGTCCTAGAAACGCGTTGTTAGATTTTTCATAAGTTCGTCAAACTAGTGCAAAGCTCATTGAGCCACTTATAAGCACTCATGTTGCATTAAACTTGATTTAGAGTCCTAGAAACGAGTTGTTAGATGTTTCATAAGTTCGTCAAACAAGTACAAAGCTCATTGAGACACTTATAAGTACTCATGTTGCATGAAACTTGGTTTAGAGTCCTAGAAACGCGTTGTTAGATGTTTCATAAGTTCGTCAAACTTGTACAAAGCTCATTGGGGAACTTATAAGCAATCATGTAGCATGAAACTTGGTTTAGAGTCCTAGAAAATCGTTGTTAGTTGTTTCATAATTTCGTCAAACTAGTGCAAAGCTCATTGAGACACTTATAAGCACTCATGTTGCATGAAACTTGGTTTAAATTCCTAGAAACGCGTTGTTAGATGTTTCATAAGTTCATCAAACTAGTAATAAGCTCATTGAGACACTTATAAGCACTCATGTTGCATGAAACTTGGTTTAGAGTCCTAGAAACGAGTTGTTAGATGTTTCATAAGTTCGTCAAACTTGTACAAAGCTCATTGAGACACTTATAAGCACTCATGTTGCATGAAACTTGGTTTAGAGTCCTAGAAACGCGTTGTTAGATTTTTCATAAGTTCGTCAAACTAGTGCAAAGCTCATTGAGCAACTTATAAGCACTCATGTTGCATTAAACTTGGTTTAGAGTCCTAGAAATGCGTTGTTAGATGTTTCATAAGTTCGTCAAACATGTACAAAGCTCATTGAGACACTTATAAGTACTCATGTTGCATGAAACTTGGTTTAGAGTCCTAGAAACGCGTTGTTAGATGTTTCATTAGTTCGTTAAACTTGTACAAAGCTATTTGAGACACTTATATGCACTCATCTTGAATGCAACTTTGTTAAGACTCCTAGAAACGCGTTGTTAGATGTTTCATAAGTTCGTCAAACTAGTACAAAGCTCATTGAGACACTTATAAGCACTCATGTTGCATGAAACTTGGTTTAGAGTCCTATAAACACGTTCTTAGATGTTTCATAAGTTCGTCAAACTAGTACAAAGCTCATTGAGACACTTATAAGCAGTCATGTTGCATGAAACTTGGTTTATAGTCCTAGAAACGCATTGTTAGATATTTCATAAGTTCGTCAAACTTGTACAAAGCTCATTGAGACACTTATATGCACTCATGTTGAATGAAACTTGGTTAAGAGTCCTAGAAACGCGTTGTTAGATGTTTCATAAGTTCGTCAAACTAGTACAAAGCTCATTGAGACACTTATAAGCATTCATGTTGCATGAAATTTGGTTTAGAGTCCTAGAAACGCGTTGTTAGATTTTTCATAAGTTCGTCAAACTAGTACAAAGCTCATTGAAACATTTATAAGCACTCATGTTGCATGTAACTTGGTTTAGAGTCCTAGAAACCGCGTTGTTAGATGTTTCATAAGTTCGTCAAACTATTACAAAGTTCATTGAGCCACTTATAAGAACTCATGTTGCATGAAACTTGGTTTAGAGTCTTAGAAACGCGTTGTTAGATGTTTCATAAGTTCGTCAAACAAGTACAAAGCTCATTGAGACACTTATAAGCACTTATGTTGCATGAAACTTGGTTTAGAGTCCTAGAAACACGTTGTTAGATGTTTCATAAGTTCGTTAAACTTGTACAAAACTCATTGAGACACTTATATGCACTCATGTTGAATGCAACTTTGTTAAGACTCCTAGAAACGCGTTGTTAGATGTTTCATAAGTTCGTCAAACTAGTACAAAGCTCATTGAGACACTTATAAGAACTCATGTTGCATGAAACTTGGTTTAGAGTCCTAGAAACCGCGTTGTTAGATGTTTCATAAGTTCGTCAAACAAGTACAAAGCTCATTGAGACACTTATAAGGCTTACTCATGTTGCATGAAACTTGGTTTAGAGTCCTAGAAACGCGTTGTTAGATTTCTCATAAGTTCGTCAAACTAGTACAAAGCTCATTGAGACACTTATAAGCACTCGTGTTGCATGAAACTTGGTTTAGAGTCCTAGAAACGCGTTGTTAGATTTTTCATAAGTTCGTCAAACTAGTGCAAAGCTCATTGAACCACTTATAAGCACTCATGTTGCATTAAACTTGGTTTAGAGTCCTAGAAACGCGTTGTTAGATGTTTCATAAGTTCGTCAAACAAGTACAAAGCTCATTGAGACACTTATAAGTACTCATGTTGCATGAAACTTGGTTTAGAGTCCTAGAAACGCGTTGTTAGATGTTTCATAAGTTCGTCAAACTTGTACAAAGCTCATTGAGGAACTTATAAGCAATCATGTAGCATGAAACTTGGTTTAGAGTCCTAGAAAATCGTTGTTAGTTGTTTCATAAGTTCGTCAAACTAGTGCAAAGCTCATTGAGACACTTATAAGCACTCATGTTGCATGAAACTTGGTTTAAATTCCTAGAAACGCGTTGTTAGATGTTTCATAAGTTCATCAAACTAGTAATAAGGTCATTGAGACACTTATAAGCACTCATCTTGCATGAAACTTGGTTTAGAGTCCTAGAAACGAGTTGTTAGATGTTTCATAAGTTCGTCAAACTTGTACAAAGCTCATTGAGACACTTATAAGCACTCATGTTGCATGAAACTTGGTTTAGAGTCCTAGAAAGGCGTTATTAGATGTTTCATAAATTCGCCAAACTAATACAAAGCTCATTGAGACACTTATAAGCATTCATGGTTCATGAAACTTAGTTTAGAGTCTTAGAAATCGCGTTGTTAGATGTTTCATAAGTTCGACAAACTAGGACAAAGCTCATTGAGCCACTTATAAGCACTCATGTTGCATGAAACTTGGTTTAGAGTCCTAGAAACGCGTTTTTAGATGTTTCATAAGTTCGTCAAACAAGTACAAAGCTCATTGAGACACTTATATGCACTCATGTTGAATGCAACTTTGTTAAGACTCCTAGAAACGCGTTGTTAGATGTTTCATAAATTCGTCAAACTAGTACAAAGCTCATTGAGACACTTATAAGCACTCATGTTGCATGAAACTTTGTTTAGAGTCCTATAAACACGTTGTTAGATGTTTCATAACTTCGTCAAACTAGTAAAAAACTCATTGAGACACTTCTAAGCACTAATGTTGCATGAAAATTGGGGTACAGTACTAGAAACCGCGTTGTTAGATGTTCCATAAGTTCATCAAACTAGTAGAAAGCTCATTGAGCCACTTATAAGCACTCATGTTGCATGAAACTTGGTTTAGAGTCCTAGAAACGCGTTGTTAGATGTTTCATAAGTTCGTAAAACTAGTACAAAGCTCATTGAGACACTTATAAGCACTCATGTTGCATGAAACTTGGTTTAGAGTCCTAGAAACGCGTTGTTAGATGTTTCATAAGTTCGTCAAACTTGTACAAAGCTCATTGAGGAACTTATAAGCAATCATGTAGCATGAAACTTGGTTTAGAGTCCTAGAAAGGCGTTGTTAGTTGTTTCATAAGTTCGTCAAACTTGTACAAATCTCATTGAGACACTTATAAGCACTCATGTTGCATGAAACTTGGTTTAGAGTCCTAGCAACCACGTTGTTAGATGTTTCATAAGTTCTTCAAACTTGTACAAAGCTCATTGAGACACTTATAAGCACTCATGTTGCATGAAACTTGGTTTAAATTCCTAGAAACGCGTTGTTAGATGTTTCATAAGTTCATCAAACTAGTACAAAGCTCATTGAGACACTTATAAGCACTCATGTTACATGAAACTTGGTTTAGAGTCCTAGAAACGAGTTGTTAGATGTTTCATAAGTTCGTCAAACTTGTACAAAGCTCATTGAGACACTTATAAGCTCTCATGTTGCATGAAACTTGGTTTAGAGTCCTAGAAAGGCGTTATTAGATGTTTCATAAATTCGTCAAACTAGTACAAAGCTCATTGAGACACTTATAAGCATTCATGGTTTATGAAACTTGGTTTAGAGTCTTAGAAATCGCGTTGTTAGATGTTTCATAAGTTCGATACACTAGGACAAAGCTCATTGAGCCACTTATAAGCACTCATGTTGCATGAAACTTGGTTTAGAGTCCTAGAAACGCGTTGTTAGATGTTTCATAAGTTCGTCAAACAAGTACAAAGCTCGTTGAGACACTTATAAGCAGTCATGTTGCATGAAACTTGGTTTAGAGTCCTAGAAACGCGTTGTTAGATGTTTCATAATTTCGTCAAATTTGTACAAAGCTCATTGAAACACTTATATGCACTCATGTTGAATGAAACTTGGTTAAGACTCCTAGAAACGCGTTGTTAGATGTTTCATAAGTTCGTTAAACTAGTACAAAGCTCATTGAGACACTTATAAGCATTCATGTTGCATGAAACTTGGTTAAGAGTCCTAGAAAGGCGTTGTTAGATTTTTCATAAGTTCGTCAAACTAGTACAAAGCTCATTGAAACATTTATAATCACTCATGTTGTATGTAACTTGGTTTAGAGTCCTAGAAACCGCGTTGTTAGATGTTTCATAAGTTCGTAAAACTAGTACAAAG